>JAUMJK010001256.1:0-638271 GCA_033558105.1 Coccyzus lansbergi
CTTTCCCCCCCCAACCCTCACCCTCCTCCCCTCATTCTCCTCCTCCCCTACCTCTTCTTCCCCCCCCCCCCCCAATTCTTCCTCTCTTCCTTCCTCCCCACCACTCCTCGCCCCCCGGTGCCGCAGCCGCTCACCCGCCGGGCCGGCTCGCGCCGCTCAGCCCCACCTGCCGCCGCCTCCTCCCCTCCGGCTCCGCCGCCGGGACAGCGCGGGACGCGCCTACGTCACCCGCGGGCCGGGCCCCGAACGCGCCGCTGTGACGCGGGGACGCGGGAGGAGGGGCGGCGGGGAGGGGCGGGGCGAGCGCAGAGGGAAAGGGAGGTTGGGGAAAGAAGAAAGAGGGAGGTGCGCGCGCGGGGCCCCGCCCCGTCCCCTCGGTGCGCGTGCGCCGCCCGGTGCCGCGGGGCGGGTGAGGAGGGGCGGCGGCGAAAGGACCTGAAAGGTCCAACCCCTCTGCCGTGGGTAGTGACGCCTCACACCAGACCAGGCTACCCAGGGCCCCAATCCAAACTGTCCTCGAACACTTCCAGGGACGGGGCTGCCACAGCTTCCCTGGGCAACCTGTGCCAGTGCCTCAGCACCGTCGTGGGGAACAAATGCCTCCTTTTATCTAGTCTAAATCACAGAATAATCAGGTTGGAAGGGACCCATCGGATCTTCTAGTCCAACCATTCCTATCAAAATGAGTCAAATATTTGACTGAGAAATAACTCCTATTGCCTTCCGGAATTGCCAGTGACCTACACAGCCTGTGAGTAATGTTTGTCCTCTGAACAGCAGAGTAGAAGATGAAAAAAAAAAACCCTTCCCAAACTGAAAAAGCAACACACACAATCCCCACCCCCGACCTAAACAAACAGAAAGTAAATAGATTCCAAAATATCTCCTCACGCATCAAGTCCCAGACACCCCCCAGGGCTGCTCTGAGGGAGCACTGGGTTTACTCCACCCTACACAGGACAGGTGCTGAGGAGCTCAGAGCGAAAAATGGGTCTGTTAGCACTGGAACACGGGTGGTTTCATTGAACAACCAGGTTGGAAGAGACCCATCGGATCATCGAGTCCAACCATTTGTTTCTGGACAACCAAGCAGCAATCAAGTGAAGATTCCAACTCATGCTCCAAACCCGTGCTGCGTTCCCGCAGAAGCGCTTCTCCAAAAGGCCCCCGAACAGTCTCCTCGGAAGGTTTCCGACGGGACAGCGCTGCTCCGCACCTCAGACCAGGAGGAGAGCTCGTCTCTCGACACACAGCAAAACACAGGCATCAACGAGTAATTACCATGGCTATTAATTTCTAATTCATTTTTATACCATAGTGAAACTGAGGGAGGTTTCCCAGCCAGGTGATAGTATCTCTAACCTAAAGTATTTCAGCAAAACTAAAGTCCCGTAGTTTTGCAAGCAGCAAAATAGAAAAGTTGTGTCTAATTGGAGAACTATACATTCGTGAGAGCACGTACAACGGTGCAACACAGCTACTCTGAAGGGAAGGAACCAAACCGGATTAACTGACGCAACAGACATGCAGGGTCTGCTCGGTTACATTAAAACCATGTTTGCTGGTGATTAAATATGTCTACAGAAGATATATTACCATTCTGAATATATTTTCAAGCAGACCAAAAATACGTCATCTATTGGTTACTGGTGTGTTATTTGTAACTGATTAAATATTGGGAGGGGTTTTACGCCCCCCTCGCTATAAAAATTGCACAGCCCCTCTCCAGTTTATACCCGTTGCCCCGTGTCCTATTGTTGGAGCAAGAATCTAAAACTTTATTATATACAGTAGTTTGAATTAGTTGTAAATCAAGAAAAGAAATTATTTAAATGTATGTAGTAGTTTTAAAGTTATAAGAAATCTTAAAACCTAGAGGTAGAGAAAGAAATGTTACTTAAGAATGCTAACAAGGCCATGAATACAGAGGCCTATACAGGCTCAAAGTTTCTTTTACAACATTAAGTGATTGTTCTGCTATAATGCTTCTCTTGTTTCTCACTGGTAACTTTGGTAGACCTTGAGATGTTACTTTGTGATCTATTGAGCTGTGAGCTAGAATACTCAACATCGTTGTTCCTCATAGAAAGCATAAGATTAATGTAACAAAACTGCTTGTTGCTAAAGGAGGCGCAAGCGCAGTAAGAGCTGATAAAAACTTGCAGATGAAATTATCGAAACATACATATGCATTAAACAATGATGTAGCCTGTTGAATATACATTAGATTGCGAAACCTCATGAGGATAAATTGGGTCATGTTGTAACAGTCCTCGGCACCGGGTTTGGGTACTGGCCCCCGGTTCCTGGGGCCTCACAATAAAGCACCACATATAACCCTTCCTGGAGTGTTATGTGTTTGTCACGCCGATGCTAACACTATCACTGCATGCCCTCAAAGTAAAAAAAATCTGCCTAATATCTAGTCTAAATCTTACCTCCTCCATTTTAAAGCCATTTCCCCTAGTCCTATCACTACAACAAGCCTTTATATCAACAGTCACTCTCCAGCTTTCCTGTGGCCCATCCAGGTACGGGAAGGTTGCTATAAGATCTCAGAGCCTTCTCCTGGCTGAACAACCCCAAGTCTCTCAGCCTGTTCTCATAGCAGAGGTTCTTCAGCCCGCAGATCACCTTTGTAGCCCTCCTCTGGACCTGTTCCAACAGTTCCATATCCTTCTTATGTTGAGGACTCCAGAATTGGACGCAGTGCTCCAGGTGGAGTCTCTGGAGAGCCAAGGAGCGTGGGTGCCCATGGGTGTCACATTGACTCAAGGGAGTCACATTGTGGCTGAGCAGGTCAGGGCATGGTGTCACCGGGCTATGCCCAGCCTGGACTTCCCAGATAGCAAAGGTGTGAGCCGCCCCAGTGTGTCTATTTCCTAGAGCTTTCCACACAGAAAAGTAGACTGGCATGCTTCCTGGGACTCATTGTTACAAGCGTCACGGCATTGGTGACCCGTGCTAGTGATGACGCTGGCGAAAACAAAATAGCAGAGCTCTGTCATGTTTGATTAAAATGGAGGCAGATTGTGGATGCACCTGTCCCCACCCATGAGACCAGGGAGTGGGAGAAGTGAAGAGTTGTTGGTCTTTTCAAGAGCACATTCTACAGCTCATTTGCCTGGAAATCTCAGTGGTTTAGCAGTTGGGCAGCATTGCAGCTCCAGCTTAACCAGGCCAGTTCCTTGTGCCACTGCCACTGCCCAGCCACGGTTGGGTGACTGTAGAGGGCTGGTCTGTCCCAAAGCTTGACCTGCTCCCTTCAAGATGGGGTACAGGGAGATTTTTGTTGTCTGCTGTTGTCAGAAACAATTGAAAGGTTTACTGTGCTGATTCTGGAATAAACCAGGGTGTAAAACAATAAATTCACACATAATTTAAACTGGAATAATTAGGTAGCGGTAAGAGGGGTTGTGTGTCCTGATGCTCCTTGAACATAAATAGAAAACTAAATGTTTCAACATGACTAAAGGTGCAAACCATCTAGCGAAGGACTTGTTACACCTAGAAATATTGTTGGCTGGGTTCTTTGGGGTTTTTTTGGTTTTTTTTTTATGTGTTGACATCCAGAAATCACAAAATAAGATAAAAGATCAAAAACCTAAGAACTCTAAATTTAATCAGAACTACTAAAACAAATGCGTTTTCTTGAACTGCTGGGTTTTTCTAACAGTGTAGAGGAGCCTATATATAAATTTAGTGCTGTTTTTAACAAATGTGACATGACTGAATCCAAGGACAAACATTCCCGTTGTGAATTTAGAGAGGTCTGTGTGAAGCTGAGCTAAGGAACAGAGACTGGAGAAAAGGAAAGGTCCCTTACTGGTTGCAAGCGCGTTCAGCAACAGTAGGCTTAATCCTTTATTGAACCAGACCTTAATACTGTGGAAGCTATTGTGGCCAGATTCCTGTTGGTTTCAGTTAGAATCTGACCTAAAAAAGGAAAGCAGGCCTGGGCTCTTAAGGGATCTAAGAGTTCAAGCAAAGCTACTCTGAGTATGTGCAGCTTTGTAAGAGAAGCAGCACCTTGGAAAATGGTATTTAGTAAAAAAGAAGCCCATGGCTGTGTTTGTGCAGGCTTGTGACTATTCACTGTAGCTGGAACTCAACTGAGAAGAATATCAGATAGTGCCAAAGCTACTAACCTAAGAACTGAATGCATTGCACCTTACTGGGCCAAAGATCTCAGGAGCACAAAGGTATCTAGTTGAATAGATAGGGAAAGTGGAGGGGATCAGAAATGATCTGCTTATGTTCTAGTAAGAATATAACTTATAAAATATTACCTACAGTATTATCAGTACTTTATTAATAGTTCTTATTTCAGTCAGAATGGATATTGCTTACATTTTTTGTGTGTGTGTTTCTGGTTTTGGCATGAACACATCCCATTTCTTCCACTGCTAACTTCCTTTATGCGTATTAGTTTACATCTGTCTGTTATAATTGAAACCACCTCATTTATATCTTTTTTATGTCTGTTCTCTCCTACTGTTACTGTTTTGTTTTGGTTTTTTTTTCTTTCTAGTGTTGACTGTGTTATCAATCTGGAATTTATGTATAATGCTGACCACTAAATTATTAATTAATAGAGTGGATTAGAAAATAAAGATTCACCAGACTAATCCTTAAAAGATGGCACTTCTGCTGCTAAGCATATACAGTCTCACCATTAATAGTTTGCTGATGCTTCGACAGTGAAGAACTCTTAATCCATATTTCAGTGTTTATAAAGCAGTTTTTCTGGTTCTGCAGACAATTCTATGTAAACCTTCATGGATATGCCAGTGTCTTACACCCAGCAAGAGTTCAATCCTTATTGTGCTTGGTGAGGTTAAGGAGAGAGGGCAGAAAACCAGTTTCCTTCTGCTGTGGTTTAGTGTCAGTTCATATCAAAGCAGAACCTCAGAATTGCTGCAAGTTATGCTAGTGCATAAAGGCGTAGATGACCTGTGGTATCATGCCTGCCCTTTCCACAATCCTGAACGTTCAGCAAACCCTCTGTACCAAACAGAGGAGATGTAATGTTTGCAATGTGCCCCCCTTCCATGCTAGCAGCCAGAGAGGGGCTGAAGATTGAGTTCCAAGGTGTAAATGTGCTAAACAAAATTCCTGATTTTGTGTCAGTGGCACATTTCTTCCATGAACTTTTGTTGCTTATCTGTCACTGCATTCTGTTCCTCTAAGCTGTCGTAGAGCAGGAGATCCCCATGTTCTACTGCCATTTTCATTAAAGTGATAATTTTTTAATGCCATTGAAGACTAAGATGCACAGGATTTCCTGAATTACTTCTTTTTTAAAATTATGTTTCTGGTTTTTGCAGTCCGTGACACAAGCTTATCACTTGTGCTACAAGTATTTCAAGCATTCTTGACAGCTCAAAGCGTTTGGCTGGCCAGGGACCCCTCTAGCAGTGTGCCAACAACATCAGGCTTCCTCCATCATACTCTGGCCCTGGCAGCTGGCAATCCTGGCTCTCTACACCTAGGCAGATAGTGTAAGAGCAGTACCCAAAACAGCATCAGTGAGACAAAATGACATTTGCTCTGAATTGTACTGGTTAGTCATGAGAAGAGTCTTGTTTTGCTTTAAATACAGAAAGTTGAATGATGCTGAGGAGGAGAGGTGGGTGAAGAGGAGCTGAGTATGAGTTCTCTTTCTCAGTTCTCAGTCTGCTACTTTTGTTTGTGTACCCATTCTGTCTGTGAACTCCCAGGGAGAGATCCTGATTGTTTTGCTTTCATTAGTGGCAGTAAAAAATTCTGCACAGCATACAAACCAAATTTATTTTATTGCCCCAGTTGGCAGGCAAGGTAAAATTTTCTACTGCCAATAAGTAAACATTGACTTTTTCCATTATCCCAGCTGTCAGAATCCTATCACAGTATATGTTGCTGCTGAGTTGAAGTCATCCATATGGTGGAGCATATAAGCAGAAAAAGCACCACCAAAACTTTTACTCCCCTACAATACAGTGTGTTTAAATCTTTTAGATTTCCAGGCAGAGAGTTTTGGGAATTAAGACCTTCTTTTCCCAATAACAAATCTTTAGTCTCAAGGCCACAAAAATCTCTTTCTCTTTGACTTTGTTCCCATCAACAGGAAATATTAAACTCAGATTTTTTTAAAAAAAAGAATATTTGGGATCTTCAAAATCACAAATTTCACAAAAATTACAAGGTTATGTATTTGGTTTCTTGTAAATTTGGGCCCAATTTTTATATCTGTAGGGCTCACAGTAACTTATAATTACGTACAAAATGTAGGTTTGTAGCTATAAGGTAGACTTTATTGAAGCTGAAATTCTTGCATCATACATCTTCAAATCTTGAAAACTAGGTGGAATCACAAGATTCCTGATAGATGGAAAACCTGGTAATTACAGAGAGGAGAGATCGCTCTCACTTCTATATTTTATGTCCGTGGAAGGAAAGCAAAATATCAATATTGTTGCCACCTTTGTTCTTTCCTTTAAAGGATAATGAATTAGAAATTGCAGTTTCCTTTTGTATCACTAGATGGTATATGGTAACTGTGGGGAAGCTAAACTCTTCAAAAAAAATTTGATGGAGTATAGGATCTGATCCCACTATTGCTCTGGCCAGACTCCTGGATTATGGGGGAAATGCATGCAGAGCTATTCCTGACAGATAAAACTGCTTGTTGTTTTACCAAGACCCTGGTGCTATTGCAGTCAGTGGCAAAACTTGCTGAGTGGCTCTGTGGTCATGTTTTCTGAAAAGCTGCACACTAGTTTTAGGTCACTAGTTCAGGGCAATGTTTTAAAAAGAGGAACTCTGTATTGGAACACCTCTGGGTGGACTATAGGGAGGAAGTGAGAACACGCAAGGAAAAAAATAGGAGGGCTAAGGCCCAACTAGAAATCAGATTGGCCAAGTCTGTGAAAGGCAATAAAAAAAATCTTTTTCCAAATATATCAACAGTAAAAGGAGGACTAGGGAGAATCTCCAGTCCCTACTAGATGCAAAGGGACCAACAGTAAGAGGGGATGAAGACAAGGCTGAAGTACTCATTGCCTACTTTGTTTCAGTCTTTAACAGTAAAGAAAGTTGTTCCCTCTGCACACAACCCCAGGGGCTCGAGGTGCAGAATGACGTTCCCACGATAGCAGAGGAGGTGGTTAGAGACTTTCTTGCCCGGCTAGACATCCACAAATCTATTGGGGTGGATGGAGTCCACCCAAGAGTTTTGAGGGAACTGGTGGATGTGCTGGCGAAACCCCTTTCCATCATCTTCCAGTGGTTCTGGATGACTAGGGAGGCAGCACTGGACTGGAGGCTGGCTAATGTCGTGCCCATACATAAGAAGGGGCACAAGGAGGATCCAGGGAACTACAGGCCTGTCAGTCTGACCTCAGTGCCAGGGAAAGTCATGGAACAGGTGATCTTGAGTGCTATCATGAAGCACTTGCAAGAGAACCGGGTGATCAGGCCCAGTCAACACGGATTCACAAAAGGCAGGTCTTGCCAAACTAACCTGATCGCCTTCTATGACAAAGTGACTTGGCTGCTGGACGAGGGAAAGGCTGTGGATGTGGTCTACCTGGACTTCAGCAAAGCCTTTGACACAGTTTCTCACAGCATTCTGCTACGGAAACTGTCAGCCTCCAGCCTGGACAGGCACACACTCTCCTGGGCGGAAAACTGGTTGACTGGCCGGGCCCAGAGAGTGGTGGTAAATGGTGTTAAATACAGCTGGAGGCCAGTGACAAGTGGAGTTCCCCAGGGCTCAGTGCTGGGTCCAGCCCTGTTCAATGTCTTTATCAATGACCTGGATGAAGGCATCGAGTGCTCCCTTAGCAAGTTTGCAGACAACATTAAGCTGTGTGGAAGTGTGGATCTGCTGGAGGGTAGGGAGGCTCTACAAAGAGATCTGAATAGGCTGGACTGCTGGGCAGAGACCAATGGGATGAGGTTTAACAAGGCCAAGTGCCGGGTCCTGCACTTGGGGCATAACAACCCTATGCAGTGCTACAGACTAGAAGTCTGGCTAGAAAGCTGCCAGCAGGAGAAGGACCTGGGAGTGTTCGTCGATAACTGACTGAACGTGAGCCAGCAGTGTACCCAGGTGGCCAAGAAGGCCAATGGCATCTTGGCTTGTATTAGAAACGGTGTGACCAGCAGGTCCAGGGAGGTTATTCTCCCTCTGTACTCAGCACTGGTGAGACCACTCCTTGAATCCTGTGTTCAGTTCTGGGCCCCTCACCACAAGAAGGATATTGAGGTTCTGGAGCAAGTCCAGAGAAGAGCAACAAAGCTGGTGAGTGGTCTGGAGAACAGGCCTTATGAGGAACGGCTGAGAGAGCTGGGGTTGTTTAGCCTGGAGAGGAGGAGGCTGAGAGGAGACCTCATTGCTCTCTATGACTACCTGAAGGGCGATTGTAGAGAGAAGGGAGCTGGGCTCCTCTCCCAGGTGACAGGGGACAGGACAAGAGGGAATGCCCTCAAGCTCCTCCAGGGGAGGTTCAGGCTCAACATAATGAAAGAATTCTTCACAGAAAGGGTCGTTAGGCACTGGAACAGGCTGTCCAGGGAAGTGGTTAACTCACTTTCTCTGGAGGTGTTTAAGGCACGTGTGGATGAGGTACTGAGGTACATAGTTTAGTGTTTGATAAGAATGGTTGGACTTGATGATCCAGTGGGTCTCTTCCAACCTGGTAATTCTATGATTCTATGTGAAATCAACCACACTTTATTGGAAAGTTAGCAGAGTTAGCAAATCATGTATCAAATCCTCTGAACTATCTTCTGGTGAGCTCTCACTAGGTGTAAAAGTCCTTACAGAGACAGAAAAAAGTGGGAATTTTGGCTTATAATTTTAATTATGGCTATATGAAGTACCATATAGTTGCCATGCAAACAGCTATTGTTACACTAGAGGGCACAGTACTTTTTTTGCAGGTAGTGCTTTTGAATGCTACAATAGCATTCAAAATATATATAACTTCCTATAGCAATTGTAAAAGAGGAGGGAAAATCAAAATAAAAATTATTAGAATAGGGAAAGAAGTGTATAATTAATAGAACAATAAGCAAAGGAGAGCCAAAACAAACTCCATAAAATATTTTTTTCCTAGAAATTGTAACATCAATGTGAATTTCAGCCTCTGAGAAAAATTCTATTTCTTAATCTGTTAAAAGACTGAGGTGACTCAAGAAAGCTTCCTCACGTGAGCTCTTGTTAGGACCTGGTAAGACTGCAAACTTAGGACATGAACGTCTTCTAACAAATAAGATGCCAGGTAACAAGCTGTCCAGTATTTTGATTACCAAGTGAGTTGGTTTTGTTACTCTTTTATAAAAGAACCAAGAGCATTTCATGCTCTTCCATTTGGGTGAACAGTTCAACAACTCTCCAATTATGACAATGACATTTTAGTTTGAAAACTTCCTATTGGAAAATAAAAGTTCTTTGGATGATTCTTTCCTCTAGGCTTTACTTGTGGGAGAAAAGTCACACAAGCAAGATTTATGGACACAATTCCACAATTAAGTCTTGTTTCTTCTGTTCCATATAGAAACTCAAATTTCTTAGTGATTTCTAGCGGGAAAAAAAAAGGTCCTGTTTCCAAGTTTTCAGAAGCTACACAGTCTGTGCTTTTTTACATTCCCTTGATCTCTTATGTGCTTAGACTGTGGCTCTCTGTGTGACAGACCCTTTCATTATGATGGGTAGTATAATCTGAAGCTTTCCTAATAGTTTCTCATAGTGTCACCAATTTCCAGAGTAGCATGAAATATTGTGGAATACTGAGTGTGCAGGGCTCTGTTCTGCACAGCCTTACCCCGTTATGCCTTTGCTCCCCTTGATCTCTTACCTAGAGCCTGGCAGGGTGGTCCTCTCAAATTGTGTGCCCTTGCTACCCCAGTGATGGTGAGAAAGTATGCAACAAAACAGGTCTTAGGATGGAAGGGGGTGAGGAATGGAGCCATGCTGTGTGGTGCATAGTCCCCCAGCATTGCACCACGGTGGCAAATGAGGAGAAAAGAGTCTTAGATATGCAGCACAATCTCCATGGCAGAATGGGAGCACCCCTCAAAAGCAGATCTCAGTTTCCAGCTGCAGGGACAGGTCTTTTTTTGTAGTACTTAAGACCAGCAAGAGAAAATGTTTTCTGAAGATGTATAGAGCTATGGTGCAGAAAAGTGAGAGTAAGTAGCTGTGCCACCCAAAAGAAGCATTCGTTGTGACTACAGGTAGCTGTGTAGTGTGGGAGAATCTCTGTTTCTAGAATGAGAAATAACAACATGAGATAAAGAAAATAACTGGGGTAAGTGTTCCTGTTTGAACAGTCTCATTCTCTGTACACTCGCATCTTCCAGCGAGATGCCTATGATGGCTGATGTTACAGAGAATGTGGTCAGACTTGTAACATACTTTTCAGCTATGCAGTTGAAGTAGTACTGTTGCAGAGAAATGCTTCTTAATATTATTTGGATTTTTAAGCGCCGATAATATAGTCTGAATAAATGTCTGTGAGAAGAATTTTTTATGACTAGCCCAGACTTTTATCCATAAAGAAGGGAAAGAAGATGGAGTTGTTATGGCAAAATCTTAGAAGGACATTAATGGCAATCAATGCTTCAACAGCCACTATAATTGCAATTTTAATGCCTGTCACCTCTAAGAACCGCACAGGGTAGGACAGTTAGCACAAAAGTGATGTTGCAGATCGAAACAACACAGTATTGCTTGCTTTTGCATCTATTAAATTTTATAAAGTGTTCTCAGACAGTCTAGCAACATAGCACGGAAAAGTGCTAGTGGCATGAACTCTGAGCTGACAGCAGAGTTCATTTAGTATTTAAGGCATGTGTTAATCAGTAATGTTGCACTGCTCGTTATATCTTAGAGTTTAATTAACAAATTCAGTGGAGGGAAATAGCATCCATTAGTGCCGATAAATGGATATTCAGCATAGCTTGAAAAATAACCATTTGAATGTTCAAAAGAATAAAGTTAAAAGTTAATTCTGATTATGTGCTCAGGCCTCAAGCCACTACTTACACAGAAGTAATACATTTTGCAATAGTTTCATTAAATCCAGAAAGATCAACTGCCCAAGTGTGTGTCTGCGTGTGTTTAACTGCCTGCTGCCTTGTGATCAGCTTGGATTGGCCCATGGTGTTTGTGAAGGGTTTTATGCCTTCTCCTATAGAAGGGAACAATAAAAGTTTTGAAAACATAGGAGTGCAATTAACCCCTATGCAGATCTTCTCCAAGGAGAAGACAGGGACAAATCTACAATCCAGTTGAGTTTGCTGACAAAGTAGTCTAGAAATGATATAAGCAGGCTGCCCTGCTAACAACGTTTATTAGGAAGAGGTGCTCTAGTGGAAGATAAATGACTCGTAATCTGGAGAGAAGGAATGCATTTTCTGCAGCCTAGAGTGCAATGCCCTTTCTTTCTGTATGCTTAATGCCTTAACTTCAGCTGTTTCCTGCTCATCCTGTTAGTTCTAGTAGTCCTAATTGTTCTGATTGACTGCACATCAGTTCTGTGGATTTCACAGAATGACAAAAATTAGCTTGAGCAACCCTGTATTCCCTGTCTGGACCTAAAGGAGGAGTGCAGGCAAAAGAAAATGGAAGGCAGGGAAGAAAAGTTCACAAAAGGATTACAGTACTTTTGAGATCCCAGATTCAGGAAGTACAGCTTCCTAATACAATTTTACCAAATCAGTAGTCAATTTACCTGCCTGTGAGATAGATTATAATACTTATATATTTCACAGGGGCCTTATTCACAGGATTCATTAGGTGTTACAATCCTTTGAAGATGGGAAGTAAAATCGCTAGTATTCTGCTGACATCGTAATAGTTTTCAGGTTCCTAAGTTGTCATCAGGGGACCCACTGAGGAAAGCAGTTTTTTCCAAACTGTGGTTACTTACCATTTATTGTCTGTTATGTATGTTTGAGTTTATATCTGCTTGGATTTTCTTTACCACATTTTTTTCCTCTTTACTTTCATTGATAAGATGAAATTCATTTCTTCAGTATGTGGTGATGCTACCCTGGGGATGGCCACACCTAAGCCTGAACCTTGGTGTGCATCAGCTCACAATTACTGATCTCACTGGAATTTAAATGAGATTAAAAGTGGTATTCCAGGGCTGCTTCTTGTGTGAATTAGGTCTCTTGGTGCATCTGTAATGTTAGCTTGGAATTTCTTTGTGAGTTAGGTCTATTTTAATAATCCTGAAAAGCTTTTGATGTATCAATACATCATTAATTTGCAAGAATGTGTATTCTTTTAAAGGGCTAAGGTAAATACATTAGGCAGTTCATTATTTTATTCTAAGTTCTTACGTGAGTTGCATTTAAGAAGTGTTCTAACTACATGGAGCACTGAAAGCTGGAGCAAAGAACAATGGAATAAGATGTTCTAGTTTCTTGACTTCCAACAGTGCTGATAAAAAACAGAAGGGGTTTATATTAGAAACAGACGAGGAGTCTCAGTTCACCACCCTTCCTGGTTTTGTGTAGGAAGTTCCTTTGCACTTGATTCTGGTCCTTGCTTGTTCTTGCTGGAGAGTGCTTTACTCTAAAATCAGTTTCACTAATTTCAGTTAATTCATTCAAATATACGATGATCACTTCTTCCTCTCCGCAAGGCAGTTGTGATAGGCTTCTTTAAGTTCAGATAAAGGAAATGTCTATGCAATTTCCATTAACTTTGAAATGAGCTCTGAAAAATCTCATTTTAGATGTCTCCATTCTGTGTCACTATTCTTCACCACTGACTTCAACTGCATATTGGGTAATACCACAGGGACTCTTGCAGCCAGCATAGCTCAGTACCATTCTGTGGAGTTCAGCGGACTATCAGCAATGAATAATGGGAGCCTTTAAACTACAGAGCACATGAACAATAAGATGACTGGGTTGCTTCCATGCCCAGTATGAATTCCTGGACATATAAGAGGGCTGAATTTATGGCATCTGTTTATCTGGGGGCTCAAAGCTGCCCCCATTATTCATTCTGAGCAGGATGCTACAATTATATTATTCCACTGATCATGATGCTTTCATTGCTGTTGTTAGAACATATAACTCCTTGAGTTCCAGTGAAATGACACTAGGTTCCACCTGCTACAGATGCGTTTTTATGATTTCATCCAAGAATTAGACACAATTGAGTAGTGAAACAAAGTTGAATTATGCTGTAATGTCTTGAAGAGTGAGCAGTAAGGCTAGAAGAGGTGGTCAGATATGGATGGATGAGTGGATTAATATAGTACTTATTCATATCACAGACTCCTATAGATTTCAAAGATTAAGCAGTACATTTTATAGAAGGCATAATGTGTTTGAGAGAAGATGATGAATGAACCTGTACTTCCATTTGCATATACATAGCATGGAAGGTGTCTGTGGGTTTTTAAGGAATACATCCTTATGAATACAGTTGTGGATATTTCATGCTTTGTGTTCTGAGGCAAAATTTCTGTGGTGCTCAGGCCCAGCAAAGTAGATAGTCTGTGTTGGTTCAGGTAATTTAGCACTAGTGGTTCTGGTTCAGCTTCATGTGATATTAACTAATAGTGTTGATGGAACAATTATTTACATTATCTAGCTTATCATTACCCCCACTTCAGTCTCTAGTTTGCTGTAAAATGGCATCAGAAGGGATAAATTGCAGAACTCCACAGGAGGAGCAGAAAGCTTTGCCAGCTTTGCAGAGGAGTATTTGGGACTCAGGTTAATTGGACAAATGGGGTGAATGGTTTGGGATTGCTGTGTAAGTGCAGAGGCTGAGTATTTCTGCTGAAAAGTTTAGCAGCAGTATCATTACTCACTCATTCTATAGTTTTACCTGATGATATCAGGCTCCATTCTTCAGTGAGATGTGTGGAATCTACCTTCATTCCTCTTCAAGTAGCTGAAAAACTTGAAAAACTGCTAAATCTTCTTTAGGAGCCCAGATTCTGTGGCACTGTTTGTTTGGGTTTTGGTTGATTTTTTTTTTTTTTCATTAAGATTATCTCCAGCAATGGGAGAGAAAGCTCTTGTAAAAGCTCTTGTAGCTAAATTAAGGGTGTGAGAGAGCCTGCAGCTTTACACAAGAACTTAGAAAGAAACATTCCTTAATTGGTCATCCAGCTGAGATCTCTCTGGAAAATATGAAAGCTCGTATTGGAGAGATGTCTGGAATTACAGTAGATTGAGAAGAGTAGAGAAGGGAGAACTTATATTTTTAAACTAATTTTAAATTGCTAACTTGGTGGTTTAGAACAGATACAGTTCATTTATGACAGTTTAAGAGCTGATACTCTTAGTTGAGTGCCTGTAATTTTCATTCTATAAACTTTTAAACCAGAAGGAAGTTGGTCAAAGCTACGTTACACTGGGTGATATTCAATATGAGTCTTAAACACACTTCAGCCTCTATATGTAGGTATCTGTAGGTATGTTGCCCATTTAAGTTTGTGGAGGCAAAGGTAGGGTGCTGGTGCCCATCTGTTTGTGCCTTTTGCCTTCTGAGATGCTGTATGGTTTCTGAGGCGCCCACTAGAGGCTGGTATACCTGACACATAGCCTTTGGGATAGCTATCTCCCTCTGCTGTGCTAACAAGACTCCAGGCAGGCTGTTCCAAGGTGTCTTGGGTGGCTCTCTATGCGGTGTTCAGGAAGCTGCGCAAAGCTTCTGGGCAGTGCAGTCAGAAGAATCTCTGGATCAATTCAGTTACCATAAAGCAGACACCAAAGGTGGGAAACAGTTGCTGTGACTTCTAATGCCATTTCAGAGGGTAGGTGAGAACCATGGATCATTGAAGATATGACACAGGCCTTACATGAGACCCATGCCCTTTTTGAAATGCTGATATGATATGATAGGGAATGTAAAATGGCCTTGGGCACCTGCCTTTGGACAACTGAGTATGACCCCAGACTCAACTGGTAGTATTCACCAGTACTTCATTGACAATAACAGGACTTTAGAAATCTAACTTGTGTGCACACCTCCACAGAGATGGTGAAAATTAGACATGTTCATCTCAGATTGAACCTCATCCTTTACCTCAGAGCTGAAACAAACAGGTCATACACAGAGGATGACTCAGCCAAAGGGTTGTGCCCTAGTAAGTCACTGGCTTTTGCGCCCGATATGGGCCTTTCTTGCTGGTAATTATGCTTGCCCACTCCTAAGCATGCATGTACTGTTAGAAAGCCGAAGGTCTTTAGAATGACCATGAGCAAACCAGAGGCATTTGCTAACAGGGCTGACAGTTGCTGCACTGGTCAAAGCCGACAGGGCTTTTTTACTTGTTGGCCCATACTGAAGAATTGTGCTTACGCTTATGATCTTTTCCATATATAATGAGCTATACATAAAAATTTTGCTGTATGGCGGTAGCGAAGAGACTATACAATGTATACAAGGGACACCAAAGTTTTTATTGTTCCACTGTCCATGTGTCGGTAGAAAGGTGGAATAACACCACAATAGAATAATTATCATTATGTTCTTTAACAATCAAAGTCTTGCTGATAGTTGAGAATATTTAAATTAGGAGATACCATTTCTTATGATGCAGTGAAAGATGGTATTGTTGACTACGAGTACCCGTAACTTACAGGTAATTGCAGCTGTGTATGAGCTACGCTCTTGTTTGATTAAATTGATTTATCCAATAATTGAAGGCTTATTGTACTATAATTGTAATATACTGTGCTATTTCTGAACAATGGAGAAGTAAAAGCTAAAGGGTGTCCAGTGGAACAGAATGCCTACTGCATGCAAATGAAGAAATCATCCAGCTGCTGTTGTAAACAAGAAGCATTGTGTTCTGTCAGAATTGCAACAAAGAAATCATTATCTGACTGGCCTCTGTGTTGAAGAACAACAATCTGTATTTCCAAAATTAAAACCATAATCTATTATTATGAGTTCACAACACAAGAATGAAGAAAATTACAGAGTTAGGCCCCTTTGAGCCTCAGATCCATGGTTTGCAATTCCTGAATCCATGGTTCAGATTTTTCACACATAAGGATTGCTTCGCCTGCCTCCCAGTAGGTTATGGAGTTATCACCCATGGACCAGCTGAGTAACTGTAATGCTTCTCTCATTACCCACCTGCCAAATAGGACATTGCCAGGAAAGACAAAGTCTCACTGGCATGTGTTTCAAATACCCTGAGAGATGACTTAGGCTCTGTTCATTATGGAAACCAGAAAACTATACAGGAGCCCTCTGACTGGTAAACAGTGGTCATAGGTGACTGGGTTTTTTTAGCTAATAAAATTGGGCTGAAAGAATTTCTTAAGCCCTTCTTCAGGGTTGCATTTCACTTTCCTTTGGGTGCAGCTGTGAGTCTTGGAGATTTTATCTAAATATAATCATGGAAAACAGAGTAAAAGAAGACAAAGGAGATCTTTCAAGGTTTCTCCCACAAATCAGGCCCTCAAAATTGCAATTAAGAATGTACAGGTGCGTGTTTATGAATGTATTTATCCACATCCTCATTATCATCAGATGTTAAGGCCAAGATCTTAATAAACCTTATGTTTCACATGTGTTGTTAATGCATCATTGAATTTAGAAAGAAGAAATTGTCCAGATGATCAGGATACAGTGGCAAATTGTAATAGATGGCAGGAAGTCCCTTGATAGGTCTTCAGTATCACCTATGTTTCTTTAGAAAAGAAAGGAATGAGAATACTGTAGCTGAGTAATTTACTACATTATTTAAGATGGCAGACTGTGCAAAAGCATCTGCAAATTTTGAAACAGAAAACTGCAGTGAGTCAGAAAATCTAGAGAACAACGTTAACATGACTCACTCACATCCTAACTCCAGGGTTAAGGCTGAAACTGGTTGAGCAAAGACTCGGGAATACCATGCATGGGTAGGATCAAACCAAAAGCAAGATGACCAGGGATTTTTTTTTTTGGTTTGTTTGTTATAGAAACTGTAGGGGAATAACATGATCCAGAGCAAATAGTAAAGAAATTAAAAAAATAAAATAAAAGAAATAAAAAAAATGTTTTACCAGCATGTTATCACCTCCAAGTTTTCTATCCCATCTGTTATTCATGTAGCTTCATTCTTCCATGATACTTATTCCAGGCAAGAAGCTGATAAGTATTGATCTGGGACGCTGGTTCTCTCCTGTGATTCATATCCTTAAGTTATGATGTAAGGAAATGCTTTTGGCAGAGAGTGTATTACTGGTAAGTTTGTTCTGCTAGAGAATTTGTAATCTTTTTAAGACTGCTGTGAAAAGCCAGTGATTGCTCAAGTGCATAAACACGTCCATCCCTCAGCTCCACGGCCTCAGATTAACACTGCACGTTGCCAACATCTATAAGCCTTTGCAGTGAGTTGTGAACAACACAGCCTTGAAAGCAGTAACTAGGCCTTTTTGACCTCCTTTGGTTCCTTTGAATTGGCTCCTTTTACCTCTGCTTTCCTTAAAACTGCTCCTTACTTATGCCTTGATCAGATCTCCAGCCATATTGTTTTCTGCCCTGCACATCCATGTTTTGCCAGTGAGCATTTGTAACATTGCTCAGGTGCTGAGGCCACCCAAATGTCCAAGGGATCTCGAAACATTTTTTTAAATAAGTGTTCCTTTACTTCTTGGCCATGTGATCCTAGTTGCTTTAGGGTGCATGGCCTAAACTGGGACAGTCATATGGCAGGAATGCTGCTCTGCTCCCATCTCTGCTCCAAACTGGGACTCTCAGCTGTGAACCCAGCTGTCTGTTAGTCCTGTGAGATGCCACTGTCCTGGATCTTGGTATTTGGGGGAGAGGCTCCTTCCTGTCCTTTTGCAAGTATTTCTTTGACTTCCTTGTCACAACATATGCATAAAAAGACATGCCTGCTTGGGTGGATATAGGCATTGATACAGCCAGCTGGAGGATCAGTCCTAAAGTTTGCCTTGCAATCCTATGTTAAGCAGCATTTTGATCTGCTTTCTGAGGATCGCTGCAGGGACCTTGCATTCAGGATACGTTTTGGGAGTGGAAACTGTCTTGATATTGGGAAGTGCCATATGTGACAGGAAAGGAAGGAATTGGATTTCTAATCTAGCTCCAAGGCTTTCAATCCAGGACAGTACTTCATTTCACTAATTTTAGCTATTATGTATAATGCACGTCTTAAGATTGTAGAATCAACAGTTCTCAAAATCTCATCTGCCTACCCTAAAGAGGGACAATTGGAGAGGCCCTGTTTTGCTACACTGCATGTACTTCTCTACCAAGTGGCAGTGGGGGACTTGCACTCAAAGATAGGTGTCCAGGGGAACCAGTGGAGCAGTGATGTAAGTGGATATTTCCTTTCTTGTTTCTCTCCTCACACTCCTGCTGGCTGGAGTGACCTGCAGCACTCAGCTGCCTTAGAAGCACAAGTCCACCCTGGAGAATCTTTCCCTGAGCTAGAAAAGGTGGCAGCATGTTTAGCGTATTTGACTGCTTTGGCCATTAATGAGGTCCTCCAAAGATTGTTCGTTTGTTGCTGAACATCAAGGTAGGCTCATGTGTAATGCTGAAGTGTGGTTTGCTCTTCTGAGCATTGTCCTTCAGGTGCGATGTAAAACTGCAATCCTGACTGCTGACAGGTACCATTGATTTGGTGGCACATCGTCTGTATGGGAATAGTTCTGTCCTACCAAGGATTTAAGAAATCATAAGTTGTTTGTCTGCACCCTTCCTGCATGCAAAATTATGAAGGTGAATGAAAAAAAAATTATGTTTGAACAGTAAAACAAGTCACTGAATGAGCAGCAAAAATAAGGAAGCAGATTTTCCTTTGTATTTTTGTCTTAGGGCCCCAGTCCTACCCTTTTAGCCCACAGTGACCCTGCTCCCTGCTTCTGCTGCTTGTTCCCCACAGCAGGTCTAGAAGTCTGAACCTTCTCACTGGCAGCCCAGGATTTTTCTGTCAAATGCCTGCCTTAATTTTCTTGGTTTTTTTTTTTTTTTTTTTTTTTTTCCCAGATCAGGGTAAGACTGGCCAGCAAGCCAAGAAGTTGCTGGAACAACAATCTGCCATGATAGCACAAATTTTGTTCCTCTAACAAAGGAGATTATAAAGTTTTTGTTTTGTATTTGTCTTCTGTGTTTGGAGACTTCAGTGTTCATTTCAGTCACTGGGAGACAAGGAAGGTAAATTGTGCCTGGGTAAGAATGGCTAAAGTGTTGGTTTTGTTAATATGTATCGATACGGGAGCTATGAATGCAAGCACTGCATATCCTGAGAAGTAAAATTGTCAACTGGCTACAGATGGGATAGAGGTCATATTTTAGTTTTACCTACCCAGGTTTCTCAGTGTGTTTACCATGTACTGTTTTGTTTGCAGGGTTTTTTTGCTACCTACCCTCAGTGAGTGTTATTGTTCATTATATCTACAAATGTGGAAACTGATACTTTCAGAGAATTCCTTATTTCTATTTCCTTCAGTTGATTACCATTCATGGCTGTGTCCCTCTGATCCTTGACAGTGTTGTTGAGTGTCTATTGTCTGCTTCATAGATACAGTTAGATGTGGGAATATTTTTCTGGGGCTTACTTTTCTGGAACTTCAACCATTCTTAGTGCTTTTGCTTGAAATATTTCTAGTTAGACCAGCTCTTTCATGAACTATGGTGTCTTAAGGGGACTCTGTACTTTAGCTGAGACTTCTAGAAGTACTGAGTAGAAGAGGAAAATCGCTTCATATATATTACAGGCTATATTCATAGAATCATAAAATCATAGAATGTTATGGATTGGAAGGGACCTTCAGGATCATCCAGCTCCAACCTGCCCTGCCACAGGCAGGGACACCTCCCACCAGAGACTGCTCAAGGTCTCGTCCAACCTGACCTTGAAGACTTCCAGGGATGAAGCATCCACAACTTCCCTGCGAAAACTGTTCTGTGACACTGTCTCACCACCCTCACTATGAAGAATTTCTTCCTAATGTCTAATCTAAATATCCCCCCTCCAATTTATAGCTGTTCTTCCTTGTCCTATTACTATATACCTTTGTAAACAGCCCCTCCCCAGCTTTCTTGTAGGCCCCTTTCAGGTACTAGAAGGTTGCTATAAGGTTTTCCCTCGGCCTTCTCTTCTCCAGGCTGAACAAGCCCAACTGTCTCAGCCTGTCCTCATATGGGAGATACTCCAGCCCTTGGATCATCTTTGTAGCCCTCCTCTGGACCTGTCCCAACAGCTCCATATTCTTCTTCTGTTGAGAATTCCACAAAAAAAAAAAAAAAATATATATATATATATATATTTATATGCAAAGACAACCTGACTACAGATCTGTGTCACTGTATTAAAAAAAATTGAGTTAAAAACTGTTTAAGAAAATTTGCAGTGGTGTTGATGCATCGTTTATATAAGGCCACTTCATCTCTATGCCTTGCATTGCCTGTTGCCTCATAGAAATCCAAGAACATCCACTTTTCAAATTAACATTGAAATTCCTCATGATACTGTCAGCTATTTTTCAGACCATGGCAGTTATTGCTCTCCCCCAGGGGCAGATAACAGCTGAAGGATGATGAGGATCCTTTTGCAGCTCCCACTAGCAATAATAAATAATACAATGCATGGTGCTGCTAGTGTGATTTTTTATGAAGCAGCATTTCAGAAAAGCTGGTTACAAAACACACTAAGTATGATTTATAGGCCTGAAATTATGACTATCCAGCATTCCTGAGAGATGACTTATTCATTCTTGTGGTCAGAAGACAAAGCTTTCTATATTAAAAAATAGTTGATACCTCTTTAATTACAGCCTAGGTACAATGTGGACATTGTGCTTTTTAACCACCCACTGACAGTCACTGAAGTGCAATGGACCTGCATTTCCTAATGTATGACATTGCTCCTAGGATTCTGCAGGAACTATGAGAAAATTGCAAAGAATTCTTACTTATCCCTGAGCAAGTGTTTCTCAGCTGAATAAAACTTGTAAGACTGTCTAAAAGCTTCATTCTTAAGATCTTAAATTGAGATGGCCTCCTAATGGTGTACCAAAATATCAGCTTATGATGCCCAACTGGCTTTGAAATATTCACTTTCTATTATCATTCTTTCCCCTGGGATTCATTTTGAAAATGTAAGTCTCAGGGTGACTGTGCTTAAGAAATTGTCTTATGTTAACATTTCTCCCTTGTATAAAAAAACAAGACAAACTAAAACAAGAAACTGATCTCTCTCAAGCAAGATTTCCATTACCATGAGAATCCTTGGTTCTCTTTTGTTCTTCCCTCTAAACATCAAGCACAATACGTCCACATTTCAGTAATGCATTAGACACAGCATATGTAAGGTCATAGGAAACAGGATGTGAAAAGAAACCACAGATGAGCAGTGCTAATTACATTGTTTGATGTGCTACTGGAGCTCGGATAACACTGGTAAGGTAAAAGGGCTGTTATAAAGTAAGATATGTACTTGTACTTAAGATGATCTGGAGAGTTATCACCAAAAGATTCTCCAAAGAGGGTTTGTCAGGATAGAAAACAGCAAGTGGTTCATCCCACGCTATTCATTAACAACAATGTAAACAACTTAATTAGCATTTAGGAAGACTGTTCATTTATTACAAACCCCATTAGGAGGTGAGCTGAGCATCCATAGTGTGGTGAATGATACAGAAATATACAGTATATTGCAAACGTGTAGAAGTGGGTCAAGCCTGCAGCTCAAGAGGTCAGACTGTGCTCTTGGGATTCCTTTCAGGGATGACTAAAAGAGACTAAGATGTGTAAATACTCCCTCTCAGGCTGTCAAAGTGTTTAAAAATATAATGTTAGCTCGTTTTATGTCCTCCCTTTCTTAAAGGGGTTTGGTCCAAAATCCAGTCTCCAACAGTCTTTCCATCTCTGGCCCCAATGCACATACATACACATGAAACATCCAAATCATATGATCTTGTTCTCAGCGGAACTGGGTTAGTTATCCTACATATGGCCCATCTTCTGAACAGAAGGCAGGGGCTGGTGGGTAGAAATATGTTTCAGAAAGAAATAACTAGAATCTGAAAAAAAATAGAAGCTCATTGCACTCAGAATAGTCAGTCACTCTTCAATAGAAGGGAGACACTGGAAGAGTAGTAATATCTCAGGTACTTTAGTAAATAGTATGACAGCAAGATATAAGTGTCTGGCATGGAGCAATCATCACCAAAAGTGACAGAATTGTGCACTTTGGCCACTGTTCAAGAAATTTCCTGGTTTGAAAACAGAGTGAGTGACAGCTCCTTACCCTACTATTCAGTCTCTGGCTCACAAAACCAGATACTCTCCTACCTAGTTTAAGATCAACTACCTAGTTTAAGATCAGCAAGATCTGTTAAGATCTGTTAAGATCTGTTGGGGAGAAAGGAGTGGTAAAGGGATGACCTTGGGTTTGCTTAAAATTTGGACGTTATTTTTCCAGTAATTATTAAGGGCATACTGATATCTGTCAGTGTCACGTGGAACTGCTTTACCTATTTTTAGTCCCCTCCTGATGTCTGAAACTACAAATCCTGTTTCCAGAAAACAGAATTATTAGAGAAGCTATATGACAGATTTAGTTGCCATTTACTCACTGGAGGTTTCTTTTATGAAAAAGCGTGATTGTGAAAAATAACTTCCTTTCTCATTTTGAATTATGCTTTTACTGTAAGATATTTTTTAACATGGTTCAACTTTGACAGCAGAATAAAACAACGTGTCATTTCTTATAAAAAAGGAACATACCATTGAGCAGGTTGTGTGGATTTGCCTAAGAAATTTTATCCACATTTTCCTTTATTGCATAAGCCTATTTTATGGATTGATGTATATTTATATGGTGCATTGATAATATAGTGAGGAGCAAACCATCTGTGTACCCAGGTATTTTGCACTATAGCATAAAGCAGAAATGGGAACAGCCCTCCTGCTGTTCAGTCACAAAAAACAAACCCCCAAATTGCAAAAGCAGTTCCTTAATCTTATGTTCTGGTAAAATACCTGTTTCACCAGTGCAAGATACTGATTGCAGCACCAGCTCCCCCTGGATAAAAGCTGTATGAATGTCTGTAGAATGTTATTAGCCTGTTTAGCCATAAATGCACTGGAGCAGACTCTTAAAACATAGATATTTTTAATGCATAGGCTATTTAATGCACAGATCAAACAATGTGACAGTATGTTTCTCAGCTTCTTGCTTATCTGTAGCCAGCCATCTCTCTGTTCCTTTCTCTGCATTAGTCTCACCTCTGGCTTTATCCTTTAGGCAAGTCAAAAGCTGAATAAATTGAAGCCTATTGGTTTAATTCTAGGATCATTTATCGTAGTCCTTTATTCCCTTTATACAAGAAATGGCAGCTGCTCTTGCTGGTTTAATTTTGTTCACATCACCCTTTTACAGGATGCAGGCTAGCTGACAAATCTTTTCCCTCCTATCCTTGTTACATTGCATCCTGTTCTTGTGGTGCATGTAGATTTTCTTCTGCCTCCACAGTGCTGACTACAGAAGAATTAGTGCTGGTAATTTTATCCAAGGGAGGCTGCTTACCCTACCTTCCTTTGCCCAGGCTGAGGCAATATGTTTACAAGCATTTGTGGAAGGTAGACACAGTTTGTTTTCAACATACTTCATAGCCTTGGTAAGAAGAAACAGCTGAAGTACGGTAAGCGAGGGAGAGCTGTGAAGAGAAGAAAAAAGAGGTGACTCAAAAGTCAAATGCGCTCAATTTGCCGCTCAGGTAGCATTTAGATTTGTCAGTGAGAATACCCAATGTGGATTAGAAGAAGGAGAGGAACAGAAGTAGAGAAGAAGAAAGGCAGAGGAAAGGATACTTAAGTGGAAAGGGGAGAGGACAGGAGGAAGAAGCAAGAACAGAGATGAATGTGAATCTTTCCTTCGAAGTGTGATCACAATCACTGGGCCTTCAAAAGTTCAGCTGGAGAATGGAAATTCAAAGGATATTTGTACACAGCAGAAGAAAAGCCAGTCAGAACGAGAATGGTTAGTGACCAAATCAATCTGCAGTGTCTATGTGAGCTAATTTGATGGAGTAATTTAGACATATGCACAGTGTTAGTGCAGACCTTTGTGTGCATTGAGAGAGGAAGGTGGAGAATGCCGTACCTGGTATTCATGAAAAGCCCAGACTGGATGAGGTAAGGTAGAGATAGAAACAGAGCCACAAGGTGCTGAAATATTATCTTAAGTTGATTCCTAGGAAATGGTAAATTCTTAGAAGTAGTGTCACATGGCCAGTTTCAAAGATCCTTAAAGATCCGTTTTCTTGTTGACATATACATGATCATTCTCAGACAGCTTTATGTCTAAAAAGATGTTTGATAAATGTTCTTCAGGCAAGATACACTTCCCATCAGCCTTCTGCAGGAATGCAGAGTTGATTCTTAAGAAATGCAATGACTGTCATGGATATGAGGGATTGCTGTGGATGCTAATAGAAGTCTGAATGCTCTAGAGAACACTATCAGCGAAAATTTCATCCACCCATGAAAAATCAGAAATTTCTCTGCCAAACCAGTCAATGCGTACTCTTGTTTCTCAAAGGGATATGCAATTAGCATTCTGGGTCTGAAAGAGTATGCCTAAATCCACTAGGAGTATCACAGCTATGATAGGAGAGAAAGTTGTAAAGATAGATGGGTTATTATAATGGTGAACAAACATGCTGACTTAACTTATCTTTAAATTCTGCCAATTTATTACAGAATAGCAGGAAAAAATCTAAGCCCCTGTTAACAAGAGGCCATATGGGAGAATTATTTGAGAATGCCTAACTTCAGAGTATGTTTGCTGCATGAGCGTAGTGTCTTACTGTGTAAGCTTTGTGCTAAGTAATGGCAGTGGAGTAGCAGATCTGAGCCTGAAAATGTGACAGTATTGCCCAACTCCTCTCTGTTGGACTAAGGCAAGGCTGAAACTGCAGCTTCAGCTAATGTTTGCAGAATGTCACTGTGAAGAGTGGCTCTTGTGATCAGCTGTTATGTCATGCTGTGCAGATATTTTTCATTTGAATTCTTGCAACTTCACGTGAACCGTTCAATTGAAACCCAATGCTGTCTCAGAAAATAACAATGCATAGCAATTAAGTACAAGAGTCATGGTACACTCATACAGCATCATAAAGTTAAACCTTCAATAAGTTTCAGAGCCTAAAACCACAGAAATAAAAAAAATGACAGTGACTCATGAGGGCTATAGAGAAATACTTCTGAATTAATAACAAGATTCATGTGCTGCTTTCCCATCAGCATATCAACCACAGGCATCCAGAGGAAGTTGGTAGAGGGTATGAAACAAGACCTTCATTGCAGAATATGACTGGTGATGGTGATGTTTCCATTCTGCTGGTGGATCCTTCTGCCACGTTGCTGCACGGTACAGCAAAACTTGTCATTTGTTTAGTGCATTCATCAGCCTGAAAACTCTTCTCTGGTGGCTCAGAATAAAGCTTCTGGGACAGAGTCAATGAAGGGTTCAAGCAGTTCAGAACTTAAAGAATTTATGTTAACTTAAAACTCAATTATCTTATTCAGGTCTTCACTAACATGGGGCCAGGTGATACAACAAGCTGCAGCTTGGTCAGACAGATCTGAAGCCTGGACCATAACAGTTTTTGCATTTTTTTCCTCTTTGTTACCAATTATAATTCCTTGAGCAGCTTAACTACCAGAAGCAGCACTTCATTTGTGTTTATCTACTGACCAAAACTGGTATTTGTTATTTTATTCCAGAACTGTTATTTAGTAATTAACACATAAATTTGACTGACAATTAAAACCCACTCAATTTTGCTCCCGTTTTAAGAAAAGTTGTTCGTAATCCTACTCTGCTCATAATCCTCCTCTGGAAATGACTTGAAATTTACTCTTAAGTTTTTGAGGTGTCTCACAACTGGGAAGCAATTATCAGGAAAGAAGTTTCACACAAGTTTAGTCACAACTACTGGCAGTATTTAATCAGATCTTCTCCAGTAAGGTCATGTAAGTCCCTGTTACCTCTTACTTACTGTGTGAGATCATTGACTCCCAATTTTGCATATTTATTACTAGGTAGGCAAAAACCGTCACTCCAATATGTATTTGATGTACAAATGTCCATATTTTTCTTCAGTTTCTCGGGACTCCCAATCTAGTAGTTCATCTACTATCAGAGTAAACTACATTCAGTGCCAGGACTGGAGAAAATGTTAGTTGCCCAGATGAGTTGGATGTACTTTTTTAGTGCTTCACCATGGCTACAGGAAATGATGTCAAACTTTGTCCTGTGGGAGGGAACAACGTGACAGCAGCTTCCTTGATCATTTCCAGGAAAAGTTGTATCTTGGTTTTTCAGGTACTATTGCTATGAATACTGCTGCTACAGGCCGAATACCCTTTACAGCTTTATCCTTGCTGAAGGTGATAGTATTCCAAGTCCTGCTTTTGGTTAGACCAACCATCCATCTCTCTTGTCACTGCCACTTGCATAAGCAGGGAGAGGCACACTGGAGTTTGTCATAAAGGTTTATGTGGCAGTGTATAACAAAGCTCACATTTGTATCCTAAATTCTCTGTTTTGCCTTTTGCCTGTTTGTTTTTCCTTCAATCTGTAGCTCTTGAATTAGTTGATACTGCTTTTCCAGTCTTCTGTCTGTCTTGGCCAGATAAATGGCATTCCTTTAACTCCTCTGAGCACTGTAGTAAAGGCTAACTGAGATCAGGGACATGCTGGGTTTAGTTCCTTGTTTTACTTTTTCCTCTTTCTAATTCCCCCCTAAATGCTCTTGTTAATTTTTATTGCTTTTGCTTTTGGACTTATCAAAAGCTGTCTCCTATCTGAACCCCCCTTGCCATTTAACACCTATATTTAATTAAGGCAGGGAAAAGGCACATTCATACTGTTAGTTTTTAGAGTTGTAGACAAAGCTCCCCTGGGTTCACTTATCCATGTGGTCCAGCTGGTGGTCTAGTTTGCTAAATCCAACAAGGAACACTTCATCTGGCCAACAACCTGTCCCTCGAGGAAGTAAATGGAGCAGTAAATTCTTCCTGAGCAGCTGAACATCCCTGTCTGCCCACCAACTCTTCAGACAGATGGGTGATTGTGGCTGCAGGAGAGGGTTTGGAGCACTAAGTGCCACTTTCTATGGTAATACCAACCCTTCATCCCAGAACTGCTTCTTGCACCTCATCTTTTGGTGCCAGCCTCCAAGACTGGCAGCAGCAGGATTTTTCTTTTCCTCTTTACCTCTTTTCAGCATCACCCACACCCTCACTTCTGTGGGATCAGCTTCTCCTCTGATGCCGCTGCCAAGAAGCGAGGAAGGTTCTGGTGGAAGATGATGACTGCTGCTGCCACGATGGCTAGTGGGAGACTGAGATCCACTCATTACAGAGGAGGCCATGGACAAGTTATGTGATGGAGCTGGGACCCCACAGGTAGCCATCTGTTTCCCACTCTTAGGTGCATCTTATGTTGAGCAAACCCTGCTTTTCTCTCTCACCCATTCGCACTTCATTGTATGGATGAATGTTACATATATATGATACTCATTTCTGTAAAATGCAGACTTTAGCATTTAGAACTTCTCATCAGCAAAAAATATAATATATGCATATAATTGTGGAGTGAATACTGAAAGTTTCGATTAATTCTCATGAAAGTTGGAAGGAAGCTGTGGGAGCCTTAAACATGGATGTGATTAGACTACTGCATCTATGCATATGTCACTAAGAGACAAAGCTCTTACAAAGCAAAATCATAAAAAAAAAAAATCATGGAATAATCAGGTTGGAAGAGACCCACCGGATCATTGAGTCCAACCATTCCTATCAAACACTAAATCATGCCCCTTAGCACCTCATCCACCCGTGCCTTAAACACCCACAGGAAAGGTGAACCAACCACCTCCCTGGGCAGCCTGTTCCAGTGCCCAATGACCCTATCCTGTATTGCTGCCCAGATGATTTGGATGTTCCTTCAAAAGGTACTGAAGTAAGTTCAATGTTGAGTAGAGTCTTTTTTAAGGCTAAACTCTCTGTGAGGATCAGAAATGGTGAATAAGGATAGGAACTGACTGGGAAGGCTCGCTTAACCACATTTTCTAGTCCATACACCACACTGGGCAGGTTGTTACTGTTGTGACAACTGCCTTTGGGGAAAGCATAGCAATGAAAAACATGCTATGAAGCATGTTGGTTCCTTGATGTATTTCTGTAAAGGGTAAATCCATTTCTGAGTGAAGAGTTAGTGTATGGTACAGCCTGTGCTTTAATCAGGGGTCACTCTAGCCACAAATATAGACAGAATGGTACCAAAGGTTTTGGTTTGTCCTGTCCTCTAAGCAACAGTGATTTTCACCTCAGCTATGTCAGAGAGAAGAACTAGAGCAAGAATTTAAGTAAAGTTGGACAGAAGTTTGTGATTTCTATCTTTTGATAGGTTTATTGTCATAGATACTCTTTTGCTAAATGCACATTGTGGTTTTAAACTTTTCCCTCTTCTGTTTGTGAAGCTATGAAGCAACTCCCTCCCCTAGTAGCAAAGTCACTGTGAAAAATCACTGTGAAAAACACATACTTACATGACGGGTTTTTTTCAGTTTTTTATTAACTCAACATTGTCTCCTACAAATACGATTTGTCATTCACCAGAAGATTTGAAATGTAGACTTAAGTTACACATAGGTATAAAAAGCATAAAACAGCACACACGGTACCACTGTTTAGACCAGAAAACACTGTGTTGTCCCACAGATAAGAGCAGTATTCTAGGTCAGCTCCATTGCCTCCTGCCTCAGGTGTTCAATCTTAAAAGCTGCAGATGCTTCTGCTTCTTTTTCCTCAGCTTGTGAAGCCTTGCTGGCTTTCCGCAGTGTTTCTCACCAGCATCTAGAGCACAGACCAGAAAACCACGGGGCAATCCCATCCTGCTCCTCCAGAGGTTAAATAACCTTGGGTTCCTACGGGCTCTTCAGAAATTTTTTCCTCCTCCTCTTAATATTTATGTACATTATATGAAGGGATACGATTCACGTCTTTGATTTAGACGTATCTCTTGCTTCATACTTAAACAATAACTTGAAAAATATTTCACAAAGAAAAAGAACATTGTCCATCTGAATGTCATTCATTATTATATTGCTATATTTTATACCCTATTATTAATATATACAAAATTTCTTACTTGCCTTTTACAGATGCCGGAAGCATATAATATAACAGTTTTAAAGTATCCCATTTTTAGATTTTCCTTTCTCTTGGCTCATGTCAATCTCTTTAATAAACTATGGTTGCTTGGAGAATATAGGAAGTATTTGGAATGTTGTTTAAAGTTTAATAATAACTGGTAGCATTGTCCATTTGCGGCCTGAACAGTTGGAGCACCTGTCAGGACGATCTGGTAGAGATAGCAGCATCATAAGACTTAAACAATCATGGAGGGCTGTTAATGTGCAGTGTCAACGGGTGCCAGGGTCTGTTCTTTATTTGAGGCTTTTCTCTTCTTCGGCTGCGTTTTGTTGTTGTTTTCACTCTGTTCTCGGTTCTGTCTTCGGGCTGCTCGCCCTTTGCTTTCCTGCCTTGTCTCCTTGCTTTCATCTTTGTTGGACTTTTTTCTTTTCTCCTCTCTATTTTTTTTCCCTGAAATAAAAAATGTTGGCACATTAGAAGATTTTCTCAGACTGTTGCAATTTTTGACTCCCGATCTTTGCCATAGCCTGTAAAACCAACCCTGGATTCACAACTCCATTAAAAGTGGGACACTACTGCTAGTGTTTAGAAATGTCCAACTCTTCATCCAGTTGCTAAATTTGGCCACTGGGCTAGAGCTTCCTGTCAGTTTGACACTGAGCAATGAGCCAAGAACTGCCCAGGAAGCTGTGGTTCTTTAGAGTTGGTATAAATACCTCACACACTCATAGCCTGTCTCCCATAGCCAGGGAGAGCACACCAAAACAGTTGGTTTGGGGACAATAACAGGTAACATTAACTATGAACTGCTCTAAATTCATCTTGGACTGGGACTCAGAGCATACAGTGAAAGGAAATTAGCTGTTGTGTTACTCCCTTTCATTCCAATGCTCATCATCTACATCTTTTAAAAATTCCTCTCCCCTCCTTTAGCCTCCACCACGCCCACATCCCTGGGGGATTCTTGGCATTGCAACATGAATCAATGACAAAGTGGCAACTTCAGCACAGGTATGTGACCCTCTACAAAGTGGTGTTCCAAGTCTCAAGTCAAGCTTTAGACCATTGTTACAAAATTAGGCATTCAAGTGCTTTATTGCTTTAAATACTTATTTCTTCACCATTAGTGGTGAGGCACTGGAAGAGGTTTCCAAGGGAAGTTGTGGCTGCCCCATCCCTGGAGGTGTTCAAGACCAGGTTGGATTGGGGTCTTAGGTAGCCTGATCTAGTGGGATGTCCCATGGCAGGGAGGTTGGAACTAGATGATCTCTAAGGTCCCTTACAACCCTAACTATTCTATGACTCTATGATTCTATGATTCCATGAATGCAGAGAATTGTGCCCATTCTGGTCTCAAAACCAGAGCTGGGACTTTTTCATGCCTTGATGGACTCTGTGGGATTGGGTCACAGTGGGGGAGGAGGTGCATGGGCAGTGGCTTTCTTCTGAGAACAGATGACCATTCAAAGAGGAGTAGGTCAAATAAAGAGAGGGAGATTCAGATGAAGTGAAGAGAAGGCAGAAAGCAAGGCATAAGATTAAGGTCTGAAGATATGCCGTGTCCTCTTCTTGTTGTGCATCTCTATGGTCTTATTTTACAGCTTCTACATTCCTTTCCATAACTGGCTGAGATTGGAGAGCAAGGGAGAGTTCAGATACAAATGTTAAGTAGGGACAAATATCTACCTTTCTCATATGAAGTTTTGGAAACATGCAGTAAAGTTTTAAACATATAATAGCTCCTTAAATTTTAAGAAAGCAGTCAGAGATTACCCCACTATATGCTGACACATCCACAGAATCCTTCTCTAAATTTGGCAATTCCATCTAAGATGTGCAGAGGTGAGCAGAGAATGGGCATGAAGTGAAGAATGGGCATGCAAGTCTCAGCAAGAGTTACCACCGCTGGGAGAGCTGGCAGAGCTCCTTGCAGAAGTAAGCCTGTATCTTACCCAGCTGTAATGCTGTTTCTCGCTAATGGGTAAATGATGGCATGGAATTTCATTCCAGTGGTTTGCAAATACAGTTGGCCCAAGATGAAATGTTATTTGAATGGAAACTGTCCAGACATTCAGTGTTTGACATTGTTCGCTTGATGATTAGCCAAAATCCTTCAGCTGTGACTTCCTAGCCACAATTCTTTAAGTATGTTGGAATGATATTTAATCATTTTCCTTCAGTCATGGATCAAGATATATGTGTTTATATGTGCATGTGAATGTACCAAGAATTCAGTGGTGTCATTATAAAGGACAAGCAAAACTGGTCTAAGTAGAGTGCTTAAAATTCAGTCCAAATTCTCTTCTAACTCTGAGGATAATTAATTTGAAGTCCTCTGTGCAATGTTATATATGATTTAATGCCATCATCTCCATGCTGTTGGCATTTGTGAAAGGGTCTGCTCTCTAGACCTGTGCTGTTCTGGTTATGCTGTAAAGCACAGAAAGGTCATTGTCCAAGCTGGTTGTTTGGCCCCTTTAACCACTGTTTTAGTGGGAGTTTTTTATGACAATATAATGCTATTTCCAGTCAGTCCTTGGTTCAATCTGGATCCAAGAAAAGATTCTACCAGCAGTTAACTGCTATCATTGAGGTGTAGCTGTAGTTCTCCCTGTTCATATCCCTGTTCTCTTCTTCCCAGAGGCTTGTTCCTGAATATTTTTACTTCTTACTACTTGCTGAAGCCTACTTCATAACATCACATTGAACTTAATGCCAAAAGTTGTGGAAATTAATTAGAAATTTGTGCGTTTGACTGTCTGCAAAATGAAAAATGCAAAAAATAAATGGGCCAGGAATCCTTACAAGTTCATTTCTCAACTGCTTTGCATTTGAAGCTGAAGAAAAGACAAAACCAGCATTAAAACTGAAACTCACCAAAGAAGTAAATGATGCAATAATATACATTCTAAAAACAATATAAAAAGGATATCAAGCTACTGGACAGTGTAGAAAAGAGCCACAAAGTTGGTGAAGGGTTTAGAGGGGAAGGCAGATGAGGAACTGCTAAAGTCCTTCAGTCTGTTCAACCTCGTGAAAAGGAGACTGAGTGGAGACCTCATCACAGTTTACTGCTTCCTTACAAGGTAAAAAAGAGAAGCAGGCACTGATCTCTCTTCTCGCAGCTGACCAATGACGGGACCCAAGGGAATGGTATGAAGATCATAGAATCATAGACTCATATAATAGTTGGGGTTGGAAGAGACCTTAAAGACCTTCTATTTCCAACCCACCCCAGCCATGGGCAAGGACAACTTGCCATATCAGATTACCCAAGGCCTCAGGTTTCCCTGACCCAGGTGTAGGATGTTGCACTTGGCCTTGTTGAACCCCATGAGGTTTGTACAGAACCACTTCTCCAGCCTGTCCAGGTCCCTCTGGATGACATCCCATCCTTCCAGTGTGGCGACAGCATCACTCTGCTTGGTGTCATCTGCAAACTTGCTGAGGATGCACTCAATCTTACTGTCTCTATCTTCAATAAAGACATTAAACAACACTGGTCCCAGTATGGGCCCCTGTGACAGGCCACCATCTGGACCTTGACCCTTTGACCACTACCCTCTGAATATGACCGTCCAACCAGTTTCTTATTCACTGTATGGGCCACTCATCAAATCCATATCTCTCCATTTAGAGAGCAGGATGTTGTAGGGGACCATATAAAAGAAGGGGGACCTCTACAGAAGTCTAGACAGATCACATCTGTTGACTCTGTTGAACTCAACAAACCCTCTGGATCCCTTCCAACTCAGGACAACGGGACAAATTGGAGAGGGGAAGATTTAGAAAAGACATTAGGAGGAAATTCTTCACAGTGAGGGTGGTGATGCACTGGCACAGGTTGCCCAGGGAAGCTGTGGCTGCCCCATCCTTGGAGGTGTTTGAGGTCACGTTGGATGGGGCCTTGAGCAGCTTGGTCTGGTGGGATGTGTCCCTGCCCATGGCAGGAAGGCTGTAACTAGGTGTTCTTTAAGGTCCCTTCCAGCTCAAACCATTCTATGATTTTGCGATTCTAACTTAGAAGAAAACATTCTCCTGAAATTTCCACTTCCCTTGTGAAGAATGTTGTTAGAAAACGCTTCTATGCTCTACCATGCAACTCTTTCCACCACCCTCTCCCAGAGCCCGTCCCGGCGCGGCTGGGCGGACAGGTCAACCCCTGGGAGCGGGCGCAGTGCCGGGGCCGGCCGCGCGGGGGCGCCCCAGGGCCACGCCAGGACCGCCCGCAGCGGTGCTCCCCGCGGTGGCCTCCCCGTCCGAACCTCGAGGTAGGAAGGAGGCTTCGCGCCCCGTTCCCTTTCTCCTCGCTTTGCCTGCTGCTGCACCTTCTGCCCGTACTCTATGTAGAGTACACGATGAACTTTTTTTAGTATACCGGGAAGGGGATATGAAAAAAGGCAGCGTGTTGTGCCACAGAATGGGAATGTCATTCTTTGCTGGTGCCTAACAGAATCCTCTCACAGTGATGCACTAGAATGTTTGTGTCTTCTTATGGATTTGAAAGAAAGAGAGAGAGAAAGAAAGAAAGTGAAAGAGTGAGAGAGAGAAAGAAAGAAAGAGAGAGAAAGAAAGACAGAAAGATAGAAAGATAGAGAGAAAGAGAGAAAGTGAAAGAGAGAGAGAGAAAGAAAGTGAAAGAGAGAGAAAGAAAGAGAAAGAGAGAAAGAAAGAGAGAGAGAGAAAGAGAGAGAGAAAGAGAGAGAGGGAGAAAGAGAGAAGGAGAGAAGGAGAGAAAGAGAGAAAGAAAGAAAGAAAGAGAGAAAGAAAGAAAGAGAGAAAGAAAGAGAGAAAGAAAGAGAGAAAGAGAGAGAGAAAGAGAGAAAGAGAGAAAGAGAGAAAGAGAGAAAGAGAGAAAGAGAGAAAGAGAGAAAGAAAGAAAGAAAGAAAGAAAGAAAGAAAGAAAGAAAGAAAGAAAGAAAGAAAGAAAGAAAGAAAGAAAGAAAGAAAGAGAGACAGTAAGAGAGAAAGAGAGAAAGAAAGAAAGAAAGAGAGAAAGAAAGAGAGAAAGAAAGAAAGAGAGAGAGAGAGAAAGCGAGAGAGAGAAAGCGAGAGAGAGAAAGCAAGAGAGAGAGAAAGCGAGAAAGCAAGAAAGAAAGCAAGAAAGAAAGCAAGAAAGCAAGAAAGAAAAAGGCAGAAAGAGAAGAGAGGAGGGAAGGAAGGAAGGAAGGAAGGAAGGAAGGAAGGAAGGAAAGGAAGGAAGGAAGGAAGGAAGGAAGGAGAGGGCAAGGCAAGGAGAAAAAAAAAGTTCTTTTAAAATAGTCAAACATTTTATCATAGATTCATAGAATAATTTGGTTGGAAGGGACCTTAAAGATCACCTAATTCCAACCCCCTCTGCCATGGGCAGAGATGCCTCCCACTAGATCAGGCTGCCCAAAGCCCCATCCAGCCTGACCCTGAACACCTCCTTACTTCTCTCTTATGTGAACACTGAAACACCAAACCACCACAGGAAGGCATAAAATCTGATTGTGCAAACTGGCTTGCTTTGATGGTGGTGGGCGTTGCAGGGTAAGTCTCATAGAAACCCCAGAGGGATGAGAATCTGACGTCAGGCATTTTGTACATTCATATTTCTTTTCAAGAGATCTCTCCTACAAAGAAATTTACCCTGGCAGAACAGGAGAGGTAAAAGGAGTCACTGAACTGTGCTTGATGGGACTGTAGGCACCAGCATAATCGGCCCCCATCTGGAAGGGTTCTGGTGTTTCTTCTATTCATGTCACCACGGACCACAAAATCCTCCCCACTACACTGTAATAAGCTGTAAAGCTATAATAAAAGGCCACAAGCCGCAGCTGTAATGTGCCACAGTGTTCTTTTACACCCCTCACAGCCTCAGCTGACTTATCTTGGTGCTTTCTGAGCTACTGGAGCACTGTCAGCACTGCTGCTTCAGTAACAACGCCCAAATATCTCCATACCCTGAGGAGGTGCAGGTACAAAACTGGGGGGATAAGTGTCACCACTCTGTGTCACCCTCCTTCCCACCTATATGTACCCTTCTCAGAGACTTTTTTAAATTCTCTTAGACTAAATGTCAAGTCACTCCTTCCTCATGGCATGATTGGAACAACAGTATGACAACCCAGAAGCAACTGTGTCAAGTGAAGATATCAGTGAATGGAGTGTACATCAGTCTCTAAAACTACTTACTACAGTTCTGTCTTCAATACAGTTGTGTAATATAATGCAAATGGATGGAGTACTCTAGTTTTCAAGAAAAATGACAACTTTTTTTTCTGGAACAAACTGTAGCACGTACTCACACCAGCTGCCAAGATAACAAGCCTCCGTACACTTAAGTGCCCTATGACACAAGGGACATTTTCCTTTCATTCACCAACCACTAGTGGCTGATTGATCTGGAACTACTTTTCAAAGTCTGGACAGCATAACTTTCTTACAAGTGATCTTTGTTTTCCTAGTTATGGTGGCCCTATTTTAGAATCACTAGCTTTACAGGTGACCAAAGTGGTGAAAGCAACTTCAGAATTACCTGGATTCTACATGGTTTAATACATTTTCTGGCTTTACCTACTCCTCTTGAAGATGCACCAGCTGCTGAAGTGAGTCTAACAAAAATTTTAAAGAGCTAAGGTCCAGAGGCATTCAAGGGGCAATTAATTTGGCCAAGCATGGGCTCCCCTGCTATTCAGACACGTGAGGACAGCCTACCTGATTTCCATGTACCAGTCCAGATGGTCATAAGGCACGTGTCATATTCAGTCCTATGTCGTGATCTTAGATAACCCAAGATACCTCAATGGTAGACACATATGGTTGACCAACTGCTTTAGGGGACTTAGTGACTAACTTACACTTATGGATCTATCTCCTCTTGAAAATGGGAGATACCTCTGTATATACATACTCTAGATGATGTCAAAGCCCAAGACCTACAGAAGTCTTTCTATGAGATTTAGGATCCTTGAACTTCATTTGCCTCAGAAAATAGCATCTCAAGTACTAGACTGCATTCACTTGAAAAATGTTTTATTTATGTCATGAGTGCTAGGCTGTTCTTAGAGGAAGAGGACAATGCTGAGGCAGATGTGTTAGGGAGTACAACAACATTATGTCTACATACATGACTACATCAGGCCTGCACAACAGTCTTTTGTATACAGCAGGCAGAGAAAGTCTTTTGCATAAAGTAGAGAGGAGGCTCAGTGGATAAGCTATGCAGAGACAAGAGATGTCAGGCTTTGCTGCTGTAGCAGATAAAGGAGAAGTTGTATCCTATTAGGTGTACGGGAAGTAGGAAGGAATAATTTCTTCCATGGGCGGCTTGGGAAATGACACTGCCACGCTCATGAAATCATAAGCAAGGCATATGGAAAGTCCCTGGCTTAACTGTGATGGCTTCTTTGTAATAGAAACAGGTTGGATCTGCCTTTCTTGTGCCAAAGAAAAGAAATTGCCAGTGCCTGAAAATACCAGGATATCTTCCAGTCAAAGAAGCAGCTGGAAGAGGATGATTCCTATAATGAGTTCTGTTTGCTGTTTGTGGAGACATTTACTGCTGTCTCTTCAAACAGAGCCTGTGAGGATTTATTTCCTTTGCATTTGCATGTTGGGACTAAGGGAATTTGTTAGCGGCCTTGTTTTAATCAGGACTAATGTTGTGCTAACAGCAGCAATTTTATAATTACATAACAGTTTTCATCTTATAAGATCCCTCAGCTTATAAACTCTGAATACAGCTTCCAAAGACAGGAAAGTAATGGTTGTTTAACAGAGCAGAAAACCATTCTGCATTGCTTAGGATAGAAAGTGACATATCCCATGCTGGTATTTAGGCAAGTTGTGTTTTCTCTCCAAGCTTGCTTTGAGATTTTTAACCGTAAATTCTGAATTGGATTTAATTTTTACAGCTCTCCTAAGAGTTGCAGAATGGTAGATGAATGCCCAAATGCACCATACAAGCCTCCTTTAAGACTAATGGAATCAAATACCAATACAAAGATGAGTGACAGCAAAGATTGGTACCAGTAAAAAATCTTACCCTATTGTTAAAGCATCAGAATATTTGCAGAAATCTATAATTGCTAGTTTTCCTTTTATACACCAACAAACCAAACCCTCCCATTATCCCAGATAGAGGTTATAAATATAGTTCTTTTTAGAGATTTAGTTCAGCTGATGCAGACTTATGAGCAAACCAGAAATAAAAATGTGATGCTGCATTATGTCAGAGCTGCATGTTTAGTCTGCCTCTCTAGAAATAATCAAGAAAAGTTATACATGATAAGAGACAGATGCTAGTGCCTCAGCAGACATTTGAACTCTTTCTAGTACAATAGTAAAAAGGAGAAAACACTCAAAGAAACTTGTTTCTTTAGTACTCATATTTGTACTCAGAGTGCTGTGAAGGGAGGGGCAAATGAGAAAAGACATATTCCTTGGCTTTACTTAAACTGATTGCATTACTGTAATATGCCAATTCCTATATATGATCCTTATGCTTAGATGCATCCATTAGGATGCCCTTTAGGAAAGAAAGGTCTTTTTCTATGAATGACCATGGCTTGGAGCTGGACTATACAGATGAATGATTACAGATCCTGGAGGGGAATTGTGAATGGCAGCTAATGCTTGACCCAGACCAGCAGTTCTGCCCTGGTTCTAGATTCCAGGTCCAGACATATTCCGCTGCTCTGCTTGATGCTATATATGCAGCTGTACACTGCCCTTGGAGTCCCTCCCTTACATCTCCTTAAGTTTCCTGATGTGCCAAGAAGGTGAAGGGAGATGGAGAGTCAACAGGATGCACCTCTGGCCCCACTCTGCACGGTTCACTTGTCTCCTCCTCTCTAAGCACAGTTTGTTTGCATTCCCACCTGGGATGAAACCTATGCTGACAGGTAGATGGGAGCCCATGCACATCCCACAGGTAACCTGGACTGGCCTGATGGATGGATCAGCCAGTGGGCAGTAGCTAATATGCGGCGGAATGGCAGTCCCTGATGGATCCACTCAGCAAAATCATCAGCCCAGAGCTAAGGTGCTATTACTTAAATTCACTGGAGGACAGATCCTACCCTCTGTTTTGCTTTCTCAAACACATGAGGTTGGTCCCTGGGGTAAATAAAGGGAGAATTTTCTTTCAAGGGTATTTTTCAAAACAGGGTGTTGAAAAACGACTGTTTGTTTCTGTTTAGTGTCTCCAATGTGTGTGTACACATATTTCAGTTGACCACAACTAGTGGCAATATTTCCAAATGCATTTTCATCCTGATTAAAATAACAGGTCAGATTTTAAAATTTCATACAGATGAGGGGATGCAAGGTCCACTTTCAAAAACAGTGACATGATGCATCACTTTGTCCATCTCCATGTGTTTCTGAAGAGATTTTCTCATCTACACAGAAGATACCTGGAATTCACTAGGTAAAGAGCAGCTTGAGGAGAAGGGGATCAGGATGACCAAGACTCTTGGGCTGCCCTTGAAAAAAGAGTCAGTAAATTTGTAAATTGATACAGGGCTTAGAACTAAGAAGTTCAGGGAGCTTGGATGAGCAAGATGCTGTCAAAGAAATCTCAGGTTTTCAGGCTTTCAAGTTCTTGTCAACCAACCAGATACGTTGCCAAGGGCAAACTCAGTGGACAAGTCAGCAGAATGCTAGTCAGAAAACTAACACAAAGGCAAAGTTGTTTCAAAATCTGCCTTCCTTCCACTAGGGCTTCACTGAAATCAGTAAGTTTCTGGGAAATGTGATGAATTTGATAATCTCATATTTTTCCATTCCGTTGGAAAATTCAGCCCTATGAAATATTTTAAAAAGATTACTAAGTAGGGGTCATGGAGATGGAGGACACGTGTGAAAAAAGATTCGATGTAAATATTTTAGCACTGCCCATAAACCTTCAATTTAAAATGAATCAAAGATAGAAATTTTCCATGTAAATTTTACCCAGTCTGTCTTGTCTGCTTTTTTTTTCCAAGAATGTGATAAGTTTATTCTTTTCAAATCCCTCTACGAATAAACTGTGCATTTAGAGCTGTTTGTAGTAACAGACTCTTGCACACTGAAGTGAGCAGCCAGCTTTATGAGCAGCTTGAAGTGGAATGTGAAGAATGACTATCCCATGTGACAGTGCATCACTGGAGTCCACTTAGTATACTTTATAAGCTGACCACCATGCCATCTAGTTCGGATACAAACTAGGTTGGATGACCCAAGAGTTAGATGAGATACAGTCCCCATGGAGATGAGAAAGCAGTTTCTCATAACAGAGGGCACCAGCAAGCATTAAGGGAAGTCTGTAACCCTTAGCCACCCCACTGGGAGATCTGCCCTGTGTCCTGTCTAGAACAATCCCTACCAGCAATATACAATGGCAGTTCAGCATAATTTGTTGTAGGCATATTTTATTTTTCTCCTTGGTGGTGGGCTGGTGTTTTAAGAAATAGAAATTTCAGGGGCTGTCGGTTCACATGTACTGTAGTAAGATACTAAAAAGAAGCTGGGGGCTTTGTCCAAAAAAATTCAGAGCAAATAAACTGTTACTCCAAGCTCAACCAGAAACTCTAAGTTACTTAAAATTCTTCATGCACTTTTGAAAATGTTACCCAAGATGTCCAGGAACTTGATTTATGTGCTCTGAAAGAGTGAGTTGTTTTCAGTTAGAAAACAGTTTCCATCAGCCTTAAGCCTGTAGTATTCAGAGGGTTTCACAGAGACTCTTACATCCCAATATTGCATCTTCCACTCTGTCACATTTAAACTCAAGAGATTTATCCATCATAGCTTTAGTTTGATTTAAGGCCACTGAGGAAAAAAAAATCCAGCAAGTAAAATATACTGTGGCTGAGAATGTGATCCATCATCTCAGTGACGATCTTTCTCTTTATAATGCAGTCTTCATATGACTTTCTCAGGTTCTACAACTGTAAAATGGAGATAAGATTTCCTTAATATTTGTAAGTGCTTTGGGATCTACAGATAAAAAACAGTGGTGGCGCAGTTCAGAGCCACTGAGAAGTACAGAGTCCTCCTTACTTCAATTAATGTTTTGAAGGACAAAAACTGTCATGTTTCAATTAAATAGAGAGCTCAGGATCCTTCTTTAGAGATCATAATTTCCTTGTTCGTGCTTAAAGGTAGCAGGGACTGGATCACCCACTGACATTCCCTTCCACCACCCACGTCCTTATAAGAAATAAAGTCAGTTCCTCTGAACTGAAACTAAATCCTTCTGGTTTAGCAATGCACATTTCTACTTAAGCAATAAACATCTGTCATCTGCCATTCATTAATATTAATTATAAATGCTCAATGGCTCATGAGGTCCAAGTCCACCAGCTGAGATTTTTCCAACTCTGATCTTGTTAGGATTTGTATAAAAAGTGTCCAGAAGAGTTCTTCGAAGCTTGAAGCCAACAATAAGTGTGATTTGCAGAGTAGAGTATTTAGATTATGTATTTAGAACAAGGGTGGTTAGGAAGGGTGATAGGGAGGGAGGGAAGGAAGGAGAGGAGTACAGACCCTGAAACAGCGTTCCTTTAAATGCTTAAGAGGTTTAGATCTTTCTTCAGGCTAATGACAGGGAGAGGCATTGTCCACAATGAAACTGGCCCATCCATTAAACATTACTGTAAATGAAAGGTTGCGTGAATTAAAGGTTGTTCATCTCATGTTTCAGGAATGTATCTGTGTTTCATGTCTGAAGCCTGTTTTCCTTTTAAATGGAGTTCTTCAGATGACAAATGAGAGAGAGAAGTTCAGAAGGCAAATGGGTAGAAGTAAATACACGCTTAAGAATAAAGCAGAGACATAACTGTAGCTGTAAATCTTTATACTGGGCTACTGTATGCCATAGATATTGGGGAGGATTAGAGTTGAAAAATTTCATTATTAGGTAATTTTGCTGGTAAGCAAAAAAAGTTAGAAAAATCTCCACAATTAATCATTAAATTATAACCTTAATATAACCTGTATATGTTTCATTTGTGGAACACAGGTTAATCCCTTTACTACCACTTCATATTTCAAAGAGCTAAAACCAGAAAATGTAGGAAATGCCTTTTCTCAATTTTGTGTGGCCATGGTGTCCTTCAATGATAAATATTTTTTTTTCTTCCCTTTAATTTCTTGCCACTTCAGAATTGCTTCAATAAAAATTACTGGAAAATAATATCTGTTCGCAACAGTCCTTAAGATTAGCTCATTTCTTTTCAAGCCTCTAAAAATATACATGTCTTCATTGGCAGAAAGGTGCTAGCTTATTAAATTTAGTGGACTAGTGTAAAAATTTTATATAAAAAAATACAGCCCTGTTGTCTTCCTGTAACAATGAGTCAAAGCTGATTAATGCAAAAAGGAACATGAACAACTATCTCAGCGATGCAAATGACTAAACTGGACAAAATGGAAGGAAAATTGGTTTGAGTTCCTTGACTCAGGCCCAAATAAAAGTCTGAGCTTGGAAAAGACAGCGGGAGGCCTTGGTATCAATGGACAGAGATACTTACTGGATGTGTGCTCTGTAAATGTGCAATAAGCTGTTTCTCTGTGGAAATCTTACAGAAGGAAACAGGCAAGAAAAAATGTTGTTGAAATTTTGTAGCAATTTGAAAAATGCTTATCAAAATCATCCAGTCCTTTGCTAGGCTATGAAGCTTAACTTCTATACTTAGACTGTCTCTGATGGATGTTTGTCTAACCTCCTTAGAAATCTTGCATGATGGAGATTCCCACAACCTCTCTCCTGATCTTTACCGTCTCTGATAACAACACTGGATGTTAACAACTCATTGGGAATGCTCTGAAGCTCCTTTGGACCTTTGTAAAGGAAAATTGTGGCAGTGTTTTCTTTTTCAAAGCTCTGAGGTTGGAAGAGAGCTGGGAGGTGGCAGCCTAAGTAGACCAAAGGCTACATCAGATGTCAGAGCTGGCAGGGAGATTGAGCTAAGAAAAGACGATGAGACTGGAGACGCAGAGACCTAGGTAGGGAAAAGCAAACAGAGCTGCCTGGGTGGAGAAGAACAAACAAATATCCAGTAAGATGAGGGGAAACAGCAGCCAAGAAGTGCTCCTCTGTTTTCACTTTGTTACAAAGGTATGCTGAAAATCTCTTCTGGATGGCTAGATCCAAAGTACTCTGAAGTCAATGAAATTTCAGTGGGTCTTGGGTCAGACCCTTTTAAAAGAAGGGCAGCTATAATATGAATGTGAATGTGAATGAGTGCCATTGCCGTCCATGATTGGCAGTGTTATAACATCACTGCTATACATGGAAGTGTTCCACAGCTTAGGATTTAGCTGTTTAAACAGTGCTGCATGTGTCACCATTAGGCTTGAAACATTCACTGCCTGATTTACTCTGTAGCTCACATACCCCAAATGTTTTGCATTCTTGGACTAAATTTAATAAATGTACTAGCAACCTTCTCTCTTGCATTTGTTCTTCTTTCCAGAGCACACAGACCAAAACAGAGAGGGGTTTAGATGTCCAGGTAGGTAGAGCTAGGTGAGCCCTGCTGTCAGCAGCCACTTCCCTTTGCCATTGCCCAAAGGTGAGAAAACAGATTGCTGTGGTCTTCTGGGAAGTCAAGAGAAATAAGCTGTAAAGAGATCTTCCCTGGCACACAGTCTGGAATAAGATTATTTCCTCTTCTGATTGTGACAAAAATGCCCCTCCCTCAGAATAAAAAAAAAGCCTTAAAGCACTAGAAGTTAAAGCAATGACTTTGGAAACACGGCCTGTAAGATGTGGTAGGCCAATGCGGGGAGATGGATGGACAGGATGATGCTCTGTTCTTTTGTACATGGACTCTGCCTTGTACTAAGAGAGATCACCGACAGTTTCCTATTTGCCTTTCCTCAAAACACAATAGTTTGATGTCGCTGAAGCTGAAGGTGTCATGGATAAGTAAGGTACATCTGTGCCAGGGAAGAAGGCCAAAGACCGGGCAGACCTCTACATGTGTGTACAGTATAACTGGTAGGTTGTTTTAGGAATCTGATCTGCAACAGCCATCCCTCTTCCCCCATTCAAATCTGCTACTGGGGGAAATAGCCCCAACTAGTTTGGACGCAAACCAGAAGGTGGCCCTTGGCCTTATGTCCAAGGAGTGGACCTTTGCCTGCTTTTCTTTAGCAGTGTAGACATAACTGTGGATTTAGTCTCCTAAAGCTGGAGCTGCTTCTCTCAATTCCAAACATTTTTATTAGAGAGGGAAGATTTTAAGCAGGTGCTGGAAATTTGATGCTGAATGAATACATGATGGCCACTTTGGAAGGGGGTGGAAAAAGGTTTGCAAAAGGTTTGCATTCCCTCCTGTTTTTCCAACAGAGCTGAGGCCTGTAAAAGATACTTAGGCAGCCAGTTCTGGAGTACAAGGAGGCACCAGAGGGGACGGTCAGAAAGAGAAAAAGAGCTGATTTCTAGCCCTTATTTGGTTTAGTGATCTGAGAATAGTTCTCACATTGTTCACATTTTAATAGAAGAATGCAATCAGCGTTTTTGTGATTCACTTCCCTTACGGGAGCAATTGACCACATGCTTTTTTCTCAGCTTTGACACCGTTTCTGTAATACGAAGCTGATGCTGTTTATCAGCAGTCTGTCCAGCACATTTTTATAGAATGCTCCAGAGGACCAGGGCAGCTAAGAGGCCTCCCTGCTCCTCCTAGACCCAGGACAGGGAGGAGACAAGAGGTGGCAAGAGAGGAGCTGGCAGTAGGAGAGGAGAACATCACCTAAGGAACATAGAGACAGTGTCAGCCCAGTGCCTTGTGAGGTACCAGTTCTGGTACCTGAGGGCCTGACAGGCTGGTTTATGGCCAGTGCTGCTTTCAGCCTGACTGTTAATTGAGATGCAATTTATTTGGATTATACAGCCTTAGCATGGTACACATGTACACAGTGTGTGCAAATGTACATAGTACCACCTGTGCAGAGGCACACAGTGTGTATGTATGACTTTCTTGCACAGTGAGTAATTGTCCATCAGAACAGAGAGGTTTGATGATAATTTAACATTCATGTTAACGCAAGGAAAATAAGCATACTTGTAGCAAAATGCAGTATTACCATTAGTTAGTTCAGATTTTAAGGTCTCAGTTTGCAGACAGCAACCTAATAAGACTTTCAAAACTGCCTAACTTTGATTAAATTTTAGGAATGCTATGATTAAAGTTTAAAAATGGCTTTTTCCTGCCTTTTAATCCCCTGAATTGTAGAGCCAGGACATCCTCTACCATTAGCTATGTTGGATTCACAAGTCTCTCTGACTCATATCTGACATCTTTTTCCTCTCTGAACCCTTCTCACCCAGATCCATTTTCAAGATCACACCCCTCTTTGCCAGCCTGGGACAGCCCTGTGCTGCCCATGCCCTGTCTTGCTCAAGGTGTCCTAGGGACGCCATTTCAAATTCATATTACAACTAGTGGATTCCCAGCCACAGCAGCCCCACTCTTGGTGGTTGGAAATGTGTTAAAGTTAAAGAGTCAAAACCCCTGCAAGGAAAGGAAATGAGAGGTCCTCTTGGCAGCAACAAACAGAAAATAAACAACCAAACTCTTCACAAGACAGATTCCTCAATTATAGTAACTCAGGCTCGCAAAGGCCAGAGTTATGACCCATTGGCGTACGCAGTATGTAAACACAGGGATGCAGTAATTAGCTTTGTGTTCATTTTGAGGTTTCAGAAGTCTTGTGACCCACCATGGAGTAAGGTCATTAACCATAACCACACTAGTGACCTTCACACAGGACACTCCATCTCTCACAGTTATACGAGCGAGCTATGCACTGTGATGTCTTCTTTTTCATTAACCGAAAAAAATGTGCTTAAAAATAGTGCAGTGAAGAATTATTGGGCTGATGTGGGACTCCATTGCCCTAAGACAAGGTTTTTATCTTTAATATGTGGAGTGGATAGAGACAGACTATTCATAGCTCGTTCTGTAAAGGGCAATTTATCTTTGAACAAGCAGGTGCACAGGCATTACTAGATATTTATCAACAAACACAACAAAATGCTGCCTCAAACCTTATTTTGACAACACTAATTGAAATTATTATTGGAAATGGGTATTTTTCATCTCTACTTTTTGTTTTACTGGGGCTGACCCCTGCGTCCCTTGAAACATATTCATCTTACTTACAGAGCCAGGCTGGGTAAACCTTAGTTTATTCAGTGTTGTGAAGCCATTACTGTGCAGATGAAGAAAATGTACCCTTTAATTTAAATATTAGTGGGTAAAAGTCCAGATCATTCATACTAGGCTGTTTTTAACAGTAATTGGAAAGAAACAGGCACCTTCAGGGGGTAAATTATTTTGCCTTTCTTAGAATTCATCTTCCAAGTGTCATGGATGCCCCTCCTCATGTACAGTATTAACTCCACCTTACCTCGATCCTTGCTCTGACAAAACCAATTTTTATCTCTTCAGCTTAAGTGCAGCGAATCCTGTCATGCTCTTGCCAGGCCTACAGAAACTCAGTGAAGAGTCCCAGCTTGTCTGAATTCTCAGACAACAAAACCCTGTCTGTGAAAATTGCATCCAGGTTGAATTCTGATTGTCCAGTATGACAACAGAGTTCAAAAATAAGCACAAACAACTGTTCCAGAGGCCTGGCAGTCCAGAATTTCTAAGGAGAAAAGGCTACTACCACATGAATAAACACACTCATGTGGGACCTACTTATGCAAGTCTTAAGTGGCTGCATAGTTTCTGTGGGTTGTGAAGATCATGAAACCCTGATTTTATGTGCCATAGGTCAAAAACCTATGTATTAAGGGGCAAAACTCCCACTGATTTAGAATGGCTTCCTTCACTACTGCACTTCCATGTACATTTTTAAAATATAATGCAGCTTACACATATTTTATCTTCTTTTATTTTAAATAGGCTCTCTGTTTCTTTCTCAGTTTTCCCTGGAACAGCTTAAATGCCCTCAGCCAGAGGTTAACTGCAGAAACTTTTCTTTGTGAGTAATGTTAAAGGGGCATCTTAGTTTAGACTCCAGACCTTGCTGTGCTCTGTTGTCACACAGACCCATATAGCATCAGAGCATGTACATTAGGGTAGGTAACTCAATGAGTTTAAGTTAAGTAAGTGAGTGAAATTAGTTTATTGTCTAATATTTTAAGTTTGTTAGTATTAAGTTGCAATGTTTTCAGCTAAAGTAAATTCTTGATCAATGGCTTGGAATATTTAGTGGAGTGGTGATTATAGAAATCTTATGGATGTCTGATAGGACTCCTTCCTCACACTATAGCCAACTGAAGACATATTCAGACATGATCTGATAAATAAGTTTGAAGTACTATATGGACACATAGCAATAAGGAGTGGAGGAACTAGTTCAAAGAAACAACAGGGGTGATCTGAGTCTCAATTCTCTAGTGTATTCAATGGATTTTTAGATTCACATGTACATAGTAGAGGATAAAAAACCCTATTTTATTTCATTTCCCTAAAATGTATACAGTTCCTTGTTAAAACTGCTCAACAGCAAATCCTGTTCCCGTAGTCCACTTCTGTTCACCAGTTCACATCTAGAATTCAGCTGCAGTTACAGTTTTGTGAATTTTGGCTAAAATTGCTGCTCTTCCTTTCATAACAGTATCCTGCTTTCAGAATGTAGAAGGTGACAATTTCTACACTCCACAATGAAAATGGAATATGCTACTCTATGTTCATCCCACCAACTTTTCACATCTAATGCTTGAATTGTTATTTGTTTGGAACAGGACCTTTCTTTGGTTTGTGTTTGCACAGAACTGGATGCAGTTAACATTGGTGCTCTCCTTTGAACATCTGCCACCACCACGCAAATGAATCAATGTATGAATAAGCAACAATTGAAATGCTTACAACAATAAACGGTGTAAACAGTGCAGACTGTCTCTTGCCTGGCATAATACTGAGTTTTCTAAGATATCTTCTTAGTTCATAACTATACACTTAATCTTTTGATGGATGTTTTCTGCCTCTTCAAACTGATCAGAATGTATTTCCTGGAAGCACTTCAAATTGTCTGCTCTGTGGAGGATTTGGTCAGAACTCAACAGAAAGTCATACAGTAAATATTCTCTTCTTGGCAGAATTACTTGTCAATGAGAAGATGCAATTCCTTCCCTGCAGATACTTTTGTATGTAGTTCTGATATTTGTCTTTTGGCCAGTAGAAGTCAATCTTCTACATTTGCAGATGGCAGTCCAAAGGGACTTGTGTTTGACCGGAGCACATTTAATAAGGTGAAGACATAATATGGATGGGTAATTTGAAAGGTTTGCCAAGCTCTGCAAGCTGTGCTCTTCCTGTATATCTAAAAATGATTTTGCTATTTGTGGACATGTCTACAGGAAACACTTGACTCTCAGAGCATGTCTGTCAGTGAAAGGCAGATACCAAGAAGATGTGAAGTGTTGAAAGGTAAAAGTAAAAGTGACCTGTACTGGGAAAAAAAAGCCAAAATGTGAAGGAATGCAAGGAAGAAGAAACTGGAAGATAGAATCACACAGTGGTACAGAAAAGAAAAGTTCACCATCATGGGATTAAAAGAGAAGAATTAGGAGATAAATTACAATGAGGTTTGTATGGGACTGAACTGTAAAAGGAGTCTGTGAAAAACATAGGAATTGCTGTATCAGAACACTGTGGGATCAACTAATTTATTGCTAAAATGTGTAAGAAGAACATTTATACTAGTCAATCTATTTGTATCTTCATTATTCCAGTTTGTTTGCATTAATCCTGAAAATACTTGCACCTTCATTTTATAGCCAACGAGGGGGAAAAAGGGGTTGTAATATGTCACATCAGCTTTAATAACACACTAGCAGATGGAAACAACGACAGAAAAAATCTCTTCATCCATTTTATCTTGTTTGGCATAGCTGTTCCAGAAGCATGTTCTTGCTTCTGTGCGATAGCAGCAACTTAACTAACATCCTGTCTCTGATCTCAGCTTCTTGTGAAAAGTAATTTAGGCATCTTTGACGAACATATGTCGTCATCATGTGGTCTTTGCCCTAACTCCCTTGGCCACAGACGTCTATTCAACATGGAAACAGCAGAGGCCAACTGAACTAACTCTCTTTTTGTGGCTGTGGAGAAAAGATTAGCAGCACTCTTGGCAACTGCTAGGCTGGCTGCTACACTTCAAGAGCTGATGCTGTGGAAGCTTAACTCCAAAGTAATGCCTGAGCAGCACTGGGGAGTCATACAATACAACAGAGCATTTTTTAATATTTCTTAACAAGCATATTTACTTTCCCTTTCCCGAAGTGTTTCTTTTGTTGTTTCCTTCTGCACTCACTGACTGAAAGCAGCTAGCCATAAGAACAGAGCCTGGCTTGTTTTTTAATGCAATTATTCTGTTGTTCAAAGGGGAAGAGAAGTTTCTCTCTGTGTAGTAAGGCATGGTGGCAGTAGGCAAGATAAGTTGCCTGGAGATGAAGTTGGAAAGCTTCCTTTCCGCACACCAGTAGGAACAGGAGCAAAACTTTTAGCTTTATTCTTATTTTCCTGCCTTGTGTCACCATAATCCATCCCTTAAAGCTGTTTTAACCTAATGTTTTATGTGTGAATTTCCCTAGATTTAGTAAGGTTTGTTATTTTTTTCAATTTTAAGTTCATTTCCCTGTGAAGGTATATGAAAGTGAGTGCGACAGGCTTTTGTGGCTACTGTTACAGAGGATTGAATAGTGGTTAATTTCAGAAAGTAAAAAAAAAAGACTCTCAGACATACGAATACACATACAAATTCCAAAGGTAGAGTTGGAACACAGGTTCTATCTACCTGTATTGGTTTCAAAGGAATTGTCTGCAGAGGGTAAAACAAGGTAGAATATAATCTGTGACTTGCTCAAAAGGAAGAAAAAGCTCCACCTTTATGCACGTTGCAGAAAAAAAAGTGGGGGGGGAAGGAAAAGATTAATGATTGTGAAGAAATTCTTGTGGTACACATTTTTTTCAAGTATGGCTTGGCTCAGTTCCATTAAAATAAGAATTGACAGTAAAATACGTAAGGAGTTTCTTTTAAAGTACTTACTACACAGGAAGAGCGGGCATTTCTCAGAGAGAAATGTCTTGGCCAGTCTAAAGAGTTTGCCAAATTGCCATAAGCAAATACACAACATCATTATCACCTCAAAAAAACCCCAGTTCCACAGTTCCAAAAATTACAGTTCAGTACTATATTTTCAGTTCTGGCAAAACTATCTTTGGTAGGAAAAAAAAGTAACTCCTTTCCCCCAGTTACAGGGAGATAATGAGACTGTTTCAAGTTGTGTCACTATGCAGGAGCAAAAGCAAGCATTGACATTTTGATCATAGAGCCTGTGTGTGAATAGCTTCCTGTGGATGCTCCTGTGAGGCATATACACCTCTTTACTCTCTTCAAGGCACTGTCTGACACAAGGAGGCTGAACCAACCTCAGGAAAGTGACAGCTACCCCATAGATTCCCATAAATCTATTAATCTAGACAGTTCTTGGATGAGAGTAGGCATCTATAGCTATCTGGTTCATAAGATCCTCCTTGTAATGCTGTTTCCCTTCTCGTGAGATTTATCCCTACGGAACAAGGCATCTGTCAAAAAGATTACAAACTCTAAAGCCCCTTAATGTCTCTATAAGCAACCTGCAACAACCCAAACCACCATTCAACAATGAAAGAATAGGTTACTATTTGGTACCAGCATCTCATGCTAGCTCATACATGTTCACACAGAGAGCAGCTGCTTCACCCGTTCCATTCAACCTCAAAAGGGGTGAAACCCTGCTTTGAATGTAGGAGGTGTGGGGAAATAGAAAGGGTGTTGGAATGGGAACGATAGAGGTAAAATAAAGGATGGGGAAAAGAAAATATTCCATCAACACTCCTATGTCAACCAAAGTAAATGCACCAGGGGCAGCACAAGTAACTTCCTGTTACAGGAAGAAGAGAAAAGGAAACAATGGAACTACAGTCTCTGCTGGGTGAGATTTGTATTAATTATTATTTCATACACTTCTTAAGCAAGCGTCTCCCATTCTTAATGTGGGATACCATTCACTAGATGCCGTGACAGGGAATAAAACCAATAAGCTGGCTGTCACGGAGGGGCGATTCTGGTGATCTACTTGCTTATATAGCAAATCCAAGTGGAGTTTCCCTTGGTTACCATGCAGTGTTGTGGTCTTTCTCCTATGCTGGGACTCCATGAGCCAGATGCAGATGTAAGGATCAGACCAAAGTGTTTAGCCAGAGCTGTATAAAGAGATCAGTGTTGGGAGAAAGGCCACAGTACTGTAATTGTGAGAGTATGGTCTTTCCTGTAGGAAAGCATGAAACAGGAATTGACTTGAAGAATTCCCAAGAGTGAAGGATGACACCTGACTGCCCAATTCCCAACATCAACTCCCACCATGGCATGCTCATGATGGATCATTTCATTCTGAGCTCCACATGAAACCCCTCATCTTGGTAGCTCTTCTGGCAGAACCAAGAAAGAATGCACCTTCCCATCCACCCCACCCTGTCGTCTCTAGATCACACAGAGTGCATTTTTTTAAGCAGCATTAGTTATTTATTTATTCCAGGCAAAGGCACAGTTCTTTCCAACCCAAAGAACACCATATCAATGGGAGTTTTGGTGAAACCTGCAGTCAAGGCCTGGGAATTCAGATGTAAATTATCAAACAAGTACAACACCAATCTCATATTATGATGATGATAACGTGGTACCTTTTCCTTCCTTCTGACATCTCTTTCTTTGTACAATACATTTTCTGCTTTCGCTTGTAGCTGGGCAAGGATTGCCCTTTGACGATGGATGTTGTACGATCTCTCTGACCCTTACTTCATTTCCTCTTTTGAAACCACATGTTTTTCCTTTCTTTGTGCAAGGGCTCCATGGACTCCATTCACTAGCTTCACAGTGCACTGCAATAAACATAGGACAAGCTAAGCCTGACCAATATTTTTTTATACACAATGCATATAGTACATTAATTTTACTCTGCATCAGCCAAAAAGTGGAAAAATGGAATGTAATTAATCAAAAATTGCAGCAGTGAATTGAGAGAAACTAGACTGCTATACTCTCTGTTTCACAATTCCCTTCCCACAACAGGGCAACATCACAATTGATCTCAATGAAATCAGTTACTGGGGCTCGTTCTGAGGTTGCTTTGTTTTTGTGAAGGAACGCATCCTTATAGATTCAGTCGAATTAAACTTTGGTCCATCCTTATGTGAAAGGAGAGTGAAGTCATTGGGTCAAGCTGCTGCAGCTGGTCTCAAAGGTATTGACTTTGAAAATGAGTAGAATTATAGAGGACCAACTGATATTAAAAGGCAGTACAGTAAGAATAAAGCATCTTTGTGCTCAGCTGCTTGGTATTCAGCAGCTGATATTAATGGAAGTGCTATCATCTGCAGCGTATGCAAAAGCAGGCAAAGCAGAGAAGATTTGGGGATGGGAGGGTACAAGTTTTTAAAAAAAATCAGGTTACAGTTTCTAAACCACAGTGACCCAAATGTTTATTCCTTACTACAGGGAACTCAAAGGTGTGCAGCTGGGCACGTGTCCTAATAGGATAGAAAAAAATGAGAGAAACCTTGGAAGCTTAACAATGGGCTCTTAATAACTATTCTTTTATACCATCTCCTCATTATCCTTCTCTCATTAAAAGATAGTAAACATTTATGTTTCCTCTATATTTACATTTGTATTTATTATATTTATTATATATGTATGATATTATTTTATTTATACATATTTATTTACATTTATATTTACTTTCTATTCACATGTATGCTTAAGGCTATAAGCTACCACTAAAAAGGAAAGACTTCCAGCCCTTCTATAAGGAGGACTTTGTAAGTCAACATTTTTCCAGCTCCAGAATTTACTTCACATTTTTTTGAAACCTAAAAATATAACTGACCTCAGCCAATCTCAGAGCCCTCCTCCAGTGAATTGTCATGTGGGTCTTTTTGCTTTTCATATTGCCCTGGAGCTCTCCTGTTAAAATAATTGGCCTTCACGTGCACAAAAAGGTTCTGTTTTTCCTCCGTAGCTTTAAATGGCTTTTCCTAGTTGAGACTGACTCATTGTTAAAGCAGTTTAGTCTACAGCACTTGGAAACAGCCATCAAGAAACAAAAATGATCCCTTGAATTTCTTTCAAAAATGAGTCTTCACTTGAAAATAAAACTGTAAAAACCATCACTACCACCTGAACTAATATGTAGTTGAAAAGGAGAATGCCAAACTAGTGCACTTTATTTTTACTCCTGCATTACTTCTCCAAAACCTACAATGCCAGAGAGAGCTACGTGCATGATACTGCGGGGGAGGAGATTTCTATGATAGCTAAACTGTACCCATTGCTCTCTGGTTGTTGGTGACTGAAGAGGTTACTACTCCCACCACAGTTCTCAGCCCTCAGCCACCACAATCCGCAGCTGGCATACTAAAATTGGGTGAACCTTGCTACAGCTTCGGCATGCCCATGGCAGGGGATGTCAACTGCAGCAGCCCAGAGGCAAATATACCACTTGTTCTGCATTCAGCCAGAGGGGTGGCAGAAGGACAGCGCAGACAGTTAGGTGTGGTGACCTCCAAAATTGCCCCAGTGCAAATAATTGGAGTTTGTGAGTCAGAGGCTGCAGAGAAACAAAAGCAGGTCTCTTCTCGGCAGGTAGTGAGTCACAGGACCAGTGTCACCGGTCTCATTCCTTCAGTGACAGTGCCACACTATTTGGCATTTTATTTTGATCCTCATTTTCTGTAGTCGTGTTTGTGCTCGTATACCATTTTCAGGCTCGGGTTTGTTTGGTCATTTTCTTTTTCCTTAATGTTTTAGTTCCTAACCTTCACATCTGTGAAAGTAAGCTTCAAAATTTTGACACACACATGCTTTGAAGGCCCAGGTATTACAAGAGAGTTAAAGCAAAGCAGCTAGTATTTTAATCTTTCAACTACACGTGAGGTCTGGCTTAGGCTTTTTGAACCTTTGATGTTAGTGGTGCTGCATAACACTGCAACAGAGTAAGTAAGAGATGGATGTCATTCTACCTCAGGGCAAACAGAAAAGGCCGTATTTCTTGAGGCAGAATAACCCTTAACATCAAGGCTATATTTGTGGGACACAAATGAGCTTGCGCCTCTTATGAAATGGTAGACTTGGGAAATGCCTTGACTTTGTTGTGCTGGGGAATACTTTTTGTGATACAGAACACTTCTATTTTAAGTTGGTGTTGTAGCTGAACTTGCAACTCACACCCTCCTCAGATCCTCACCCTCTGTGGATGTTGGGGGACTGGACTTACCAATGCTGGTGCACTCCATTGTGTTATTGTCGGTTTCCAGCCCTTCAGGGCACTTTTCAAGGCACTTTCCGCTGTATAGGTAAAACCCACTTTTACATTTTGTGCAGAAGTTTCTGGTGAAGCAGGTATCACAGTCAGCTTTACATTCTGAAATACAAACAGTAAACAACAATGTTGATGCTCATTGTTGTATATGGCTCTCTCGCATATACCAGAATCACGTGATTCTAGCAATGCTAAATGGTCTTCAGAGGAAGCAAATTATATTCATGACCTGTGCACAGAGCAAGGCCAGCCACAAGTGACCTTTACATGAAAGAGGGTTTAATAATGATGACCTGATGCTGAATGGCCTCTCACTGCTTGTCTTCCCGCAGACCTGTGCAAACAGGCAGAGCGGAACACAGCAGAATCATAATATACTGCTTCTACCCTACCCTGACATAGCATAGGTAGCCACTGACACCCCAGGGCACAGGTACTGCTCCAGTTCCCCCCCTATCTACTTCCATTTATCCAGAAGAAATAAAAATACCCTGGAATTTAGAATCTGTTTAGGACTGGCTTGCATCAACATTTTTTTTTAATGACTACCTGATGTTCAATCAGATGTGCTGTAGTATTTCATGTATCTTCTATATAAATTGACATTACTGGTATATTTTCCAGTTCTCAGATATTTTTGAAAGAAAGGTATAGAAACTTGTGTATGGCAGAACTCATGTCTGATATGCAGGGCCACACACTGCTAAAAGTGAGCAAATACTTCACAGTATCAAGTTTCTCTGTAAGACTTTACTCTGGGGTCTGTTCGTTAAATAACTTTTATTACCAGGTAAAAACTGGGAGAGTTGCTTGGCCATCGCTCTTATGTTTTTATATCACCTGCGGGATTAAAAACAGTGAATTCAATAATAAAAGAAGGAGTGGGGAGGACGTTGTGATCTTTTCCAGTTCATTTATGGTTCAGAATACATAGTGAGGTCGAAATGTTACCTGAGTGGTAAAGGATAGAGTTGGATTTTCTGCCTCGCAGCCCAGAGGTAACATAAATTTCTAACTTCCCCCAAATCAGGCTGAAACCTGGCCAGCTGAAGCCTGGCCAGCTGCTACAGACATTTAGAGGACTACACTGAGCATGAGATAAAGTATGAAGAAACAAGGCACATCTCCAAACAGCACCACTTGCCACCTTCCCTCCTTGTTTCAGGGAACAGGCAAGGAAAGGCAGTGGGTTTAACAAGTCCAGCCTTGGAGATCCACTATCCCTCATCCTCTAGCCCTCGAAGCTTTCTGTCAGAGGGCAGTGCCTGGTACCCACCAGTGCTTCCTGTTCACATGGGGATGTAGAGGAGATCATCACCCATGCCATGTCTTAGGCAGGTCACTCTTGCAGGGCTGAGGTCCCTGACCTTTAGGCCATTTTGTGATCTTTCAATTTAATTTCTTATTTGGGTTAATACTTATTGCACTACTATAAAAGAACTGAACAAATAAAGACACAACCTGCCTGTCTGCTTCTCTGTTGACTTGACTGATATGGGGGCAAAGCATTCAAGAGAGAATAAACCAACCCCTCTCCCCAGCACTTACTTGTACACTTATTAATGTCAGGATATCGTGTCCCATAGTATCCACTTGGACATGAGGAAAGACATACTCCGATCTGTTTCATACCATTTCTTTCCAGAACAAAAAAGAGCCTGGGCTTACATGACAGGCATCCGTTGTAGTCAGAACATGTAGCACATCCTCCTTGGCAACCCTGGCTCTCATTAGGATGCACTAAGACAAACATTAAGAAAAAAACCAACAACAACAACAGTAAGAAAACAAAGCAAGACCATGAAATAATGATTCCTCTGTACCCGGAAGGGTGGACCATCCACCTCTCTGACTACTCTTTAAGACTGCTTCATTTTTTATTGTTTCTGTTATGAAGTGACATTTCATTTCAGCAATTATTTCATTTACATAAAAATGAGCTCAGCTGATGTACTTACATGGTGCAGAAAAGATAATAGCACATTATATTTGAAATAGATTTTATGTAACAACAGCATCCTAGAGAACAATTATTTTTATTTTAGTTATTTTCAGTGGCTTTTCTCATATGCACTTGGCTTAGCGGATAAATATATATTCACTTATCCTTGCTTTTCTTAGCTCAGTGGTAAAAATCAACCTAGTGTATAATTTCCTTCACTGACTAAATGCCATTTGATTGAGTTCTACCACACAGGAATATGCCCTTGTAAGATCTGATGCTAATTTGCCTTTATAAAAAGACACAGGAGAGCCATCCTTCTTACCCTCTTCGTTTTTCCTGGAATGTTCTCTCTGGCATGTTTTTAATCTCTAACAATTACAACCTGATGTTCAGACTTAACTGTGCCATTTACTCTGCTCCAGTCCCAGCATGGAGCATAGGTAGGATTATATTTGCCTTTCAACTGAATTGTTCTAATTCTTCAGACAAGGAAAGGAGAACTTATTACACTCCCTGCTTAAAACTACTGAGTTCTTTAGGAGTTTGGGGGCAGCAGAAAAGAGGATGCTATTGTAGATTTTTCAGTAGCAGTCAGTGTATTACTTCTCAGTGTTAGAAAATGTTTTGCATCTTCCTGTACTTTAGAAGTTGTTACCTACTTTTAACTCCTTCTTGGTAGGAACTGGACCTGAAAAATAATTGAGCTTCAAATAGCCTCCAACCCTGCGTGCCCCCTTTTTTGACTTTGTCTTGTATGAAAAGCCCAGGCATTTTTCTAAGTGTAATCTTTCTTCTCTCCACCTGAGACATCTGGTTATATTTCACATGTAAGAGAAATCCAATCCTTGTTTACATTTGTAACTCCTATTTGTAAATACTGTTGTACGTCCTGTTCTGCATTCTCTTCAGACCACTGATAGTTTTATAAATACGCATGTCATACTTTGCCTATTTTAGTGTTTTTATTTTATTTTTATCTGCAGACACTGCTAAATAGCCTGCATACACAATGAACTTGCTTTTGTCAGCTCCCTTCTGTGGGTCCCTTGGAGGCAGCCCAGAAGCACATATGAATCCATGGCATACAGACTGAAAGCCACCGTTCTCTGCTAGCTCAGGGGAGTTTGCTTGGTGGTGGGGAAGTTCAGGAATACCTCTGTACTTTGTTCACTTACAATTTTGGCAGGGAAGACGTGGCCCATGAATGGGAAAAGTACCCCTCTATGCTCTGGAGCTCCAATGACCAGTCCTGCAATCTGAGAAATCTCAAAGGGAGTTCAAGTTCACTTTTCCTCTTTCATTAAAAGAATGAGGAATGAGGGATATTTCTCTCAGGAGGGCTGAACACAAAGGAGAGGAGCAAACTTTGGCATTGCCGCAGACAAACAATTTCAATGAGAATATAAGAACCCAATTCTCTGTGCCCCTGGAGGTGCTCGCTTTGTAGAACAGCCTGGAGAAAAGTGTTTTTACAACCAGAAAACACCACTATTACAAGAACAAATGGTATTCGATGTAGTGAGAAGCTGCAACCCAAAGTTTGATTTCACTAGACTCTTAAAATATGAGTGCTCAGTAAGTACAGCATAATTTTCTCTAAGAAGATTCTAGAAGATACAGTGCATATAGATTTTGAAATTAAGAGCCTGAAAAAATTGCTTTCTTTTTAAAGATGAGTAAATGGAAATGTCCTTGTCTCTCTCTCTCTCTCTCCTGACTTATGGCTCTTGTATGAAGCTGCTTTCAAAGGTAGACATGGTAATGTGATCTAAGAAGATGACATTATTTAAAAACTATCCATTACTTTCCTTCATTAAGTTTGACAGAGAGAAGAAAAGGCAGATGAAGTACAAAATATTTGTCATCTAAGTTGCTATATAAAATATAGATGGCCAATTTTCATAGGAAACATATTATGTGTAAGTCACATATAGGACCTGTGACACATCATTATGAATAGAGTCTCTTGACAGAGAAAAGTTTATGTACAACTGCTCTGAGGTCAAGTTGTGTGTGTGAGATCTTGAGACAGGCAATACTTTGTTAGTGAAAAATGATAATTCTATATAGCTAAGATCCATTACATGGCCAATTTCCATCTCTTCTTTAACTCCAGAAGAATTAAGTATAAAATAAAACATACTCCTAGACATTTTCACAATTTCTTCCTCCTTTCATGCATCCCATGTACATCTCATACAAATAACAAGGCAAAAGAAAAGAAAGCTTTTAGTTCCAAATGAAGAATCATTTTGTTACTGTAACAAAGCAAGCAATATGTTAAAGTGTGTAAGTCGAGCTCCATTTAAACGATGATTTCAAGCCATATTATAACTCAGAGTGCAAAGCAAATCAAGATCTTATTCCTAGAAATGCACAGAGCAAAATTCTTGTTGAAAAGTAAGAGTCAATATTGTAAATGAAGAAAGACATTTTTTTTCTCTTAAAAGCTATCAAAGAATCCTTTATGGATTATCTCTTATTGTGCCTGGCATTGCTTTGAGCCTCTATCTGTGTAATGAAACTATCATTCATTGCACTTTCTCTGAATGCTAGGTAGATCCTTATTCTGTCTCAGGCAAGAAGCAAAGTAAGGACAACTGAGTGCTCCTGAAATAGGTACTATTTGAAAATATAACAATATTCTTTGTTATTGAATCTGGGAGAAAATAAATGATGGAGGGAAAATATTTCTGTCTAGAAAATGAGATATCATGTTTGAAATAAGGCACCACTAAGCTCCAGCTGAAGATCTCATTTGTGTTATTTCTCAACCTCCTCCTTCTCCAGATCAGATCCAGGTTCTTCCCTGATGCCTGCGATGTAGGGATCAGTTTCTCCCTTCCTGCAGAGGCCAGGTAGGGTGAAAGGAATGCAAGAAGAAAATGGGGCACACTCAGGTGCTCAAACTTCTTTCTACCAGAGGGAGGGAAATTATCAGTGCTGGTACAGAACCGGCCCTTATGATTCCTCTCCCATTACAGCAAAGGTGTTGGTGCCTGCAAAACTCAAGCACATCAGCAAGTGCACACCATAACCACAAGGAAGCAACTAGAAGTTTTACCCTTTTATTCCCTGTAAAAGATACTGTGATCTTGGAGTTTAAGTGATGTGCCACAACAAGCGGGGAACATAAACCCCATCTGGTGAAATCCAGCAATGATACTCCTGTTGTAAGTATTAATTAAAATTTCAGTACTTAGGTCAACAGTAGGAATGAGTAAGTCATGTTTATCCACTTTAAGGGATGCATTGAACTCTACAAGTGAAAAAGCACCAGATGAGCAGTGACCACTCCTGCTAACCATAAGCTTTATATGTGATACGAGGGACAGAGAGGTCCAGACTCTTGGCAGGTGCTGTGGCCTTTGTGAGTTAGGCAGTGGCTGCAGAACCAGGAGATCTGAGCTTTATAACATTGCTGATAGGTCCAAGAAATGCTCTCATTTGCCATCACTTAGCCTTTGGTGCAACCTGCTCCATGAAAAAGGCAAATAGAATTAAATGTTAAAAAATCTCCACAACTCTCATGACCCCTGACTTTGATGAAGTATTCTATGCACGGGCTGTTAGAAGCAGTGTCTGACATTAAATGTGACCCTACTAGCTACTGAGCAGTCTGCTGTCTTGTATTCCAGTACTCTTTGAGCACAGTGGAATCCTAAATTCTTAAGGATGAAAAAGTCTGCACAGCAATGGGCAAAGCAGGATGGGAGTGCAGAGACCTACAGAAATTCTTCGCCAACCCTTACATGTGCCAGTCAGGCTTGCTGACTCATCGATACAAACTCTATGTTCAGGCTTGTGACTAGCTTTAGGTCCAGAACCCATCCCTCCATTTTTCTTTTTATAAAACCTAAATCCTGGAGATCAGAGAAGATACTAAGTTAATCCCTTCCCCTAACTGGCTTCAAATGCTTCTTGGCTTGGAGGTGGATTTTTTTTTTTTTTGGTGCAAGCTGTTTGTCCAGATATCAGTTTTAAGCCTCATTAACAAATGAAATCACTGGGGATTTTCCTTTCTCAGAATATTTTCCAAAGCCCTGCTCTGGAAACAATGAGTTGTGGTCTCTCAGTTAAAAATAGAAAGTTACAGACAAGGAGCTGAATATGAATCTGAACTTTCAATGATGAGACAATAGGAGATTTTGATGGCACGCAGAAAATAAATTCTAAAACCTTTGCAATTAAATTTTTCTGTCAGTTTTACTTTATATACAGATGAGAATTTATGGGATCAAAAAAAGGAAATATGAAAATGCAGGAGGAATCCAGGTGCGCGTATGTTCTAACAGTCAGGAAAATCTTGGGATAGAAGAATATTCTTTGCCATTTTGCTGCAACTGAGGTGCATTGTCTTGTCACCAATCTTCACTGACAAGATGTTCATTTCGAGGCTTGCTTTTGAAATGGATGTGCTAGACAAATGAAATCCATCCCTGTTAGAGAGCTGTTGGTTCTCTTGCTTTCTCAGGCTTGCGCATTCTCTCAGGAAATATTTCCACAGCAGAGCTGCTCTGGAATTCAGCCTCCCCAGCTGGGCTGCCCCTTGCCACAAGACTCGGGCCTTGTCTTGTCTTTACCCACCATGCAGTGTTCACACAGGCACTAGCCCTTGTGGTGGTGATGATTCGGGACAGGATATCCTATGGGTTCTTGTGTCACTTAATTGCTCTGTGCATTCACTGGGTGTTCATTTCTCTCGCCTAGCGTGAAGCAGCTGCTTGCGGCAATGGCCTGAAAACAGTACTTCATGTGAAGCAGAGCTACTCTTAATCATGTGGACTGTCCTTTAGGCAAACACAAACAACATTTGGCAGTGAACTCTTCTAATGAGAAAGTCATTAAGGAATTCAGTTTGCAAACCACAGAGTATTTCCTCAGACTCTTTCTTGGACAGCATTTCTCTGAGTAGAATTGCTTTAGAAGCAGAACAAACAATGATGGGATGAAACCACTGAACTAACATGTAGGCAACATGCAGTGTGGAGCAAGGAGAAAGACCAGAAGTGGTGGAACAACACTCAGAGCGTGAATACATGTTACTTTGATAAGTTTGTATCTGCTAAATAGACTGCCAGCCTGGGCCAAGATGAAGCCTGAACTCAATCTTGCAGACAAAGCTCTACTTGATCATTTGGCGTTATATAAGTCACCCACAGGGAGGCAAGGGACTTGATGCGCTGTGATGGGGCAGCAACTGATCTCAGCGGGGAGTATAGACCCATACACAGCAAATGCTACATTGGCCATAAGTTTTCTGGAATGCCTCTGAACCAGTGGTGATAGCTGAGGAATGTGAACTCTCCATCCAGCCTACCCTGGATCTACAGGAGTTTGAGGCAACAGTGAAAGGCGAGGCAAAAAACGAGCAAAGAGGAAAAATCTGAAAGTCAACTGTTAAAGGCTTAATGCCTTATGTTTCTCTTTGTGATCTGTGTTTCACAAATACTTTAAGATTACTTTCTAAGAGAATAATAACTCCTCCATAGGTCTACCTGATTTCAGTTTTAATTCACAGCATTACTGCCTTCTATGGTACAAAACACATAACTAAGAAGATCTTCAAGTGTCCTCCTGTGTTTTGAAGAAAAAAGGTCCCATATAGAATGAAAAAATTTCTTTAAGCATCTGCCTGGCTTGATAGATTATTTTCATCTTCAAGAGGCACTTCCCATCTGAGGCAAAAGAAACCAACCTATTTTCTTCACCAAGTGTCAGCAGTTCTAAAGAGCAACAGAAACATGAGTATGTCCCGCAGTCTCTGGGAGTATCTGTAACTGTTTTGTAGTGTGTCTACAAGCAAGGCAGCTCTCAGCCCAAATGACCAAGATCTCACTGGGGAATGCTTCATCATTATTAAACACACGTCTGGCAAAGTGATCCTGAAAATTAAGTATACTGACTGCCAGAACACATTTCCCCTGAATTTGGTTAGAAAGAGCATCAACAGACTGAAGCATCTCACCAGGGGTGTTGAGTTTTATGCAGTCTCCTAGCATCTTCAGCACAACAGAAGTCAGCCACAGCAACCACAAATGGCTCCTTGTCATTCCAGAAAGTTTTGTAAATAAACTGAAAAATTCTTTTCACGGAAAGGAAGAGAAATTGACATTTTTTTCCCACGTACTATGGAACACCACCAAAATTCATGGATCCCAGAAGCTTAACCAGTATAGGAACCAAAGAGGATCCCAAGGCAAGTTGTGTTAAGTACCCTGGTAGTGATGGTAAAAGATGACTGCTGGGTCATATGACACCTCACATCAAGTTCTAAATCATATTAACAATTGCAGATCTTACTTTTAGAGTCAGCTGTAGTTGTTTCCAAATACACAGCCTTCAAGACTATATGTTAAGAAACTTCTCTAGAAGTAGAGAATTGAACTACATCATCTCCTCCTTATTGTCTAGATAAGATAACCTGTTATAGAAGGGAAAGTAGATGAATAAAGAGCAGTAACCTAATAGTTGTGTAATGTAATAGTTGTATAATCAACATGTCATGACAATTGTCAGACTTAACTACTTGCAAATAAAGCATCTGTGCTGAGATGAAAAACAAGGCATGAGTTATGGAAAGACACTGTATTTGATTCACATATATTTAGACAGCATTTTAATACTCTAATCTTGCAAGATGCCATCATGAAGATCCCTGGTTGATTTTACACTGTGCCTGTGCACGCAGAACTCTAAAAACAAAGTTGTCAATGTCACTGTGACTCCACAATATCTTCCCTCAAGAGACAAATACTTCTATGAAGTAAAAAAGGGCAGCTGTAGATTGCACATGCTCATTCTTTGAAATATGCTGCCTTTCTGCTTGATATTACCATTCAGATTGTCATTTATGTGTTTCAAACAAAGTTCATGGGTACTCAGGTTTTTATGGTGGCAACAGAACCTCCCCCCCCCCCTCCCCCCCCCGGCTAGTTCTCCTCTTTTATTCCTTTAACACACTGTGGACTTTTGTTGTTGCATATTACACAGATGCTCACATACTCAAGCTGTATAAGGATCACTTAGCTCGTATTGTCAACATTACACAACTACAGTAGCATTTGCAAGTTTCCCATTTCCCACAGGGTCTTCTGAGACCAGAGTTTTTCTCTCAAAGTTTTGTTTCAGAAACCACAGAAAGAACAGTAGGATACAGATTTTACTTTCCATGCTGGGGACTAGTAGGAAGAAGGATTTAGGCAGCAAAAACCTGCAATCCCATGTTAAAGCTATGATTTTCTACTACCATGTTTACAGCGTTAAGAGACTAATAAGCCAGACAGCAAGCCAGCCCACTGCCTTGGCGTTGCTCAGATGTGCCTTTGGTTGATTACTTAATATAGTCTCAATTTTGTGTATTTTCCTGAGTGAAACTGATCTAAAGTTTGTACTGAATGAAATAATTTCTTTTGTGCAACAATTAATTTGTACCATACTGAACCTAACCAAAAGCTCCAAAGTACATTGTTTGTAGTGGAACTGTTCTGGACTGATGCCTGCAAACATTGAAGCAGAATCTATCTCATTAAGTTCAAGTCTAACGTCAAATTTGAACCAAGAGTATAGATACCGGGGACTATCACAGTTCTGGAAGATCTCTAAATGAAAAAATATTTTCTACAATTTATAACAAGAGGAAAGCCCTGATATAAAATTTTTGTAGAGGAAGAAGGGCAAGCTCTCCAGGTGCATCTGTCAATGACACAAAATACCATCCAAAATTCCAAAGTTAAATTAAAGATTAAAATACTAGCTCTAACAACTGCTTCTCTGATGCAGTGCTGTGTAGCAATGCATGTGCTATCAACACTCAGCAAATGATAACCCAACTATTTTCACCCTTCCATCTTGCCACTGGACCCATGCCAGTTAAAAAAGAAGTTTAAGGTTTTTGAGTGTGAAGCATGAGCATTATGATATGAACCTCAATTCCCTGGCACCTCAGTGCCAGGGAAAGTCATGGGACAGGTGATCTTGAGTGCTATCATGAAGTACATGCAAGAGAACAGGGTGATGAGGCTCAGTCAACATGGGTTTACCAAAGGTAGGTCTTGCCAAACTAACCTGATCGCCTTCTATGACAAAGTGACTCAGCTGCTGGATGAGGGAAAGGCTGTGCATGTGGTCTTCCTGGACTTCAGTAAAGCCTTTGACACAGTTTCTCACAACATTCTGCTTTGGAAACTGTCAGCCTCGGCCTGGACAGGCGCACACTCTCCTGGATGGAAAACTGGTTGGATGGTTGGGCACAGAGAGTGATGGGAAATGGTGTTAAATCCAGCTGGAGGCCAGTGACAAGTGGGGTTCCCCAGGGCTCAGTGCTGGGTCCAGCCCTGTTCAATGTCTCTATCAAGAGTAAAAAATTAGCAAGTTTGCAGATGACACTAAGCTGTGCGGAAGTGTCAATCTGCTGCAGGGTAGGGAGGCTCTACAAAGGGATCTGAATAGGCTGGACTGCTGGGCTGAGTCTAATGGCATGAGGTTTAACAAGGCCAAGTGCTGGGTCCTGCACTTGCGGCACAACAACCCCAAGCAATGCTACAGACTAGAAGTCTGTCTAGAAAGCTAGCTGGAGGAAAAGGACCTGGAGGTTTTGGTAGACAGCTGACTGAACGTGAGCCAGCAGTGTGCCCAGGTGGCCAAGAAGGCCAGAAATGGTGTGACCAGCAGGTCCAGGGAGGTGATTCTCACTCTGTACTCGGCACTGGTGAGACTGCTCCTTTAATCCTGTGTTCAGTTCTGGGCCCCTCACCACGAGAAGGATGTTGAGGCTTTGGAGCAAGTCCAGAGAAGAGCAACAAAGCTGGTGAAGGGGCTGGAGAACAGGCCCTGTGAGGAACAGCTGAGAGAGCTGGGGTTGTTTATCCTGGAAAAGAGGAGGCTGAGAGGAGACCTCATTGCTCTCTACAGCTACCTGAAAGGAGGTTTTAGAGAGAAGGGAGCTGGCCTCGTCTCCCAAGTGACAGGGGGCAGGACAAGAGAGAATGGCCTCAAGCTCTGCCAGGGGAGGTTCAGTCTTGAAATAAGGAAAGAATTTTTCACAGAAATGGAACGGTCTGCCCGGGGAGGTGGTTGAGTCACCTTCCCTGGAGGTGTTTAAGGCACGTGTGAGGTCTTAAGGGACATAGTTTAGTTTTTGATAGGAATGGTTGGACTCGATGATCTGGTGGGTCTCTTCCAAGCTGGTTATTCTATGATTCTGTGAAATTGAATTGAGCTCTGATGGAAAATGGACAAGACTTCATCACCCATCAGCTAGACTCAATAACTGAAGTCCTGCCCCACCAAAGTCAACAGCAAAACTCCTGCAAAGAGACAGAACAAGGATTTGACTAATTTGTTAACATTAGAGTAGTCTGTGGTTTGGAGTACAACTATCTGATTTTTACAGGGTGATATAACTGGATGACCTGCTTTGATTGGGATTAAGTAATAGGATAGACATGATGCAAGTAGGCTTCTGATTCCTGAGAAACTGAATCAATTCAACAGCTTGATGTGCTTGGCTCTTCTTGTGAAGTAACTATGAATGGCATGTAGTCAGGGTTTGTTTCATCACCCCTTCTGTGCACTGCTCTCCCTTTGAAGTCTGAGCCTTCCACTCCCAACCAACTTTGCTGTCTCACACTCTGACCCACATGAAAGAAGTTTAGCACTCCCACCAAGCATCATTCACATCCCCAAACAATAATACACCTAACATCACTGCAGTGATACGCAGCAGGCAGTTTACAAGTCAAGTTAAAGGTGCACTAGGAAGTATTTGAGCTGAATCATTCAGAAGCTGGTGATGAAATGAAGGTTATCATCCATTTTGTGCTTAAGCAGGGGCACAATTTTTTGTTTTTTATGTGGTGGCGCACTACCAATTCTCCAAAGATTTGTGCACCAACCAGCACCTTTGATTGCAAGAGAAAATCATTATAATTAGTTAAAACTGCTTGGTTTTCATTTTGAAATGTAATATCTGCAACAGTATGTTCTTTATCCCCAAACCAATTAACAGTATAAGGCTGACACATGAAACTTTCCAGACAGTTAAATTAATTGAAGAGTGATGCACAGGCAGACTGTGGGGGTTGTTAGTGATTGTTGTAGCTGGTTGTTGCACAGACTGGGTGAGCTCTGGGACACCAAGTGGGTAAATGGCAGGTAGCTCTGCTATGACCTCAGCAGTCAGTAAGCCAATCAATCACAGCTTACCCCCTGAAGCTAGTTTGCCTGCAGCAATCCTATTGGGATGTGTTAGTGGCACAAAGATATCCATACTGAGGCCAAAATATCCTGCTAGTTCCCTGCTGGCCCCTCCGGCTTAGAAGCCATTCCCTGCAGCTATTAGGTCAGTATGGGATGAAGCCAGGTCTCCCATATCTACCATCATCCTTGCTCTTCCTGCTCAGTGGAGACCCATGGTCACCACCTCCCTTTCAATCTAAGGCCACAATCTTTCGAGCAGCTCCAGCCTCTTGAAGTTGCTCTGGAGAGCAACCAGGAAATCAGTTTAATAAGTATGGTTTGAGAAAAATTATAGTAAATTTTGTGACCATAATTCAGGCTCACCTAAGTAACTCTATTTTCTGAGAGCAAACTGCATCGTTTTCAGTCAGTTTCCCTCTAGAAGTGGGAGTGCAGGTTATTGGTAGATAGAAAGGACAGCATTTATATTTATTCCTATAGTAACTAAGGCCACCCTTGAGCAGATATTTTCAGCAGGGCTTCATCTGTAAGGAGGGGCAGATGGGACAGATGACCCTAAACTGACCAGCAGAGTATTCCATCCCAGATACATCATACTCAGTATAAAACTGAAATTTAATTTTTCATTAAAACTGTAGCTTTAGTTTCCAACGCACAGGTCTTTTTCCTCTCATTTTCCTTTCCTCTATCCCTGGGAGTGGGAAGAAGGGAACTGAGAGGGGTTTTTTTTTAGAATTATGGAAAATGCTTTTTTTTTATTCTGAAACAAAATATGGTCAAAGCGATTTTACAAAATATTTATATTTTTACGGGGTTATCTGTTCTGTTGGAATTTTATTCTGTTTGAAATAATAATAACATAAATGTGATAAGGAATTGTAAGATGCAGCATTTTAATTTAAAAGAAGAAAATAATTCCTAAAGCAAAAATATAAACTGAGGCGACCTATTGACAATATTAGATAAAGAAAAACAAAGCTATACAATTATATATAAAACCAAGAAATAAATACCTAAAAGATTTAATGTTATGAGTGCCATTAAATATTTTATAGTAAGGACTGTAAAGTGAAAGATTCTGATGCCACTTTAATGTTTTTCTGCAACAACAAAAAAAAAAACAGATGAAAAAAATAGTTTAACCTGAACTGAAGACAAAAACATTTGAAAAGGTCAATGGTTAATCTATGAATTACAACTTTTAGGGATAATTGGATGTTTTTGCTTGTTATATTGTTTAGTATTGGTGGTACACATCAAATGTGATAAGACAATTAGTCTCAGAAATATATATTTGCCAAAGTCACCAGTAACAGTGGTAGAAGTCATGTAATTTAGGTTGGATCGCAGCAATATCCTGAGGGCCCATGCTTAACCTTATGCTGCATGTGCAAGTATGAATTTGCGCAGCACCTCTTCCTGTCCATCCTGCTGCACAACAAAATAATACATTAGCTGTCTGTGGCCTGAGAGAATTGCTTTTTCAGGTGTCAGCTGCCTTGGCCAGCTTGCAAAATATCCATGGCACTTTAGAACAGTGCTCTGTTCAAGGACATTTTTCTAATAACTACAGTAATGAGGAAGAGACAACTGTTCAGTTCTGTTTTGTCACACTGTAGAATAGTTGCTAAGCTAATGTAGAATAAATTATAGAAATAGAACCCATTACTGCAAATAGAACTGTCTAATATAAGTTATACCAACAATTTGTTAGGCTTCAGTGAAAAACAAACATCCCGTAGATATTAGAAAAACATTAAATCAGAGCAGTTATTTTAAAGCATCCAATATGATGAATATTTGGCAGCTCAACTGGTGGCTAGTGGCTTGCGGCACCACATTGGGCTGCCATGAGACAGAGCTCGGATATGAGGTGACCGCAACAACACCACTCCGAATGCTGGGCTACTGCAACAAAAATTGTGATAAAATATGACACTGGCAGTGCCAAAAAAGAAATTAATGGAAAAGTTGAACTGTGTCATCCTTCTTAACTGCTTCCTTGGCCTCATTGAGTTTCATGAAACATGTCAAGCAATGTGCTCACACAGGGAGGTAGCAGTTCCCCACAAGTACACGCCCCGGCGACAGCAAGAAAAATTGTACGTACAGGGGATTCTGTCTTGGGGTAGAGTAATGGAGCTAGTCATCAACAAATAATATATAGCTCACCAAAGTTCTCCATAATTTTAGAAACAGGGAATAATTATTGCAGTGGTATTAGTTTCACACCCCCCAAACAAGCACAGGTGCAGCCCAGTACAGATTAAAAAAACCCAAACAACAGTGTGAAAGAAAATAGAAGCATGTATATAAACCCATCCTAACAGCACCATTGAATTAAGTGCTTTTGGAGAAAGCTAGAGGTTCTCCTATTTGAAGGCTGGTGAAGTTGCCTGCTTATGGTCTTCTCCTAGCACTGGGAAGTTAAAAATATTAACATCAACATTTTCAAATCTGGGGCCTTCAGTGAAAGAATTAATCTCCTGCTTCGTTCCTATGTACATAACCTGTTTTTCAGAGTGCCTGTGGAAGATGTAGGTGGTCAGAGGTCTGAAAATGCAGCTGTTTATTTAGGAGTCCAATCAAAGGATTGCTGCTTCACTTCTAGAGCTAAACTTAAAAGTTTTGGCCTTGTCATCTTTGGGCTTCAACTTCTTCATCTCCAAAGGAGAAATGATACCTATCTACTAGGAGTTGTGAGGTGTTTAATCCATGAATGTTTACAATATGTCCTCAGCTTTGGCTGAAATTCCTGGCTTCTTTACACATGCAAGCTTTTCTGTGTGATTTTGATCCTGGCACCACATTAAACCTTGCTTTGTATGAGACTCTTTCATATATCTCAGATTGTTATGAACACAACTGCTGCATGGGTGCAAGAGTGGTAACTATTTATTGTAGTCACTTGCACATTTTTTCTGTGCACAGATTTCAAAGGCGGACTGAGACAATTGGAGAAGCTGGTTCTTTTAACTTTCTGATTTCTGCTCTGTGACTGAAGTGATTAGATTATTGGAAAACATGCTATTAGCGCTGGCTTGCAGCCAAAGGTTCTGCTAAGCATTCTGCAAGGGGTGCTATACTCACTGTAAAATAAGGAAAAGAGCTGCGTAAATTACTCCAGCGAGGAATGTTCCCTTTGGGAATTGTCCACAGCAAATGAGAGCTGTGGTTGGTGAGCAAAGAGCAACAGGGAGAAGAAAAATAACAAAAAAGGTCAGAAATTTCACGGAAATAAAAGGCCTTTTTTCTTCTCTATACTGAACACAGAGTTAACAAGCTTTAATGTTTGTCGATCCCTTTTATACTGCTTTCTGCATATCCAGACCCAAATAAAACAAATACTCTGAAAAATTACCATGTTGGACCATGCTTAAATTCCACCCCATTCAAAAACGCACATCAGCATATGGTTACCTTCACACGTGCGTTACAGACCCCTTGACTTCAATTACATTTAAATACCCGATTAAAATTAAGGACACATTCTTGAATAGAACCTCTTGTGCTTGGAGCAGACACATCTTCCTGAAGTAGGAAAATGCCTAACTTTAAACATACTAGCTTTGAAAATAATGCCTTGAACTTCTCAGCTATTAACTAATTCAAAGTTTAAACTGTTTTTCATTTGTTGACTTTTCAATATTTTAAGGTAGTTTTATAGTAGGGAAAATAAAATATTAATTATTTTCATCATGGTTACCATGTTTTCATGATATTCCAGAGAGCGAAATCATAATCCTTGTCTCCTTTTTTAAAAAGATTAAAAAAAAAGTTCTCTTCCCTAATTCTGCAAAGAAAAGCATAGCTATGCGAATTCCAAAGTAACTTTTTAAAATTAATGTTCATGCATTTTATATCATTGCCATTATATCTGGGAGTAAGATTCCTACAGTGCATGGAGTTAGCAGCCCTATTGCTTTGTTCCTCAGCAGGAGACCCGGCACAGATAACAATTTCATTGCTTTTTTAATATAAAGATTTTCAACTTTGAGATTATTAAATAGTTTTATAAGGGGCTACTAAACTATATCCCGATAAGAAGGAAAACAGATTGCTTTGATTTCAGTAAGACTCAAACTGGTGTCATATAAAAATGAGAGACTCAAAGCCCATTCATTAATCTCTGAAGTGTCTTTTTCAGCTTAAATCTACTGTTTACTAAGTAATGCTTTCCATACCAACATCATATATAACACTTCATATGGTAAGAAAGCCAGTACAACAAAGGTGTTCTCACAGAAAATTAGAAAGAGGTGTTCAAAGGAAAGCCAAATATAAAGCAGGGAAAATGATCAGGGGAAATGCTTAGAATGTGTTTCACTGACACGTGAGAAAGAAAATAAATATAAATATTGCAAGTCATATTGTGATTTCAACCGTCTTTAAAGAACCCAGAGAATGTGATATAATCAAAGAGCAACAGCAGCAGTAAGACTCCAAATATATGTGCAGTACCTTAGGACCTTTCACCCTGAGGTCCTCAAGGCACTTCATAGCAATCAAATAAGATGCAGCTCCATGATGTAAGTAAGTGCTTTAGGGGTCATATTACCTTCCTCTCAGGTGACTGCAGCAGCTCTTTAGCAACACATATTTAGAGAAGAAAGGCAATGCGCTGCCTTTTTGATAGCTACTATAACTAATCAGAACTGAGAAATCTGCAGAATGTCTAGGGCTGAAATAGCATCTTACCAGCAAACCCATCATGATTGTTATTGACCTTGTTCTGTTTTTTATTTCGCAAAGTGTCACTGGGACATCTTCGTGATCTTCATTTCCATCAGGAACGCAGTTCCTTGGTCACAAAACAAGAACAGTACTATGGTAGACCCTGCTCCAATTTTTCTGTTATGGCTTTATAAGCAAAAATGGCTTCATGAAAGTTTAGCACCAGAGGAGTTACATTGGCATAGAACAGGGTTGAAGCCTCAGTTTATGCCTGTTCTTACAGTTAAAAAAAGTTATAGTAAAAACTGCATCTTGCTTAGTGGAGTGTTTTTGCCAAAATCTGCCTTCCTGTGGCACACTCTACAACAGCACCTCTTTAAGTGGGGGGAAAAAAAAAAAAAAGTCACTCTGTAATTAAGCATTTCCCCTAAAGTATCTGATGCTATAAAGCTATCTGCTACTGGAAGTAAAGGTACAATGTATCAATAGTTGAAAATGGGTATCAGTGAGTGTCAACTGAATTATCCAAGGCAAATTTCATAAAACCTTTGTGGTTAATTACCGCGGCAGTCTCAGGGAGGCAGTATAATCTCAGTTGAATGTATGCTCCAAGTAAGAGGTCAGACATCTTTCTCAAAGTGTGCCGTAGCTTAACCATAAATTATTGTGCCTAAGAAAGAAACCATTGAGTTGGTCCTACAGGTTTAGTTAGGTACCTTCAGACATCCCTTACTGCTGTATCCATGGCTAGGGGCTGCATGCACTGGCAATCCAGCTGTTTATTAACATTTGCCTTAAGATAACATCAGCAATATCACCATTTTCTTACAGTGAGTTGTATTATGCTCATCAATCTGATTCTGATGACATAAAAAAGGAGAAAGAAATAATTCTGGATAAAAGCAAATAAAATTGCCGTATTTTTAATATAGGGTGATGATCCAATGTTTTCTTTGTGATTTGAGAACTACTTGCTTCACAGGAGTTTTCAGAAATAAAATAAACTTCAGTTTCCTTAAAACAAACTCCACATTGTTGCCTTATGAACAAAATTGGATTTTTATGTCTCATAAGGTTTCAATGTAGCATATCTGCTGGATGAGGCATCAGTGTAAGCAAACAGATGGTAGGAGACTTGTTGATTTTACCCTGATATGTTTGTGCAGGGTAGAGAAGGGGAAACTCTCAAAAAAGTATGCTTCTGATTTCACATAATTTTCTCTTGCTATATCTTAGCCACTTATCTAATGCAGGTTAGCATTAATAGGAAATTACTGGCAAAACAAAAGAAAATTAACAGTACGTTTCATTTTTTAAAAAAACTAAACATATATCTAAAATTCTTCAACCATGTGGTCTACTCTGCCATTGTTTATTCTTTAAATCAGAGTAAATGAAGAAAGCGCTAGTAAATTAGTATTTTAAAAAGGATGCAACCATGGAATGTTGTTTCATGTAAAAAAAAAGTGAAATAATAGAATACTTCTCTTTAAAAAAACCAGAAGGAATAACAAGTCAAGTTATTCACTGTTCCTAGTTGGCTTTTTTTCTGAACTACAGCTGACATTCCACTTTATTTCTACAAACTACCATCTGGGAGGAGTGTTTAAGGTGCTGTCTTTTATGGAGCTTGGTGACACCATTATCTTAAAGAGTTTAAATAGCATATTCCCTCAGCCAGCATGACTGTGAGCAAGAAATACCATTATTATTACTATTATTACTATTATTACTATTATTATTATTATTATTATTATTATTATATACTTTCTTTTCACACTTTTCTTGCATCACCATAGTGCTGTGGATCCTGCTCTGGAAGTGTAGGGCTAGAACCTTCTTCTCACCGACTGTTGGATAACGCATTCAAATCTGGGCTAAGTGACTCTAAAGTGCTTCTATTCTCAACCAGCAGTTTCACACTCAAATTGTATGTGTTTATGCTATAATCAATAATCAACAATATGGCAATTGAATGGCAATTTTAACGAAACTATTGTTTTCATTGTGATCCTTATGATGTCAGATAAAACAAATTTAAGGGGAAAATATGTCCCAGCAGTGCCTCTGAAATGATGTCTAATTGAAATGTTGACTGCTGTTGAACATTCAAGCATAGCTCCAGAGTAGGAATTAAGAGCTCTGGAGGTTCAGATTGTTTTCAACTACATTTTAGCACCTTTGATTTTACCTCATTTAAAAAAAAAAAAAAAGCTGTCTGTACCTACAGCCCCATACTGGGATACATCTACCCTGGTTGTAGCACTGAAGATTTGGACATGCAAGATTGACCCATCTGTGCAGGCTCCTCAAACCTCAGCATAGGTCTTGTTTGGTTTAACTCTTTTATGGACAAGACAGGGAGATCGTCTGGGCTTGGGTGCACCAGACTTTGCCGTCATTGGAGGCAAACAGATACTTTTAGTGCTAAATCAGTCGGAATGATCATAAAACTCTGTTTAAGGATGAGATGGCCTGGGTATTGCCATGTAATGTCCAGTGACTAGCTCAGTTGTTGGCATTTATGTTTTCAATGCCTGCAGTGAACGGAAATGGTCAGATTATTTATTTGGGTCAAATGTCACTGTCCCGTAAAAATCAACAGAGCCCTGCCAAGTTATCCAGCGGGAGATTTGTTCCTTGAGGTACATAAGGGGTCTGACCACCAGGAATTCAGCAGGATTTTCAAGGAATTGATCTGTGTGTCTTAAAATGAAATCACTGCTGTCGGCTGCTCTTAGAAGAGAACTTCTCCTCCTTTTCACTTTTGAAAAATGGTGACAATGGCCTCTTGCAAAACTTTCAAGAGGATTAATGTGGAAAACGAACTAATTTTTGTATGAGTTTTAAGAGAGGCATTCTTACTTCTACTTCTTATTGTTATTATTTTAAGGTGAATACAGTCACTTAGGGGACTTTTGTGCAGCATTCTAGCCGTTCTCACCTATCCAAGCACACTAGCTTAGAAATACTCCTTACTAACACTCCCCTTTCTTGAAGATCATCTGTTTTGTCCTTCTGTAGATTTTCCAGAGCATAAACATTTCTTCTGCCTCACTTTCTGAAGCTGTTGTATGTGCATCAGTGGAGGTACAGAAGATAAATCACATTACGTCCTACCTAACATTCATCATCCTTGTCACTGTCAAGAACCTTAGGATGACTTCCTCACTCTCTCATCTTACTGTCTATTTGCTCTAAAGATAAAAGAGTTTTGGCACCTGGAAGCCTATAAAAAAGCTCAGAAAGACCAAGGCCTAAAGAAGATGTCATAGTTTTCTGTCTCCTGCATTTGGACATGAACAAAGTGTGGTGCAAGACCAGACCCAGACTGAAGCAGTCACTCTCTGTGACACACCACCCTAGGAAAGCATCACAAGTGGTCTGGATTAGCCCTAGGCCTTTTTGCTTGCAGGACCTACCCAGTGCAAGTTAGATGCTGGAGCTCAGTCTTGGGATCCTTTTTTTACCCCTTCTGTATTGTAACCAGCATACCATGCTCACTGCAAACTGACAATATATAATTAAAATGAATTAAGTTAGTTTAATGAACTTTTGTTGTGGTGGGAAATTGTCCTATGATATTCCCATGCATAGATGTATACCTGCTATTCACTATGTATCTATAATATTATGGAGGTTTTTCAGTTGCTAAATTGGCTAGAGCGTAAGTGCATTTATTCATCTTCATTCGTCTCAATTTGTTGTACGTGCAGTCTTTTTTATCCTCAGAATTAAATCCACTGGAAAGTGACTTCTGTCAGTGTTGATTCTGAAGTGTCTCATTGTCAGCCTAAGAACACTGTTAAGTTCATCCTTTCTCTACTACTAATATCACATTGCACAATAAACATTTAAGACACTGTTTAGTCAAGACAGTTTTAGAATACAATAAAAGTTATTTCTCTTTATTTCTCTTTTCCCCTGTAACACCAGATGAAACAGCAAAGCTTTTTCTTTGCATGTTTTGGGATGGGGAGAACTTGGGGTCTTGAGGTTTGGTTTTGTTTTCTTTTCAGTTTTTGAGGCAATCCAGAGAAAGGCAAAGCAACCCAAATTGAGGCTCCGACTACCTCTGCAGCCTGATACAAATCATTTAAAATGCATTGGTTGGGATAGCACATTGCTGTCTAGAAGATTTGCAAACATAGTGCACACATTACAGAATGCTGTCTCTGCACTTATTATTTATAATAATAACACACTAACGCTCATATTACACTGTGTTCTGGCTGCTGCCTGCTATCTTGTCCTTTCCTACGAGCAACCTAGAGGTAAGACTTTCATATGCCTTTGTAAAGCGCCTGTTGCTGCAAGCATTAATAAGAGCTATCACTTAGAAGCAGTTACTTACACTTTGTTTAATCTCTAATGGATTCTTCTAAATATTTACAGTAGAATAGTTGTCAAACCAAATGCTGGAAATTACTGGCAACTTCCCAACAGCTCAAATGGAAAGAGGGAGGGGAGAGAAGGGGAGGGGAAAAAAGAGACAAACCCACTCATTGCATTCTTCTGTGGATTTTAATAACTCAAGGTCTGTACTGTAGCACTGAGAAGGGATGGTCCAGACAACTGTGCATTCACCGGCCTTGAGTTGTACTTCAGCTGAATAAAATTGCCTTTATTCTTGCCAGTCCTGAGGGAAGTGGTTGTTTGCTTTGCAGACCCTGAAGTAAATGAACTATTTGAAAGGTCGGTGTCTGCTGCAAAATAGGGAGGAACTCCTGACTCTTTGGGGCTGTCAGCATAGGACATGGTGCTGTTTGCTGTTGGTTTCATTGTGTTCTACACTTGAGGAGTCTTTTGGCTGATAGATCTGGAATCTGCAATACTGCCCATTCATTGTGGCTGCCTGGCACAGGCGGATTGCAGGCATACAGACTATTAAAAAAAAAAAAAAAAAAAACAAAAAAAAAAATCTAAGACCATGAGTCTTTTGGTGGACTTCACCTCCATAATCTGTGAAGTTGTCTTGGATCTGATGTGCAAGGTGTGTGTTAAAGAGGTGTGAAGGAGGAACAAGAGGATGGGCAGCGAGTCCTGGGAGTGACCTATCTGCCAGCAACAGCTGGCTAGCAGATCACCCAATGGGCTACCCAGCTGTGTCCAGAAAAGTGGGGGCCCAGGCAGACAGAAGGAGGGGATGGCAGCTGTGTTGCTGCTTTACAGCTGGCAGAAGTGCCAGTGCATGGGAGGGGGACCTAAGACAGGAGGAACTTGGGAGACCTGAAACAGGAGGGATTTGTGTGCCTTGCTGTCTCCCACTGTGACACAACAGGTCTGTACTTACACAAAGTCTTGAAGGACTGTTGTCTCACTTTGGAAAAATTTCCATTAACTTGAAAATGAGAACTTTGCCTGCATAAGGATCTGTGAATTTATCCAGATGTAGAACTTGCCTGTAGTATTTGCTATTGTAAGGGCTTGTCCTAATTTTGAGACGTGTATATGTGTGTGAATGTGTATGTACGCATGTATGAGAGGGAGAGAAATCTCACTGCCTAGAACTGTTCTGCCAAGATAAACTTTGGAGCATTTTATAAATTAACTCTGCTCTATGTGTTTATTTTTCTTTTGGAGATTCTAAAAGGAGACTGTTCAACTCATCTTATTACGGGCAGCATGTTTTCTTAAAGCGAAAAATAAGTTCCTACACTGCACTGGAAAGTATTTGCTATTTTCAGCTAAAAGTATTCTTTCCTTCTGACCTGGCATATTAGATAAGATTTATATTTCTGACCTGACATTAGGTAGTTAAGATTTATTCTTCTATATTAACTTTACTGAGCTTGCAAGCTATTCATTTACAGTGTAGGGAATATATTTATGGCAGAAGCAAAGAAAGTTCACTACAAAGTAGTAAAATATGTTATTAGGAGTGTCCCGTAGACTGATGAAAATTGTGAGCACCCTTGCAGCTGGCTCCCTTCTGGCTTTTTTCCTTCGTTGTTATTTCAACTTTAAAACTTGAATTTGAAGTCAGTTTTGATGGTGAATAACTTAAAAGAGTCCAGATGATTCTAATACACCCACATATATGTATATACATACATATACACTGTGATTGAGAGGTGCAGGGAAGGGGGTAACAAATGACCTGAATTCTCTCTGTGTTCTGCTGGCGATGACTCAAGCGTAAGTAACGTTGGACCTCACTGTCCTGCCAGGGTAAATCAGGAGGGACTCCACTGAGGTACAAGATCTGGTGTGTGAGTAAGAGCTGAATCAGATCTAGAGCTTTCCTTTATCCAAAGGTGTGGGCCCAGGCAATTTGTTAATGTCCAACTGACTTAAAGAGGAGAACCGCAGACTATGATGGAAACCTGGAAGCGCTTCAAGCCTCTGTAGACAGAAAGCTGGAAAGTTAAAGGCCTTCTATTGAAATCAGTGACAAAACCTCCCATTAACTTCAGTAGGATCAGAATCAGGCCCTAGAAGTGCCTTGAAGCCAAAGATCTGGATGGCTCAAGATATAGATAATAGAAGCTGATGACTTTCACCAATGCAAACCTGACCATGCTTGGTTTAGACTCAAAATTGCTTTCATCTGATGTTTGTTTGAAACTGTACACATTGTAAAAACTTCAAGAACTGGCAGTTGTGACAGCTGTCTCAGCAAAAGGCTGACAGCTGGACTGGGTGTGGTATTTCCTCCATCCCCACATCTTCAGAAGGAGTCCATCTTAAAGAGAAGGAAGAAGCACTGGCCTGCCTATAGAGAGAGCCGTGCTTGGGCTCTGCCCTAAACCAGAGGTTTTCTATTTCAGAAACTGTCAGACTAACTCTGTAAATCCACTTAGACTGAATAACTGGGGGAGGGGGTTGTGGCTCCACAGCAAGCCAAGAGGAGGAGTAGATATTTCCATTTGTAGACACAATTCATCTGCTGTCAGAAGAGAGGATAGAGATGTGCAGAGCTTTGAGGAATTAAACATGTTAGAGAAAAGGCTTTATTTAAGGAAAGTCAGGACCATCAGACATTACAAAAGCTGGAAATTGCTTACAGGGAGCAGCAAGCAGTGCTGCGCATTGCCGTTCAGCAGATGACCTCCGCTGCCCATCTCTCCTGTGACACTGTATCACTGCAGCTGAGGAGGATGATTTTGTAGGTCATACCGAATTGAACTCAGTTGCCCTGCCATCCATCATGGCACTGCCTGACAGCCATGGGGAAATGCAAAGCATTACGGAGTTGACTTTCCTCCCCTTCTCCCATATTTTTGTTAACTGAACTACTTCTGCTGGACCCTGAAGACGGGTCCTGCACTGCTTCTTGGAAAGCAGTAGACAAACTGGTTGAATATTTTAGTATTTGTGCTTGGCCAAACAGCCATAGCCATGTTAGCTGTCAGCTGATGCGTTTAGAACTGTTTACCACTTCCCAGACTTCAGAACTTCGTATTCTTGCATTTGATAGACCCTGGGGCTATGTGCTTGATTACAATATGCAAACAATTCCAGCTCCCTCCTGACTTCTACCAGGCCATGTCTGACAAATGCTCCAAGGATTCACATCTTTTTGTATATGCAAAGTTTCATAGCTTGTTTTTACAATCTGTCTTTGTAAATCAAAGAAGCTGTTCACTGCTTTATTTCTCTCACCAAGAAAGCCACTGCTATCATCAAGTCATCACACTGCAGCTCAAGGGCATCCATTCTCTTTCCACCATTTCTCCTCAAAACCCTGGGCTCAGAACCATAAATTGCAATAACTTGTGGCTTGGCATCAAAAGGGAAAAGTGCACTTGCTTATAGGTACCAATAGGAGAATGAAGGAGAGAGAACACTAAAGGAATGATCTTTCGGGGTGACACTAGAGAAAAACAGGAATTGACAGAGTGATAAGAACATTTCAGAAAATTATTTTTTATGCATGTTCACATACCCTATGTTTTTGCAGGCTAATTCTAGTGTGTCTGCTCTGGTTCACTACATTCACCTGCTAGTTCTTATTTCCAGTGGGCTTGGGTTGGATCCAGACACACTGTGGATAGTGGGGAGTACACAGACCATGACTGTATTAAATCAGACAGGCTAATGGAGCTGATCAAGAGTTCCTCTGCCACTTGCCACTTCAGAAAATGCAGCATTTGGGGTTTATCCCTGTACTTATTTATTTTGCTAATCTGATTTGGTATGGGTTCTCACCCTGCAAAGTACTTCAGTCTCTACTTTGAGAAATAGCACTCAACTTCAATATATGTAGAAAGAGAGGGAAGAGGGAAGCTCAACAACTGCAGTTGAGCAAATGGCAAAGTAAGAAGAAGCTCTCAAGCACACAGTGCTGGGGCACTATGAGTAAGTACAGCATGGAGAAAGCAGTAAATATATCCCTCCCACTCTTTCAAGTGGCAAATTGCAGTTGTTCTCTTACCAATGACAGTAGAATATCCTCATGCACTTTACCAGCACCTCACAAGGAGAAGTGCAGATTGCATTGTTGCTCTTTATCTTGGTGAGTAAGAACAAAAATCCCCCACCAACTATTGTGGTTTTTAATTGCCTGTTTAAACATTGAGGCTGGATTCTCAGCACATGCAAATTTTATGCTGGCAGAACTCTGTGAGTTATTTGCTTCCTGACATGAGTTGTAATTAGAACCAGATTAAGTCCCTTTACCTTTATGAGATGTTTGTTCTTCCTAAACCAAGTACCATTAAAAACAACACAAAGACTCTAATTGAAAACCTTGTGTTAGTTTGGCATGTGCCTTGTGATCATGACATTTCTATTCTCTAATAATATTAACACTCCCTAGTGTCCCCCCAGCACATGCACAGGTGCAGGTACATGTATAACCTATGGATAAGGAGTGCTTCTAGGTTGTCATAGGGACAAGTAAAGACTTCTCTAGCCCCACAGATTGCCCCTGCCCAGAGCCTAGCCTAAGGAACACTGTCCTCTTCACTGGCTGAATGATATTTCCAACCTAGTGATACATACTATATGAAAAGCCAAAAAGGTTTCACCTTAGCGCATCAAAAAAGGGAAGGGTCCATATAAGTTTTTGGTATAGTTTTAAGTAGACCAAGCTCAATAGAAAGAGAGTCGCCTACAAAACTTGCCATGTTTTGGGTTTTTATTTTTAATTTTATGTTCGGTTTAACCTATACAAAACAAATTATTTTGTTTTCTGTGACCAAACAGACCATAAGAAATTGGGAAAAGAGACTGAGGTTTCAGACAAATCAAGGGGAGAGGTTATCAGGATCTGGTTTACCTATATTTTAAGACAGTATCAAAGTGAGAATACTTTAGGAACACATCAGGACTTCTAATTTTTGCTTGTATCTATGTGTATTTGTATGCATGTGAGTGTATATATGCAGATAAAGATATGAATATGACATGTGACTAAATGTATGGTGTATAATGTATAAATATATTTTCCATCAAAATTGTGACTTTTGTCAGTATTTTGTGAATGGTTTTAAACACCACAATGAGCTTTTGGTAACTGTGTGGTTTTCTGACACCTCAGTCAAATGTTACATAGATGCTGAGGGTCAAAAGGATCTTTTTAGCAAATCATGGGCATAGACAGTGTAAAAGAGTTTTTACAACTCTAGGACTACAGCTATGGGCTTAGTGTGTTCCAGGGGATGAAGTGCGTAAACCGGAGTATGTGCATAAGGCTTATGTATGAGCCAGGGAGTGTAAGATTGGAAGATTCTTCTGAATAAGCTCTCTTACATGCAGTACTGCAGTTTCTGTGGCTAAAGTCTTTTGGACAAGATGTGTCCAAGGTCTCTGTGTACTCCCATATGAAAAAAACAGACCCTTTTTGGTACACACAACAGTAACACACAGTCAGTCAGGGAACCAGGGTGGAAGGCTTGACCAGCAAGTTCCATAGATGAATAACTTATTTTTGAACAAATTGTGCAAGGCTCCAGAAAGATTTATGGATTGACTTTCATAATGCTTGATGGTCTTTTAGCAGCAGCTAAGGTTAGAATCCTCCTTTCTTTTACATAATGTATGAGCATGGAAATGCAAGACCGCTGTTTTGATTAACCTCTTTTATCTGGACTCAGGAGTGATTTATACTGAGGAAGAAATGAACTTCTCCACTCACTGGGAAGTTGGGATATTACGTGATTTCAGAAAGAGGTGAATAGTAGCCTGTCCTCATCTCCAAGGGGTACAATATGCAGTTTCCTTTGTGGCCAGCCAGCTCCTGGTAAATAATAATAAGAATCCCCACTCTGGTCATCCTTCACCCAGTGCTTCTGATCTCCATAAAGCTGAGGAAGGCCTGTGTTCATCAGAGTATCCAGCCACAGTATACAGAAAAATTGTAGAAGAAAGCCTATTTTAAACTTCCTCCATAATTTTCAAGTCCATGGAGTGATTGAGTCCACTTTGACATCTAAGAGACCACATAACTATAATATATGTCAACACTTGTTACATTATTTCCTGAAATATACTGAACTCTAAGTTAGTAACGTGACAGCTTACTTATTCAGAGAAGTTGGGGGGGTTGAAGCATGATTAGTATCTCAGTGAATTACAATGAAAGAACATGGCACACACTCTTGGAAGAGAAAAAGTATTCTTAAGTCATGCTGAATTTATTGGTTGTTAGCAGGAAGAAATTATGCTAACAGAGAAAGAGAAATATTTTTGCCCACGATCTGTCCAGAGGAACTTGTTTTTCTATTTACCTGTTCCTCGAAGCAATTTTGGTATTTTCCTTAAGAAAAAAATAGATGAACTAAGCCCTGGGGATGCCCAGTTGTTGACATTCACTCACAACTGAATCCTGCTGATAAATTCTTACACTCCTGAAGCTTCCCCTCTATGGGCAAGTTAAATAACATATTGAAGTTGTTTCATTCCTAAATCCAAGGCCTCGGGCTTAAAAGTTCTTGTACAGGACATAGCACAAGTTGTAAGTTCTAGACTTTTGTAGAGAGTTCTGCTTTTCTTTTTAATGCATCCTCAACTTTGAAACTTGTTAATTGCTCAACCATTTATAAAACATAAACACAAAAGAAAAATGTGTGACTTCATTCTGGACTACAGAACAGAAGCCTTTTTTTTCAAAATATCAAATTGTGTAATTTATTTACCTTTCTTGCCTTCAAGACTTTGTCTGTTATATTTTATGACATCGTGGTCATTGTGCCCAGCACAAGGAGGCCTCATCTTAGTTGACTATTTTCAATTCTGAGTTATACTAAAATTTTCTGGAGTCCTCATCCATCTCCATGTGTTTGCTAAATACATGCACTCAACATCATCTGACTCCTATGTTAAATAAGTATTCTTTGGTCGCACTTGGTTCTATTTTGGAGAGGTAATTCTTCACTTGGCTGTGTAACGTAAAGTGAAATAAAAGGAACAACTCCTTGTTCAGTGGCATAGGAAAAAAGTGAAATTAATTATGAACATTTTAGGAAAAGGAAACAAGGTTATGAAACACTTGCCGATGCTGGTGTTTGTAATCTTCATAAATAAGCAATGCAATAACGCAGTGCAAGTGTGCGTGGGAGGAGTGCTGTGAAGAAACTGGCTGTTTTCCTCTCTCTGACCAGTTGAGCTGTTATGAATAAAAAATGTTGTTGCTAAAGAAACCTGTAATAAATCCTGCTGGGAGTATTACATGTGCTGATAACATACATAAACTTTGTAAACATATTAAAGTGTCAGATTTTAGTAGCTCTGGTTCATGTGGATGTTCGTAAATGTTAGTCAAGAAATGCAATGGAAATCTTGTTCCACCAGCTGGCTGCTCCTATATTTCTGGTTCACACAAGAAACTTCTCCTCTTTCTTCCACTTAAAAGAGAAGCTCACTTTATAGGGAAGATGAACTAAAAAAGGACTCAAGCCCTACAACTCCTATACCTTCCCACCAAAATGCTGTCATTGGAGAATCTGCACACCTGGTGAGATATTTGGAGAGAAGTGGGGTCCACAAGTTGGTGCTTGATAAAGGATTTACGCTCTTCTGAATACTCCTACTTTGTGTAGCAATGCCCTCCATCGACGCCTCCATCAAAGTACAATCAGCAGCCCTGAAGGATGAGTTTCAATTGCCTTTTAGTAGGTGGGAAGAGTTGGGTGGCTCCAAAAGGGACTGGCAAGAAACAGCACCCCAGACAAAGGATTCGCAGCCTAGTCAGGGGAGGTCAGAAGCTGTCTCAAATCCTGGCTACCCAGAAGGGTTGGGTGTCCTGGCACTGCTATCCTGCCATTCCAGCCAAGGTATTCTTTAACAAAATAAGGGAGAAAGGAAGACTCGGCTCTGTTCTTTTGAAATGCACCAAGGCGACAGCAGCCTTGATATCCTTAATATATCCAAAACATTAGCAGCCGAAATATTCAGCCAGGAGTTGGAAACGTAGGTTAAATAAATTCTTCTAGCTAGCACTACACTAACCTGTTTGATCTCCACTAATAAACTGACTTTTTATCATCTGGGTTTAGTTATCATCTCAGGCCGTGTGGTTGCACGTGTTTTAGTTAGCACAGAAGAGAAAAGGTCTCAGGGGGCCTGGGTGCAAGGAGCAAGAATGTGAGTGGCTATATTCCAGTCATGTCAGTAAGTGAGTGCCTGCAGAGTTCTGTGAATCCCATAGAAGAACGTTATATTGCAGTTTTTATTATTTGTGTATTGCCTTTTTGACTCAGTTTCTTTAAAAGAAAATCTCAAAGTCTCAGCAGAAGGAACCTGAGCGCAGAAGTCTCCCATGCCAGGTGGGCTCTAAACGTCAGTTAACTGAAGTCTCATGTAAAAAGCAACAAAACATCTGAGAACTGCCCAGGTGTCAAGGGTGAGGAGGCAATTAAGTAGGGCTTTGAAGGTGAGGGACTCAGGTGTTTAAATCCTGCCCCAGACACACCTTAGGCACCTAAGTCCTGTCCTTGGATCTGAGCCTTGCTGTGTCTGCCCCTGCGCTTTACAGGAAGCCACAGGAATCACACATCGTTGCTATTCCAACACCCATCAATGAACTCCTGTTTTATTTTACAGTGCCCCCAAATCTGCTTTAGCCTACAGGAAATATCAAACGTCTGAAGTCGCATCTAGAACCTTTCAAGTTTAAACACGAAACGTGTCAGGACATAAAATTGACACACAATAAGAAGTCTGAAAAGGATAAAGTTTATAGCAGCATGCTACCAGAACTCAGAGTAGACCTGAGGTTTGGGGGTTTGCTTTCACTTAAAAGTATCACTGTATGCATTCCTTTGCATTCTGCCACCTAATTATGCTCTTGTGTGGAATCAAAGTATGGGTGCAAGGCCAAGGTGCTGCTTGGAGCAGGCAGGACTTGGTGCTGTCACTGCAGCCAAAAGTGAGATTTCCCTTCACAGCTCTCCTGGTTCAGTTCCGATCCCCGTAGCCGAGTTCTTGCCTAGCAGCACTGGAGAGATAAGTTTTGTGGCTCCTTTGCTTCAGTGGATGCTATTTTTGATCACAAGTGAATAACACTAGCATTTTAATATGCGTGGTCTATAGCTCATAATGTAGAAATTGAAACACACAGAAGTGTTTAATAGTCAGTTATCGTATAACCATGGTACAATCATTCCTTCTTTTTAAGCAGTGGTGCTCATCGTACTGCTCACTGATAACGATGAAAATAGGGTTAAAGTAATTATTAACAAAATCTGTTGGATTTTATTATGACAAAGTGTCTAGAAGGTAATCGTTCTGCCATCACCAGAAACTCAGTTATTCAATTATTTATAAAAAAAGTTGTAGCTCTTCTTTTTTTTATTAAGAGCCATAACATGTTTGACATGAATAAATATTCTCTGAATATTTTTATCTGCAGCATTGTTTCTGGTAATAGCAGAAAGACAGACTTTTGTATAAAAACATACATGGTTTCAGCTGCCTTTTGTCATCTGATAAGATTGCTTTGATCTGAATTATTTTGGTAAAAAACTGGCAAAATGATTCTGAGTCGTTCATATTCCAAAACTGGAAATGAGACTAAAACATTATTTTTTTTATTAACTTTTATATGACCCCCACAGGCTTTCACAACGATTCACAATTTAATTTCAAGGGCAAAAAGGACAACTTACTGTTGAGGGAAAAACTTCTTAAGAACCTCCATGGTTTTAACGGTTGAATTTTCTTAGTAGTCACTGTCTATAAATGACTGGATATTAAATGATATATGGCTTATTAATGTTAGCAATAAACATCAGTGGTCAAGTCAGCATGTTAGCTTTATTAAGCTTTATTAATCAGAAAGCAAAATGAGCATGTTAAGCAAGAGGTAACTAGTAAGCGTAAATTTAAGTCCTAGCTCAGATATTATTAGGCATAACTTCCACTATCTTCAGTGAAAAATTTACGGAAAGAAGAAGCAGCAGACTGGGGATTTGCAAAGGCTTGATAGACTAACAACAAAGCTTAAAAGAAGTTTATCTCAGAGTTAACTTTGTTGACTTCAGTTGGCTCGGTAGGTGAAAGTAGTAAAATAGATGTTCTTTTCATAAACTTAAGAAAGAGGTTGCCTCCCAAGCAGGCTACGTTTTGAATATTGTACAGAGGATTGGTTTTTTCCTACATAGTGGTTGTACGTATTTGGATCATGCGATTTTGCAAGTATTCTAGCAGATTTGAAATGGGAACTGCTCTGTAACATCTTTTAGTCTCTTGGGGTAACAACATGTATCGTTCCATGTGTGGCTGGTATACTTCAAGCACAGATCTATATACACAGAGTTGCAAAAATACCGAAAACAAAGCACCGCAAGCAGGTTATCACTATAACTCCCCTAATGCTTTCAGCAACGAGTGGTTGTTTTCTATTATTTAATTGTTTAAGATTTTGCTACCATTAAATACGTTCACTGCTTATGAAAACAGGATGCAACTGTTCTCTGCCTCCTTATGTTTTTAATGACTGCAGTAGGAGTTTTAGTCTATTTCAAAACAAACAGGATCTCATCCGACATGAAAAATATAGTTTCATTGCAAAAAAAGAGATGCACTTGTCACCAGAAAAGTATTTACTTTGACAATACTATTATGAAAACATCACAGAAAAAAATTATCAGTGGCATAAAAATAATTTGAAAGAGAACTAACAATGAATAATTTAATTCCACTCAAGGACAGATTTGGCTTTCTCAGTGTCTGCCTGCTTGGCTAATTTCTGCTTTAAATTCTTGCAAATCAGGTATTAAATTATTTTTCTTTTGAAAAATTGGGAACAACACCTATATTATCTACAGAATATGTAGCATTACCATGTGTGCCATGCTCTTGAAATATATGGATGGTGAAATACTAAAAAATCACTTCCAAAATTCAGTGTTATTTTAATTATTAATGCAATTCCTCTTTTCTTGTTGACGTTTTACCTCTCTGTAAATGATACCATCTACAACAATATTAAAAAAATGAAGACATAATTTCACCACTTTGCGTTTTGTGAGTTGTGTCCTGTTTTGTTTTATTTTATATAGCAAGGTTTTCAAATGGGCTGCTACACACCTGCTTATTTTTGAATTCGAAAGCAGTTGCGTGCAAATCGAGTTAAGAGAGGCAGAGTGTTTTCAGGGTGGAGCCCTTCACTCGTGACCGTGACCAGAAGCAGATGCTGGAAGATCAGCCGTCCAGCATCAACAGGGGAACCAGCGGAGGGGCAACCAGAGGAACAACCAAAGGAATGAATGCTGTGTATCACGAACATGCCATTACACAAAAAAAAAAGGCAGAAGGCGATCGCCAACATCAGATACTGATAGGCTACCAATAATATACAGCATGGTAGTTCTTCACTCAAATTGCAGTTCCACTAAGTCATACAGACAGGTTTACTCCCGTATGTAGGAGTGTGGTACACAGGATTTTCTATGACTTGTCTTATTGTAGTGTTTTCCAAATACGGTCCGTGGCTTGCTGGTAGTCCACAGGGTCATGGCAAATAGGCAGCTGGTCATTCACAGACCCATAGCAGACAATACTTCATTTCAGTGAGTTAAAAGGTCAATGGGAAAGGTGCGTGGCTGTAAGAACTAAATTTTTAGGCTTGATGATTGCCTGCAGAGGCAAAGTATTTTGGAACTACTGACTTAATCCTACTTTTTTTCTAAGTAAACTGTAATCATTGGCAAATACATAGAACTTATTTATTTGTATGCTATTTTATACTCAGCCGCGTATTAATTTCTCTCGTAGTACCCAAAAAAGCAACTTGTTAATCTTACTTGCTCTTATCAGAATCAATCCAAATATTTTTGCTAATAATACGTTTGCTTTTGAACTTTTATTTATCTTGTCTGCTGTGTCTAATTATGGACCAAATCCTCTGTACTCCACAGCAGACTTCAGAGAAGTTTTGCCTCTGTACAGCAGACTACTTGGTTACTGCTGAAAGAGAAATTTAGGATGCTTATACTAGAAGCTTCTGTAGGAGTTTGAGAAATGAAAGGACTGCAGACCAGATTTTTCTGCAAAGAAGCGTTACTTTGTCAATAGATATGAAATAAATAATGGTTCAAGACCAGGTCCTTCTGATAGGGTAAAATAACAAAGAAGCTTTAGTTAACAGCAGCTGAAAGTCAGGTCCAGCATATTCTGAACTAGTTGGTTCAAGCTGCATTATTCCTTTATCTTAAACGTGAGAGTCTCCAATGTAATACATGGAATGGAGGACTTGGATATTAAATGGAATGCAGTTACACTGGCTACTTGATGGCAAGTGGTTCGCATTTTGTTTAAAACTACATGGTCAACGGAGATTGGAAAACACTTCCCTAGCAATGCGTTTATGACTTGCACTTTAAAGAGACCAAGCAAAAGAAACAGAAATCCAGAGAAAGACTTCCATGCCATAGATAAAATTGGCAAGTGTTTTCTTTATCTGCACACTACAGGTTTTTTTTTTTTTTCAAGTTCCAGTATTAAAAAAGGATTTCAGTATTCCAGTACTCCAGTATTTCAGTATTTCGGTACTCCAGTACTCAGTATTTCAGTGTTCCAGTACTAAAAAAGGATTCGTAGATACACAAAGCCAGAATGATCGGTGCAAGTGGTGACTGCGACTTCGTATGCAATAACTTCCACGAACATTCATATCGTAATTTTTGCTTCGCACCAAACAAGTTACCAAAGCAAGTTTTACGAACAGCCTGATTTCATAGAATCATAGAACATAGAATCTTAGAACAACCAGGTTGGAAGGGACCCATCGGATCTTCCTCAGTTGACAATTGTACAATGTCCAATTAACATGTGCAGTTAACAGCGTACAAAGTGTTGAAGTGAGGTGTTCTGATGGTTATTTTTAAACAAGGAGATAGATTTCGCTTCTGACTCCTTGTAGTTATGACTTTTCGGCCACTTGTTCTACTGCGAATCAGCTCAACTCCAGCATTTGGACCAGGAGGCTCTGAGCGAGCGTCGGCCTCGTTGGACCAACCAGACACTTCTCTGTCTCCGGAAAATTACGCCTGGGAAAGCCCGAGGGGAGCGCACCCCGCGCAGCAGCTCCGGCACTGGGAAAAAGCTTCTCCCTCGCTCCCAGCACGGGGTGAGGAAGGGGTGCAGGAGGGGGGTCTGCCTCCCCGCGGCCCCGGGTAGGGGGACAGGGGAGCGGAGGGAGCGGTGGGAGCGGTGGGCAGCGCAGCACCTGCCGTCGGGGCTGCCCGGCCCCGCGCACGACAGCAGAGGTCGCCGGAGTCCCGGCTCTGGCCCCGCACGCACCGGTGAAGGGACCGGCGCAGGGAGGGGGTGACCCGCACCCCGAGCCCTCGCCCCGAGGGTGGGTCTTGTCCCTCGGAGCCTGCTGTGCCCCCCTCAAGAGCCGGGGCTGAGTCCCACCGCCGAGCCCGACGAGGTGCCTCTCCTGCAGGAGCTCGGATGCCAGGGGTTAAGGGAGTGGGTGGGAAGAGACGGAGGCCACGGAGCCCTCCCGGGACAAGGGTAATAAATCCTGGACGTGTTTTACTTAGCCCTTAGTGCTCTCTGGTCGAGCGGCCGTGGGGATGGGAGGGCTGGAGCTCGTCCCCGGCCCCGCTTTAGGGGCGTTTTAGGTGAACCAAACCCTGTGAGAGCTGGGGTTGTTTAGCCTGGAGAAGAGGAGGCTGAGAGGAGACCTCATTACTCTCTACAACTACCTGAAAGGAGGTTGTAGAGAGGAGGGAGCTGGGCTCTTCTCCCAAGTGACAGGGGACAGGACAAGAGGGAATGGCCTCAAGCTCCGCCAGGGTAGATTTAGGCTGGAGATTAGGAGGAGGTTTTTCACACAGAGGGTCATTGGGCATTGGAATAGGCTGCCCATGGAGGTGGTTGATTCCCCTTCCCTGGAGGTGTTTAAGACACGGGTGGATGAGGTCTTGAGGGACTTGGTTTAGCGTTTGATAGGAATGGTTGGACTAGAAGATCCGATGGGTCCCTTCCAACCTGGTTGTTCTGTGTTCTGTGTGCGGGAGGAAAACCCTGCGGAAAACCCTACGGAAAACCCTACAGAAAGCCCTACAGAAAACCCTACAGGCTTTCGAGGGCTGTCCGTGCCAAGCACGGCGAGGGAACGAGGGCCGAGCGAAAAAAAACTCCCACAAAATAATAGTACCGCCACCACCCCCTATCTCTGCCCGAGGAAGCCGCTAGGTTACTTCTCGCTGATTAAGTGCAGGCTGCCCCGTTTTATGACATTTCCTCCGTATCTACAGCTGTCAGGGAAAGAAGACAGACACGAGCGGCCCCCTCCGCGGTAGGTGCTCAGGAATTGCCTCCCCTTCCCAGCGAAGGGCGACGGGTCCGGTGCCGGAGGGGGTGGGATGTCCCGGTCCCGCATCCCGGTCTGCCCCGTGTCCTGGGAGACGCAGCCTGGACAGCGCCTGCCCGGGGGCGCTCGCTCCTGCCCGGCTCTGCCCCCGATGCTGGGGTCGGGGGCTCTCTCCTCGCCTCCGGTCCCCAGCGTCGCCTCCTCCCAACGGCAGAGCCCAGGGACCTGCCGCCAGCGCCGCCGAGCGCTGCCCCTCCCGGTTCCCTTCTGCTCCGACCCCGGACGGCTAAACCAGAAAGGACAAACTCCTTTCGTCCCACGGGATTAGAAAAACCCAAACAAATGAAAAACCCAAACAAATAAAAAACCCAACGGGGGCCGCGGCCCCCGGGACAGTGATGGGTCACTCAGGAGCTTCCCGAGGTGACCGGTGGCAAGTGGAGGCTGGAAGCCAGCGGGACAGGCAGCGCCGGGACGCTCCAGACCCCCAACCCCACTCCCGCTAGGCATCGCGGGATTAATTTATGGCACTAATCTGCACCGCTGGTCCCTGGGGTGGGGATTTCTCTCTCTGGCTTCTCCCAGGTGGCTAAACGCTGACCTGAAGTGGAGAAAGGCGCTTAGGGCATCGCGACGTAGAAAGTTACCTGTGGAGGCATCGCGCTTTCCCTTTGGGAAGCGGAAAGAGCTAGGAAAGGACGTTCCCCTTAACCAGACATTCGATTATAATGGGGCAGACGCGGGTCTCTCTCCCCGGAGCCAGCTTTGCTCAGAGGGAAAAGTAAAACGAGATCAAAAATCGCCTTCGTCCCTCCAACTCGGTGAAACATCCCGCGGATTCCCAGCCCTCGCACCGGGGGCTCGGGGACCCCCGGGGCAGGTGAAACAGCCCAACGAGAGGAAACACAACTTTATCAAAGCATAAATCTCTTCGCACTTACTTCTTCCCTGTCGCCGTACCCTGGAGGCGTGCTGGCTGCCGATGTATTCCATAAAGTTCAAAGTGATAAAAAACCAAGAAATCAGTCGCAATTGCATAGTAACCCTTTGAGAGTTCGACTTCTTCTCCTTTTCGTGCTTTTTTTTTTTTTTCTTTCCTTTTCAAAAAAAAAATAAAAACAAACCCAGGGTGGTGGGCGGCAAGGGGATGAACACAGCAGCAGAAATACCTGCACCGAGATCCAAAGCTGGGGTTGGATGGGATGATGGCTTTTTTTTTTTTTTTTTTGGCTTTTTTTTTTGTCTTTTTTTTTCGCCTTTTTTTTCTTCTCCTTTTTTTCGCCTTTTTTTTCTCCTTTTTTTTTCTTCTCCTTTTTTTCGCCTTTTTTTTCCTCCTTTTTTTTCGCCTTTTTTTTCTTCTCCTTTTTTTTTTTCCTTCTCCTTTTTTTTTTCTTTTCTTCTTTTTTTTTTCTTCCCTTCCCCTCCGCTTTTCCTATTGCCCTTTCCAGCCTTCCGCCCCGCTACCTGCAGCCGAGCTGAGAGGGGACTCAGGAGCGCAGAGGAGCCGAGCAGCCGCCGCCGGGGTCCATGCCGGGCGGGCGGCCGGCAGCATGTTGCGGGGGGGGCCGGGCTGCGTGCGGCTGTGTGCGCCGAGGTGCCGACAGGACGGATGGATGGATGGCGGTGGGAGAGGAGTGTGCGAGGGCGGGAGCGCCGGGGAGTAAGGAGGAGGGGGGGGGTTGGGGGGAGGTTGTTGGGGGGGGCGGGTGGGGGGGGAGGCAGGAGGAGGACCCAGCCCCGCAGCCGCCGCCGCCGCCGCCGCTCCGGAGCAGCCGCGCTCTGATCCGCCGGCTCCGCCGGGCGCAGGTGGGACGCCCCCCGCCCCCGCTTGGCCGGGTCCCCCGCCCGCCCGAGCCCCCGGTCTGCGTGCGGGAGCCGCTCCGGAGAGGCCCCGGGGCGGGGCGGGAGGAGGGGAGCCCCAGGGCGGCTGCGGGGAGGCTTCCCGAGCCCTACCCGGCATCCCCGGGCACCGGCGCCCGAGCATCCTCCTCCGGCGGCGGGGGCTCCGCAGCCTCCCTAAGAAACCCAGAGGTCTCTCTCTGCTCGCCTTCCCCCCGCCCTGCCGCTGCCCCCGCTCGCGCTCCGAGCTGTCCGTGGGGAGGAGGCACCCCTCGAATCCGGGACAGGGCGGTGTGCTCGGACCCTGCCCCACCGAGGGGACCGCGGCGCCGCATCCCCCACCCTCCCTTGCACTGATCTGCCCTCCGCTTCAAGCGGAGGTGGGCGAGGGGTCTCCAGCCTCCCCTCGGGACGGTCCCCGCCGCTGCTTTTTTCCCCGTAGGAAAGGCGTTTGCCGGGGTGGCTGCTCGGCGGGACGGGGCAGAGCGAAGCCGGAGGGGAGAGACCGCAGCCGCCCCCACCGGGACCCTCCCGGAGCGGCACCGGGGCCGGGGGCAGCCGCCGCTTTGACAGGAGGGTATCGCCTTTCCTTTCTCCGGACAGGGTTTCTCTTTTTTGGGGGGGAAGGGGGAGGTGAGGCTGATTCAGAGGGGAAACCGGTGACTTCATTGAACCCTTTCTCGCTTCGCTTCTTATCTCGCTGGCTATCGCCGGGATGAGAGAGAAAGCCGGATAAAACGGCGCTGATCGCATCAGGAATCTCGGCGGTTTGAGGAGCAGCCGCTCTTTTTGTAACTGTTTTCCTCAGGCTCCTCTCCCCCCCCCCTCCCCCCCCCCGCCCCTTCCACTGCCCCTTCTCAGAGCTGTTAAATATCTGTACCATAAAATGTGGGGGATTTAAAGGTCTGTGGGAGGCTCCCTTTGAAAAGGACTCTGGGGAAAGTCTTTCTAATCCAGGATACTTGAGCCGGATGGGGTGGGATTGCCAGAGAGGCATAAAATAAAAGTCATTGGGCAGACAAGACGAGGGGCTACGCTGACATGAAGAGGAAAGCGTCTTTGCCTCTGTCTTTCGGTTTTTTTTTGGAGACCGGGACTTGTCGTGTGCTAGTAGTGCCCGTGTGGAAATCACTGAGCGAGTGGTGTAAACAAACAAGGCTGCAGGGAAAGGATGGGAAACGCGTGTTAAGCCAACCTGCAGCCAGCCAGCCAGCTCACCCCAGCAGCCTTAGCACCAGTGGGCAGAGAAAGCACGCCAGAAAAATAAACGCTCTGCGAGAAACATAAGGAAAACATTAAACAAACAGGGAGTGCGCTCCCTCTCCTTGCCCCGACAAAGCAGGGCTGAGGAACTCCGCTCTGCCTCTCCGGCTTCTTCTCTCTCGTGTGTAAGGGGTGCGTGGGGAGAGATGTGTTGGGGGACGGCGTGAGTTGCCCCGAGAGCCTCCACAAAAACGGGTTGTGCGGTGTGTGTGCGGAGCGAGGGCCGAGCAGAAGGGCAGGGTATGCATGAGTGGCCAGCGGCGGGGGGGAGAGGTTGCTTATTTGCTGTGGAAGAGGGGCAGAGGCACAGACCAGGGAGAAAACAAAAGCTGCGCCTTGACTCGAGAGGGATCTGAAAAGAGGCAGGGTGAGAGGACGCTGGGAAGCCAGGTTGCCCCCCACAAACGAGCTCTCAAAAATACCCAACAGCAACAACAAACCAAATCCGCAATCTGTTTTGCGATAAAAGGAGGAAGATTTATATTGCTGAAATGTGTGGAAGGAGCTTGTTCCAGAGCAAAACTCTGGCGTGCAATTCTCTGTTTATGTCGCTCATCCTGATGAGATATTGGTGGCAAAGTTCAGGCTGACATCAGCCCTTGGGAGGCAAAGCCAGAGGGCCAGGCTGGGCTGCACAGTCACACAGCTGCTCGTGGGACCGTGGCCGGTGGGCTGCTGGCATCAGCAACAAGCCTTGCCAGGCCTGGGGATGTGAAGAGCCGGCAGCAGTGCAGGCAGTGGCGACGGAGGGAGTTGGATGTAATATTGCCTTGCTAGTGAGGTGGATGAATCAGAATCACCTCCCAGAGTGGTTTTGTGCACCTCTCTACTTTAGGATTTATTAAAGAGGGTGGGAAGGCAAAGAATGGGTGATGGTCCGTATTATTGCTGGAAATTCAAAGATGTCTATGCCCTCTATTTTACCAAACCATACTAAAACCAGCAGCAGGAGACTGTAAAATCAGCTAGGTGGTGGTGTGGGGTTTTTTGTTTTTCTCTTTTTTTTTTTTTTTTAAATAAATTAATCAAAGAGGAATAATGTCTACTGGTTACACTATCACGATCCCTCCCAGCATTTTCTCTATGTGGCTTCCCATAACTAGAGAACATTAATTATAGTTTTCAGAATAGCTAACAAATTGGGGGGGAAGGAAGGGGGCTCAAGATGCTCAGATTCTATCAAAAATGAGAAAATAATATTCAATTAATAGCTGAGATTGTGCTTGCTTAAAATGGCACTCTAGTCATAAAAACTAGCCATGTGAACAGGACAGCTGAATGCTAACCCTTTGTCATTCTTCTCTAGACTGGAAATAGTTTGTGTAAGTGAACAAAAGGGTCACTAATTTGCCTTTTCAACTTGGGAAACACAGCAAAGAAATAAAGGCCTTGGATTACTTCTGATACATAACTTGAAAATGAAGCATACTGTGTCCCATACAATATCCTTATTTTTCATAGAATCATATAATAGTTTGGATTGGTTCAGGTGCTGTTCAGAGTATTGATGACATAGGTCAGACTTCCCCACAAAGGAGTCACCCGCAATAGTATCCCCGCAGACTGGGGTCAGGAATATCTGCTGAAAGGGAGGAGGGTTAGTAGACTGGAGCAGGTATCATGAGTAACGGTCGCACAATCCACACATCTACTATTTGTTAAACTCCACCAACACTTGACCACTGCACAGGACCCCAAATAACTTCAGTTTCTGCTGCAGAATTTTTTTCCTGTACAAAGTAAGAAGCAGTCACAGAGTGGACAAGGGATGCAGGGAGAAGAAATTACCCCAAACACACACACATGCAAATATGTTAATACGTGCATGCGTGTGTCTGTATTACTACTCTTTTCTGCATTTCCAGATCTGACAGTTGTTACATTTCTCTGTGTTTCCTACCATAACCCATTTGTACTATAATCATGTTCCATTTGGGAGGTTAATCTTGTGTAACATGATGAGCTTTCTCAAACACTGTTAGTATTACAAGCAGTAGGTTGTAATTGCATAGCCTAAATAAATCAAAAGAAGTTAACAATGAGAAATGCTTTACTCGGGTAAATTCAACCAGTGAGAATATGTGTATTTAAAAAAAAAAAAACAAAAACAACAACAAAAAAAAAAAACACCAAAAAGCTTGTTCCTAAAGATCCAGTCCCAATATCTTTTATAATGTCTTCATGCTTCAGATATTCAAAAGATGCAAAGGCAGAACATTAACCAAATATGCAACAGGGATCAATCCTGCTCTGGCAACAAGTAGACTAGCTGACCTAATCAATTTTTTTTCTCATCTCCAACTTGTGCAATTCTGTCATTGTAATAAAATCCTAGAGTAAACTCAGTCTGCAGGATCAGGTCCTAAATTAGCATCTTGGTCTGGACTATCCCTCAGCCTGTTCCAGATCCAAAGACTCCTGCTGTCAGTATGACCCTTCATCAGTCCAAGAGAGGTTTGTATCTGGTCTTCTGGATCACACTGGAAGAGAACTGAGTTGTTGTCTTATTATACATAAGAAAAAAACATATTTGTGGGAAAAATACATGGACAAATTCTGCAGCACAAATCTTTCAGATGCAGTTCAGTTAGGAAAGTCCACCAGGAAGGCCTCAAAATGAAACCGAGAGCTTTTTGGCACAGAGGAAATTTTAGCAGTTAACACGAGGATGATGAAACCGTGCTAAGTCATTGTTTCCTTGTATTCATCTATCAGTTGGTCATCTCTTGGACTTGCAATCAAATTGTAAAACCTTTGGGACGCAGATGAACTTTTTGTTCTGTGTATCTAGTATCTATGCCTAGAGCAACTGCATCTACAGGAAAAGAATTTTCAACATTGCCATGAAAGTATTTTGGGTGTCAACACAGAATAGAAGTGACTAACATAAATTCCTTAGTGATATATGCTAACTTGAAAAAGAAAATGCTTTTAATCTAGACTAACTTTCATCATCTTGTGTAACTGTGCTGGTTTAAATTTGTGCATCGGTTTGCATAATTATACTTTTGTAGTGACAGTCCATATGGTAGAACTGTAACTGGATGAGGCTGTAGGATGTCAGTAACCAAAAAAACAAAGGTTTCAAAGACTTTGACACATCCACTTGCCTAGACATGGACTTCACTATGATTTCTGTATTGGAGAGGGTGATTCACATTACCTAAACTAGGACCTGTTTCCTCACTTTGCAGTATTTCCTGTGAATTTGTTTGATGACCATGTCAGCCAAAGTAGATTCCACATTTGTCCAAGTGATTTGCTCATTCCAGTTTCCTGGGCTGTGCTGGCCCAGGTGATAGCAGATGCACACTGAATTAGGGACATTTTGGGTTAAAACCCATACAGTTCTGAAAAAAAAATCTTTCCAGTAGATTCAGTTCTCTAATTTGATTGACCACTTGGAAACAGGAATGAAAAACCTGCCGTGTAAATCTGTAAGGGCAGGGAGAGTCTCAAAGGGGTTGGTGGAGCAATCTCAGAGTACTGAAGGTGAAATTACAGATGAAAGGTCTTTTAGAAAGGCAAGGAGTGGAGAAAAATCCTGTTTCTTAATGTGAGTGCTCACGGCTCTGCATGGGTGATGATCATGTTGCCTGCTGTGCGTAGATGAACAGGAGGGAATGAAGAAGGACTATGGTGCACAGAGTGGATGGAGTTTATGTGCTGCAGTTCCAGCTGTCTGTAACAACTCCATCCCATTGCCAGGAATGTCAATAAATACAGTGAAACAGCATCACTGACCCTCCTAAAGAAAACACCAGGGTTGGCATAGGAGGAAAAGTTATTCCACAGGGCATGGTTTGTGACGCTTAAGTAGAAACTTATCAGATGAAGACAACTGCTATGAAATTTAAAATGTTATAAAGAGAGAGTCCTTTACGGAAGCTGCAAACCAAGCATCAGACAGATATAGCTTGAAAGACAAGATTTAATGAATTAAATGTTGCCATCTAGGTTACTTAGGAGTAACAATTCTTGTTTTCTAGACATATAACTTTGCAATGACATCCAGCACTTGACAGTTAAGTGCCTAAACTCCCCAAATAAACTGTGGGAGTAGGTGCACCTCTCTGAAGTGCTAGTAGAATCAGCCTTCATCCTGACCTGAGAGCCAGCAGGAGCTGGCAGTAAGGAAACACCCACCTGAGCCTGGAGGGTTCTGCCTAGCTAAATACCTGTCTGCAATGCCTGAGCCAGCCAGTCTCCTCCATCTGGGAGAAATTCAGATCATTTCTTTCAAATAATTGAGTCAGCACTTCCCCCCCTTTTAGTATAAAAGCCCAATGGCAAAAAACTGGGCCAGAGGGTGGACTACACTCCACATGGACCTTTAGTGGGAGTGTGATTTAGAGTGCAATCACACCCTGCTCTCTAGGATCCTGGTTAGGGGATTCTTCAGCTGGGGTCACTCCACAAGCTGCTTGCTGGATCCATGCCATCGTGTAGCAAAGGAGACCAGACTGTTGGTGTCTGACATTAAGAAGGAACAAATTTTAAGGCACGTGAAGAGAAGTGCTAATTTCTGTCTCTCTCTCTCTCTCTTTTTTTTTTTTTAAGATTGTTTGTGCATTTCACATTAAACTGACATTTATGAGCAGAAATTATTATCTCTGAGCTGCATATATCCTAACCATTAAGCAAAGGAACTGTCATTACCATTTCTTTTTTTCTGACCCTGTTTTATATAGAAGCTATTGCACACTGCTTACTGAGAAGGGTCTGGTCCTGCTGGCTGCTGGGTGCAGCTCCTTGGTGAATTTAGCTCCTTGGTGAATTTAGCTCTGCTGCACTCTGTTTTGGCCCACAAGCTTCTCACCCAGGAGTCCAGCCTTGTCTGACTCTGGGTCTATGCAGGAGCTCAACTCCACGGAGCATTCATCCCAAGTAAGGAAGGACATGGTGAATTTAATACTAAGCTACTGCTGAAGATGATTCTTAGATCACAGCTTTGTGCACATCCATCAAATTCCCTGTTGGGATCAAACTGCTGGTAGCAATCTGCTTTAATATGCCTGCAGAGTTACATACCGTAATAAAATTCAGGTCATTGCAGGGAAGACTTTCATGGCTCCTTACACAGAATCATAGAATAACCAGGTTGAAAGAGACCCACCGGATCATGGAGTCCAACCATTCCTATCAAACACTAAACCATGCCCCTCAGCACCTCGTGCACCCGTGCCTTAAACCTCTCCAGGGAAGGTGACTCAACCACCTCCCTGGATAGCCTCTGCCAGTGCCCAGACACTTTCTGTGAATTTTTTTTCCCTAATATTTAGCCTAAATCTCCCCTGGTGGAGCTTGAGGCCATTCCTTCTTGTCCTGTCCCTGTCACTTGGGAGAAGAAGCCAGCTCCCTCCTCTCTACAACCTCCTTCCAGGTAGTAGTAGAGATGATACTGTCCCAGCAACCTGCCTACTAAAAGTGAAATAAAATCTTCAACTGCTTCATCTGTTAGTAACATAGCTTTAATAGCTAACTGTTGGAGAAAGTTTTAGTATCCGCAGATTCATAAAAAGACATCCAAAATATCAGTTTGTATCAGGACCTAATGTTCATTGTTAAGAAGTTGTATCTTCCTGGATAAAACATTTATTTATAATGTGTAGAGTTAATAATGTTGGGGGGGGGGGGTTGATTTTTTTTTTTGTTTGTTTGTTTAATCTGCAACAGTAACCTCTTCAATTGTTACTTGCAGGCTATTTAACGGAAGCCAGGCTGTTTAACCGTGGGGTATGGCTATAAAGAGCACGTGTATATGTATTTCAGGAACTAGAAAGCTAATTTTGTAATATGGAGTCAAGCAGGGCATATGGTAGATGACAGTCCCCTTTCACATTCTAACACAGGATTGAGATTTCTTAACAAAGGCAATAGAGTTGCAAAACAGCATGACTTTGTTGCAGTTAGTAATTAATGAGGTGCTAAAAGTGCCTAAACAGAGTATCCCAGACAGAGAATGCATGACTCAAGAGGATAAGAAGCCCCCATCATTTCAAACAACAGTGTCATTTAAATAAACAAGCAGCAAGTCCCTGGATGTGTGGGGTGAGAAGCGTGCATCAGCAGCCACCGCTGCAGCAGCCGGCACGTTAGCCAAGGCTTTTCTGCCTCTGAGAAACCAGTTGTGCTTCTCCAAAGGCAGCCAGAGACTTAAGGTGTGAAACATTTGTTTAATCCATTATGCCGGAGGGGGTGGTGGGGAGGGGGAGCGGCAAATCACACACTCAATGTTGCTGCCGAATTTTTTTTTTTTGGTGGCATGTTGGTCCATTCGACTCATAATCAAACAGCAGTGACTGCCCTGAAGGCTGTTACCAGCTACATACTATGTAGGATGGAGTCTACCTGACAGGCCTTTTTTTTTTCCTCATAAAAGACATAATTTCTGTGTTCTCAGATGAGTTATAAATTATTTATGGTTTTTTATTTCTTTCTTTTTTTTTTTTTTTTTTTTTTTTTCCATTTTAACACGTAGGGGAGATTTTGTGCCATTCTGTAGAGCACTGTGTGTGTGTGTGTGTGTTCCCGTCCCCTACTTTTGTGGCTTTAGAAAGCTAGTTACTGATAATTCATTATATGTTGGGAAGTGAGAGAACTAGTTAGTAAGAAATACAATTTTCCTGTTTTCTGATCCAGGTGGTAACAGTGTGATTGCACCTTTTTTTTTTCCTCCAGGTACCTTTCCATGTTACTGCCAGGCAAAAAGTGAAGAAAAATTGTGCATGTCCTTTATTATCTTTTTGTTATATATGAAACTTATGGAACGTATTTGATGTTGTGTTTGTTTTTCATTAGAAACAAAGATATAAACACTTCGGAGGACTCAGTGTCTTATTTCCATTGGGGCCTTTCTTGAAAATTCCATTGCTTTTTCAAGTTTTTCTTCTGCTCAATCTCACTGCTACAGGTAATCCTTGGCGGCTCCCCCAGAGTGAGCCGTAGTGGGAGCATTCGTGGATGCAGAGCGTGACTGAACAATGGTGCTTCTTGTGTTGAGCACATGGTGACTGAGGGTGTTTGACTGAAGCAGTTGTAAAGACCTCGGTAATCACATTGGCATTGCTCAATTTGAAATAGGTAAACGATCCTCCTTCTAGAAAAACAGATATTTGGGGTTCGGAAACGTTGCAACATTATGTTGAGTTAGTTGAAGTTTCAGTGATGTAGTGAGACACTCTAGTCTGAGCCCTGCTGGAGCCTGGCTGTGACCAGCACCAGGCAGAAGGCTCTTTCTGAAGAGGAATTATTGCATTTGCAGAGAAGTATGTTGTGATGGGACTGCACCACAAAAAAGGAATACCCTGTATCAAGCTTTTCCTTAAAGATACTCTAGAGGGAGTCAAATCTAAAAGTTTATTTATCTTTAAAGTATTTAAATTGCAGTTCCTTCTTTTAAAATGTTTTGTTTGTTTCCTGTTTATTTATTTGGGGTCCATCTATTAACACAACTTTTTTTAAATGTGTTTATAGATTTTCAGATCAGATATGTGCTAATATGGTTTAAGAGGCATTACTTGGAGTAATGTGTCACTGTCATAGCAATAAATTGCCATTGAAACCAGCAAATACCAGTTTTAGCTTTGAAGGAAACAAAACCCTAGGAAACTAAAACAGAATAAAAAGTGAAAGGGTGTCACATCCCAAAGAAATGGAGTTATTCCTTGTATTGAAGATTGGGTTTTGACAGTGCTTTGTATGACTTCAGTATCTGGTCTAAACCCAATGTCTACTACATTATAACTTCATACAAGAAACTTAACTCCGAATCAAGTACTACATCCCATCAGCTACAAACTAGTACCTCAAACAAAGGCCATGTACTTACGTTGCTTAAAAATGAGCCTACTTTTAACATTGATTAACAGTCTGAATATGCTGCTGTCCTTGTTCTGCATTGAGCACTGGACTGTACTTTTAAGAATTAAACCTATATCAAGGTGGGAGGGGGGAGATGGCTGTGTCACTTCAAAAATTACTCTTGGTGAGTCTCTTCTGGAGCAGAGCTACCTCTCTTTAGTCTCACTTTGCATACACATTCAGTGTAGCAACAGACTGGAAAATTTTCCTGCTTTTATTTAGCTTCCACTGTTACAGCTGCTAAATGTCTCTCGGCTTTCTGACAACAGCAGAGGAAAAGTGTTTGTCAGAAAATCATGAACTCTGTTTCTTCCCTTTAGAGTAGAGAGTGAGCAATGCTCATGAGGTTCCCTTCTCTAGATTTCTCCACAGTCACTGAAGAATTATGCTCACTGTCTCACAGAAAAGACTATCTGGTATCTAGAAACCCAGAAACCCAGCAGATTCCCTGAGATCTAAACACACAGCAGAGATAATGAATGGGAGACCGGAGCTAGCAGTTGAATTTCAACCTGGTTTCACTCACCAATGAGCACAACCTGACGTGACTGCAAGAAGAGCCTGGCTTGTGCTGAGCCTTGTGCTGTGGAGGCATCCAATTTTTTGATGGAGAAAAAGTGAAGGATGGGGGTGGGGAAACAGTCATGGGGTCACAGCTGATATGTCCTCGTGTCTGCATATGAACTTGTGGACATCTAGACTGCTTTTGTAGTCAGTGGAAAGACAGGTATGTTATAACAGATTTATTTGTCTTGTGCTAGATGTCTAAAAGAACTGAGTTGAGTTGTATCTTAAGATATGCAAATGCCTGAAGTTACATGAAACAAACTTCCTTTCTGCACTTTACATAGAAAAGTAAACACGTAGAGGCAACTGGTAGAGTATGGGAGATTAAATGCTAGCTCATTGGTATTTCTGATTTCCAAAATTATTCTTGTTGATGTTATTTCACACAGGCCTGAAACATTTCAAAGAAAACTCTGGAAAGCACTATTCCCTTCCACTCTTATGGTTATGCCTGCTAGGGTGATGAGGTTGCTTGACTGTTCTGTGGGAAAATGGTGCTTGTGTCTCTCTTTGCCATTACATTTGCTATGGACCCTGCAGCAAGAAATTGAATGGGACATCTTATCTGACAGTGTTCATTATATGGATGCAAGCTTTTCCAACCGATCATCTGTAGTTTACTTTCAGTGCTCTTCTCAGCTTTTGAGCTTCAGAGTAGCATATTGCTCAGTTTGCTGTCACTGCCTGTCAGACCAGCACCAGGGATGGGTGACCCAGTTTCTGCACAGCACCAAACCATTCCTGCCACTGCAGTTCGGAGGATCTCCCTTCCTCTGCTACAGTCTTTTTGCTGGAATTGTCTGCAATGATTGACAAAAAAAAAAAGAATATGATTGATCAGAAATCACTGGTTACAGGAGGTGAGAGCAACCTTGGTATTATTGTTTAGAGCCAGAAGGCACAGAGGTTTGATTTCCAGCTCTCCATATCCTCAGAAGGTTTCCTAATATACCCTACTGTACCTAACACAATCCAACTGAATCCAACCCAGTGCAATACAATGTTTTCTATTTGGTCCTGGATGGAAATTGTCCAAATTTGCCTGATAGCATCAACAAAACCTCATGATTTCCATTAGGAAGTTTAGCTTAAATACATATCCTTTTCTTACAAAGCTGCTAGACTGAAAAATCCAGTTAAGTTCCTTCAGTATTTTTCCTTTGTCTCTTTCTAACCATAACATTGAGCCTCTGTGAGAAACAGCACGGGCCATAGGACCAGTGGATGAACTATGGCTATGTTTTTCAAAGAAATCAGCTGGATGAAGAGGAAGCTGGGGTTAATATGAAACATTGCACTACACCTCACATTGGCTCAAAGAACACACTTTCCTTCTCTGTCTTTCTCTCTTTCTATCCTTTCCTTATTTTAATTTACATTATTAAATGAATGAACATCAGGTTTTCCAAAGTTCATGAAGAGGAAGTGTATCTCCTGGTGTCATTGTTTATGTAAAGAGATTGACTGCTCTCCATCATATTCAAAACCCAGCATCACTAGGATGTTATAAGAGGACATTCTTATTTAAATTAGGTGATTGACTGCTGCCTTTGCCTCACCAATGCTTTTATTACTGAATAGAATATTTGACACTTTTCATCTTCAAAGCAGTTTGTAAGCATTTACTCATTAATCTTCATAGTAATCTTGAGAGATATCATTACTTCTATTGTATCCTTGAAGAAAGTAGAGAGAGAAAAAGGACCTAAGGAAAAGAACATTTTCTACTGCCCACCAGCTGTTGTGGTACCGATGATGGGAGAGCTGGTGTGGACAAACTATGAGACAGATACCATCATGGATTACAAAGCACACAGTCTGTGCTGGGCCATGAAAAGATGATTTGGTTGTTGAATTTGCAGTGATCACTCACAGCAGTGTTACAGTTTTTCCTACCTATTGATGGAACTGCTGCAATGGGAACATTCTTTGGACCAAAATCAGTACAGACACAGCAAAACAGACTTGCCCACAACCAAGTCTATTAGTTATTGCAACATAATTCTTGTGTAAATATTCCTATTAAGTTCAGCTGGAATTATGAACTCTTAACTCAGGATGCTGTCTAAGTCATGGCTAGGTTGTGGAGAGGTGAAAATAGAAGAGCCAGTAATTCAGTTTAAATGGCTTTTCCTGTCTGAGCTTTTTTTTTTTTTCCCTCCCAAAGCAATTTAGATTTTGAAAGCAGATGCCTCCAAGCCTGTCTTTTCTCTTCTGGTGGAGTGTGTTGCAAACACTCTTACATGGCAATGAGAACTCCCCCCCCCTCAGAGAGGGAAAAAAGCAGACTTCATGTGGCAAAAATCAGGGTTGTTGGGCTGTTCTTAAAGGACAGTGATTAGCACTAACCCCGTGAGCTGCTAGCTAACCATTGAAATACAATGCTGTCCTCAGAAATACTGCAGATTTGTACTGTCACGTGATCCAGCCTATAGGGTCTTTCCAGCTGTTTGCCTTGGAACAAGAATATCCACATATATATATAAAACTATTTAAGGACAGCTAATTGATTTGAAATTTATAAGCATTCTTCATCCAGGTAATTTTACAATAATCGTCAGTCCCCAGTATTTTGTTTTCACATAATTCAGCTAAAGTACTGAAGTCAATCCCATCCAAGCTTGTATATAAATAATTTTATTTAATTTCTTAGAACTTGTTCATTTTAATTCACTTAATATCTCTTCTTTACAATTAAAAAGGTACTTTAAAACAGGCAGAGCTATCCCACCATTTGGGATTTATGCCAGCTGTTGAAACCATGGAGAATGTTGCGCTGAGGGAGATTATGTTGCATCTGCCTCCCTGGGGATTCTTGTTCCTGCCTTTGCAGTGCCTTTTACAAATTATTGCCAAAGATAAACACTGAAATATTTGCAAATTCAGGGTGATTATGGCTCTGCTGCACCAGAAGTCTCTGGTTCAGCTGAACTGCTTACACACAGCACCCTAAGAAGAGCCTGTTCCATGCTCAGGCTTAAAGAATAAAATTGCCTTTTTTTTTGTCCTTGCTTTTCTGATTCATTTCTGAAAACACTGAGAGACTCTCCTGTCCTTTGCAAAAATCTCACATAAGCAACATGTTGACTGGCAGTCAGTGCCTGTGTGAAAAAGAGAAGCACAAGGACACACAACTGAGCGAAATACAACTTTCATGAAGTTGAAGGAGGAAGAAGGAAAAATCCCTGAAGAAACAGAAGGGGGGGGAAAAAGGAATAATAAGCAATCTGAACTCTTTTGCAAATGCCATCCTTACCCGTAGCATTGAGTATTTATGGTGGACTTTGGTGGAGCTGGGTCCTGAATGAGTACAGGATGGCTATTAGGCATGATTCTACAATCTCACCTGGTTTTGGTCAAGTTTAATGTCTGCACAGTTATTTGTCACTGGTGTGCAGTTTATGTGGATAGCAGGGTAACTGTGCCATGGATGAGCAGACACGTGAGCAAACACCAAGGTAAAGATTTATGACTAACTCAGGGGTGCGTTCATGAGAATAGGGCTACACCACTTCCAGTGCCTGCTGGGATCCAGAAACAAAGTAGCTGCTTTGGTTGAGGATGAACCCCAAGCCAGGAAGACCTGCTGAACCTGGGCTGGTGTTGGGAGCCTACCTGGAGAGCCTCATGCTGACGTAAGCAATTTGGGATTGTAGTGCCTCAAGCACAAGTCACATGAAGGCAGATGCTCAGCTGAAGCTTGGCCTAGTGCAAAATCTCTGTCTTCTCCCAGGTGCCACTATATTCAGGCACAGGTGTGTGTAGAGCTCACTCTGGTTTGGAATGGTGGTCATTGCCCCACAGGACCTGAACTGACTGTGTGCTCCCCATATCCTCACCTGTCTCTGCCTCCTTGTATTATCTGGGCTTCACCTGGGGCCTCTCTCAGTCCTTACTCCCTGCTCCAGACAATACAGGGTTAACTGAATCTATTGGAACAACTAAGCCTAAACATTAGTTTCCTCCTGCGGAAAAAAGGCTGCAAAAAAAGCTTTGATAGAGACCGGTCAAATTACGAAAAGAGGCATCCATCTAAAGACTAAGAATAGAAGTGCCACCCTAAAATGAAAATCCCAGAAAAGACAGAGGAAACAGGAGAAATAGATCCATTTAACGATTCTCCAGACTATCTAGGTGGCAGCCTGCTGGGGTGAGTGCCATGGGTTAATGGAGTAACCTCTCACCCCTGGAAACTAGTTTAAATCTTGCCTTAGGGTAATAAAGGAAAATTACATCTGATGGTGTCAAATTAATCCCTAGTGGACTTTGCTCCACATCACAAATTCACCACAAATTTCACACAATTTGTCATGATTGGCAGAATCTGCCAGGGATACGTTTTGGATGGGAATAGCTTGGGGTTTGTAGGCTGGAAGTCAGGGGCTGTTTGCAAAGGGCTTTAGCTCTTTCAGACCTTCCCTGTCAGAACAAAGCACTAGATTCATCCTCACTCTTCAAAGCAAGGGAAACAAATAGAGGAACTGTCATCTCATGACAGAATTAAACCACTATTCACCTCTGGAGCCAAGGAGGTTTGTCGGAGACAGATCTAACTACTCCAGATTGACACCAGCATCTCATTCGGTGGAGTTATTTGGGGTTTACATTCGTCTAAATGAGAGAAGAAACATGATGAGATTTGGTCATGGACCACAGTGTGTGAAACACCAGTTTGAAAGACCAGTTTTGAGGCATACAACAGCTTGATGCATAGGCACACATATCTGTGTCTCACGCTTGTTCTGTACATGCAGAATTTGAGGATAAATGACTTAAGCCTCTCTGGTGATATCAGAATATCATCAGAATTTTGAGCAAATTGTTTCTAAAGAAATAAAAAGACCCTTTTAGAAAGCCTCAAGGAAGAATTATGAGGATAGGTGAATAAATAGTAGGAAAAAAAAAAAAAAGCAACAGGAAGGTGGGGTTTGTATTAATTCTCAGAGCTGATGGGCTGTTAGGTCCCTCTCCTCTTGGTTCTGGTACCTAAGCAAAACCTCCTCTGATTGAGCTAGGAGCCTACTAAGAAACAAACTGAAGAACATAGTCCCAAATCACTTTGTTAAAAAAATGTAATTTGAGAAATAAAGTGCTTATCTCTGGATGTTGTGAGAAAGGGGCAGCATACTGGTCCACATAGATGTTGGAATAATAACACTGCCTTCTGACCCAGCCTAGTGTCACACTCTGCCTCTGAATGCATCACAGCCCCTTTTTTGTGTTATTACTGGACTTCCTTACCGCCAGTTGTAAGACTTGTCAGACAGCTGCTTTCCAGATTTATTGACTTTGCTTGTATCCTGTTGAAAATCCTTAATAATGGTGCTAAATTGGATATAAATGTGCTTAATGTTTCTGAACATGAAACTTAAGCAGTTTGCAAAGATTAACTGAAATAAGTGCCAATAATGTGTGTTTTCTTTTAAACAACAGGCAGTAATGCTATACCTTTTTTTTTTATGAACAGGCTCTCTTGACAAAACATACTGTAGAAAGCTTGAGCCATCTTGTCCCACTGGTCTTTTGGGCTGGTCAACACTGACCTTCCTCCATGCTGGCCAAGGATGGAGACAGCAGGATCCTGCTGCAAACCTGGTTCTTACTTGTTCTTGCTGCAGGTCTGTCTGTATGCAATCAAGAGGGCAGCTGTCACCCAGCCTGCAAGTGGAAAAGTGCTAGAAGCCCTTACTCTAGACATTAGGGCTGTATCTGGGGATCTGAGAGCACCTAATTCAGCTCTTGACCTTCTATGTGCCACACAGGAGGTGAGGATTCACAGACTGCATTCATGGCAGGGCCAGCTCAGAAAGTTCTGTCTCACTGTCTCACCTGCCCATCACTCTTCCTCAGACCACCAGGCTGTGCTGGCAGAGCCTTTTGTAGAGACCCCTCAGCATGGCACATGTGCCTGCAACAGGGAGTGGCAACGGAATAATGCAAATGAGTGGTGTGGTGGACAACCTAAATAGAATCTTTTTTTTTTCCCCAATATATGCATAGGAAAGTTTTCTACATAATTGAAATAGGAAAAAACTTAAATCCGACAATCCTTAGAAGTCCTGGTTGCAAAGTACGATTCTTATGTCCATTCTATCTTTCGGCACCATTAGCAGTTCCCTTTGAATAATTAGTATCACAGCTTTGCATCAAACTTTTCTTTAGCATAGTCTGTTATATTGCAAACCCTACATAGCACTTTAATATGAGCAAATGTTAACATTTAAACGAAATAAAACTGTTTTCTGGTGGAAACAATTATGTGTATCAAACTTTGAATTAAAGGAACTTTTGTAGCTCTATAGGTCAGCTATGAAGTTGAGTTAAGCAGTGAATTAAGGTGAAATATAGAGGCTCAAGTCTTCTCTCAGTACTGGGAAGGTGAAGAAAGGAGAGAGTACTTAGAACTGAAATATATTTGAAGTGTTATAAAAAAATAAACCTTTTTCTAATGCATTCTCTCATTTCCTATTTTCAAGAAAAAAAGAAGAAAAACATTCCCCAGAGTACACTAACTCACAAAACCTCCTACACTATTTGCCTCTACTTAGGAGTAAAGTTGACCTGAAATTCCACTTCAGCTAGGTTTCATCCTCTGTGTAAGCAAAAAAGCAAATGATTCTCAGCATGTGCACAGATGAATACAGACATGTCCATCCCCTGACACACATAACCAGCCCAAACCTGTTCAAACACTACTTTCATCAAAAACTACTGATAGAGGGGAAGGTCATGGCATATGATGTACAATGGCGACCACAGATGGTGTCGTAGGCAAGGTGTAACAGAAGATGAAGGATACAGATCTAGCTTTACATTAGTGGTGGTTTCTGTACAAATCCATGTAGACTCTTTATTTATTTATTTATTTTAGAAAAATACATCCCTTAAATATTTTAATCTAAACCAGCACTCTGTTAGCTAGCAAAAACACTGAGGTCTCATCTTTTTACTGGCTACTCACTAACAGGATAAATTAGACTTAGAAAATTCTTTCTGCTGTGGATGTCTGAGGCATAAATAACACCATATGTTCAGCAGCAGTTTAAATAAAATATCATTCCTACCTTTACAATGACACTTTAATTTAGGAGCCATGACTATAATCAATACGCAAACATAAGTGTTCTGCTTAATCTTTGTAAAATGCTATATAACTTTTGTGCTACCCTTAAACTATATAAAATACTACATTATATTCGCAAGGGGAAACCCCAGTCATCTTCTAGCTCTGCGCTGCCAATCTATACCAATCAGAAAATCTAAATGTCATCAGGAATGACCCTCAGAGTGAAAAACTTGTTCCTAAGAACATATGGACCCCACTGGCCTCAGGAAATATTTGAAGAGTGCACACACATTTCATCAGGATTTTTGAAATCCCAGAGGAAAAGGAAGGAATGAAAACATGACAGAATAATTTAAAGTGGCAGGTATTGCCCTTTTCTTGTTCAACAGTGGAAATCAGACACCTTATATTAATAGAAGTCATTATTTTTATTATTCCTATTAAAAAGGCTAACACCTGCCATGTCCCAGATTTCTGAAAGTGGTTTAATTTTTCCTTCCCCTATGCAGTGGTGGTTATATTGCTCCAGGTGGGGGCAAATGCCATTACTTTAAAGATTGGCATCTAGTTTGTCGTCCCAGGAGACTCTACCTAGAGCAATCTGTTCTGATCAGATGGAGAAATAAAGCCTCGCTGCAGGAGCAGAAGGCTCTGAAAACAGCAGGGCCAGACCTTCTCTTTGGGGAGGGCAGTGGGGCAAGTGTCCTGCTGCCTCCTTGTCCTGCACATGACCCGCCCCACTGCAGCCCAGCTGTTGGAAGTGGTGAAGACATGTCTCGCATCAGGATTCTCAGTGCTGCACTATGGGGATCTGCTTTCAGCTTAGGTCTTCTGCTACTCCACAGTTTCAGTATGGGCTAGTCATTCGCCTCCCACATTTCCCTCCACACTTTGTGAGCGTTACTTAGATGGTAAGGGATCAGTTCCTTTTCTTAGGGCTAAGCAGAGTTTAAAAAAATATTTTTAAACTGATTTCTATAAATAAAAATGGAAATCAAATTACAATTGATGGCAGCCAGTTGAATATCTCCTCTTCCTCAGTACATGTTGCTGCCTGCTCACTTTGCATGGTTATTGGTCCCACATTCTCAGGACTGCCAGAGAAAAATTTGTTTTACTGATACTGGATCCAATCCTTTATTAGCCTCAGAGCTTCTTCTGCTCTGCTCTTTATAATCTGAACAGGACTTTTCCAAAGTCCTGGAGTAGCACTTTTAAAAATTTCATTCCTGCAATTAAAGCATTCTTCCTTTTAAAGGCTAGATATAATAATTTCTTCCCCTCTCTCCCTCTTTTTTTTCCTGGCAAGGTAGATTTCGTAAACATAGATACACTTTTTAACCTGACTATATATATAAAAGTGGGTTTGTGGGTCTGATATAAGGCCTGATAATGGCCTCTTGTTGTAGTCTCTCAGCTCAGGGAGGTAGCCACATAGGACTGTGGTGAGAAATTTTCTACCAACACTTAAAGGCAGGGTTTTCAAAGCCATTGCAGATATTTTTCAGGCTACTACATGAAACATTGCCTTGAGAGCACAGAGGGCTTGTATTTACTGCTAATGGCACAGGCTGTGTGTTGCACTCATCTAGTTAAGAGTTTTCCCTATAAATCACATGTGTGTTACCTATGTCTGCAGCAAAGGAATGAGAAGTCTCTGCACCTGGTGATATATGGCTTAATATTAGATGCTTTCTAGTAGTGTGTAGCTGAAATATTGCATAATTGGAACATTTAACAGAGATGAGTTTGCTGTGCTGGCATTCAATCCTGCAAAACACTGTCACTGCTTCCGAATTTCTCAGAGATTTTCACAGCTTTTTTTGCCCTCAGGTTCAAGGGCATGAGTCATGTTACTGTCAACAGGGGAGAAAAAGCTTTGGTGAAAGAGTTCACCTCAAGACTGCTGCTCCATCTGGGCTTTCTATGTGGTTACTGGGTTCCTCAGAGAAGGAGTATACCAGTGATGATCTCACACAGCTGATGTTGAAGTATCTTCCTTCAACTTTCAAGACTTTACAGTTGCTAAAGCCCCATAGGAATGTATTTTGTGGGATATCAGTGCTAAGTATCCCACTGGGCACAGACGCATTCTCAGTGCATGTTGTAAAGAAAAGGACCTGCCTTGGCAAAATGATTATGTATTATTAAAATCCTACAGGTAAGAAATAGGAGCTGCCGAGGTACAGTGGGCTGGTACAGATTTCCAGACACAATATTGGTAGCTGGTACTCTTGTATCTAAAAGTAAATCAAACGGTCAGCCTTGTAAAGCCTATGAACAAATGACATTGGTGCCTTTTATAGGTGGCTTTGTGCCTGTTGGCACAGAAGGTTTGGCAAGTAGATGCTGGGATGAAGGGATGAAGAAGGAATATGAGAGACATTAACCTTCACTGTGTGCATCAGACTCAAGGTTCAGAGACATTAAGCCCACCTACAGGCCTTCCATGGGGGCTTATGGTTAACCATCCCTTGTTTTTAGTGAACACATAAGTAGAAAAATGGATTAGAAATATGGACTAGTAATCACCATTCATGGATTTCATGGTTAACACAAGCTTGTATGCTGAGATTCACTGCCAGATATCTGGTCTGGCACTGGATGAGGTTGCTCCACGAACAGAAACAGCATCACCACATCGGGATGGCACAGGATCTGAGCAAATGAGTCGTGCTGGGAGAAACAGTGCTGCACTGCGCTGGTTGTCTTGTTTCTGGTATCGTCACTCATCTTTTTGCCTGGTGCTGCATCGTGCCATATAGCAATGTGAGTGTACTCTGAGGTATTGTAAGGACATAACATTTGGCTGGAAGTTGCCATTCCCAGGGCAGAACTATAGAGGAAACGACCCTCATTGCTGCCAGTACAAAATGAATGCGGGAATTTAAGCAGTCTTTGCTGTAGGGTTTGTTTCTTTTCTGTTCTTGTATTCCCTTTCATTAGAAATCTCTATTGAGTAAGCTTTTGCTTTTCAGCGCTGCTCTAGCAGGTAGAGCAGGGACGCTCAACTAGAGGCTTGCAGGCAGAACCTGGCTTGTAGGGATTTTGCCTCTCAGAAGAGTGTAGATAGAGCCAGCACAGTATGCAACAAAGTAGTCCTTTCTTTTCTTCTCAGGGAGGACATGTAGCTGGAGAGGATGCATGTGTTGCCTGGCTGTCCTTTTCCCCTCACTCTCTTTCTCCAGTATGCCAAAGAACTGCTTGCCGCACATGGCAATGTGGAAAACTGTGGAAAGGAGAGGAAATATCCAGAAACTGATGAATAGAATGGCAGAGATAGCAAATATTTGAGCTACATACTTTTGACCTCATCAGTCTTTATCTACAGTTGGTTTATCAAGATTGTTAATTAGCCATGCCATGGGTGCAGAAACCCCAGAGCAGACTCATGCATCACAAGTTTCAGTCTAGCAGGATTTATTAAGTCAGGCTTCACAATATTCAAGTCAGCGATGCTACTTCCAAGCCCACATAGACACTTTCTAATGTTTTCAAGGCTAGTAAACTGACAAGTTTGTCCTGATTCCATGCAGTAGAGAGAGGGACGTCCCTGTTCTGCACTCCTGCCATGCTGGAATCCGGAGGGTTAATTATGGCTTGAAAACTGCAGTACTTTTCTTGAGGCTGGGGTTCACCAACACAACAACTCCATCTTAAGGGCTCTTCCTACTAGATCTGGGCCCCTCACCACAAGAAGGATGTTGAGGCTCTGGAGCAAGTCCAGAGAAGAGCGACGAGGCTGGTGAAGGGGCTGGAGAACAGATCCTATGAGGAGCGGCTGAGAGAGCTGGGGTTGTTTAGCCTGGAGAGGAGGAGGCTGAGAGGAGACCTCATTACTCTCTACAACTACCTGAAAGGAGGTTGTAGAGAGGAGGGGGCTGGGCTCTTCTCCCAAGTGACAGGGGAGAGGACAAGAGGGAATGGCCTCAAGATCCACCAGGGGAGATTTAGGTTGGAGATTAGGAGGAGGTGTTTCACGCAGAGGGTCATTGGGAATTGGAATAGGCTGCCCAGGGAGGTGGTTGATTCACCTTCCCTGGAGGTGTTTAAGGCACAGGTGGATGAGGTCTTAAGGGACTTGGTTTAGCGTTTGATAGGAATGGTTGGACTAGAAGATCCGATGGGTCCCTTCCAACCTGGTTGTTCTATGATTCTATGATTCTATGATCAAGAGGTACCACAAAAATTCATCAACCTTGCTAGTGAATAAACTTATTTTGCTAGTACCAATTTGTCGAATCAATTGCACTGGCTTATTATCAGTTAAGTTTATGTCGCTCAGGCATCGTCCATCCTGTGGCTGCTGCCTTGGAGACACACAATTACCAATTTTAAATAATGTACTCCATTTCATGCTTGGAAGAAAGGTTGCATGGCCACATTCCATCCAGGTCAAACATAGGTATCTGAATCAGTTAGGAGGCCTCAGATCTGGTCTTATCATTGTGGACCTATGGCCAGGCACAGAGAAAGCTTAGAAGGGATTGGAGGAGCAGGAGCTGGCTCCAGTTCCAGACAGACACCATGGTCAATATAGCAGTGCTGCTCTGCCTGCTGGCCCTTCACCTCACTCAGTCAAGGTTTTATATCAGCTGGGGAAGTTCCAGCCTTGCAATCATCCTGTGACACTCCTTGTGGAAAAAAAACCCCTGACATAAAAATGTAATAAAAACAGCTGCTTCTGTATTATGAGGTAGTTCTCCCATAATTCAAACCCACTGCCCAGATGTTGCATTCCCCATAGAACAGTAACAGTCCTCAGCAGCAGACAGGTGATTATGAAGGTGAGAAGAAGACTCCAGAGATATAAAACTATTTATATCAAAGATCACCTCTTGTGCACGAAGGCTTCTTTCTTGCTCAGAAATCCGATCCAAAATCTTCCAAACCTTTTGATTGTTTTCTCTGCATGTTCTCTGAAACCATATTGTATGAAGATGGCTTGCACTGTAGCCATAATTGTTGCAGCATGCATAAATTCTGCTTTACTACAGCATGGTAGGATTGATCAGCAGGCACATGATTTTAGGAAGTGAGTGGCAAGAGCAGCCAGCACACGTGCATTGTTTCTATACAGGTGATGGAGTACTGGGGTGATGACAGCACAGGATTTTCTTTCCGCTGCTTTAAAAGTTATTTCACATATGTTTTGCTTTCTGCTTTAACCAGATGATGATTTCATTGGTTTGATTGCTATCTTATGAACCCCATATCATCTTATATCACTGTGAGTGCCCGCAATGAAGCAGGTCTCTCTCATGAGAAATAAAATGTCAGGTCAACTTGTACATGTACTGGTGACACTGATATGTGCCTTATTGACGAACTGCAGAAGAGAATAAAACAGTGTGAATGGGCTAACAAGTTTTAGAGTGAGAGCAGTGTTTCCAAGGGTCAGGCAACCATGTTTCAAAAGTGGGAGAGCTTATCTTGATCGGTAGGCTATACCGTCATGACTCAAAATTCAAATTTTGTTGATTTGACAATGGCAGATCTTTGGTCTATATGTGTGGCCTAAGAAAAGATGAAATCAGTTGAGATTAGACCTTTATGCTATACTTGTGTATGCAAATTAATAACTCTTTTCTGTACTTGAGGATTTTATGAATTGTGCAGCTTTCTGCAACTTTGGATTCTTGTTTGATTTTAAACTAGAATATTCTGTCTCCAAAAAAGCAAGTCTTCCAGCTAAGCCTTCACAACACAGAACTCTCAATCTAGAAAAATGCCACTGACAATGATACTATTGTATCCTTTCATCCACAAATGAGATTATCTTTTGTTCTTCAGGGGAAAAGATTTTTCTTCATCAGTCTATAGATTTGGAAGACTGGATTTGAAGCAACCCATAGTGATTTACTCATCCCACCAAGCTGCTTTTCAGAATAGGTGTGTCTTTGGTTTCATGGCCAATTAGTATTGATGTCTGTAGGAAAACTTGAATAACTGCAGCCAGCCCCCAGGGTGCCATGTCCTGCTTTCAGCTGGTTAAGGTAATGCAGTGGGCTCTTTCCCTATTAACCTATTCCTCCTGAAACAGTGACACTCTAGGGAACAATCACTAGGTGAAACTTGTTGGTATTTTGGCAGATACCCCATTTACTTTTGAATATCCCTAGAAATAGCACCTGCCTAAATTAGCATAGGTAAGTCTAAGTTCTGCCTCTTTTTAGTGCAGGCTTGTTACTGAACATGGTAGGAAATGAATGCACTCCCAGGGTATTCTTTTGCAGCAACCCCATTATTTCCTTTGTCTGGCCAAAACTGGCAAGGCTGACACAGTTAAGATGCTCCACAGAACTCAGCTTTTGCTGGAAATGCCCAATTCACGCTGTGGACTACGCAGCTGAATTTCAGATAGCCCCAGCCAAGCCATTGTCATGGGATAGTTGTGTGCTACAAGGCAGTTTGGGGTCCCTTGTGCCCACTCAGCTGCCCTGTGAGGCTGTCACCTCAGCTGCCTGCAGCATAGCAGTTTTTGTGCAGTGCTGTGGGTACACAAAACCTTCACTAGGAGGAATGAGCAGTCAAGATAACTAGCACAGAAACCTGCTGTCAAGGAGAAATCCTTGCCAGCACTTGCCTGTCAACAAAGTGATTCTACTCCCATCAGCCCTAATGCCCTGCCTCCCTTTCCTGGTGAACAGCAGTCAGTGATGCTCAGGGGACAGCAGACAGTTTCAATTCCTTCATTCTCTTGCAGGCTGGAGTTTCTAACCCATGTTTTGCTCTTTCCTGTTGCTGACAGGCAACACAGTTTTGTCTTTCTGAAGCTGTAAAAAAGGAGTTGATCCAGCAATAAGCATAGTCTGGGCTGATTTGTTTTTCCAGTGGCTGGGAGTAGTGAGTATTACTCATACCATACCTCTAGGATGATTTGAATCTGGTATAACTCTAATCTGCTGCTGAAAGTGGTGGTCTTGTCCTGTCTTGTGGGCTCAGTTTTTCACTCCCACAGCCCTCCCTAGTGCTGTCACTAGCACTTATGTGGGCCTGTGGTCAGCTGGATCAGACAGCGAATCCCCCTGCAAAGTAAACTCACCCATTCCTTTGACCACTAAAAGCTCCATATTGATGAAAGCAAGTGCTACCTTGGAAGTGCTTGATTTGCCCCTACTAGGAGTTTACCTCCCATAAATAGCTCAGGATACCAAAGGAGGAAATTAATTTGTCAGGAAGCAATTTCTTGTTGATTTCCAGCAGTTGTGGCATTTACGTTATACTTGTTTTTAGACTCTCCAAGTGCCAAAATGGGACAAGACAGATCAAAACTAACTCAGAGTAACTCAAAACACTTGTGAATTCACAACACCTCTGGGTACAGGCCATGAAAGTTGCACCTGCTTAGTCCACACCTCATTCTTCTGTTTCATGTAGTGCTCCAGTGTTCCCTGCTATTTGAGAAAACTACACTTGAAGTGCCAGGAAACCTGACTGAGAACATATTCAGTAAACTCCCCAGGGCAGTTTGTGAAAAAGACAGTGTAGTTCAAGTAGCATCACACATGTTTAAAATTGCAACAGACACTTTGAAACCATGTGTTGTGTAATGATCAGAGCGCTAAATCATGTGTCAAAGCTGAGGGATCTGGTTTCTCTGAAAAGTGCTAATGTTTTTTTGATGCTGAGTAGAAGCTGTGTTTAAAAGAAATGATCAGAAAGTGCAAGTCAGTTTATGAGAGCACTAGTGCTTCAGATGTGGTTTATCTACTTAGCAGCAAACCAGCCTGCAGCAAACATATTTTGGATATATGAAATGAATCATCCTCTCTGCACACAAACCTCATATAACACTTTGCCTTGGTAGTAAAAGTAACCAGTGATTAAACTGCTGTAACGCTGAAGTTGGTAAAAAGTGATGTGTCAGAGAGTACACATTTTTTTTAAAGGTAGGTGCCCTTCTGTTGAAAATGAAGGCTTAATGATGCTTCTTGGCCAAATCTGAAACGCATTAGTAATTTCATTGATTTGAACCTCATCCAAGACTTTTTCAGAACTGTTCCTAATAATCTGTCTGCACTGTCTTGCACTTGGAGTTGCCCCAGTATGTCCCTGCAAATCTATTGCACCTGGCATTCTTGGTGTGTGTAAGCCTGACCAGTGTTTTTGTCTGGTAGCTCACTAAGACCTCATCTATGTTTTGATAAACTGGACCAATTGCTTGCCATTTCCAAGAAGAAAGATATTTTTCATTCTGACAAATAGGAGATAATAAATCTCATCTAGGAGCAGAAAGACAAGAAGAGCTGGAACAGTCGGTAGCATCTTTGGGACCAGAGGAAAGTAAAGCACCAAGACAACTCCAGACTGAAATTCCTCGAACTCTGTGAAGACAAGAAGGAAGACCAGACTGGAGAGGACAACAATAAAAAGCCAACCGTACATCAACCCAGAGTTTACTGTTACTGTGGAGCTACTAATTGGTCCAGCTTTTGCCTAGTAGTGACAAATTGCTTATTTGAGTGTAAAATTCTCCCTGAGCTAAAGTGAGATCTTTCATATAAAGATTTAGTTGATGACAGATCCTCTAGTTTTCTGTTTCACTTTTAGTCCCTTACAGATATGACTCAGGACAACCTCTAAGTAGAGAAAACGCATTTTCAAATATGTAAAATATGTTTTACAGTATTGAATGGAGCACAATGCAAGCACTATTGATAGAAATCAAGCAATTCTTGTTGATGAAAATGTAGGATGTACAAGCACAGGTATATTGATCCATATGGGTTTTTTTAACCTCACTTAAGTTTTCAGAGGAAACTTGTGTTGGAAACCCAGTGTGTAAATTCAGTCTATTGGCTCACCTGAGATAATATTAAGACTCAAGCACTTGCACAGTGCACAGACACCACAGCAGCTTGCCATAAACAGGGCTCCTGCAACCCCACTCAGTTAGGATCCTATTCCTGTTAGCCCACATTTCAGTCTCTGCCTGTGCAACCATACAGGGCAGCTTCCTTTGCAACAGAAAATGTCAAGGCAGTGTGTTGAAGAATTGAACTTCTAGAGGTTTCTTGTAACACACAAATTTCCTCAGTCTTCAATATTCTCTGTCATAAAATCACAAAAGAGATAGAAACACAGGTAGATATATGCCTAGAAAAGTCCTTCTTGGCTAAATTCAGCTCTTCCAGTGCCACCTCTGCCTCAGAATGTTAGTACTGTGTAAGAGATTTCTTGTCTCTTCCCTTACAAAGTCCAGCTCAACAAACTAGATGAAAGCCCTGATATTTTATTTATTTGAAGATTTCAGGGATTTTAGACATCTTCAACAGTATCAATACCACAGCAATAGCTCACCTTTCATTGCAATCCCTGCAACTGTCAGTATTAAGCTGTTGTAAACAATAAACCTTTGGCCATTGAAATGCCAATTTCTAGGGAAATATTTCATAACAATCCATTTCTGGCTTGGCAGAGTCTTTCTGATTTGTGTGTCCTTGTCTGGGTTGTTACATGTCCCTCGTGCAACTTCTTAAGGGCTACCCCAGAAAAGCATTGTGATACAGTTCTGGCATTCTGTTGCGATATTGATAATCAGCATGAGGAAACGCTGCAGTTATTAAAACCTGCTGTATCCACTTGTAGTCTGTGTGATCTTCTTAACAAAGCCAAGCTGACTTCCTTGGATGCTAGGTTATTTTACTGTACACCTCACTTCAGAAAATCTGTTCTGTGGCTACAAAATGAAAGCTGGATTAATGTCAACAGCTAGAACAGGTCTGTAGGGTCTGTGTCCTGCTGTCTGGTAGAATAACAGAATAACCCTGCACAGAAATATGGAGCATAACAAATAAGAAGGAAATGTTACTGAGTTGGTGGGCTAGGAGCATTTCAGTGTAGGCACCTGGAAAGAAACAGGGTGTCTCCTAACACATAATGAAAACAATTCAGAGTAGAGCCACTCCATACAGTGTTGTGAGTCACAGAGTGTCCTTATGAGTCCTAGCACCTCATATGAGAGCTGTGCACATCTGGATGCAGTAATGACTGGATGACTTCTGCTGTAGTTGTTCACATCCATGCCCAGTTAACTCAAATATTAGGGAGCACCTGAACTACATGCATCAAGGGTGGCATATCCTGGAGCGCTCCACGAAGACATGAGACTCTTATGATTTACTCTCCACACTTGAAAAACACACCACACTGTTCCTGTTTAAGCAACAGGACACACATTGTCCAAGTCAGTGTTTAGGATGAAGAGCTGGATTCAGGGACATCAGCAAAGTCTGTAACCAAAAACCAAGCTGAAGGTCAGGGGAAGGGCTAGCAACAATAGGCTTCATTTATCAGCCAACCCAAAAGCAACTGCAAGTTCTAGACTCGCTCTCCAGCCAGTAGTCGGGGTTACTTTAGTATGACCCATAGCAGTTGCTTATTTAGTCATTTCTGCCAGGTCTTACTGGCAGGGAGGTCTGGTCCAAACCTAGGACCCAGAAACAAGCACTTGGTTTTTATTTGAGAATATAAACAGAGCTAGAGTTTCAAACTGTGGGTGTTAAATGCCCATGAAGAACTTGCACGGTACAGGTCATTCTCCCTCCTCGGCTTGAAATATCCCACATGAAAATCTGGCAGACCATATCTAAGCAACAAACACATTTGTCCTACTGTAGGATCTATTTTGAGACAATACTTATCCAAAGAAGAGCTCAGCCTGAGGAAAACATTTTTCCCAGTCTCTAGTAGCTTGCAGAAGCAATGTTCAAATAAGTTTAAGGCTGGGCAAAGTCTGCTATTAAAACAAATGTCTAGATTAGTGAGCATCAACAGAAACTATATAATAGCAGACAGAAAACACTTTTGACAGTTTCCCCCACATGATTCCCTGTGTTGGAAACACTATAGGAAGACTAATATCCGATGAAGTTAATGTGAAGAAAGAAAGTGATCACCCTTTCAGCTGCTTGTGTTTGTGTAATACTTTTCTTGCAAATGATAATCCTGTCAAATGTCAGGATGATTTTGCAATTTTGTTTCTTTTTTTTTTTTTTTTTTAAATGACAGGATACTTTAATGACCATTACTAATACCTCTTGGTATGCAAAGCATGGCCATGATACAATGCAGAGAAACTTCACAATTCAGAGAGCAAAATGATTAAATGCAAGCCTCAAAAATCTTTTCTGCTTGTGTATAGATTATAAGAACAGATTTTTTTTTAGAAGAGAATTGTGGATTGTAGACAGTATTCTTAAGTTCACCGTAAGTGAAAATTGAGTGATGGTAACAGTTGCATCATAATGCAGCTTCTTTAGGAGGCTAAAGTTATTTGAATTACTTTAATCAGTAATTCAGTTAAATATTAACTGAAAATAACAACACAAGCAACAGCGTCTTCAGCAAATTTGTAAGGATCTCTGAAATGAATAGCTAGAATTTCGTATATGAACAACAACTTTGAAGGCAAAGTTTCCTTTCCCAGCACTAATTACCTCATTACATTCCTCATCCTACACTATAGCTCATGCCTCTTTTGGGCAGGTCAGGGAATTCTGCTTGTGGGTCTACACTGTAGATGAAGCTACTGTGAAGATATCCCAATTAAAGGAAAAAAAAGAATTTTTTTAACAAAGAAAGAAATATCCAAAATTCTCGTAGACGTGTGGCTGGTTTCTTCCAAAAGATGTTTGTCAAAGAATATACAGGGAAATGTAGCCAAAATTCAAGCTTTTGTCTTTCCCTTCACTTCACTTCAAATCCATTGTTTCATTTTTCTTTTTTCCTCTGTTTTTTGCTAAACAAATTAAGAGGTTAAGAAGACCCTCATACATCTACTGAGACTGAAACAGAATCATATGTGAAGAAAATAGTATTTATCCAGTAAGGTTGCTGGCTCCTTTGCTGCAGAATATGACAAGTTTGTAGTGGACAAGGCAGAGAATCATAGGGAAGTAATCTCACATAAAAGGAAGCCTAGTGCTCTCCTAGACCTTGATTCCATCACAACACACTTTCTTGTACTGAGACTGGCAAAACTTATCCATATCATAATATATTGCATATGAAAATAGTTTATTAACTTGTAAGTTATACATTCTTTGGGGCTTCTTATGGGTACGGAGTCCAAACACTAGTTTATAGAAGAAGGAAATCTAAGCCTTTCATGAATATCTTTCCGTATTTTGTCTGGATATTTTTGGGAAGTATAGTGAGATCTTATTTCTTGGAAGGTTTTTTTCCATGTCTGCAGTTTGGAAGTATTCAGAAAGCCACAGTCTAGCTGAAAAACACACTATACATTTCCAACATATTCTGTGCTGCTTGGCTACTGAACTCACCATAGCAGCTTTACTTCTGTTTAACAATGTAACCTTAGTTCCCTCCAGCAAATAGGATTTCAGTAAGGACTGTCTCTCTTTGTTGTCTTGTTTGGATGAGTTTCTGGGCAATCTGCTAAGGTACTGGAGTACTAACAGAAATAAAGAAAACCCTTACTTTTTCATTTAGGTGTCAACACATTTTTCAATATTTAAATACAAACATGGAATTTATTTATAATTTGTTAGTAAAATTTAGTTTAGTAACCAGTATTTTATTTACTTATTTACAGAAACTGTCATTCTTAAGCTTTTCTTTCTTGCTAGAAATCACTTTGGTTTATGGCAAAAATCCTTCCTAGTACTTCTACTTTCTGTTACATGCAAGAGATCATTTTGTTGTTCTCTTGCTGATTTTTTTGGTAAAAAAATATTTCTTCTCTCTCATGCTCTTTTGCTGTTAGCATCTCAAAGATTGTCTGTCAGAATATTCAGTCTATAAGTATTTGTGGCGAAGAGCCATTTGCTTCCATGATTTTTTTTCTTTGCCATTTTAAACACAAAACCCTCATTTCTCAGTCTTAGAATATGCATACTGCTGACGCCAAGGAATTTCTCCAGAGCAGGGATTTTATTCCTGTTTGACCAGACCTGCAGCACATCTAAACAAATATAAGTTTATATGAGAAAATGACATATTACTAATTTATATAGTGATAACATAATATGTTTTAGTTGAATTATTTCATAATATGTGGAAGGTTGGTGCATATGTATAATTTTGATCAACTCATGTCTCATATTACTTTTCTAAGGAAGAGGGATTCAGGAATAAATTTAGGAGTGTCAAAAACTGTAGCCTTATAGTTATTTATCTTGGGAAATGTAGATAGGAGGCTGGTTGCCATGCAGATTTCTTTTCTGCAAATTTTTTTCAGTGTTTCTTTTACCTCATCGTCAGCGGGTATCTGCTTTGCCTTATGGATGTGCTAAATTCAATCCTTATCTAAGGATTTTTTTAGGAGGCCTTGATGTCTGAAAAAACCAGGCATTAATGATAATTTATATAAAATGGAAAAGAAAAAAAAATCCCCAGCCCTTTGATAGAAAAATTATTAATGATATTCAGATAATCTGCTATTCATATTGCTGTGCACATGGTTCTTGTCAAATCCATTTTTTTCTCACTATTTTACATATCACTTGAAAAAAACCCAGCACATTAAATTGGCATTTGGCGGGTGGAACAATTGTCACAAGGATTTTCTGAAGTTAGCTTCATGCTTTTCACATAGCCTTTTCCAGTTTTGTCAGTAAAGAAAGAAACCTCAACAAACACTACTTTGCAATCTGTCTGTTGCGGGCTGTGCCAGCATTCTAACTTGTATGCTACTTTTAAAGAGCATGGATTCACTAAAAACAATTATAACCACATGCAACACTCAAGGCAGTCAAGGAAGAGAATGAATTAAAAAATGAAATGACACCTGGAAAAGTGTCTTGTAAAGAATTAGTGTCAACAACCACTAGTATTTTATAGGAATGAAGCTATGCAGATATTATTCAAACCACCACAGTGAGAACTCACAGTAAGTGACATTGACTCTGACATAGAGATGATGTGGAAAAGAGTCCCAACAAATGACAGTTCCTGGATAAAACCAATAGTCAGCCCAGCTGTGTGGTGCTGGGCTGATCTTTGTCACGCTCATTATGCACATAGATTTCGTTCTCCCTAATCCCAAATTAGAATGACTTGGAACTCCTAACATTTTTTATTTGCTTTAGGCATTTTCTGCTTCTTGGGAGCTGAGATTGACCGTTTGTCTAAGGCTACTTGGTAGCATGGGGAGAAGCAGAAAGCTGGGTGTAGATAAGGAAACATAGTCTGCTCTTCTTGAGACTGATGTTGGTCCATGTAACAGCTGGGTCTTTCCTCAATTGAAAGCTTGAGCATTTCCAGTGTCAGAGGCTGGACTGGAAATACTCCAGTGACTGCTGCTGTTGTGAAAAGCGAAAAACTATGAGAAGGGTATATGTCCTAAGAAAATCAGAAAGCTCAGAAAGCCCAAGTGATTGAGGCTCTGCGTGATCTTGGGATCTACAGGCCAGATGTTGCTTTCCCTTCCTCATCCAAAGGTGAGAAAATACCTACACAAATCCGGACTGTCCAAGGCAATGTCATGGGGTCATTCCCCCTCACAAATAGAAAAGGTTATATTTCTTCTCACCCTTTTCAGACAAAGTGTTGGGTGATAGCATTCAAAAAGCAAGAGCATTATTGAATACCCTCCTGCCCTCAAGAAGGCTCTCATTCTCTTTCTATCATAAGGGAGAGGCACTAAACCGCAGAGATGCCCTCACACTGGTTCCTTCTTACCATATTGATATTTCATTCCTAAAATGAAAAGTTAAACCACTGCAGTTAAAGGGAGTTGTTATATTGTTTTCCCTTTACTAACTCCCCAACATGGAAGAATGGCAGGAACAGGGGAGACATAGTGTGATTATTTTTCAGCCAGGGAAACAAACCAAACCCAGAAAGACGTTTGTGCTGCAGCTGCAGTGGTGCTGAAGAGAGAGTCTGGCATGGAAAGAGAAGGAATATATAAAGTATTCTCCTGCTTTTTGCATTTCATAGTAATTACAACAGGCAAGTCTATGTGAAATAAACTAGTTTCTCCAAATTCCATGCAGATCTCCATTATTCCCTTTGTAGCTATAGACCAGTGGAACCTGGGAGCTTCACTTCCGCCTGTTAGATGCTAGCAGCAGGATCTGGCAGCATAAAACGTCTAACAGGAACACATAGTCCATAATAATTGGAGAGCCATTCTCATTAAGTTTGTTATCCACCTGCAAGATAACTATTTTTTAATTCTCAGACTGACTAGTGCAAGTATCTTTTGTTAAAGACAATGAGAAACAGAGAGAGCACTTTATAACTATGCAAATATTTATATTTGTACAGATCTTTCTTAAAACAGGATTGTCCTTGCAGTACTAAGACAACAATAGTTTTTATCGTGGCTGGATATTGCTCAAATAGCACTTAGGGCTTTTAGAATTAGCAAAATTTCTCCTCAGACATTGCAGATAAAAGCCTGGCTCCTGGAATTCAGTGGGAGTTTCATCATTGGTTTAAGTCAAGTCTGTATTTCAACACATGAGTATGAAGTCATAGAAATTAGCGATGGAAAAATCTGCTTACTCATTTAGGCCAGACCCAAAACCTTTTACTTTTCGTTTGTTTGTTTGTTTTTCCCCAAGGACTTCTTTGGCATCTGAGAACATTTAGCAGACTCTTTTCACAGAATCACCAGGTTGGAAGAGACCCTCTGGATCATCGAGTCCAACCATTCCCATCAAACACTAAACCATGTTCCTCAGGACCTTGTCCACCCATACTTTAAACCCCTCCAGAGAAGGTGACTCAAGCACCTCCCTGGGTAGCCACTTGTTCTGAGATGTCTTTTTCCTTCCCTCCTGAACATCTCAGATGCCTTACTTAGCTGGGGAACTGAGGAGTATGGTCAGCATTTTGGAGGTCCTGGTGTTCCTGACTGATAGATCCATCCCCTTTCTCTCTTCAATACCTCACCAGCCCCAATACACTCTCCTACTAAAAAGAATGGGAAAGTTCTTCTGAGACCTCCCCCAACCTCTTCACCTGTAGGATGCTGTACTGTTGTAATGTATAAAATGAAAATCACCACCCACAGCAGACCCACAAGCCCAGCTTTGGCCACTATGACTTTTATCTAATCGGCACCATATCTTACAATGAACTTCTCTGTCCTTTGTAGACTTTACATACCTAATTTTTTGCATGATCTAAAAAACTATCTGTTAAGGCACACCCTAACCTTTATCGCTAGGGCACAATAGCAAGAAGAAAATCAAGGACATGTTCTCCAAGTGGGAGGAAGACAATGTGTATATGTAAAATATTGTTTGCAAGCTTAGCAGATCTGATCTACATCATTTAAACCCTTAGCTACTGCCAGACAGCTTTCCTAAAATGGAGGGTAAGTCAGAAAGGGAGCAAGCATGAGAGTCAGGACATCTTCATATGTTGGTAACTTTATGGAAAGCACTAATCTATTAAAGCTTGACAGGAGGCTCTATGAAGAGGTTAGGCAGGTACACTAGTACCATTAAAGAAGGTGGAACAAAGTGCCAGATATCTCAAGTTATTTAAGTAACTAAAGCAGCAGATTACCTGCAGGCATATTTTCAGAAGTGTCAAATGACCTCACACCTTTTGATCACAGTGAGATCTGGGAATCTATGAGAGTGCTGTGCGTCTGCCTGCTGCATAATGCCTTTGATGGGCAGGGTGAAGAAGCTGCAAAAAATGCCTGCAAGTAATGAGTTGCTCCTCTTTTATGCCTGTTGAGAGTTGGCTGTTAGAAAGCTTTGGGATTTTTTTTCCCCTTATACTTCTTTTATCTTCCTTCTACTTCATTATTTCTAGCTATACGTTTTAGCACATTTTAATTAACCTCCAATGATGTATCACAAAATGCTTACAAGGTGTTGAAATGCAAGATAGTTACAGGAAACATTGTGAAAAGAGGCTTCTAGAAGTGGGTGCAGTCACAGGAGGTAGCGGTGGCTTGTACAAGGCCCCTTGGCCACATTACAGTGCACGTGGGATGCTGGTAGTGTCTTGCCTCCCTCCTTCTAAGTTCAGACACCAGGTCATCCCAGCAGTCTGTAGGTAACCTCAGTCTTGCTGCCAGTCAGCTGGTATAGACAAAGCTGGGCAACTCCAGCACAACAGAAAAAAAAAATATTTTTTCTTTATTCATACTTGCGATGCTGAAGACTATGGAGTGCTTGTGCCACAGATTAACCAGATTGTGCTAATGTGTTAGCACTACTAATCTTTCTTCATAGGTAGTCCCACTTACTTCTAGTTTTTACTATTTGTTTTGTTTCATTAGCCCTGTAGGTTAGTACTCAAGGCATGCACAATATCTACAAGAGCAGATGTCTGCATGGGGTCTAGTTCTGTAGCTTATTTTTATTGTCAATGTAAAAAAAAACAAATGGTATTTTTAGGGTGTGATTAACAGATTTACTTCAGAAACGTTCTTCAGGAAGAGATAAGCAGCACCTTAAAGTAACCTCTTCCTCTAACTGTTTGAAAGAGGAGCTTAGATGACCAGCTGAGATGTACACATTTACACTGCTGACGCACACGTGAAGCAAGAGGAATCCTAACTAGATACCTATTAAGACATCTATGTATCCAGACAATATTTTCATTTGCAGGTGCTGAAATCTAGTCTCACAAACCTGGAATAAGCTAAACCCTAGAAAGGTATTTATGGGTTCTAGATATTCAAATACGAAAATCGTGCCTTTGAAGTTTGCAGTGAAGTAATGTATTCATCTATTCACCTTTAAGACAAAATCCAGTAGTTTTACCCCTGCAGGGCTACATTCTATACCTACAGATCAAGACCTAAGGATCTGTTGATCTAGACAGCTGTAAAATCTTAGATAAGGTCTAGAATATGCAAACCATATGTTTGTCATGCCCATCAAACCCTGAAATTAGACTCATCTGTAGATCTGTATTTTATTCACTGCCATATGGGAGGGGTATATTGTAAAAAAGTATAGATGAAGATACAGGTCTAGGTAGAGATGAAGAGTACCTGATAAAAGCACTTTGCATTGGAGAAGGAAAGCATTAGTGAGTATAACGCTTGAGCTTTATGGTGAATCACATTTTGCATGCACTTATCTGAAAGCCTGACTGCAACCCTGTGTGAATTATTTCCCAGTTGTCCTCTCTTCTTATCAACGGTTGTGTTCTATGGAGCTTTATAGTTCAAAGTGTGATTTTTGGAGAGGCAGATCACATTCTCCAAAGTTTCCTGCATGCAAAAAACCAGCACAGCATTTAATTTAAAAAACCACTTGTCAAGAACTGCATAGCAAATCACACATGATCTCTCCCTTTTCTGATTAAAAAACCTACCTTTAAGAAATGTGGCAATAAGCAGAGGCACATGGTCTGTTTGGCAGCTTGCCTGAAAATCCCTGCAACCAATAAATAATGATTACACTACAGAGCATCTGCCATCCAGAAATAGACTGTACTGTCTCTTAAACTTGCTATTGTGTCTTTGTACACAACATGGTAGAGGTGAACATATTTTTTCTTCTGGGTGCAGTGAGGAGCCAGATGTTCATTTAAATTAGGAATGTGATTGGAGAAGGCCAAATAATGCACAGTGTTAGCAAAATATTAAAATATATCATCCATTCTGCTTCAGATTTTTGCATATGAACTTGTATTGAACAAGTATTTTGTTGCTTGTTATGTAAAGGTAGAACAATTCTAACAGGAGGTTATTTTCCAGTAGCATCCTATTAAAAATTTCAGCACTGATTGAGATAAATGGATGACATCCTAAAACAAGCGTTTCAGACAAATTACTAAACACAGAGAGCTGTCAGAGCAGGTCAAACCTTTGCAAACACCCCTTCTCTACCCATAACAGGAAAGTATCTTCGTTCTCATCAGGAACGTAGCTGATAAATCAAAAGGCAATCCTACTTTACTTTACAGGCAGAGGCATCCAGAGAAAGCGATGAAGGGCAACGAAGAACAAAAATGCCTGCAAAACATGAGGTGGAAAGAGCAAGTCATAAATAGCTGGAACAATTATGAATTGGGGGAAAAGGAAGAAGAGATTTTCTTTCTTACTATTTTTTTTGAGGCCACAGTACATATCTGTTAGAAATGAATAGGGACTCAGAACCTTGATATTGGTACCATTCACCTTCCTTGGAGGTGTTTAAGGCACGGGTGGATGAGGTCTTGAGGGACTTGGTTTAGTGTTTGATAGGAATGGTTGGACTAGAAGATCCGATGGGTCCCTTCCAACCTGATTGTTCTATGATTCTATGATCCTTTCATCAAATCAGATCGATTCACTTGCATTGCCTGACATTAAAAGTACATGAATATCAGACTGTGGCACTTCTTCTTCTCCTTCATGTTTCAGTGACTTGAGCAGAAGCCACAGGGATTTCCTTTGACTGCTGAGCCAGGAAAACAACAATTATTCTCAATTCTTTGGTCTTTCAAAAGAAAATTATGTTATTAATTGAATGGGAATTTAGAAAGTTTATGGATGGACAGACTATTCCAATCTATGCCTGGGTTTGACAACCAAGTAGAATTTAAGACCAAAATTTGCATATCAGGAACATTCCAGTATTGGAGTAGTTTTAACAGAAATGCCAGCTCAGCTCTCCCATGTGGTTCTAAGTGACTCAATTTAAAAACTTTTGGGTTTAGTATATAAAACCGAACGTAACACATACAAGAATTAATGACTAAACTAGGCAAAGATTTCAGAAATTTGGAAACAGGCAGATTAAGTTTTTCGCCAGAGATCCTGTAGACAAAAAATTAATATATATTCCGAGTAAGGTTTAATTTTGGTTTGTTTCCTCATGTCTTAGAAAGCATGTTAATTTTAGTCAGATAATAACAATTTAAAGATGTACAAAGGTAATAAGGGTGATCCCTGCTGTTCCATGATACTAATTAGTATGTGAATATGCAATTGTTTGTGCATCTTTGTCACTGGCTGCATGAAACCCCAAATATATACAATTATGCATAACTAGACATTGGCTGAATCACAGTCACATAGTGGAGTAACCAGACAGCTCTGGAATCACAGATCTCAAACATTACTTGGATAGTTTATAAGTATATTATCTCCTTCATTGCTTTCTTCTCTTTTATTAAAAGAAAAGGTTCATTTAATCTTTCAGGGCTGGACATCTAGCCCTCAAGAAATTATTGGGGTTTTGAAAGTCTATAAAGGGAGCCACGTATCTCTTTCTTTATTATAAACATGAAAGAAAGAGAAATGATAGTTGTAATTTTAATACACAACTTCAAATTTGTCCTCCAACATACAAACTATTGCAAAAGCGAAAGAACATTCAAAATGTCGAGACTGTACATAGTTTTCTGATTCTTTTCCTTATAAGGAAAGTTACTTATTGCAATTGTTTCCTCTCAACATCATTCACTTATTATACAACAGCCCTGGTTCAAGTATCTTGATACTACTGTCACACGTCAAACCAAACATTACTTGGCAACAGGCAAGGGCAAACAGATAGGCTTACAGTTTGCTTTTATAATTAGCTACTGTGTCAGTGTGAAACTAGGAAAAAGTCTTAGGATACATGGCCAAGGTACATGATCATGAAGTGCCATGCAAGACTACCTTCTAGGCTCATTTGCAGCATTGACTGCCATGAACTAATAGGTATGTAGTGCTGTGCAACCTTGGGCAGGGCAAGGACAGTTTCAATGTTTAAAACATCTCATTATGAAGCCACATCTAGAAATTTAAGTGGAGATGGACCATGACAGGTCATCACAGAAACCTGGAATCATCCCACCTAATTTCAGGTCCTTGAGAGTGGTGTTCAATATACGGGAAATGACTTGCTAAATTTTTGTTAGTGGACAGAGAGAGGAACACTGTCAGAAGCAGATGTCTAAAGCTGAGGGGGATGAGCGAAAGTACAACGGTTTTCAAGTCTAGGAAAAATGGCACATATTGCCTTTAAAACTTTCTATACACATTCCTATAGAAGGATAGTTTGTATAAGGTATAGCTGAGCTGGTGCGATACTGACCTCACTCCCACACTGCTTGTAAAGAGTGGATGCTACCTGTGGTAAGAAAACTTCAAAGATGTTGTGTTACACGAGGACCATCTCCTTAGGGTACTTGCCTTTGTAGGCTGAAAATTCATACTAGAGTGTTCTTCATACATTATAACATGGTAAGAGGACATGTCTGGACACAGAGAAGAGACGTGGCAGTGCTGGGGACAGCGATGGTGTGAGCAAATAAACTGATCAGTGGTGTGGCTGCTGCCCAGGGGAACACCACTAAGGGTGCTGGTGCAAGAAGAACTTCAAGACCTCCTTATGGCTCCAGCAGATCTCCCAAGAAATTCAGCACTAAATAATGTATTTACTTAAGCTGTGTGAAGCTACATTGCAGTTTTTACTTATATTACATTTTGTTTGATAGGGGGATGTGCTATGAGGGGCTACTTGACTGTACTGTCTTCTTATGCCTTACAATTTAGGAAGCAATGCAAATACATTTAGACTGTATATGTGTATAAGAGTTTTTACATATGTGCATTCAAAAACTCTCTGCTGGGCTTGATATATTTCTGTGGGTTGAAACTGCATGTTAAATGCAACTGTTTCTGTCTGACAGAGGCTTTGTACTCTCTTGGCCTCTGTGGTTGATACAACAAGACACTCAGGAAAACCAGGACCACGTTTTCCAACTTCAGTTCTAGAAAAATAAGTAGGTTAGTTTTGTATTTTGGATACACTTCAACACAGTGATTGTGGAGATATTTAACTCTGAACACATATTTAAGAGTGTTTAAATACTTTTCCTTGTCAGAGTCTTGTTTATCTTTACGTGTTTGTTCTTTACTGTATATACATCCAGTCGACATTTTACTGATGGTAGAATTCTTTCTGTGTAATGTGTGCATTTGTTTTCTTGAAAATGTAATGAATTTGAGAAACTTTCTGTGAAACAAAGAAGGGTTCTGTAAATTCTCTTCACTCCTGACAGCTCTACCCCAAGAATGGGACCATTGGGTCCTCAGCCTTAGGCAATGACTTTTGTCTGACAGTGAACCATTCGGACCTCCTGTCAGCACTCAGGGAAAGTGCTGATTTCATGAAATATCTGCAGGATAGAATGAGAAGTTATTTCAGCTTAAACATTATTTAGCCCAGTATGAATCAAACACTAAAGGAAATATTGTTCTAATCCCTTCGTCATATTTTCCTAAAATATGGTAAATTTGTTTTCTTATTGGCTCTACCTGCAAATATTCTTGGAATAACTACAGACTAATGGCATAAAGTTTCAGAACATTTATTCAGTCATTTTAATTCACAGCGTGATGGAGATAAGGGGTTAGGTGTTATAATACTTTGATGACAATGTGAAGGCTGTACAATACCGGGATCTATTTCACTGGGCACAACTGAAAGCAGAACATTTTCCTGGAGCCCAGGAAAGATCTATAAATACTGTGCTAGTATGTGTCAAAGTAGACATCGCTGTGTTGCATGCTGATTCAGGTTACTTGGCTGTTTCTCTAACCAGACACTTATTGCTCCTCATCTTTATTTTCTCTTATCCAAAGTAGCCATAACTTGCAAGCATGGACTCATCACAGAAGTGAGAGAAGAGAGTTCTCTGAGCTATCAGTCAGGGCAATATGTGCTCCTCTAGTACATGGGGCAGTTGTTGCTGCATGGCGGTATAGCCCCTTCAGTCAGAATGGGACTTCAGCTGCTGCTCATCTCAGCCTTTAGTGCATCATTGTCTTAAAAGCATTGCCTCTTCAAGACCTTCACCCCAGTTGTCTCTGTGGGTAAGATTCAAATAATAAAATTAAGACAACTACCAAAATAGTTTCTGTACACTCTCTTATCCCTCCTTGCTGAAGAGATTTGGGCAATTATGAAGAGTGTTAAAAAAATCCATTGTAAACATAGGTTTTTTTCTCCCAAATGGCTATAAAGGGTAGCAAGAATGGGTAACTCAGGGGTTGATATCTACTATGTAGATAACTATAGTCATAAGACTTATGAGTTTTATGACCCTAAGAAACTTGTAATGGCCTGGAAATGGAGGCACTCGTAATGTGATGCAAATTGATTGAATTCAGAATACTGAAAATTTTGCCTAAAAAACTGTAGGGGTCAGTTGCTGTGAAGAAATGTGCCTCTGCAGAAGTTTGGTCACTATTCCTGTAGTACAGAACCACCACAGGCATCTATGTTTCTATCCTTAATGTATGTTAGAAGTGAATATGGCATAATTCCTATGTATGCAAGAACCAAGGATGTGGGCAGGCGTAGTTTTGCTTAACTAGCCAAAGTTGTTTGTCAGTTTGCTGCCCTGTCAATTTGTTTCCGCAAGCTCATATCCCTTACTGAGATACCATGACCATCCATATGTGCTCTTTAAGTTTGTCTCAGACCCTGTTTGTAGTTTTCAAACCACATCCACAAATGCTCCAAAAGTGAGTCTGTCCATCCTCTGAGGCAGCAACAGTGGCTGCATCTTTTGAATAAAGAGGCGAGACAGGTTCAGCTCATGTAATGCCAAGAGGAGGACTGTGTAGTGTAGAACTCTTCCCCACCCCCCTGCACACTGCCTTTGCACGTCTATAAAGACAGAGGGATATTCTACAGGCTATGTAACTGCTATATAAGAGTCTGGGCTCAGATCTCTTGGGCTTTAGGTTGATGCCTTCAAATCTGGGCCCCTCAAGCAAAAAGAAAGGAAAAGAAAGAAGGTGATTTATGGAGAAATTAATAAGTAAAAGTACTTTGTTGGATGTGAGAACAGGTAATGCTCCCCATTAAAACCTCAGTAAGGGAAGAACATTAAATAGATTATCTAGAAAAAGATTTAGTTCAGAATACAAGTAATGCCCAGGATAAACTTATTCTCTAGGGCTTTTTTTTTTTTTTTACTTCAAAATCTTCACCATATTCACAACACATGGGATGAGGCAACAGAAATGTGCCAAACTAGACTTTACCTTTTTTTTTTAATAGACTAAATTTTACTTTTACAAAGTAAGATGCTGCCCTGTATCTTTGTTTGAACGGGACTGGTCTATAATGCCTCCTTCAATGCATGACAGTCATGGGCTATTTCAAACTAGAGAGACTTACTTATTTATGATATTCAGTTTTGTGGCTATCACAAAAAATAATAAAAGCATCAGTATTCAACATTACATTAAAAAAGTAAATAGATGCAAAGGAAAGGAAAACCAAAAAACCCAAACATACCCAACTATTCATATGAACACTGGGCAAAGCAATTATAATTCTAAAGAACAGATGTTATTTAAAATTCACAAGCACAGATCAACTTTTCAGAGATTAAAGAAGTTTAACATTTCAAGATTGTCTTGGAATTCAGAAGCCAAGAAACAGCAAGCAGAATAGATGCTATATTAGGATTTGGTGAGGCTATATGCCTGGATTCATAGATGGCAACTCCTATATACTCATTAAATGTTCTTTAAAAAGTTACAGGATGTATAGGACATCCAGAGTCATTTTCCGTGGTCAGAGGCAAGCAGCACAACTAGTTTGCTGGCATTTCAGATTTTCTGCATCTTCTTTTGAAGTCTTCAGATTCACTGTACTATATAAAAATGTGATAGTTTGCATATAGGGAGTTGTGGTTTTGTTCAGATCTGTGGGTTTTGCATCCTGGAAGTCTTGTTTTGAGAGCAAATCTGGTCATTCCAAATTGATTACACAAAAGCTATGTACTAGGTTATAATTTCCATGGTGTGTGTAATATGTGGTGTAGCTGATTGGGTGCTCAGAAATTGTGGTAGACCCTCCAGCTTGCTAACTTCCTAACTCAGCAGATCACAGGCCTTTAGACATATATATGTCCCATAACAAGGATGGTGATGTTATTACAGTAGGTCTAATTAGATATCCTTTCATGTTGCTTTCACCAAAGATCTCAGAGGTGCATTTCATCTGGATTTGGTTCTTTTCCAGCTTTGTTAAAAAAAAAGGAAAACAATCTATTTTATAGTTCTGCCATGAATTAAAAAATTTCACTAAGTACTTGCAGGAGATTGCAGACTGAAGGGAGTGAAAATAAAACCTCTCCAGGAAAAGGAAACTTATACCAAGTAACAAAAATTCCCCCCTCTGTATGAGTAATTGGATCCAAAATGTAATGAAACTTTGGCTGAACATCATGCTGCACACTGAATACTGCCTTTAAGAAGCTGAAATCTAAAAACAGTGGAAACACAGGTCAGAGTTTCTGCTCAGAAATGACAGTGTAAGAACAAGGAGCTGTGTTAGAAATAGGTTTCCCTTTCATAAATATCCTCCTGATAAGCATTATTTTGAAGATACCTTTCTTCATGAACAGCTACAGTCAAAAGGAACAGAAACATCAAACAAAAAACTACCAGGGCTTAAGGGAACTGAGATGTCCCATTAGGAGAATGATATTTTTCCTCCTGAAACAGTGTTGTCAGTTGGCAGAAATTAACAAGAGAGAGGAAATAAAAAAATATAAGTTATACTATGGCAATAAATTTGATCTGGAGATATCAGCTCCATAAAAATAAAACAAAATAACAGGTGAGTTTGTTTGCAGTCACTGGATCTATTAGTAACACAGGCCTTGGTTGCTACCACTTTTGAAAAAAAGTTTAAGATGGGATATTACATGAATGCACTTGATAGAGATCTACCAGTCCTTTTCCTCTCTCTAGCCTTGGAATTTCCAGGGCATCACGGGACTAGGATAGATCAGGCAGAAAGTGAAGCTGGACAAGATTGCTGTGGTCCAGGCCCTCCAAGTTATCAGCAGAAAAGTCACTGAAATTTCAACACAGTACAAATGCAGTAACCCTGATGCAACAGTGGGATGTTCAAAGATGGACAAGGTTTTAAAGTCTTGATTCTGTAATTGAGGAGAAGTAGCATGGTAAGTAGTTACAGGAAAAAAGGAGAACTGTCGTATGCATTCTCCTTAGTAGTCACTTCCACACCTATGTCCCAGCTTACAAAGTATCGTATTGGTCCTATGGGACGTGACAATCCTCTCTATAAGGAGGAACTTCAGTAGCTTCTGACATTGTCTGAAGACAGGAATAGATGCAAGCGTAAGGAGAAACAGCTACTTAAGGTTCAGGTGTGATTTATAAAGCCCTAAACTTCTCTTATATCTAAAACTTTTCTGTATTAACAGGATATTATTTAAAACTTGAATCATATTTTCAAAATTGAGACGAAACACCAAGTCAAAGCAATTTGAGTTTTCTCACAGTGTCCATCCCTGTGATAAGATGAATGACATATTTGCAGAAATCCAAAATTAAAACTTTCTACCATCAGTAGCAGTCAGATCTATAAGCACTGTCGCAGGACCTAGTTTTCTTAAACTCACCCTTACCACCTTCCCTTGTCATAGAATAGTTTGCATTGTCATATAGGGTGGTCTTGTAGGAATCTTCTTTTCTCCACGTAGAACAATCCCAACTCTCTCTGCCTGTCTTGATAGGAGAGGTGTTTGGTCCCTCTGATCATTTTTGTGGCCCTCCTCTAAACCCACTCCAACAGGTCCATGTATTTCCTGTGCTGAGGTCCCCAGAGATGTTGAAATGTATGATCCTGCTGGTCCAGAAATGTGTGACTTGGAGGTCCCACTTATATCTACTAGTCTCATGTGGCAGATGCCCTCTCTCAGACATTGTAAGGTCTCTGGGGTACTAAGTGTCTGCGTAAGAGCAACTGAATCAAACACATTAAGACATTGTGTCACAGGATTTAAAAAAAATATTTTGTCATTTGTCTCCCACTGAAACTCACTGGCAGAGCATTTGAATCATAGGCATCATTAACAACCTGAATAACTGGCCTGAAGTACTCTAGCCTCTTTCCATGCAGATACTGAATATCTTTCAAAGTAGCTGTTGCGTGTCTACTAGATTATTTGCAAGGCATCAGGAAAGCTGTAGAACTTTATCTATGGGCAGTATAAAATACAACTTCAAAATCAGCACACAATTAACTAAGATTAGAAGATTTTCTTTATTTCTTTATAGAAACATCATAAACGGTCATTAGTAATACCAACCTGTAATCACAGAAACACAGAACATAGTCAAAAATATTACATACCTGAAAGTTGCAAATGTATTTCAACAACATGTTTGAAACACCTGTTTACACTGGCATTTTTGCATCTTTTTCACATAATTGATACACAATTATCTGAATTTTGTCTGCTTCTAGACTAGTAATCTGGGTTTATTGTACAAATTCTAGTCCACTATGATGTATCCTTGATCATAGCCTCATATTTCATAACCCTGTTTTTGAAAAGGTGGTAGTGAATGACACAAGAGAAAAACTAAAGCACCAAGCAGCAGATCAAAGAACATCAGAATTTTTCACATCCCAATCTTTCTTCCCAATCTAACTGTGGATTGCAGTCTTATTCCTTGCCTGTCTGGCACTATTAGTGGCCTTTGGTCCACTTAGTGACACCGAACAGAGCAAGGTCTCTGCAGTCCCTTCCCTATCCCTTTTTCTTCTTGAATTTCTTTCCACTCATTGACAGGAAGAGATCATCTCTGGTTGGTACAGTAGGAACAAAATGATGACTGCTTGAGGACCTGTGGCATTCCTGATAAGAAGCCAGGAGGTTCCTCCAACTGCTGTGTTTTCTCCTGTTGTGTATGCTCCATAGACCTGTGAGCTTTTCTGATATCATGAACTGCTTCTGTGCCCCGTCTGGAGCTGCAGCTTTTCTCCTTAGGTACTGAGACTGTGACTTTGCAAAGTTTCTTCTCACTCATTTCTCACTGGTGAAACTTTCCCTTTCATAGGATAGGATGATGTCTTGAAGGTATGGACTCCTTTTGAAAAGGCTGAATGAAGACAATGCACTTCTTGGTACAGCCCTTGCATTCTGCCATTCTGTCCTGCTCTGCCCAGCTCAAAGCCAGGAGTGCCAAGTGCCTGGGGGAGTGCAGACCAGGCTTTTGGCTCCCTAGAAATACATGTATAGTTGTAGACACAATAGAGTTCCACAAAAACATGGTAGCTTCCCTTCATGTTCATTACTGCAGAACATTTTACCACTAGAATAAAGGCGCCATTTACACCATAGGACTGAAGGGAAGTGAACAGATAAAGTTGATAACTCTAACAGATCCCTGCATGAATGAGAGACAGGTCTCGTTTCTTCACTTTGGCCCTTTTACTCAGATTTCACCTCACATTGTGGCTGACAAGGAATGCAGCAAGTTGGAAAGCAAGGGCTAGCCTATGTAGTGATATCTCCTACCATCAGCTGCTGCAAAATCAACTTCCATCAGATGAAGATGCCGGTCAGAATAAAGAAAACCTGTGAGTTTTCTCTTCTGTAATAGGCAGAGAATGTTCTCACTCCAGTGAGACTGGCTTCCTGGCTGGCATATAGTCACTGACTTCACTGGAGCTCTGCCAGTGACACATCCAGATGAATAAGTATTTTAAAATGTCAATATCCAGGTAGGAGAAACTGAGAGGGGAGAGGACTAGCTGTGCTCCAGGTCTGAAATGTGTGGATGAGTCATTTTTAAGCATCTGTACCTTTAGGTTTCCTTCATTTCTGGGTTTTATTCTCTTACTTCTCATCCCCCACACCAACATGTTTGGCATTTGGATGTTTTGAAGTAATTTCCTCCCTTGGCCTCACCTGGGATCTTTGCTGTCCCAGAACCTCCTCCTGACCTCAGTGTTGTGTTTTCATTTAAAGTTGGGGATGACTGTAAATGTCAGCAGTACAAGGCAATTAGAAGTTTGAAAAGGTCTGTAACATAAACCAACATTATAGTGAAATGGATACAGCCTTAAGCTGCCTGAAATTCACTTGCTGTTGGAAAGACAATATCCTGCCATTCTCCCATGGTGGCCTTCAATTGAACACATTTGGCTGAGGGTTGACCCATTATTAGGATAAGTCTCTGCATGGCTTGAAACAATGAAGAAACACAGGGAGAGAGAAGCCAGCAAATTGGGCTGGTAGCTAGCCAGCACTGGGCAGAAATGCGACACTAGATTCGGCCTTAATAGCTGTCTGTGGTGCTATCTGTGAAATCCAATGCTCTCCTTGTTTCCCTGCATTGCAGGGCAGAAGCGTGTGGTTAGATGTTAAACGAAGTCCCCCCCCCATATTTTTTGACTAATAGCCTTTAAAACATACCTGCTGTAACTCCAAACATTCATTGCAGTAACAATCTCATTTGTTAACAAAGTCCCTTTTTTCATATGTCATCACACTATGTTAATTTATGATGTTTCTGAGTAGCTCTGTCCTTGTCTCCGACACACACGTGTTCCTTTCCCTCCCCACTCTAAGTTACTATATATAAACTCTACTTCTGCCTTCACACCAGCTTCATTAAAGCCATTCAAACACCCTCTAAATTCAACCTGCTCCCACATTGTGATGGGGAAGGAGAAAAATTTTCCGCAAAAAAAGGGTTCTGGATTCATGAACACTACACTTTCTTTTTCTATGATGCAATCTAGCAAAAACCCAATGTAGTAAGACATTCTGAGCATGTAGGAGTAGATGCTAAAGCTGAACAGGACAAAAAAAAAAAAAAAAAGAATCTCCAAAGCAGTCTGTTCTAACATTTTCTGAACAAATACATATATTTCTGCAGAGATTTCATGGAATCTGTTTCTCTGTTCCTGAGACATTTAACCTTATTGCACTTTATTCTAAACAAATATATATATATATATATGCAGAATTTTGTTAGTTTTATGACACAGAATTTTGAAAAGGGACATCTCTGATTTATAAGGGTTTGGATTCGTATATGATATTTTTTCCCCCCTCTGAACTTAATATGGAAACTTTAAACCATATTTTTACCTTGAAACATGCATGTGAAAATAATCATGCTTTCCTGCAGCTCCTTAAAGTTCATCAAGTTCACTAATTCTACCTACTGCCAAGATATGGGTGTGCTGTGGTACCTTGACTTTTCTCAGAAGTCCCATACCGCACATTTACCTAAACACAGTCAATTCATAATCAGACCAGGCTGTCCTGATTCAAAACCCTGAAGAGATTCCCAGTAGACTTTGAGTCAGACTGTGAAGGTTTCTGAAAGGATACTCTAGAAAATGGTAGGATTTCAGCACAGCCACCATACCCCACCAGGGACTGTCTTGGGCCAATCGTTGTGCATCGTGTTATGCTGTCCCAGGAGTTATCCTAGTATGTATGGTCATATAATGCTACAACATGCACATTGAAAAAGGAAAGTATGGTGATATGTTAATAAAACTGATTTCAGAGCATGTGTAAAAACTTTCTAGTCAATATGATGCCATTTTAACATCTGTAATAAAACAAGTTCTCTACATGAGATACACAAACAGGTCACAGCCTGTGAAAATACCGGAGGTATCAAGGAAAAATCAAAATATGAGGTCAACAGTGGAAAAAATTGCGTAATTTACTACACACTGGTCAGTGCAAACTCTTTCTCCAAGCAGGACTAACTTCCTAGAAACAAAACATTGTGGCTCCATAGAGTATACTATAGTTGTTACAGTGGATTTCTAGTCACTCTGAGATGTTGTGCAAACAGCATAGTTTGTAAGCTTTATCACTGATTTAGCAGTTCTGTTAAGGACTTAAAACCTACACAGAGTCAAGTAAAAACGTTGCTTACTCAGCAAGCATGTGTGCACAGCAGTATTGTGCCGTGCTTCTCATCCGCATAAGGGTCAAGTCCACCTTTGGGAAACAGTGATGCAAAAAGGCTTTTAAATTTGTCTAAAAATCTCTGTATATTGTCAGTTGAAGAGAGATATGAATACGATGTGTGGAGCAGGAAAAGATTAATGCAGAGTAAGGGAGACCTGCATTACATTTTGGTTTTCAGATATAAAGTATAATTAAGCCTTTAGTTATTTTTATAGACATTTGAAAGTTGTTTAACCCACCCACCCCAATCACTAGCCTTCATAGTAGTACCTGGGTTATTTTCCACTATGGAAGAGAGAACTCATGGGTTATATCTTCAACTAACAGTTTTTAGTGATGAGAGAAGACAGTAACCATGGTATTGTTGACTATGATCTCTTTTATTCAGCTGTTAATACACAGCCATCCAAAAGTTCAGGCTATGGCTCTATAAAGAGTCACATTTCCCAAAATATACAGACATTCATGGTTCGCAGATCTTTGTCAATGTGTTTCAGAGGCAGGATACTGAAAGCAACATGATCCTCATGCTGTGAGTCATGCTATGCAGGGAACATAAATGCCAGAATCCTACTCTGATGCTAGTTCTAGATGCAGCTCCTCTCTGAACCCACTCAGCAGGATACCTCAAGTGGAGGAAATTTACTGCATGCAATCAAACTAAAAACATAGAGGAGTAACTTCTTTTTATACGTGTTTGGGAGAACCCTGTCCCAGCTGTGTATCAAGACGTGGGCCCTTGAAGCCTGGACATTCATTTTAATATAGCTTATAACTCCCAGAGACCAGTGCAAGAGCTGCCAAATATCCTGTGTAACACAGAGTTTTGCATAATACACAGAAAAATACCATGTCTTACAGGAAAACAAGTAGGACATCGCTTTTTGCCACATTTTTTTCAGTGACAGCTTTCCCAGGTGCCCAGAATGTGTGGGTCTTTGAAAGATACTACAGAGCATACAGAGACTTTCTAAGGGGATGTAGTAATACCATGCTAAATGTACCATGAACTCAACCAAATCACTCCTGTTTACAGCTGTGAGGCAGAACTGGTCCATGTCACCACCTTACCCTCCAGCATCCAGGGTCTTCCACTGATCCTGTCATGCTTGCAGACTTGCCTAGCTCCCATTGTCATCTGGTCCCTTCGGCCCCTGGTGCTCAGTCCAGAGGTTGCTTTGCAGGAGTGGAGGGCAGGCAGTGATCCAGCATATTTACCTAGTTTCTGCCTCACTGCAACACAGATATAAACTCATCAAAATCTTCACTATCAGCATTACAATGTCAGGGGGCATCAATTTGAAATTTAGTATGTGTTTTACTTGCTTTAATGCCTTCTGCTGTTACTGGATGAGTACATGCCCAAATACTTTCCAGTATGATGGCCTAATATGAAAGACTGTTTTAAAAGATATAAATCTGTGTGCTGCTGAGGAATACTCATTTGCTGCTTTGTTTTGCCTGTGTTTAGTCTTTTCATTGGGATGAAAGAATTGAACCATTGGAGTAAATTCTGCTCTCAGTTATGATGATGTAAAACTGGATTACTCCTTCAGCTACATGTATTCATTTCAGTTCTACGTGAGTATCTCTGAGAGGATTCAGCCGCAACTTACAGTATTTCTCACAATACCAGGCTGTGTATTAGCCACAGAAAAGTCTCAGAGATGCTTGCATTTTTTATAGTGGTAAACTAAAACAGGTATTCCCTTCTTTAGAGAATATTGCGTGGGAAGTTTTTTTTTTTTTTTCCTTTCCATGAGAAAACCTCTATAGGGCTCTAAACCATCTTCTTACTTGTTACTCTGAATCTAATCCTTCCTACATGACTTTAGACCACAGTGAGTACAAGCCAAGCCCAAATCTGTATATAGCAAGCCACAGGATTTTGCAGCAGAATACCATCAGTTTGCAGGCCAAATGCAGAAAAAAATGTGGGATGCCCATAGACCACCTGATTACCTTCTGGAATGATGAACATGACAAGCAACAGAAGTAGCTGCAGCACATGGGATTCTGTTCAAGGAAAATACTGAGTACTTTTGACTTCTCAGGGAATATTTATAAATGCTCCTGAGGAAAAGAGAGCTGAATTTCCCAAGACTTCAAATTAACATGAGCTCTACTGAAGTCAGTAAGGCTCTGCCAGGATAGATCAGCATAAAACGTGGGTCATTGCACACAAAAATGTATACAAGCCATTAGTTGTCTTGTGGTTAAGGGAACAAATAGGGAAAATCACCTCCATTTCAGTTATGATTTCATTTCTGTAAAAGCTGCCTGGTCATTCTGTCCTCTGTTCACAGTAGCTAATTGAATATACAAGAAGCAGAAGAGTTTGGCATCATATTTGTATGCAGATAAAGAATCTGGGAGATCTACCTCTGTGTTGCTGAACCAGAGCGCCAAAGATGTAGGGCAATGTGCTTGTGGAAAAGTACATAAACATTGATATAAACACTGATACTATTATTCAAAGAAACCGAGATGTTACATTTGAATATGTAATGCAATAACCAAATAAATAAATAACTAGTTTTACAATAATTATCCTTGGCTTATGCATTCTTAAACTGAACAGTTGCATTAACCAACTTGCACATGTTGTTTCTGGTACATTTTAAAAAGATGAATAATGAAAGGAGGTAATATACATGCTTTAATCTGTCCTTTTGAAAGTTTGACTGGTAGTGCTCAAGAATGCAGTATAAAAAGAATGCAAGCTTACCTTAGGCACTTCATTGTATAATTAAATTTATTACAAAAGTACTTCATCTTCATTACACATGACAAATTTATTTTGCATTGCAGTATTCAAGTCTTTGAATTCAGAAATTCCTACTTCTCCAGAATTACATGCACACACAGTGTAACAAACTACAGAAATGATTTATCTGGGAAGAATCAGAGTATATTTTTTACTTATGCCTCAGTCATAGTTGTCAGACAAGCACAGTTAATGCAATGTGTTACAGTCTGGCCTACTACTTACCTGTGTGAATGTTAAATTTACTGTGTGCCTCACCGTTTCTTTCTATGTGGCTACATGACTGCACTGGTGGCATTATCGTAAAATAAAAGTCAGTTGTAACAGACAAGTACCAAATACTCTTTAGCTATCACATACCAAAACAAACATCACTGAATTTTAGAGCAAAATGATGATTTCTCTTTGAAATAATCAATACAGCATGTTAGCACTATTCAGAAGGCACTCAAGCTTGTGTTCTTGTTGATAAGATGTAGCAGGATTTGTAGGTCAGCTGTTCTTGGTGAGTGAGAAACTTAAACCAGTCTCAGAGGACTACAGAAAAATAAAGAAGGAAATGACCCTCTTTAATCCTGTTTAGGTATTTAAGAGGATAACCAGAGAAGATGGAAGAAAATCAGAAGCCATGAGAGGAAAGTGGGTACCTGGAAGAAGGGCAGGTGGAAGGGAGCTGCAGCTAGGCAGTAGCGTAGTACCACACTGGGGATAAGGCAAATGGACACATCCTACATAGGAGAGAACATGCCCAGTATGGCTGTCCTTATGGCAGGTGGGGAAAGGCAGACAGAGAGTGGGATACAGGTGTCCAAGGGGCATGATCTAGGGAGAGGGCACTGTAAACTTGGTTCACTAAAATATTTTTGCAGAGGACAGAGGAATCACAGACAGCAGCTGAAGGGAGAAATCTGAATTCAGAGCAGAGGAGGAGAGGCAAAGTGCCAGAATGGCAGGTGTGAGAGGTGGACAGGGCAGAGGAGAAAGGAATTGGCAGCTGTGTTTGGAGGAGGTGACAAAGGAGCCTGTGAAATGAGGTCTGCAACTGTGCTGGGGAGAGGGAGGGAGATTTGGTGGAAAACAACCTGATGGTAACATGGTTATAAGCTGTGGGGAAGTAAAAGCAGAGAACTGAGGGTTGAAGATCTTACAAGTTGTATATAGGGAAAAAAACCTGGGAAAATCTGGATCTGAAAACTCAATGAGTTTTTTCAGAAGGTCTTCATTGCATCACATAACTCTGTGAAAAATGTTTAGATCTGGCACAGGGAAAACATGGAAGAAGACTATCTCTCCTCTTTCTTGTTACTACTGTCCCCTGCTAAGTCACTGAAGTGTCCTCATTCCACTGTTTTTCAGCATGTAGAGTATGTAATATTACACACTAGTCAAATATTATACACTTTGTTTTTCCCTAACAAAGGTTCCAAATTCAAGCTTCGATAGACACGGATGGCAGAGCCCAAACACTGTTGTTTTTTTTTTTTTTTAATGTGCTTTCTAATAAGTTTGCTTGGGGTCTTGCAGTCAAATAAAAGACATACTCTATGGCCTGGAGAGCTTATGATCTAGATGGGATTTGAGTGGGATTTGTGGTTTCAGAAGATTCCTACCAGGGGTTGCACAGACATTCCTTGCAACCATCACATCACATTTTTCAGAGTTCGCAGTTGTGGACCAGATTTAAAATCTGACCCTTAGTTGTGAGTTTCTGGGTTTGGACCAGTCCTAGGTTATTTCTGGATCTTCTTGACAGATTGTTCTGTTCCTCTTTTTTTGTCAAAACCAGCACGGTGATCAAAACTCATGTGTCTGTGCTGAAAGATAGCCTTGCAACTTCACCCTTATCAGCCTGCTAAAACCCTAAAGGTGGTTGCAAAACTCTCAAGGAGAAAGAGCCCCGTCAATTGCTTGTGCCTTGCTTAGTGATCCCATTGCACTGTCTATGCTCTGGGAGGAGTAGAAAAATCAGAGGCTGTGAAAATAAAAAGACTAAAAAGAATGCAAGCTACTTAGACTGGATTCCTGTACCCTGTTTCTGTCCTTTTCTGTCACACAGTGTTCATGGGGATCATGTTAGCACTGGGGATTGTGGCAGAGAGAAGGAGCATCCCAGTCCTTCTTCCATTGTCTCCAAAAATTAGTAAAATACATAAACAATTTATGCTATGGACTCTGGGGCAAGATTTTAAATAGCTTTATATTTATAATTGTTATGCTTGAGACATTAATGATTTCTATTTCAAAGCACACTGCAACTTATAGCAGCAACATCCATGTCAACCTGGACCTTGGCAAGCTCGTATTACCTGTACAGCCTTTCTTTTGTTTCCTTTTATGTATAGCAAATGTTTGACAATTTATTTTTACATTACGGTTGAGAGTCTTTTAGTGAAACCTCATGGCTAATTCTGGAGGACTGAAGACATCCAAACATTACGTACCCAACCACACCAGCCACCTGCCACATCTACTTGACAGAAGCAGGGAGGTGGTATCAACCTGGATTTGCTACTCGCCTTTTGTAACCAGCATGTGAGAATCAGAAGAAACACCCATACGGCTCATGTGTGCATCAGCGCAAATATCAGCAGCCTGTGCTGGGAACAAATGTCAGCTCTGTTTATGACTATAGGTTCAAATGTTGGTTTTAATAGCAGGGTTGATATTGCTACCTCAGAGATGAATTCTGATCACATCTTTTGTGGTTTCCAATTGCAACTGCTTTGTGTTCCCTTCTCTTTCTTAGAGTCTTGTGAGAGGACAGGTGTGGGACTTTCTACAATGCTCAACAGTTATAGTAACATTTATATGAGAGTGGATACATTTATTGAAGTGCTCCCACTGCAGCAGCACCTATGTAAACAGAAACTGCAGCATGCCAGGAGCTGTGCGAGAAGGTGTCTGACAAGAGTGCCTGTCCCCAGAGAGGTCTCAGCTCAGCCAGACAAGCAGAAAATAGGTAGAGACACAAGAGAAGTCCCTGTGTAGATCACTGAGAGCCAGGATCTGGAGAAAACAATTCAGTTTCCCCATATCTTCAGCCACACCACACACACACAACACACAGCAGGGGTTATGGTCACAGCAGGGGTTATGGTCACAAGCTCCACCAGGGCAGGTTCAGGCTGGACATTAGGAAATTTTTTTTCACAGGAAGGGTCGTTGGTCACTGTCAGAGGCTGTCCAGGGAGGTGGCTGAGTCACCTTCCCTGGAGGGGTTTAAGGGACGGGTGGACGAGGTGCTGAGGGACATGAGTTGGTGTTTGATGGGAATGGTTGGACTCGGTGATCCGGTGGGTCTCTTCCAATGTGGTGATTCTATGATTCTATGATTCTATGAACAAAACCACCCAGCCCCTAAATAACTCAAAGAAATGATGCTAAGTGAATCCAAAATAAAGGATGGCAGTTGAACTATTATCTCTTTTACTTAAAATTCTAGATCCCCATAAAACCAAAATTTGTATTCTGAAAGAATCAATTAAACTTTCTTTTTTACGAACAAAAAGTTTGGACTTCCGAAATCCCTGCATCTCCTCATTTTGTCGACAGAAGCAAGTCTTACAGTTCATAGCTGCATTACAAAATGAGTATACTTTATAATTTCAAAAAATGCATTCACTCAGATCTGCACATACCCTTCCTGTTTAGTGGAATTGATATTTTTTATGTTTAACTTTGACAGAGATGCCTACAGTACCGTGTGAATTTATTGGATCATGACTGTGTGATACATGAAAGCCTAAATATCCAATACAACTCAGTTACACAGTCAACCCAGAGAACAATTTTATTGCCCATCTTCCTTGTTCCTATCAGCAAAGGTCTGGTATCCAACATGACAAGCACTCATGTAGCTCCATATCAGAGCATGAACAAACAACATCAGCAGCTTTGGTAAACAGAGGCAAAGTGAGAAGGGTCTTTCTGTCCAGTCAAAGGCACGAATTAGCAATAGTGGCTATGTGCAGCTTCTCCTGTCCACTGCTTGGAGGATGCCACTGCGTGACAGGCAGGTCAGTAGCAGCATCAGAGGATTGATTAGGCCTCTGCAGTAGTCCCATGTCTTTTCACTGGGTGACAGCAACTTAACAAAGGAAGGATAGTGATAAACCACTTTCAGTGGAGTTCTCTTGAGGGTCTTTTTGCATATCATAAACTGAACCATAGGAGTACATAAGTAGCAATCCAGTGTCATCTGAAAGGACATCCTCTTCTCCCCACATCCTTATCCTACACACCACAGGTTGTGTAACTTCTAAAAACAATCTTAATAAGGTGACTGGTGGGTGAAATTAGTGGGTCTTATGTTTTGGTTTTAATTGAAGCTGATTTTCTAACGGTTTATAAAAAACACCTTTTAAAATTTGCGTTAAATGTAACCAAAGCAGACTTCTCTTTACCCTGATACCTAAATGTAAGAGAAAGCACCTGTACTCAGCAAAGTAGCCAAAGGGAAGTCCAACAAAAACTGAGTGAATGTAAGAACTGTGATGCAGAGAAGGCCTGTAGTCACAGGCCCTGCTCTCCTGTGAAACAGTTCCTCCTTAGCCTTTCCATATTGCTGCATGACATCTGGCATTCTCCATGTGAGTAAGCCCCTTGAGGCATGCAGCAGAGTACCTGGCATCCAGGAGGGAGTTCTATGTCTGCTAGATTATTCTTGGCACTTCGGGAAGTTTCCAGTGTGGTTTAGACTCCATGACAGGACAGCAGATAGCAAAGCTTCTAATCAAGACCCTGAGTTTGTGGCAAGGAGCGAACAAGACTAATTGGAGAAACAGAGAGAGTTCAATGGAAAATGTCTGTAGAAACAGCCTCATATTGATTAGTGTTTAACGTGGGCATCTTTTCAAATGCTGCTAAGTTTTCTATAGGTGAACTAATCACCTGAAAATCAGTAGCAACGAGGATGACAAAGCCCAGGATAAAAACATACAGTCATTTAAGTCCATTTTGTGAGAATTACCAGAGGTCTTCAGATGAACTGTGATTTTGTTTGTCTAAGAGCAGAACAATGCAACAGGCAGCGTTTTCCATGGGGAAAAACTACAGCCTTTCTATGTGATTTTATGGAAAAAAGAACTTTGGTGATAGCAGGGGTTTGGGAAGTTATGGTAAGGCAGATGAAGAGAATGAAACCCTTCCAAGCAGACATCTAGCATACCACTCTGTAAATAGGGACTGACTTATTTCAAGTGAAAAGCAAAAAGGTAGCAAGGCATATGATAACAGCAACCAGATCGTTGATAGTTAAGGCAGTAACTGGACTGTCAGCATGCATGTATGTGACTAAGGCAGACTCTGAAGAGACCCAATGGTTTAATTGAGGAGAGGGCAGACTGTGAGCTACAATAGGCTCATGAACAATTTAAGGGAAAATCCCAAATGTCAAATGTGACTTTCAGTATATGTTAGCCTGGGTCTGCTCAGTATCCTGAGTCCTCCAGCAAGGGTGGAAAATAACTTGTCATAGGGACAGAAACTAGCACTCAGTTCTGTTTGGGAGTCAGCTCTCCATCTAGCCCAAGCAAGTTATACAGTGAAGCAGTATTATCTCTTTGAGTGTTCATAGTATCATATGTTATGGTTTACCTGTGAGCTGCTCTTGAAGCTTTCCCTTCTCATGGATTCTGGAAACAGAGGGTAGATCTTATGGGTCCTGGTTAGATGGAGATTTGGGAATATAAGTGCTGAGGATCAGTTTTGGACAGTCCCCTCTGCAATACCCTCTGTGAGGGCCAATGCATGTGTGCACTGCAGCAGCTGTTATCCCTGTAGGTGTGTAGGAGAACCAGAAAAAAGCCTCAGAGAACAGCAGGGATGAGCACTAAGGCAATTCTTTCACAAGACACTATACCAGCCCTCTGTGCCTTTGAGTGGGCTTGAGTTGGACTGGGTGCACAGGGATGGTTTCAAAGGGCTGTTGTGTGACCTGTCTTTGTGCAGCAGCGTGGGTTTAGGTGTGAAGTGGAGCAGAGGTTTCAGACTCAAAGGCTTCATCTAATCCACTGAGTGCTTGCCATCCTTCTCCATAACAGGCACTCTCAGCTGACAAGTGCAAACACAAATGTCTCTGCTCTCCCTCTCCCATTGCAGCACCTGAACAATGACAATAATCCAGTTGGCCTCTTTCAGAACTGAGTGTTTTTATCAGCCTCATGAAGTTTTCATGCAGGCTTTCGGGCACCTGCTTCAGGAGCAGTGTGGCTCCTGTGGTGTATGGGCTTGGGGTTTCAGTGTGGGAGACGTCCATTTGGATCTTGTTTGTCTTCCACATGTGTATGGGAATCTGAAGAGTCTGTCTCTGACTTCTCCAGTGTCACCAAGTCATGCAAACATGCTTGCTGCTGTTAACAACTCGTTGTTTTTACTGCTTGAAACATAATCAGTTTGTATAATGATATGGATTGATTCGGCTATCCAGTCCAAAACACCCTGATTGTTTGCTAAACATTTTATTATTATTAATTTAAGGGGACTGTGTGACCTCTTTGAAAGTCCTTTCAGAACTGTAGCAGTTTATAGTAATGCCACAATGCAATTTAGCATTTCCAAGAATCACTTTTGTTTTCTTTAGAATAGAAAGAACTTCTTTTAAAGTTTGGGGTTTTTTTTTTTCTGTTTCTGTTCAAACAGAAATATTCCCATTCGTGTACTTTAAAAAAAAAGAAAAAAAAATATTCCCAATTTCCTTTTTTTTTTTTTTGTGTTCTTTTTCCTTATTGTTGGCCTGACACTCTGACTTCAGCAGGAGCTGAGAAGGGGTGCAAAGAGGCTCTAGGCATCCTGCTTAGAGCTGCATGGGTCCCCAGCCAGACCCTGCCACTGCACCTTGTGCACACTTTGGAAACCAACCACAGGCACTTGGGAGTTTTTCCCTTGGCAAACCTGAGCTCAGAGGAAACTATGAAACATTCAGAGCAATTGTTGACAATTTCCAGTCACCACTAATTGCTTGGGGCTTTCTTGGACGTCAGCCACATCTATACATTTGTGTCCCTAATCACTAGGCACCCTTTGGATAATATGTCACACCTGGGACATAAGATAATTTATGGCTTGCAGATGGATTAGCATTGCAGCTCACTTAGATAAATTTTACTGTAGCCTTGGTCCCACAGGCCCTTCTTTTATAGCACGGTTTTATCCATTAAAATTATGACTTCCAAAATTCTGTTGTATTTTATGGCTTCCATGAGATATTTATGACTCTTAATGTTTAAGTGGACATTTCTGGAGATTTACTGCAGAAATAATTCAGGCAAATAGCTCAGAAGAGGTAGTGCCAATAGCTAGCAGTATAGGTTTGATGTTGTTAAAAGACACAGAAAACAAAGTGTATATTTAGGTATGAATTCTTAATGCATATTACTGAAATATCACTGAATGTGTATTAAAAAGACCCTATTCTTATAGACTAGTTCTAGACAAAATCCAAACACTGAATCTTAATCTTCCAAGCTCCCTCTTCCCCCAAAGCTGTTCATATCTTTTGCTTTTCTACAAGGCGTGAGAGGTGAAAGCAAAGGCCAATTAAAAAGCATTCAGGGAGTCAGATAATTAGAGTCAAAAGACCCAAAAGAGCATACGCAAGCCATCCTCTAACCAGTGCAACATTACTCTATAACACATTTTCAGGTTTTTTTTCTGCTCTTGTTCTAAGAGATCTCATGAAATTAAATATATGCCTTTTACCTTGGGAAACTGTCACACAGTTTATTATAAATTCAAATATTTTGCTCCTTCTTTATACTTCGTTGTACCACAGTTGCCTTCAGATGTTTTGAAGAGCTAAATAAACAACTTAGAGTGTGTGCATAGAGAAGTAATCTCCCTGAAATTTATTTTTTCTTAGAAATACAGAACTCAGTACATTAAACCTCAGACATAAAGCAGGAGATGACTGCAAATGGCTGAAGTTCCCCAAGCTATTGATTATCAGAAATGCTGAGAGAAAAGTTTTTTTTCCATAAGCAGTTTTTTTTACAATCTGTCTTTCACCAGTGAATGTTGATGTCTGCCACAGATGCAATGGTTAACTGGGTAAAACTAGAAATATTAATGGGTTTTACGCAGTAATTAGTTGTACATTGATGGATTTAGGGAACACAGAGAAAAGATAAACAAGAGGATTCTAAGAGGAATACACGATGGAATAGCTCATAGTTCAAATAAAATACCTAGTTTATATGACCAAGAATAACACATCAGGTAAAGTCCTGGCCACAATGAAGTCAAGCCCTCATGAACAAATTTGTGGTTGTTGTGCATTACACTCAGATGGCTTTTGATATTCCAGGAGGACTCATAAGTTACCTGGAAGAAATGCACTTCCACAGACCCTGTGAGGAAGGAGGTATTAGAGGTGTTTCTATTTTCCTAGCTGCTGAGTTTTGCCCTAATTGGGTTAATTTTATAGGTGGCCCTAGCCCCGAAAGACAGAGCTCAGATTGCAGTTTTACAGGGTTACTGGAGGCTTAACCTGCTGCAAGGGGAAAGCTGAGCTGGCTGTTTGGTCCTTTTAGGACTAGAACTGGTCATTTGTTTTATAGTATATAAAGTCTGAGAATTAGAAAAATAGACCCCAAAGTTTACAGCATGTCTCTGTAATAGGTGACTGAGCTGTTGGGCATCACTGTAACACATTTTCCAGGTTTTTTCTCCTGCGTGAAAACCTTTTGCAGCACTACAGCACAGGACAAGAGAGCACTCTAGTCAGTTTGCCAGCTTCCAGCATTCACCTATTTTATAGCCTTCAGCATCCTAATCCCTTGGTGAAGCTGCTCTGTTGGGCAGCTGAGTAGGAACCCAGGAAAGGTCTCCCAGCACCTCTCTAGGAAGAGCATACCAAGTAATACAGATGCTAAGCACAAAGGACCACAGAGCAGCCAGAGGCATTTATCAAATACAGATTTTCATTCACTGCCATGGATTTTTAAGCGAAAACAAAAAAATGCAGATTTAACCAGATATGTAGGCTTGCAATGAATGACTGGTATTAGGAATCAGATTCCTAAATACTTCTAAAATCCGACAATGAACATTCAAAACATTGCAATGTCAATAATTTCTACTCATTAAGTTAATGTGATTCAAGAGAAAATGCAGTTTGTAGATTTTACAGTACAACAATGCTTCCCCAATGCATCAAATTGAATCTGTGAAATTTATGAATATGGCCCCTGCAAATGCTTAAATGACTGATTCCAAGAGAACATATCTGTTTGCAGGAGCAAATTCATAAGAGGTGACAGGAAGAAGACAGCCAGTTAAAAGTAGCCTGTGCTCATCTGTCTGGGAGAGAGATAAATGTACCTGTGGGAAGATACCCTGACTGCATGTTGCATCAGCTCCAGCTACTAAATGGCTTACTTTGGGCCTAACATTTCTGGTTTTGTCAAAAAAACAGCTACCGACAGCAGAGCTGTAGCAGAAGGAGAAGGGGATTAAATTAAAATAATGTAATTTAAGACCAACATCGGTCTTGCATTGACCTTTACCCATGGCAAATTTTATCCTTCGAGTTTCTTCCCTCCCCTCCTTGACCTAAAATATACTCCTTTTCCCTCCACTGTTCTCCCCTGTTGAACTTACTCTATAGCGTTCTGTAACAGAACTGAAAAAAACAAGAAACAGATACACTATTGTATGTTCAAGCTCATGCAGGACTCTAAACCTAATCTTTGTTCTGGCAAATCTCATGCAGCATTCACTGCTTTGCTGGCTACTTCATTCATCATGTGGAAAATACATTTTACTGACTACCAATTACAAAGACCAAACAGTGGCTTTGTCAGTATTACATGGTAACCATTACCTTTGTAATTGCATAGTGACTGATGTACAGTATGATGTAATGACAGGTTAAATAAATGCATACTAATTTGTCGTGCTAAAAGAAAGGAATGCCAGCATACTAACACAATTGAAAGTTATTTTATATGATTCTACATGAAGCAAAGGTATACATTTATTATAAAAGTCATGTGTATCTGCTATGTTTCAACTTCTAAAATTACTTTTTCAGCTTTAAAATGTTTGGAAATGTATAATCTCTCTGCACCCCTGTTAATAGTGTTTGCAGAAGAAACATTTCAAAATGTTCTAGAAATATTTGAGTTCCCTTGGAATGAGGCTTGAAATGGGTTCTTTTTTCGATAAAATGTCCCCTTAGAAATTTTCATTTACTTATTGGAAACTAAGGAACAAAATGTATTTTGGTGATTACTTAAAACAATGCAGGACTACATTTTGGTTAGTGTTTGTTGTCATGTGTTGAAGAAAAATGAATAGAAAATTACAACGAGGTCAGTTATTTAAAAAAACCCTCATGTATTTAAAAATGGAGATGTTGATGTGAAAAATGTAAGTGAAACATAATTGGGAGGTATGGAATTAATCTCAATAGTATTTCACATATGGAGAAATAGAAGTAAAATTAATGGCACCAAAAAGTATCATACTTTGGTGAAAAACCTGGAGGCTTTCCATTCACTGCTGAAAGCACTAACTCAGGAACAGAAATGAACAGTATGAGAGTGCTGTTACTTTGAGCCAGAATGTTCAAGCAACCACAAAACAGATCTCCTCTGCATCCACATTTCAATTTGGTAATCCTGCTTAGTTTTCCTTCCAGGTCACTGAAAGCCTGTATTTCTCAGTTCACAATCTGTAGCTAGATTGCCTCTACACACTGCAAAAATGACAGGGAAATACGGGGTTATTGTTGTCTTGCTTTGGGAGGTCCAGAGTAAAAGAAGGAAATTGAGCAGTTTGGAAAGCAACGCACAAGGAAAACCCATGCCTAAAATCTTTTAGATTTTTTTCCCCATACGATCTATCACCTCTTCTACACTTCTAAATTCACCTTCCAAACCCTCCCCTACACTCTAAAATTAATTTTTCTTTCCTCCTGTTCTCCAGGTTAGATATCTCCTTAGTACTTTAATATTATGTAGTCTTACTATAGAATGTCTTCTTTTTCTTTGAAATAATCTGATCCAGCTTGACAATTCACAAACCCTTCATGTTTCCAGCATGCTCTGGGTCAAGTAATATTTTATGGGGGAAAAGTTTAGACTTTCCCTGTATGTGACAATTCATAATAATCTAAAGATGTAATTTAGCTATTACATGTTCAACATGTAAGGTCTCTGCAGAAATGTTCTTCCTTGTAAATGCAGGGATTTGCAAGAAGATTTGCTCTGTTAGTGATAATAGTTCCAGCAGAAATTTTGTAATACAGAGGAAAAGGAAAGGGAATGATGACACGATTTTAAAACCTGTATGATAGCCTTGAAGGTAAGGTTTTGACTAGATACAATTCCTACCAGCACAGACAGAGAACAGTCAGGTTTTGGGAGTAACTGGAAGTCTTTCCTATGTGGTTGGAAGTCAGCTATATCCTCATTTTGATTGGAGTGTTGCCCAAATCGAGAAGTTACATTCCTGTTGTTGCCTTCTCTTCTCGTAAGTCACAGAGGTAGGCTTCATCATTTCATGTTGGCTATGTAAACCAAGGACACTAAACAGGATTTCATGCCAAATTAAGGAACAGAAGTCACAGAAGAAATACAAAAACATTCTGGCTGTGTTGGCAAGATGCCAAACATAACGAAGCTAAACACTTTGGAAGGTGCCAAAATGCTCTGGAGCAGCTAAGCGTATCCACAGGAAAAGCTAAGTGAAAGCAGCATCCATCAGGCAGGTCTGTGAGGGGAGCTCGGTTGGAACCAGCCTTCTGGTGCCAACTTGGTGGCTGCTGCCACCCGGAAAGACAGGCTTCATATATAAGGATGAGAACTAGCACTGACTATGATGAAAATAAAGTGGTGAGGTGGGAGGAAACAGAGTCCAGGAGCTAGAGGACCCAGGATGAGAATTTACTCAAGTAAGAGGTGTCATCATATCATTGTCCTGTGGTTTCGAGTCCTAAGTTCTTACTTTAATTTCTAAAATTTAGAAAATTAGAAAATCACTATGCCCCGTCAAGCTTGATACATGAACTCTGACAAACTTGTCAGTTTTAGGCATCCCTTCAGTTGTGTTGAACTAAACCACAATTTAAGTAGTGAAATTTTGTAATGACATCTGGAGGATATAGTTTTTTTCTGATTCAGAATACAAAACAACGTTATGTTCTTATGCAGAAGGAGCCAGTTCCACCTTCTTTCAAGTGAGAAGCTGTGAGAAACTTAGAAAATCTAGGTCTGAGTTACAGAACAGCAGTATGATGTGAGTAATTTTCAAATTATCATGTCTGGTAAGTTTTTAGAACTGATTGCACAGTATCTTCCATATAGTGATTGGATGTGGTAATTATTACTGTATCATTACAACATAAATACATGATTGGTCTGTCCTCCAGGCTTCAAGTTCAGTTTAGTGAAATTAAATGGTTACTGGGGAGGAGCAATTGTCTAGATTGACATACAACCTTTGCAAATTCTAGTAACCGTGTAAAGTTGCATAATTGCATTCAGTTATTCAGCAATTCTTTCTAAAAATTCTACTTACTGTCACTTAATTATGACATAATTGCATGGTAATTTCACCTTATAAAAGTAAATAAACCATCAAGATCCAGAGCTTGCTTCGTAGGCCCTACTTAACTTTAAGAGGAGGAATAACTCTAGACAAAAGCCAATATGGCTTTCCCCAAGCTTGATGCTATGCAGCATAACAACATGCAATGTGCCAGATTTCTAAATTGTTTTTGAGGCTTAGGAAGGAAAGTCAACCTCATTTTGGAATTTTTGCTTACTTAAATGTATTGATCTCTATATACAGATGTGAGCATAATTTAGCCATTTCTAATCAGGAACAATTACGTGGAAAAAGGTGAGAAAAAAAAGTAGAAAGTACGTAGTTTAGACTATCCATATCCATATGCATGTGTGTTCCTAACTTTAGATAGACTTTAATTTAAATTAATTCATCTGTGAAATAAAATGTGTCTAGCACTTGCAAATTCATCAGTCATTTTATAAGTACTGCAAGAATCAGTGACTAAGAAGCTCACTGTGCCTCAAGGTGCTCAGAGACTGCACGCTTTCCCAGTGCCACGAGGTGCTTATGGCTTCAGTAATGAATATGTTGGGCTCAGGAACACAGTCCTTTTAAACTAATTTTATTTTGTCCACAAGGAATTGTAACAAGTCTTTTGTTATGCATGGGCATAACTGTTACTCTGGTCTTTTCTGTTTGAGCAAACCTTAAGCAGTGTTTTACATGTTAAGGGGTTATTGAGATTAAGGTATCTATTCTTATGACATTCTGAGCTTGAAAACAGAGGGGAATTTATCTTCATCTTTCTAGCATCAGTAGCTGACGTGAATAGTTTAGGACTGTACTAAAGATTTACACTAAAATTTGAAGAAGAGCAAAGAATGTGCACAGATCAGAGTAACCTATAGATTTTAACTGACTGTTTACAGCTATTGAGGATCATAATGAAAAATCATTTTATTTGATGTCATCAATCTGCTATGTTCCTCACTTCAGAAATAAATGTGTCTATTTAGTCGCAAAGTGATGGTGTCTTATTTTAATCACGTACATAGTTGTAACGGGAAGAATTAAGTTCTGTATTTTCTCTTGAATGTTAGGGATATTCTTCCCCACCCTCTGTTTTCATCTTTCATATCTTACCCTTTTTTAAGACTTTGCTCAGAGCCATCGAAAGCGAGTGGCTACACCACCACCACTGCCCTGCTCCTACCTAGTGGTACATGAAGTAAAAGTACATGAAGCAGTACAGCTATTTGCTCCCAGACCTGTGACCTTCAGTGCTGCCCTGGAGCATACATGAGTAGAGCATGATGGCTGGAAGGAGAATGCATGGGGTGGGATACAGTCAAACGCTGCCTAGGAGTTGAAAAAGGAGCTGTAAAAATGTGGTCACTTAAAAGTGCAAATCTGGTTTATTTTTCAAGTATTAAAAACAGACATTGCCTTTGGCAATAGTTTGGAGAAATATGTCTTAGTAAATTTCCTGACTGAACCAAATAATTATTCAACATTACTTAAAGACTTAAGCTATGGCCTAAATAGTAATTAGCATTCTTATTATTGGCATTGTTGCTTTTCTGAACAGGAAGTAGATGCAATAGAAAGTATGAAAGTGACAAAAAGTTGTGGTTTTCCCCAGCACTGAAAGTCATTTGGGGATATTGTTTAATTTTCTTTTTTTACCATCATCTTATCCACTGTTCTGAGCTCTACTGACAGTACTCATCCAAGTACAGAAAGACAAAGCTTAGTCAGAGATCTACTAGTATTTCAGGACAGTTGACATGGCAGAAAGCCACTGTGATTAAACCGTGATCCATAAAGGATGCTTTTTAATCCCGAAGAGATGTGCATCAGTGGAAGCAATGAACCACGCTGACATTTTTGATGATAGTGATGGTTGACACTCAGAGTATTTAGCATTTGGAAGTTATGATTGGCCAGCTGACGCAGCAGTGAAATTTGGAACCATCAGAGATCCCCTTCAAGTTAACAATTTACTTCTGTTCCTTTGTTATGAAACTGACAATCTGGAATTCATGGCTTGTCTGGTGATCAGCTGCCTTGAAGGAGAGAAATTAATCAGCCTCCCTCTATGATGCAAATATTATATATGGTCTGACCTGTGGCTCTTAGTTTCAGAGAGTGTATCTGGTGCTTCAGCCTGACATTCATCTTCTCAAATCCATATCACAGCTCAGACAGATGTCTCAGAAGCCTTATCCAGAAATGCTGAAGGAAAAGAAAACAAAGAAAGAGCCAGTTTTAGGATGTCTAAGATAAGAAAATCACATATGATTTCAATTTAAATAATTAAACTTACCCTTAAATATTCTCACAGCAAGGATTAAGAAATTAATGAAATTCAAAGAAGAACGATTAGAAGAATTAAACAACATCCAGCTTTGTGAAAAGCAGTGTACAAAAGGGGTGACCAGAATATGATAGCCACTTCTTTGGAGGTTTCTGAAGACATTTTTCTCTTATACTGGAGTGAGTTAAACCCAAACCTTCGAGAAAGCTTTACCAAAACATACACTTTCAGTGCAAAAAGGTTCATCTGTCTAATTGTCTTTGATGAGTAAAATCAGACTAAAGACTTTCCAGTGCCAGATTCAGAGTAGTTTTTTTCAGGTGAAATCTACGTTAATACAGACAGGAAACAACCTTCCACCCTGGTAACAAAAATAGCGAAAAAAAAGGAGAGAGACAGAGAGAGCGAGCTCGCGCGTGCGAGAGAGAGAGAGAGAGAGTGGGATTTCCCTAATCTCTTTTAGACACCAACAAGGTAGATGTCTTCATATAAACTAGTGCTTCCCTTTATAATCAGAAGTGGTTTTAGGCAGGTGGAATTATAGGTATTTCAGCAATGTAATTCATGTGCCATAATTAGTCTATGGTTGGACTCGATGATCCGATGGGTCCCTTCCACCCTGGTTGTTGTATGATTCTATGATTCTATGTTAGGATCCATATCCACTCTTTGAAAGTGAGCTAGTGTTCATTTTCAATATGTGGTTATGTATCTGAAGCCTGGATTTATTTCAAGTCCATGAAAATTAATAGATTCGGAAATCTTCCTCAGATCAGACCTCATTCTCTGCCAGGTAGAGAGAAGTTCACATTAATTTCATAGTGACTTCCTCACTTTGTGACAACATGTAAACAATAATTCAGATGAATGCATCTGCTAAGCAAACATTTAAATTTGGCAGGTATTTATGATATGAAGTTTCTTTTTCAAATGTCTATAAGAAAAAATTATCTTCCACGATCATTCTATTGAAGCCAATACTACTCCAAAAAAGACACCATAGAAAAAGCAGGATTTCATCAAAATTTCAGCTTAATGAACATTTTCCAACTAGATTGCTTTGAAAAGATACAATTCTATGAGCTGAAAAAAAATTAAGCTGTGTCTTTCCCCTCACAAAAATGAAAATTGCTGTAATTTGAAATATAACTTTAAGTGGTGTATTCTATAACTGGGAGGGAAGTATAATGAGTTAAGGCAGTTGTACTATACTCTTAATTGCATTTTATGCATCCTCATAAAAACACCTTTGTGAGAGCAGCCTGGACCCAGCAGTGGAAAAAGAGATCAAGGCAGTGCAAACAGCAGTTGAAACAAATGTACTACATAGTCCTGCAGACACTATCTGTTTTCCTGCTGCTTACCTACTTTCTCTTCAGTCATGAAGAAAGTAAGAGATAGAACATATTACAGTCATTGTTTTATTGCCTTTGCAAGTGGTACTTTTTCCTGTTTGGTAAAAATGTGTGTTATTGTTTATTTTTAAATTCCTCTGCCAGGCTGACATCATGCTCTGCACATTATGTGAAAAAATACTGCAGGGATTTTTCTTTTTTTTTTCTTACTTTCCAGAGGATGTAGTGTTGCAACTACTGGCAAGTTGCATACACAAACAGTAAACGGATGTTACCACGCTTAACTCCTCATTGGACCTTTTAACTTCACACAGTTGGAATTTTCTTTTTCTTTTTTTTTTTCTTTTTTGGAAGGTGCCAAGCAGCCACTAAGATGATCTCTGCTCAAAATCTCAGCCCCTAAAACACCATCTTTACATGTGTATACCACCAACACCCCAAGTTTCTCCAATTCATCCTCAATGAATAGATAAAATTTGATGTCTTCAACTCATAATTCATCAAATACAAATACACCCTTCAGTTGCCCTGGTCTGCTTCCTTTTGTCCAGTTACTTGTTCCTCCTCCTGGACACCACAGCCTTGCCTTGCACTTTCTCTTGTCCTTCAGTGTGCTTTGTCAGTTTTAATTTCATTCTAACACTGGCACCCAAGTTACTAATTTGCAGGTTGCTTCCAAATTTTAATGTGGACTTGGAAACAATCTGACTTTTATGCTGAATGCCTTTTATGCATATTAGGGAATGTGAAAGAATGGACGACTGGATATATTCTTTTTTTTCCTTCTCTATAATTTATTGTAATGTGGTCCCTGACCATCACAAATTCTTCTTGGGTTTGGATCTCAAGGCTTGTTTAGGAAGGAGTATGTATTCGACCTTAGATGTTGACATTCCCCCTGTTTGTTTACCTGGGCCAATCTGTAATCTGCTGGGATTATTCTGAGATTATACCAAAGTCCCTAGGAGTCTGTGCTCCACCTTTTATGAGGTAAACTGAAGAAGGTTTTGTATACATGATACACTAAAGTGTGAAAAGAAAGAGACAAATCCCTGAGGCACTTGAAAAATTGATGGGGACTGGGCCAGTAACACTACCAGCATGTCAGTCTTGGTTTCATCCTTCACTGTTGTCATGTAGTCAATGTTGAGAAAACAGGCAGTAAACCCCCTGAGATTTCTATAGAAGTTTGGCAGGACCCACTCTCAGATCTCTTGTCCTCTCTTTTTTATCAGAGAGGTGACTGTAATTGACAAGCAAGGGAGAAAAATGTTCCTCCCAGTTTAAGCCTCTGTATTTTATCACTTTAAGAAAGTTTTTAGAAAGAAACTTCTGAGATTGGAATCAGCAACCAGATCTTGCAATCACTTCCACAGTCAGTGAGACACTAAGAGGTTGGGGAGGAAACCTCTAATGACCTGGCTGCAGACCAATATCAAAAAACATTTACATTTTATTTCATGTGACATAAAGCTAATACAATGTTTTAGAGATTATGCTGAACCAAAACATTGGCTCTGTGCCCCAACTGAGCATACAAAGGATCAGAATCTAAACTCAGAATTAAACTCTGAATTTATGGCTGTTTTTTATAGATGTGCTGGGGAGAACAAAAATCCCAGTTATAAACCAATGAGCACTGGAGGAGAGTTATCTTGTTGATCAAGACCTTGACTTTGCATCTTGTCTGTAGCTCAGAGTTTGCTTGCTCATTTCCCGCGAGTGTCGTCCTTGGCTCAATCCTGTTTTGGTAAATTAAAGGTGCTTGGGATATTTCTCTGGCACTGAGCCCAACCCACATGTGAGAGCCTTGTCCACAGCATTAAATGCTCTTGCCCTACAGAACAGAATGGCTGCATCCCAAACCACCCATTTGAAATGATCCCTGGCCCACTGTGGGGGTGCTCACACAACCCACCCTTGGAAAAGGTCTTGGATAGCCCCACCTGCTAAGATAAGCATGTGGATGTAAACAGCATATGTGGGTCAAATACACAAAACCACCCCAAAACATATTGTGTTAAGGAGATCATAAACCAAAGTAAACAGTAACCAAGGAGTTATGAAGAGGCTTTTGAAACAATTTAAAAATCAGCTTGAAAGGAAATATAAAGGAGGGATCTCTGTTTGTGGTGGGGTGGGGAATTTGATGTGGAAACAGCAGTAGTCACAACCTGGTGTTGCCACGTCTGGAGGCCCTTTGCAATGCCTTAACCTTAGGCAGGCCATACAGAGCCAACTCCCTGTGGAGAAGCCAACACATGGTGAGTGGGATGGCAGCATGGGAGCCCACCCCAGCTGCATGATCAGACCTGCTGGGGTGTAAGTGTGTTGCAGAGAGCAGCAGGGGTAAGTAAACAGATGAAGATGTCCCTTCGCCAAGTATGTGCATGTTTGTGGGGACACATGAGCCTAAAGTTTCTTGGGATTAGGACTAGAAGGATGTTGATAGATTTGTAGGTGTTTATTAATATTTTAGAAATGTCTAGAACTATCATTTATCTCTTGCATTCCTGACATTGATTATGAAAATGTAGTTCAAGGATTGGTGGTTAATTACTGTTCTCAGCAACAAACCATGCCAATCCTGATTTGATTTAAATTTGTGAACTCCGTGGTTTTCCCTTGTGACAGCTTGTGCGAAACATTGAACTACATGTGGGCATTGTCTGCAGGAGCACTGGTTGTCTCAGTAAGACAGGGACTATTACAACGCTTCTAACAGTAGAGACAATCAAATAACTGTGCCCAGGAACGTTTACTGGCCTTACTTAATTTACTAGTATAGATGTAGCCTTTATTTTTCTCATGAGAGGGCCAGTATCCTATCTGCAACATGTACTTCATTTTCTGTCTTGGAGATGTTCCCTGCTAAAGGCCGCGAAACACCTAGCATCTGTAAGAGTAATGGAAGTACTTGTATGAATGTAAAAAAAAAAAGAGATTTTGGCATCAGTCTCTGTACACAGACTATGATACTGGTAATGGTTATGCACGTCACTCATGGGGACAGTCAGCTCACCCTGCTTTGGCATCTATATTAGTGTGTAGTGAGGTGTCAATAGAAAAGACTTCACCTGACTCTGCCAATGAGAGAGGAAGCAGTATCTTGAACAGTCTCCAGAAGGAGACGATGTTACTTAGCTTAGATGTTCACGCAGGTGGACAGGGCCTTCCCCTGGAGACCTTCAGAGACGTTTTTGCTCCACTGAGTGGGCAACAGTGCTTGAACAGCTGCCTGAAACCTCAGTACGAGTTTGTTGCAGGCAGACTGGATCTCAGCTGGTGATTCTTTTGGGCCTGACATAACACCTAGTAAAGGAATTGGAAATAATCCCACTTGCTCCACCGAGCTTCACAGGCTTTTTTAACATCTGTCTCCCTCTCTTCTCTCTTGTGATTAATGTGGGGTGCACCAGAGAAGGAAGGAAACATTTAAATACAAACATTCTCACATGGAGACCAGCAAAAGCAACAAGGCGTCTTTTCAAACTACTTCAGTGACTATTGCTTGCTCTTCAGCCCCATCTACAGAGTGCAGGGCTGTGCAGAAACCCCCAGGCTGGCCCTGAAGGAAATATTTGGACTAATAATGGATTAATGTTTGTGGCTGCTTTAATTGCATGTAATTTAGAGTAACAGTCATAAAGTGTAGAACAACAGTCATAAAGCGTAATGCAATATTTCGAATCTGGGTATTCTCAACAGAGGCTCAATGCAGTATAGGAAAAACAGGTAGAACAAAAACCATGCCTCTTCTGTGGTATATAGTACTAAAGTAAAATTCCTCTGTTGTTCAGGAAAATATAAAAAAGTAGGTTCTCGAAATTCTAACATGTTAACTAATGTTAAAAATATTAGTGCTGAGGTGAAATCTCTTCATGTGTTATTAGGGACTGCATTGTTAAACCTGCTTAGGTCTATAACCTGACCTAAATTCTTTTCTCTTGTTCTCTTTATAAATTTAAGGCTAGCTCTACAAGGGAAGTTAGGCACGACATCACCACAACTAACTTGCTGGTTGTGTTCAGATCCCTGAAGTTGCTACTTGCCAAATGGCCACTTGAGGAACACAGCTCCCACTTAAATTAATGAGAGTTAGGCTCCTAAGTAACTTCCTAATGTAAGGGTTTAAGTGCCGTTGTTGAGCCCGCTTTAACTTGCAGAGAAGGAATGCAAGTCAGGCAACACACCATGACAAACCAATTCTTGAAGTGATATCATCCTTAAAAAATAATAGTTAACAAATGTTTTGGGCTGTATCTGGAAAGGAGTCAGACACTTCCTCACATGGCAAATGGGGGAGTTAGAGCTTCGGCTGAAATTCACAAACCAGCCACTAACTGAGTGTGGACATGCTTATACCACTTATTTGGAAATGCTGACATCTCTTCTATTCAACAAGCTAGTCATTCATCTTCAGCCTGTGTAGGACAGAGTTTAATAACCCAGGTTTTTTTTTAAATCGAGGTATCAAAATCACCTCATTTAGCAATAAGTGGTTGTCTCACTCTTTTTGCTTAAATTTGTTTACATTATGGCCAATGGTGTTGGCAGTCATGTTTCCTGCTAAGCAGTAGTCTGCACAATAATTCCTACTCTCTGGACAATTCTTGTATTTAGCAAATGATAATCTACTGAAAAATACATCAGATGCCTGGACCACAGTGATCAGGATCAAGTTTACCCATCCAGCTACATGGGTTTTCCACTATGCAACACAGACAGACTTGTCTCTCTGGACTGTGACTCCTACAGCCTTATTCTTCATAGTGGCTCAGCTTTAGCAATAGGCAGTAGTGCCTTAAAAATGGCATATAAACTCCATGAGTTCAATCTCAGAAAGCTCTGGAGACACCACAATCCAGATTTCTCCTTTATGGGTAAGTACTCCAGCTTGCAGACTCATAAACAAAAGGTCACTGTGCCTGTTTCTTTTTAAGAGGGAGATTGGTAGTGGGAAAAACAGAGGCATCCAGCACTGGTGTGGACAGTAAGGCTTTGGAGAAGTGCCGGTGTCTGGACTTGACTTGAGGTACCAATTAAACTTCCTGGATATATCTTTTTCAGCAGACTTTACAATAATTCATGAACAAGTTCAGACTCTTTTATACAAAATCTGGCATTATTGGGATCATGCATTCATTTTCAAGGCATGTTAGTATCCAAGTTTTGGACTTACATGTCTTACCTGAAATTACACAGGTCTGCAGAAGAGCCAGGAGCTGAATATTGAGTTTTGGAGGTTCTGCAGAGTTACCTAAATACTGACCTGTTCTGGCTTCTTCTTTAACTGAAGCAGAAGAGAGTTGCATATTTATTATAATCTAAAATTTTATTTCCTGGATTTCTGTGTTTGTGGGATGGTGGTACAATAATAATTTGCAAATATCTATTCATGTTAATTTCAGAAATAGAAATTAGCTGACTATAGGTATCTGGAAAATGTTATCTAATTTGAGTTCAGAGAACAATCTCCTAGATATTTGGTTTGGCAAAGCTTAGCAAGCATTGTCATCTCAAGCTTAGAATGACAGTTCCCCTCAAAATCTTGGAAAGTGGTATACTACAATCCCATCAAAACAGGATTTTTCCTCCCTCCTCCTCCAGCTCATGATTCTTGTTCTAGGAGTTCAGCTCCTTGTGATCCCAGGCTTAGTTTTGATACAGTCCAGCTGTGCAATCTTAGCTCAAACTTCAGAGAAAATGTTAAGCTATGAGAAAGAGCTATGAGACAGTGCATAGAACAGAATCTGTGGTATTAAAAGGTAAAAAAGGAGGCAGAGGTGAGATCACTGGGACAGGCAGAAGTAAAAACTGAAGGATTCAAGGAGAAAGTCACTGACAAGAGAAGTTATAAAATATTGTGGGAGAAGACAGTGACCTGGAAGATAGCAACTCAGTGACACTGAGGACCAACCTGCTCCAAGTAGCAGCAACAAAGGCTGATGCTTTCCACCTGACAGATGCCTGTCTGGCCAGCAATGTCCTACCGGATGTCCTACTGGGGCTGGAGAGCTTACTAGTGCTCATCCTAGTACCTGACGCTAATGCTTAGCTCCTTACATCCTATCTGTTCTGTGTACTATCTAATAGAGAATTGTCTTGTGGGTTGTGTATACCCTATTTTTAGAGTTTGCCTTTTCATACATGGTAGTTTTCCTGAAAAAAAGATAGCACCAGTAGTGAAAAACAGAAGGCTAAGAAGCAAAACTGCTAGCACAGTGTGTTTCTGCAAATACTCCTAACATTGGCAACTAAATATCTCTTGCCATGTTTAAACATCACTTTACTGCCTATAGAAGAGTGATAGTACTTAAGGTCCATACGAGGTGGTGCTATATTTCTCAGGTCTGGGCATACAAGCTTGGAGGGAAAAAAATTGCTATATGAAGAATTGTTGGTGGAAGAACGGCTAAGATTTCAAATTTGCAGATGCCTAAAACTAGGAATCAAAACTTTTGTCATTATTTTGAAATTTTATTCAATTTTGCTGCAGTGGTTTAAAAATAGCATAAAGAACTTCAGTAGTCTGAATGTTTTAAAAGGCAACTTGTGAATTATAGGCATGTATAAAGCTGTAAAAGTGTTCTCTCTCTTGTAGTGTTAGCAGATTTTAGACCTTTGTAAATATTCTGCCCTCCTCAACTGTTTATTCTTGTATTTAATTGATAGTGGTCCCTTTGAGTATAACTCCAGTTATCTAAAGGAAAAGATGGTGAAGTAGCACACTCTGGAAACTGCATACTAATGTATCATGCCCTTTATTTATGAATTCCAGGCTTCTTCAGATTTTCCCCTTATTCCTGTATAAATGTGAACTTTTCAACTTAGACAGTCTCACAAAGCTTTAAAAAAAGTAGCACAAAACTTGCCAGTAGAAACATATATCTTAAAGTCATTCATGTTCTGGCATATAAAGTCCTCAGTTATTTTGCAATAGTTACTTTACTTTATATTGTTCCCTATATTTTCTTTCTTTCTCTTTTCCTTCTTTCTTTTTTGTTCCTTTTTTTTTCTTCCTGCATTCAACTGATTATGTCCATGGAAACTAGCCCTAATTGTAGCTTTACAGGCAGGCCATGTTTTCTATCATTGGCACATACTGATGTAACTCCCTAGGGAGTAACATAGGACTGAGCTGCTGTTTTCTGTTATGTTGCAAATCAGAACAAGATTGGTATTTCTGATTAATCATTTTGCAAGTGGCCTACCAATTCCCTGACAGATCATCATGTTATAAATAAAAACATCACCAAAAATACTAGGCTTGGCACTGATTAAAAAAAAAAAAAAAAAAAGATAGTCTTTCAAGGAAGATAGGAAGATGTTTCTAGGTTTGCACTTACTGTAATAGTCTTCATGACCAAAGTTCATGTTCACATTAAAAGCCTGAATGTTCTTCCTGTAGGTGCAGAGACATGTATATATCATCCCTTATTTCACCCTTGGTTTAGATCCATGATGTGGAGGCTATGACACCTTCAGGTAGGCTGCTAGGGACAAATATGGACCATACAAGTAGTGCAAGTATTGCTCAAAATCCAGTTTTGCTAGATGGCTTCACAATGGCTGCAGGACTTGGGAAAACTGGGGCATTGCTAACCAAAGAGGGAACCTAGGAAAATTTTTTTCCTCAGCGAGGCACCATTGAGACCTCCAGAGGTGTGGGGCAATGTACCAACAGAGACTTGGCAAGTCCACCAGTCCCTGTTGGCCACAGCTGTCCCTCTTGCTGGCCTAGGGAGCAACCTTAGCACTGGGAGGGGGGAAGGTGGGCAACCTGCCTGAGAAGGACTGTGTGGCCACCACTTGAGTCTATTGCCCCAGGAGAGAGTGAGCTTCTCTCTCCTGGTCATCAAAGCAGTTACCCACCACAGAGAGGCTTCCTTTGGGATGGGGAAGGTGAACTCAGTTGCCTGCTCAGGAGCCAGCACTCACTCTGCAGCTGCTGCAGTTCAGGAGGCCACTGGCTGTGCTTGGTGAGAGGACAAGGGAGATTTTGTCTGCAGGCACTGCTGAATATGGGGCCATTAGCATGCTGAAGCGTGGGTGAGCACGTGGTAGCCAGCCTTGGTGAGACCTTAAAAACACCATGCAGGTAATGACTCTGAGTGGATGTTGAGGCCAGTCTCTAATGACTGATGTTATTCTCTTGAACTTTAGCCCCTGTTTTAACTGTTGCTTGGGTTAATCCTTATTCATTCCTTTAAAGTCAAAGGTCTTTGGTAGAAGACAATACATGACTCTTAAGGTGAGGGGGCATCCCATTCCTTGTGGGATGGGGTAAGAATTAGATCAGTTGGAGTACAAGGATTTCAGATAGCATGTCGACAAGCGTGCTGTGCACAGGCAAATAAGGTGAACCTTCTGTCAACAGAGTTTTGATTGCTGGCTGTTTCGATCCCAAACTCCTCTGGAACATGTTTTCAGAGGGGTAAATTGAAGTTTAAATCTTCTGTTGTGAAACTCTATTGTACTTTCCTGCAGCTTTCATAGCAAGAAAAAAATACCATTTTGATTTTTACTGTTACCTCTTCTGTGTTAATCCAGCACACACTTGTCATCGACTGAAGTTTTTGTTCAATCACTTTAAAACATCTGACAAGGAAAAGAAATATTTTTTCCACTTTCAGCCTCTGAGTTGCTGAGACTCATCTATGTATTCAATAGTAAGCCATGAATTACAAGTGCTGAAATGTACAAAGATGTATTAAAACGTATTTGCATTTCTGATTTTTTGATTCTGCTGCATCCGATGGTGTTAAACCGTGAACCTAGAAATAAAATGTCACAACACCTAGCTCTGGAGCTTAGCTATTAGATGCCATCAGGGCTCAGGCACATTGTACTCTCCTAAAGATACCAACCATTCAAACATGTTTAGCAGCCTTCTAGCAAGAAGCACTGATTTGTTTAACTCCAGGAAGCTTAGATAAGAAGGTTAAATAATATGTCTACCCAATATAAGACAACCACTGTAAAATAAGTTTGGCATTGGACAATAATAACTCTGAAATTTTTGTGGCTTTAGCAGCTTTCGAGTCTGTTGAATGGCACAATGGGGAAAAAAAGAGAGTGAGAGAATGCTTGTTGCTTTAGCCTGTTTGAGATGAATTATTAGGACAGACAGCCAACACTCAGGCTAAATGCTAACAGATGTGGCACTGAGTGTGCCATTTAGATGCTGGTGGTTTGTTGTGGAGTGGTAGCAAGTGGTCACAGTGGGTGGCAATGGGAGCTGATGTCCGGGCAGCGAGTGGCTTGGGGGCACAGCCTGAGCTTCCTGGAGAAATCCTGCACAATGGTAGAGCTGGTGCTGAATTTGAGGATCTGGGTAAATATTTTTACTGAATGTCTCCCAGGAAATGTCTTGTTACTAGACAAGTTTTTGACAGCAGCTCTGGTTGTGAGGTAGGAGAGAGGGCTCAGGTCTTCAGAGGGGCAGAGACAGCTTTAAAATTGCTGCCAGCTGGGAGCAGGCGCAGATCAGCCATCAAAGACATAAGGGCTGAAGAGAGAGGCCTCCCTGGATTCATCAGACTCATTTGGGGTGTGATGAAGCAATATCTTTGCCACTGACCTGCTCAGGAAGGTTTTTTTACCAAAATAATCGATAGGGTTTTGTGTAAGGTGAGTCTGGTATCCATTAAGTGTGAGTCCGGGATGTGCTGGGCAGCAGTAAGGTGCTTTACCTTTCAGACATCTACCATTTGTTTTCCAACAAGACTGTTTTTCAGCTTCTTGGCATGAAAATTACAGTGATATAGCTGTGGGTTGAAACTTGACAAAGCTGTAGCAAAGGAGTTGAATGCCTTGTAGTGTTCAAAGCTGCAGTGAGAGAAACAAAAAGATTTTTAACTCAAAACCTAATATTGTGCAATGATATAGGAGGTCTGTCAAGGAGCACAAAAAACCAATAACAAAGACTCACAATAAGAGAAAAGTATCACTGAACACAACTTACGGACAAAAGCATTCTTATCACAAGCTGGTTGCATAAAAGTCCAAGTTTAAACTGCTCAGAAAACATCTGGTTTAGCTTAAGTCATGCAGGTTGGAATGTCATTCCTAGTACTTTGGTGAAGTTGCTAACATCAAGTTTGAAATAATTTCAACATTAGAAACACAACAGATTTAAAAGTTGGAGTTTTAAACATGGAAAAGACAGCAGCAACTCTCAATACTTCCATCCCTCGAGGTATTTGAAAGACAGGTAGGTGAAGTACCTTACTTAGGAATATGATTTAGTAGTGGACAGATAGGGTCGGGCTTGATGATCTCAAGGTCTTTTCCAACATAGTGATTCTATGACAAATGAACTCATAGACCTTAATGCAGTATAAGCCACTTGGGTGCCCCCTATCTAGGTCAGTTGCCGAAGGCATAATTATCAGAGCCATTCTAAGATTGAATTTAATCAGTGAACAAAATACAACTTCCAACTCCACCTTTACAGGGACAAAGGTGTCAGATCTGACAGCATGTTTGTTATGTATAATGACAGCAGGGTCCAAAAGCTATTTTCCAAACGCTGTGCCAGGTTCCTCTACCCTTGGTACTGTTGTGTTCACCAAGTCAGTTGGGTTTTAAGGGTGCTTGTCCTTTCTTATAGTCAGTCTTCCATGAGTTGCCCAGACCTGAATGTGGAGTCGGTCACTACAGAAAAAAACGCCTCTCAGCAGTCACCCCATGTGTATGGTTTATCCATGCACATGCAAGGAGAGCAGAACAATAAATGATATGATTCAGCTCAGCTACTTGCACAGAGTCTCCCAGCAAGCCTGTGTGTTTCAAATACTGTTCTTTATGGATTTTTGATTTCTTATTAGACATTTTTTCTTTCTCTGCCCCAGATTTTCTTAAGCAATCTAGAATATGTTCATTATTATATCACATGCATCCCCTGTAGGTGTTGTAAAATTCCAGTAAAATATTGCAACAGGGACTGGAAAGGCCAAAGGAGAATGTAATTTAGAATTACAAATGAGTTGGACTGGAATACACTTCACATTTAAGTGTTTTATCTAACTTCTCCCCTTCATGCTGTGAAGTTAATAGGCAGAAACCTGAGCTGGCACTAGAAAACACCTCCAAAATGCAGCTAGCTGGAAGCAGGATTTTTGCCTCAGCTAATATAAATCAGTAGATATGCACTGATTTAAAAGCTTCTGCTGTTAGTTTATAACAGCTGAGCTCTGTTCTGTTTTGCATCTTGCCATCCGTCATCACAGTAGGTGGCAAGTGCATAAGGCATATACTCCTCTGCCATAGGCACTCTCAAAAATAGGCCCAGTCCTTAAGGCAATCATCTGAATGCAGGAAATTATTTTGGAATAGCGATTCATTTTGGAGAGGGAAATAATTCAATAAAAATTGTGGGTGCAGGGAGAAAACTTCATTCTGTCTGGGAGGAAGGTCCTTATGAGCAGGTTTCAGCCAAGCACCCAGGGCCATGACACTTACTCCAAAAAAGCTGCCTAAGTACTTTTGACTAATGCTCAACATTGCCAAATTAAGGCTTATAAAAAATTAAGATATTTTAATTCTTGTTTTTAAATGACATGAAAAAAAGAATTAACCTATCTGGCAATGGCAGAAGACTAGATAAATATGTGTGTGATTCATTCTTTCCAAAGAGTTAAAATGTTAACTGCTACAGTTACTTACTCAGCAATGATTCCTTGTTACTTGAAAATGTATGTATTCAGTTTTCTGCACTTCTGAACAACTGATTAGTTAAATTTTTCTTTTTTCCACAATCAGAGATACTGTCTTATAACTTGCTCTGTTATTTCTGAGTAAAAGAACTGGATTTTGAACATAGCTTGAACAATTCCCTGCAAAATCTCTCATACAATGGAAACTTATATTCCACATAATTACCTTAGATATTTGCAGTTACAAGGTATTATTTTAACTGTAAGAGATCATATAGGAAATTAGTCACAGAGCAGTGTACTGAATACATCATTATTTCCTACATTTGTCTAGGACAGAGTTTTCCTGCCTTGCTTGATTATATGATACTGCAGGCTATTTTTCCATCTCAAGTCAGAATGAAAAGTCAAATATTTTTATATATGAATAACCCAAAGTGCATTTTGACAAAACTCAAACCATTAATTTTAGTATAAATTCACATTTCAAAGTAAAAAACTGTCAGGGTACTGAAAATAAAATTTTGTTTAGGAAAAAAACCCCCCAAAAATAATGTTGATGTAATTGGAATCATAAAAACAAACTTTATAATAGTTTTGATATTCATAAATGTCTATGTTTTCCTATTGGCAGCTTTAATTTTAATTAACAAGCTTTTACCAGATGGCTGAAAATGTTCCTACAAAATGTGTATTGGGTGCCTAGTCTTGCATCTGTGGTCTTTGACCTGTTCTCAGTATCATCCAGCTTCACGTTTCACTTACCAAACTAATAAAATTCTTTTTTTCCCAGTTCTTTAGCAGTACAAACCCACTTTCCAGTGTTGTGTTGGATGCCCCACCCATGTGACTCACACACTGATCTGAGCTGCTTTCACAAGGCATGGCTGTACAAGAACTTGTTCATTGAGAGCATTTTAAAAACATTTGGTATGATGATGAAGAATTTGTAGTTCATTCATGGGGAAGCCGGTTTCAGTCCTTATTTCCTTTGCTTGTATTGATGTTAAAAACTCATATCTTTTCTGCTGGTTTTCTTTATTTGATTATTTCTTTACGTAACCAAGGCATACATATATTATTCATAGAATCATAGAACAACCAGGTTGGAAGAGACCCACCGGATCATTGTGTCCAACTGTTCCTATCAACACTAAACCATGCCGCTCAGCACCTCATCCACCCGTGCTTTAAACACCTCCAGGGAAGGTGAATCAACCACCTCCCTGGGCAGCCTCTGCCAGTGCCCAATGACCCTTTCCGGGAAAAATTTCTTCCTAATGTCTAGCCTAAACCTCCCCTGGCAGAGCTTGAGGCCATTCCCTCTTGTCCGATCCCCTGTCACTTGGGAGAAGAGGCCACCTCCCTCCTCTCCACAACCTCCTTTCAGGTAGCCAGAGAGAACAATGAGGTCTCCCCTCAGCATCCTCTTCTCCAGGATAAACAACCCCAGCTCTCTCAGCCGCTCCTCATAGGGCCTGTTCTCCAGCCCCTTCACCAGCTCCGTTGCTCTTGTCTGGACTCACTCCAGAGGCTCAACATCCTTCTTGCGGTGAGGGGCCCAGAACTGAACACAGGATTCAAGGAGACGTCTCACCAGTGTTGAGTACAGAGGGAGAATCACCTCCCTGGACCTGCTGGTCACACCATTTCTGATACAAGCCAAGATGCTATTGGCCTTCTTGGTCACCTGGGCACACTGCTGGCTCATGTTCCGTCAGCTATTGATGAACACTCCCAGGTCCTTCTCCTCCTGGAAGCTTTCTAGCCAGACTCCTCCTAGTCTGTAGCACTGCTTGGGGTTGTTGTGCCCCAAGCGCAGGACCCAGCCCTTGGCCTTGTTAAACCTCATGCCATTGGTCTCTGCCCAGCGGTCCAGCCTGTTTAGATCTCTTTGTAGAGCCTCCCTACCCTCCAGCAAATCCACACTTCCACACAGCTTAATGTCATCTACAGACTTGCTAAGGGTGCACTCAATGCCCTCATCCAGGTCACTGATGAAGACATTGAACAGGGCTGGACCCAGCACTGAGCCCTGGGGAACACCCCTTGTCGCTGGCCTCCAGCTGGATTTAACACCATTTCCCACCACTCTCTGGGCCCAGTCACCCAACCAGTTTTCCATCCAGGAGAGTGTGCACCTGTCCAGGCCAGAGGCTGACAGTTTTCGTAGCAGAATGCTGTGAGAAACTGTGTCAAAGGCTTTACTGAAGTCCAGAAAGACCACATCCACAGTATTTCCCTCATCCAACAGCAGAGTCACTTTATCATAGAAGACCATCATGTTGGTTTGGCAAGACCTGTCTTTTGTGAACCCATGTTGACTGGGCCTGATCACCCGGTTCTCTTGCAAGTGCTTCATGATATCACTCAAGATCACCTGTTCCACAACTTTCCCTGGCACTGAGGTCAGACTGACAGGCCTATAGTTCCCCGGATTCACCTTGTGCCCCTTCTTATGGATGGGTCCAACATCAGCCAGCCTCCAGTCCAGTGGAACCTCCCCACTCTTCCAGGACTGTTGGAAGATGATGGAAAGGGGCTTGGCCAGCACATCAGCAAGCTTCTTGAATACCCTTGGATGAATCCCGTCCAGTCCCATAGACTTGTGGGTGTCTAGTTGGGCAAGCAAGGCTCTGACCGCCTCCTCTTGGACCACGGGAGACTCAGTTTGCTCCTCTAGTTTTGGGGTTTGTACACAGAGGGAACAACTTTCTTTACAACTGAAGACTGAGGCAAAGAAGGTATTAAGTACCTGAGCCTTCTCCATTTTCTCTGGTACAAGTCCAGTGCTAAAAGCTATCATACTTTTTCTCTAAGCTCAGAAGAATTTTACCTAATGGTTGTATTAACCCATATAAGATAGAGAAAATAAAATTTTCTTTCCAGAATTTGGCAAAAAGACTTAACTAAATAGTTTATTTTCTGCAAAAACCACATCTAACCCACACACCTAGCTACAAATACCTTTTCATAAGTTCCTCTTGTAAGGGCAATTCTATATTGCTGTAAAAAGAGGGTTATCATCCTTTTCAGGACAGCTACATTTGTTTTAACAGATGTGTCCCAGGGATCTGCTTGGCCCACAAGTTAGGCTTTCCAAGCAGATAGCATGAACCCTGCAGTTATTTTTGTCATCAATTCAGCACATACTGGCCCAGAAGACTGACTGTATCCTGGGTTACATCAAAAGAAGCATGGCCAGTCAGTCAAGGGAGGTGATTCTGCCCCTCTATTCTGCTCTGGTGAGACCCCACCTGGAGTACCATGTCCAGCTTCAGAGCCCTCAGCACAGGAAAGACGTGGACCTGTTGGAGCAGGTCCAGAGTAGGAGCACAAAAATGATCAGAGGGATGGAACACCTCTCCTATGAAGAACTTTTAAGAGTTTGGGGTTGTTCAGCTTGGTGTGGCCTTTCAGTACATAAAGGGGGCTTAGAAAAAAAAGATGGGGGACAAAATTTTTAACATGGATCGTTGTGATAGGACAAGGTGTAATGGTTTCAAACTAAAAGAAGGTAGATATAGACGAGGTACAAGGAAGAAATTTTTTACAATGAGAGTGGTGAAACACTTGAACAGGAGCCCAGGGAGGTTCTGGATGCCCCATTCCTATTAATATTCAAGGCCAGGTTGGATAGGACTATAAGCAACCTGATCTAGTTGAAGAAATCCTTTCTCAATGGAGAGGAATTGGTCCCTTCCAAACCAAACTATTCTGTGATTCTATGATTCTAAGATTTCTGTCTGTGGGAGAAAAGGAAAGGTTGCTACTGAGCTGGAGATCCATTCCAAGAAGTTATTCACATGGTAGAAGGATCCATTGCTATCAGGCAAGGTAGTGATTTCACAGGAAACAGCAAGGGTCTGGGCCTAAAAATGCATATTTTTTTCCTCAAAAACTTATTATTCCTGGGTCTAATTGCATTAAAGTCAGGTTTGATGGAGTCTTTCACCTTAGAGTTCAAATTTTACCCTTGTCTCCTGTACAATGTGTAGCTAAAAGTAGAGATGTTCATTCTTGTTAAAATTGAAGGGGAGAAATGTCATCCACATTTGCAGTAGCCCAGGTGATGTGGAGTGCCCAAAATACAAGTGAGATATATTCGGTTGACTGAAGAGAAGGGAACGTAGGTATTCAGACTCCCAAATCTCCTACCCTGCTAGTTTGGTCACCAATCAATAAATTATTCTGAAGCGGAGTTTTCCCCGTATCTCTTGGATTGATGTTGCTGTCCTTTGTACAATTAATTGGATATTCTTTAGACCAGGGACCTAAACCCCACTCAACTCATCTATGTCAATAAACTCACATAGTATGTAATGTAAGTAAAAATCTTACAAAAAATAGAGCAGATTTGGTTATGTTATGTTATGTTATGTTATGTTATGTTATGTTATGTTATGTTATGTTATGTTATGTTATGTTATGTTATGTTATAATAAGGTATTTTACTATTGACTAAGAGGCACAAGGAAATCCAGCTGCCAACATGCTCCTGGGGAGTCAAAATCACAAAATAGGCAACAGAAAACCACACTAAAACCACACTGGGAACACCACTGTTTTGCACACTGTGGGCTGGAGAAGATGGTGGCCCTTAATAATGAATGACTTTTTGGCCAAGGAGAGAAGAATTCTGTATTTTTCACCCTGAAAAGATTAAAATGTTAAATATCTCTATTTCAAATGAATAAACCAGTTCAATTGTGAGGAGATGGCTATAATTCAAACCACTGCAAAGAAGTAATATCTCAGCCTAGAATAAGGAAATAGCTAGTTAGGGAGTTCTTAAATTAGGTATTTAATTTTAAGTAGCTTTAGTGAACTTCATCCTAGAATATTTAAAGAATTGGCTGCAGCATTAGCAGTTATATTTAAAACAGTGAAGGACAGAGAAGGTACTAGAAGGCTAGAAAATGTAATACTTATTTTTTAAAAAAAAGAAGGGAAGTGATAGATCATTCAGTTCAAATTAATTATCTGGGAAATACTGAAAATGATGAGTAGATGGATGTTTGCAGGATAAACTGGGTAAAAAACAGTACAGACACATGAGGAGCAGAACAATCCATTTTCCCTGTAAAGAATGATAATAACTTTCTTCATTGTGTAGTAACAGTAGATACAGAAACACGTATCTTGACTATAATAAAATTTTGACACTGTTATGCACCAAGAAAAAGGGCTAGGAAAGCATAGCCTTGGGAGTATGTGGAAGTTGTTGAAATAAGTCTTCCAAGATATATAGTTTTTCATTCATTCTCCCACGGGAAGAATGAATGAAGAGGGGTTGCACGGGACTGGTCCTGGCCAGGCTTTGGTGCTCTTGTAAGCAAGCTGTATAGTTGATAAAACAAATTTACTATATTTGCAGATGATATGATATTTAGAAGGACCATATGTATGCTGGAGACAGGAATATAATTCAAAAGGATATAAAGTAACTGGGGACATGGTGTAAAACAGGATAACCCTATGTGAAGACATTAAGGACAAGTTCCAGTTTCTAGAACACTTAGGTGGAAATACAAGTTCACAGTGGGGAGCAATTGACTAGACAAGAGTTCTTCAGGGGGAAAAAACCAAGTTATGCTGACTTAGAAGCTGAACATGCTTGCTGAAAAAATTGTGAATGTCAAACTGGGGAGTGTAAACATGAGTGTAGTCTAAAACCAATGTGATATGATCCTTCAGTTCCACTGAGGTTTGAAAGGCTTTTGCAGGAGTCCAGTCTACAGTTTTGCTGCAAGGAGATGCAACCTATGTGGGAGGGTGTGGAAACCATCAACTTGAGTGTCCTGAAAGACACTTGTCCTCAAGTCTATTTTAACTTCCTGAATGGAGGAAAGTGCTTCAAAGGTAAATATCCATTTCAAAAGCTCAAGAGTTTCTATAAGTTAAAGTCTTCAGACAATATCTGCTAGGTACTATATAGCTTGTAGAGATAAATTCTGACAGGGACTAGAAGAGTAAAATATGTGATCTTTTGACATTCCTTGAAGAGGATCTTGTGATTAACCTTGCTCTATGCAACACCAAAGGTCTACGTAGCAGAGAGGACATTGTGGCCGCAACATGGCTTGAGAACATTGCTATATGTTATGTTTAATTAATAATGCCAAACAAAAAACCCAAGAGAAACTCTGACTTCTCCTGGTGCTGTGCTTGATTTTGCTGAAGAAACTGGCAGAATTACAGTTATGTGTCTGTGCTTCCCCAATGGAGGAGATGTAGGTACACAGATAACTGTCAATTAGCTTGAAAGATCGCATAGACCAAACAAGAATGATTCTGCTGTATATTGTTCAAACTTTCAGGAATAATAGCAATAATGCACATGGGAAGACATTTTTGAGGATTATACAAATCCACCAAAGAGAATCTGGATTTCAAAAGTATTTGTTTGCTGTTTAGGATAAGCAGAGAGATGCAGGCTGTCTGTGAATGAAAGGAAGCACTGAAGAGATAAAACACGTAAGGAGGGATTTTTTACACTCACTATTTTAACAACTCTAGGCAGGACCATTAGAAGAAACAGGCAGCTATAGATTACAACTCTGTGTGTAGTGTTTCTAACTTGTTAACCCTGTATTAAATCCATTAATGTGTTTGATTGGAAAAATAGTCTTTATTTGAAGGTATTAAGAGGTGGCAGATCCATCACTTGTGCCATAATTTTCTCTACTGATTTAACATTCTCAAGCCTGGGAAGTGAAGAAACCTAACCCAACTCAACTAAAAAATACCTTCCTTCCCCTCAGTGTTCATTATTTACAGTCTGAATTTTTGTGGATTTAATATTCAGCTCTGCTTTATTGTCTCAGTAAATTAAAGAACCCTTGAGTGACTGATTTTTTCTTTCCTTCTTTTTTTTTCCCCTGAATGGTTGATTAATTCTTCTGTTTATATCTTGGATAAGTAAACAGACAAATTCTTACTGGTAAAGTCTAATCCAAGTCTTTCTGGATGTTCTTTATTATGTTCTCTCCAAGCTGTTGACGCTCTTAAAACTAGTTACCAGAAGTGGATATGGTGCTGTTAGTGTGTTCCTCCCAGTGCTGAATACAAAAATTAATTAACTCCTACTCACTGACTGCCTATTTATTCAGCTATGAACTGCAGAGAGATGGAGTGACCTCTTGCATCATGAGCCTGGTTCCCTGCTGTTTGAATTGCCTAACCATTTATAAGAACTAGAACTGCTGAACTGGGTCCAGCCTGAAGTCCATGAAGGCCACTACCACATCCCTGACTGTAGCTTGTCATGGTGGCTTCAGAAAAAGCAGAATAAGCTTGCAATAATCTTTTGTCCCCCAGTATATTTTACAATATTCAGCAGTTTGCAGTTTAAAAGACATTTTAGATGAAAAGCTTCACTTTTATGCTTAATTTTTTGTATATTTTTTTCCTGTTGATTTATCTGATGTGATACATGCTAGTCCTCAGACTGAAAAATAATGAATAATCATTCACCATTCATCTTCTCTATACAATTCATGACATTTTCTTCCTCTGTCATAAATTCCTTTACATTTCTCCTTTCCAAGATGACTATTCTTAGTCTGTCTCTATAGAAGTCACTGCCTCATTTTGCATATTCCTGTAATTTCTGACAAATTTTCGACTCTTTTATTTTGGAAGTGGGGAGAAAGTAATGCATATAGGATTCAAGATGCAAGTTTTATTTTTAATCTGTTTGACTTGGTAAGAGAGCTTTAGAAACACACCCAGCATGAAGAATCAGCTACCTAAACTAGTTATTTAAAATAACTGGGCAGGTTTCCTAGATTATTGAATACCCACTGCCTTCCAGTGAGGTACTGGAAACCGGTATGCTCTTTTAATATCTGAATGCCACTATGGACACTGAGCATTTTTAAACTAACCTTTATAATATAAATATATCTTGGAAGCAACATGTTTGTCTGAACAGTAACAGAATGAAAAAAGTTCTTTAACTCTCACATTTTTTAATGCTGAGGTTAAACATGCAATCATGGGCAGGCAGGAAGAGGGTGTGCAAACTCTCTGCAACTGTATCATTTCATCATTTTTATAAGCAGTGGGGATTATTTTTTTTTGCAAAGAACACTATGCATTATAAAAACATTTGATTTTTTGAAACACGTTTCCTGGCATCTTAGACTTCAGCAATATTTCTTCTTTTCTCCTTGTGTTTAGAGGTTTTTAGAAGGTTTTGGGTTTTTGTCCTCCAAGCAATTTCTTGGGGAAATTATGACTAATTATATCTAACTTATGCTGCATTTACAGTGCCCTATGAAAAAAATATACACCTTCTACAGCAACAGTGGGCATGCTGAACTCCTTCTGTACTGCTGATGTATTCTTTTTAATTGATAGGGGCATGGTTTTAGTTCTTTTTAAACAGAAGACTTTTTATTGGTACAACCCTTACTCTTTGCAACAGATCTTAACTTCACTAAAAGGCCCAAATGAAAAAAAAGAAGGAACAAATAAAGCAAATTCCAGTACACCTGCCTCTTGGAAAAGTCATATGTACTGTTCTCATCAACCCATCCCCTTTTGTATGCACTGCACTTTCCTCAACCAAATTAAAAAGGGTAGTTAGTGTCTGGGGAATTTATATGCATCACTTACTAGCACATGGTGTACCTCTTCCTCTTGCTTTTTCTAACAGCAAACATACATCGTAGATTTTATGGCACAGAAAAGGCTTCATTCTTGAGAGAAACACGTCAATGTGGTTTTATTGCATTAAGAAATGCAGTCCTCCTTTGACCTTCATGAGAGTCTTCAAATGTGAAATTAGCTTTTGGTGACTGAAGGAAATGGCAACATTGACTTTCTTTGGTGTACAAGTGATAACTTGGGATCTGCATTGCAGGGATTTCAGATCCGGAAGCAGCAGAAGGCAGGAGTTGCTGACAGTGTTCAGACTAATAAATACCAAATCTCTCTGGTGAGCTCTACCACAGCTTTCACATACCAAGAAAACTGTTCACCCTGTGAGGGAAAATTCCCAGAACTGCTTTGAGCAGGTTTTGCACATCTTGGTTTTTGGAGCAGAAATCATTACTGCCAACTTTATCAGTGTTCCAGTTGCCAAAGGGATTTCACCAAAGAGAATCAGCCTCAATATTTTATTAATTAAATTATACCTACAAGGACTTCTTATCCAAAATAGAGCATTGCACAGTGTTAGCTGAAGACAGTTTCTCATCTAATTGCAGTTTGAAGCACAGACCACTGAAGCTCAAGTGTATATTATGTGGTGGACTTGTTAAAATTGCACTTTGCCTCCACTACAATAAAATAGCTGTCTGAATGAAGGTCTTGCTAAATAATATAATCATCTAATTCTGAGAGTTGTGCTTTGAGTTTCCCTTCATAAGCAATAATGTTTGAATAAAAGAGAATTTTACTATCAGGACACAAGACACAGTAGCCCAGAAAAATGAATACAGTCTTGGGAATTGAGAGGCAGGAATTATGGCCTTGGCTATCATTTTGGTTTGCTCACAAAACATGGGAAAACAATCATACTGACTTATTTTTAAAAAATAAAGATAATTGCTGATCTCTGGAGCCATAAATCTGGACCCATCTTAATGTCTGCCTTCACTCAGTGGGAGCAGATATTCCCCTGTGCTCACACCCTTCATGTTGACCTCTTATCCCTCTCCTTAAGCAGCAGCAATGCCAGAGGAGATGTTTGTGGCCTCAGATGTGACGGACTTTGATTGGCAACACCTCAGAACATGCTAATGCCTTAAAATATAAAATTGCCAGATACTGTCTACTACTACTGTAGGTCTATGTTACCATCATAGGAGGCAGCACTTTTGGTATAGAAGATATCTGAAGATGAGATGTCAGAGCAAGTGCCAAAGATACTTTTGTGAAAAAGTGTATGCAAGAGCTAGCAACCAATCCTTCCGAAGCCCCTGGCACAGTTCTTGGGAGCCCAGCTGACCCAGGGTGACCAGAAGCCTGCTGGGAGCCACCCAAGGGCAGGGGGTGGATCTCTGGTCTTGGAATCAGCCCCAGGTAAAGACATTACACACTTTAATTTTACCAAGCCTGTAGAAAAGTGAGAGCTTGACACTGAAAGAATGTTCGGAAAAGGAGACAAGTTTTATACATCCTCAAAAAGGCTGAACAAGGTCAGTAACATAAGGGTGCAACTGCAGCCCTCAGGTCTGTTGTCTTCTGTTATGCTGGGGGAAAAAAGTAGGTGAAAAATTATCTATCCACAGATTTGCCTTACAAAAATCTGTTTCCCTTTCACCTGAAAGCTGTTTAATATGGAATGGAGATTAAGCAAAAACATGCAGTGTTCTAGTTACATGAAATTAAAAGTTCTGTGTTGGTTAAGAAGAAATTATTTTATTCACAGTTTCAATTTACCTGACTCTGAAGAGATCTGTTTTGTGTTCTATGTCACTTACTGTCCCTTCCCCAGTGGAAGACTGAAATCTCCCTGTACTATCTTAGTGAAGCTGAAAATGAAGAACTATGCAGAAGATGCAGAGTGAAAAGTAGATCTGAGCCTTTCCTGGAAAGTGGGAGATAAGATGTTTTTCGTACTGTGCTTATGCCTCCTGACATGGACTTTTCACTGCTACAACAAAATCACAGCGGACTTTTTCCCCGGTATGATATACTTGTGCTATTGGATTTTTTAGGGAAAAAACCCCAACCAAACAAAAACAAATCACAAACAAACAAACAAATCCTCCATCCTAACACCCCCTAAATAAACCCAAAGCAACAAAGAAACACGAAACAAAGCAACAAAACCCCCCCCAGCTAACTGATTTTCCCCAAATGTTTTTGTCAGCTGTGTTTGTGACCAGAAAAGGGTATTGGCAATTGCAGCTTATTTCATTAAACTACTAATTTTTCTCATGTCCTGTACAAAAGAACAGTGCATCAGAGTTTGTGGGTTTTTGCCAACATTACTTTTTCTTCTTACGGGGTGGTCACTGAATCTTTGGTTTACTTTTCTGCCATGCCTGTTTTCAGATTTTTCTATTGAGGCAGGTAGAATAAAGGAAGTGGTGATGAATCGAGGTTAGTGTTACTAACTAGTGCCTGACGCAGGTTCTCCTATGGGAGGAGCTTATGGAGACACAAATGACCTGTGAGGAGAGCAGAAGGCTGGTGGGAGAGAACAAGTAAGCCATAGTGGTTAACATTTTCCAGAGTGAACACTTGTACCTGTGGAACACTTTTCTGAGAGGGAGTTGACATTTCACTGTGGTGTTTGCTGAGGTAGAAATCTTATTTCTTAGTGAGAAGAAATTACACCAAAAGAGAAGAAACTATTGAGGCTGGAGAGGTAGCTGGCTGTGAGAAATGCTGTTTGCTCTTAGAAGGATGCCTCCTCATTCCTTCGAAACAGTATTCTGATTTTAATTTTAAGGACTTAAGGATAAGCATCCCATCTTACTGAAGTAAATTTTGCCATGGGCTTCACCAATGCTGTAAGTTCACCCTGATCCCTCTGCACTTGTTTAGAGCAGGGAAACACACCCTGGGCACATGCTGAAGCAGTTGCACTGCTACAACCCTGCAACAACAGAGCCACGTTCCAGTCCCCAGTGAGGGCTGACATCTAAACAAGTTACATGTTGTAGTCATTCAGGCAGTTGCTGCACCATGGAAGCTACTTAAGTATCAGTGTAGAGATGTACCTTATATACAAAAGCCACTTGCTCCTTTTGAGCCCCCCAGGATGAACCTGCCACCCTCCTGACAGTATGAGCCAAATCCAGAGCCCTCCGCTCAGTGGCTGATCCCAGTGCTGGGTATTTCTCACAGCTAACAGGTCAGTAGGTTCAGACTGTGATCGGAATGGTCCCTTGTGTCCCTGAACAGCTAGTCCTCTTGTTTCATGCAATGTATATGTCACTTTTTATATTGTTTCAAAGAACCTAACTTTGCATAGTACAAATAAATCAGCAACAGAGCTTTATCTGATGTTAGTGAAGTGCACTTTCTATAAAATATTGCAAAATAGCCTGGTTGGGCCATGACCATTTGCTTTTTTTCAGACCTCCTGACTCAAAAAGAAATGGAAATAAGCTCAGAGATTACTTAGCAATGAATAATACTCCAGATGTTGTTAACTCTATCCTCAGTTGGACATCACAGAAGCAGTTGAGGGGTTCAGCTACAATGTATCTTTAGTCTAAAATGAAAAGAAAAAAAAAAAAAAGCTGACTCTTGTTCAAAAAGGGGAAGAAAGGGAGTCATACGAGTGATTTGGTTTACCAAAAGAGGCTAATGAAATGTTTCCCGTCCAAATTAATCTGTCTGAATCTTAAAAATCAGAGAGGTGCCACAGGATGTTATGTTAGGAAGCCAGAAGCATTTGCTATGAACATCAACTCCTCTTGCTACAACTCAAGCCAAGAACATCTCCAAGCATGCAGATTTCTATTCTTAAGAGGTTTACAGCATGGGTGAAATGGCTATGTGTAACTTTTTGCTATGGTAAAAAAAAAGAAAGGAAAGAAAAGATTGCAGCTGCAATCAACCCAGAGGCACTGCAGCAACAAAATGGAGTGAGAACTGCTGGAGAGAGGAGTTCAGTCAGAACCCAGACATCCTGCTGGAAAACACCCAGTGAATATATTCACATCCATTGGCACAGAAATAGTGGGCAGTCATTAGGATTGGTAACCTACACCAGCCAAGTGACTAGTCATATTTTAAGTGGTTATTATTCATTAAATAAATGAATTAAATGTCTTGCTTGACAGGATAGCCATAAGAAATATTTAACTTATCATACAGCATGATAGTTCAACAATACAAACCCTGCTGCAGATAATTAATCAGCCAACACAGACACACTATCCAAGAAGGAGAAAATGACAAAGAAATACCTCCATCTACCTGCTGTTTTCTCCCCAGGTAGCTGGGAATTTTTGTAGACATTATCAGCATTCCAGGTTATGAATTCCAAGCAAACTCAAAGATCAGCCATTACTTTGTACTTTTCCTTCCTGGGAGTCTGGTGCAGAGAGCAGCTGAGGCTGAAAAGAAAGATGCAAAAACCTTCATGACAATTCTCAAATTGGAAAACTATTATAACTGAAGGGAAAAAAAAATCACAGATTATAGAGGAAATATGGTGCAGGAAAAATCTCACTTATTGGACCACCCAGCATGTTCCAAACCAAAAACTTTCCTTTAAATGCTTCCTGGCTTATTTCCTGGATAGATGTCCCACAGGCAGGAGGCTGAGACTCCTACAAACCCTCTCCACCCTGCCTTCATGGTCAGCAGTGGATAAGCAGCCAGGCCTGATGCAACTCACATTGTAATCGAGGCAATCTGTAGGATAATAGTAAAGATCTGATTCACCTGGGAGAGCACAGCTATTTGAATATGCAAAACTTGTTGCTACCTCTGCAATGTATTTGCATGGCTTCTTCACAGCATGCCCATAGGACATGAGGACCCACAGGAAGCTACTCTCATCCTACAGAGCAGGAGCTTCCAGCAGTAAGGAAATAAATTTTTAACACCGTGAGACCACTGTATATTTACACGAAGCAGAATTTTAGACATAATAATTCCTCTCTTTCTCTTTTCTCCCTTGCTCTGAGCTGCTGCTGTGTGCATATCCCATACCTAGCTTTGAGGCAGCTATGCTGGCCTTCCACACCTGAGTGAATGTTACCCAAAGACTGGATTTTTCCAGGTCACTGAGTCCTGGCTTGCTTCTGCTATCTCTGAGGTCTTCAGCATTATAACCCTCCACCTGAGCAGAACTGGGCAAAATCATAGAAGCACCTGAAAATCCCTTTTAGAGTCACCCTCTTGTCTATATAAAAGATGATTATAAGTATGTTAAATCCATATTTATTTTTCATACAGGTATGACTTTATTCTCTTCCTCAAATTGTCTTTACTTTTCTATCGGCTATTGCCCTCATTAGGAGTAAAAAAACCATGAAAAATATTTTAAAATATTCATAATCCCTGCCTTTTTATTAATTTTAACTCTAGGAAGCAGGGTTCTCAATTTTATTGAAAGAATAGCGATCAATATCCTGGCTCTCTATAGTATGTATATATAATAGTGTATTGTATTATTGTAGCATATAGTATGATATATGTTATGTGGTGCATTACTACAGTGTACTTTGGACAGTATATTGAATCATGGAAACATTAGGTTGGAAAAGACCTCTGAGATCATCAACTCCAACTGTACCTGTCCACTAGTAAATCATACCCCCAAGTACCTCATTTACCTGCTTTCTAAACTCCTCCAGGGATGATGACTCAACCACCTCCCTGGACAGCCTGTTCCAGTGTTTGATAACTCCTTCTGTGAATATATTTTTCCTAATGTCCAACCTAAACTTCCCCTGATGCAGCTTAAAACTATATATAAGATATATAAGATAGTATATTGTGAGTATACATAGTGTAGATAGAATGTATATATGCACTATATGTATACATGAACACAAATATGTAGTGTAAATTCATAGAATCATAGAATGGTTTGGACTGGAAGGGACCTTAAAGATCATCTAATTCCAACTCCACTGCAAATGGGCAAGGACACCTCCCACTAGATCAGACTACCCAAGGCCCCATCCAACCTGGCCTCGAACACTTCTACTTCCTTTTATAGAATGCAAGATTGCCAACTATACACGCAATATATGAGCATATATGATTAAAATGTGGTATATCTGTGCCACAGTACTAATTTGTACAGTATTTACAAGCAAGTTGCTCTGTAATGAACAAATAATGAAGCCATGCCTTTCTGTACAATTTCACCACAGTAAACAGATTAACTATGACTGGTTTAGTGTTTGATAGGAATGGTTGGACTCGATGATCCGGTGGATCTCTTCCAACCTGGTGATTCTATGATTCTATATTTCTGAATCCTGCTTTCAGTTGCTGTCTAGAGAAACTCTCTATTGACTACAGGTTGGATTAACTATTCTCATCTCATAGGACTATTGCAGCCTTAAATTTCTTGGAGCTATTCTTTGATATAAGTGAGAAATGCAAGCATGTCCACTACCTCCATCACTGCTAGATTCTCCACAAAGCAATCGAGTAACCCTTCACCTCCCTTGAAACTTCACCACTGTGGTGGTACCACCTACAGTTTGCAGAGTAAGTATACTACAAAGGCCTTTAGTTATTACATCAACTACAACCATTTTGCTGTCCTTTATAATCTTCATAGATGTGTATCGTATTCTCCTGTTGCCTCTGTGCATCTGTCTCTCTGCCGTTATAGAAGGAGCAACCTTTTTTGTTCCTTGGCTGTACGTCCTGTAATTAGCATGATGGCTGTATTGTGCTACAATCTTTGTCTGTAGCTATGAGGAAATGCTTCAAAATGCAATTGTAGCCCTAGGCATAAGCTCAGTTTGCCTAGAGGCTCTCAGGAAAGATAGACAAGCTGTAGCCAAGCCTACTTTACCCATAAGGAAGACCTAAAAGCTGCTGCTGAAATAGGAGCAGCAGTGCTTGTGTTGGCTGCCTCCTCCCAGCAGCCAAGTTCATCATTCCCATTGCCTGTGGTCTCCCCATGTAGCAGGACCTCAGCTCCTGAGGAGCCTTTCCTGGTTCTTCACCGCACTGATCTTTTCTCCATACTTCACTTTATTTTCCCTGACAGAAGTTGCCTTGGCAAACAGAAACTATGTTCTTACTGTGCTGCCTGAGATGTCTTGAACTAGCACCATCTCTACAGATAGAGATATCTATAAATAAATTAGTAGTTTGAGGGCTGTTTAGTTCCCGTTCAGTTATTGTGCATTAAAATTCAATGTATTTTACTTCATCTTAGGTGGGAGATGAGTATGGAGGTCTTGGCTAGATCCCAGTCTTTCTCATTTCTCTTTCTCATTTCTCCAAAGCACACATGGAATAAAATTGCAGACATATATAAGACAGTATTTGTTAGAGGTAGAAAAATAGAAGGGTATCTGTACAACCATGTCTAATACTTTGGTCAAGCTGCATTCATTCTATACACAATGATTTTTCTATGCATGAATCAAAACAGAGGTTTGTTTTCCTTGCTATCAATAAAGGACAATGTTGTATTCATGCAGGTGCAAAGCGCTCCATGACTGTGTACCCTGGCCCAGGTGAATATAGACACTTACTTGGAAGCCATTTGAAAAATGCCACTGATTTGTTATAAAGTTTTTTTTGCCGGCAAGGATTGGTCACAGGGTCAACATGTGGGACTGATTCAGGGCATTATTCAGACAAGCATCCTCTGCCCCTGCTTTCTTGCTCTCTCTCAAACCAGTAGCAAAATATGTCAGCTGTCAAGGCACCAGTCATTTTCATAGAAGATGCATCTTAACCCTCAGCCTGCACACTACACTTTGATGATTTATCCAGACTAGTTTCTTCTGTATTCCCTGAAATCTTCCCTGTGTTGCTACTTAAAAAGTATGAAAACACATATAGCATATAAACATGTGAGCTTGCATTTGTCTGCTTGCATTTTTGTGTTTGTGCTGATGGGAAATTTAGTATTATGGATGATCTCATGTTGTAAAATTAATCTCTGCTTGTATGCTTTGTTAATGTTCTGGAGTGTTCAGATCAGCATTCTGGCAAGGTCAGTGGCTAGGATTAAAATGTTCTAAACTGTTAAAATGGATGTGATTAAAAATACCTCCTCCCTTCTAGGAGTTTGTAAAATATTCCCCTAATGCTGGAGAAAGGGCAGAAGCAGGAATGTAAATTTTCAGTGATTATATAATCTGTTGTTAAATAGAGCCACAGTTAAAGTCCTCCTCCCAGATATCAAGCTCTTCAGCAGAAATACCATATCATATAGAATCAAAGAATCATAGAACAACCAGGTTGGAAGAGACCCATCGAATCATCGAGTCCAACCATTCCTATCAAACACTAAATCAAGTCCCTCAGGACCTCATCCACCCGTGCCTTAAACACCTCCAGGGAAGGTGAATCAACCACCTCCCTGGGCAGCCTATTCCAATGCCCAATGACCCTTTCTGTGAAAAACCTCCTCCTAATCTCTAGCCTAAATCTCCCCTGGCCGAGCTTGAGGCCATTCCCTCTTGTCCTATCCCCCTTCACGTGGGAGAAGAGGCCAGCTCCCTCCTCTCCACAACCTCCTCTCATGTAGTTGTAGAGAGGAATGAGGTCTCCTCTCAGTCTCCTCTGAGGAATATGTGAGGAATCTACCCTTCCTGGAAATCTCATGCTACTTTGTGCTTATAGCAGAGGAAAAAATGATTTAGCAAATTGCAAGTCATAGGAAAATTGATGGGGGAGTATAGTAAAGATTTAATTCAGGTCGTTCCCATAAGTTAGTTGTTATATAATGGCAACTTCTTTCGTAGAAACTGATGATGGGTAGCAATGATAACCCCAAGGAGAAGGAAGGAGAAATCTGCTAGTCTCCACTTACGGGGTGAAACTTGGCCAAACTGCAGAAGAAAACTAGAGTAGCTAGACTTGGTTAGAGCCACAGCAGACAGGTCAGATGTCTGTGTATTGGTATTTCCTCATGTGTATACAGACACACAAACATATACAGAAACATGCATGCTGTGTGCATGCTGTATGCATAATGGGAACAACGAGAAAAGTATACTGGACAAGTTAATAATCTCAACAACTAATACAGCTGCAGCACCACACTCTCAAATTTCTCAGGTTAGAAGCAATTAGAAGTTAGAAGAGTTAGATGACTCAAAATTACTTTATTTTTATAAATTCCACAATCAATTGTACTGCAGTGCTTATTACTTACAAGCTGTGTTCTGTTCTTTCACAGTTGGTGTGTTTCTATATTTTCTATGTTTTTGAGTATAAGACAACTTTTCTTTAAATGCTAGCCTTTAGAAACATCTTTGTAGAGGGATTTGAGGTCAAAGAGCACTAAAATTTTCAAGGAGCAGAATTCACTGTAAGGGAGGAAGCAAACTGTGACTCTTACTGGGTCAATGATTCTACCACTACCTAAGCATACAAAGAGAGCAGTGAGAGTCCAGTATTTTAATTTTGTGAGTCAAATGCTTGGTTTTGGCTATCACTATAAGCATGGGCGTTGGTACAGCCAATGCTGCTGCTGCACAGAACAACCTTGTCCTCACTTTCAGAGTATGGCTGCAGGTAGTAGGGCAAGTACCCACATAAGGACTTCTTCGAGACCTCTCAGTTATTATCTGTTTCCTATAATGCCATTCTATTTCCTTCAGTCCCTCTTCAGCTCCACAGTACACAAAATAGAGGGTCTCTGTGAATTGCCTGGAGTGAATTGTCTGATCCAGCTAACAGACCTCCAGTCAAGCCATGTACAGACGAACAGAGGAACTGTTTCCACAGATTTACAGATGCTTAAAAAGAGATCTTATATTCTTAGTGGAAAGGGAGAAGCTGCATGTTTTCCTTCTCAGCTTCCCCCACAGAAAAAGAAAAATGTGCACACCCCCCATGCCCCAAACAACCAAACCACATTGTTTAGTTTACAAACTTTCACCATGAGATGGAGCAGCTATAGAAATGCACTTAATTTATGCTTTCCTACAAAATGACTGAACACACAGGGGACAGGAAACTCAGCACCGATTGATGTGAAAACTTAAAATGTACAAAATAACCCCCTAAAAATCTACTTCCCTAAATCAGCTGATGTGACGCTCTTGTAAATGTGTAAGAGAGTAATCAGCTTCTTAATAACTTTATTTCAGCCATGGGACAAGAAAATGGATGATTATTACCTTGTTTCATTTATGTGGTACCTGACAGAGTGCTCAATCCTATCCCAGAAAACCACTGGGAATACTGTTACATAGGTCATTAGTCCTTCCTCTTCTTCCTTTTTCTTCTCCCTTTTTTTCACCATCAAATCTAACCAATAAATATTTTCTTCTCTCTGTTTGAAGTTTTATCACTGTCTCATTATTTTCAGGTTAGTCTGCAGAGATACTATACATGTGTGTGTAGGAAAAGAAGGTGGAAAGAGTTGGTGTCAATCCATGAAGGCAAGGTTTGGAGGGTGGTTCCTGAATTAGGCAGCAGCAAAGTAGCTCTTGCTCACACAGAAGTGTGCCAAAGACGTCTTGGATATCATCTGTTTCCAGTAATGCCCTGCCAAATTATTTGTCACAGGAGGTCTCATTTCCTCCTTGCTGAGGTACTTGAAGAAGGAGATTTTCTTCAATGGTCCCAATGAAACCTGTAAAACAGTATAATAGTTTCATAAGAAAAGAAAGGTTGGTGGACATCTTGAGGATGAATTTCTTTCACAGTATTCAGGATTTGTACATGAATAGATTGCTAAAGGTTAACTGCACTCCAAGACTGGTCTTTTCTAACAGCCATCTGCATTTCTACCATAATTAACTAGGATGTCAGAAGTTTAAGAGAATAGGTGAAATTTCCAAGCATCACTTCTTAAATAAAACAACTTGTGCAGACTGAAGCTGTCCAATAACTGAGATTTCCATTCAGTTTAAAAAAAGAAATAAATCACTCCCCTTAAACAGTGGAGTCACGTAGCTGGAGGGGTGAGGCTTTTATCTTTGGTGATGTCTCTAATGTGGGACCTGGGAGTACATCCCAGAGCCAAATTTGGAGCATCTCCATGAGACCATGGATGTGTATCTCCTTTCCTCCTTCTCTCCTGCCAAACTGGCAATCAGGTTGCCACAAAGCTCTGCTCTCTCGCTGCAGTCATTGAGGGCATGTCGGGGAATTACAGGATGGCAATTGTGTGGGAAGTGGGGCACATACCCTCTAATTATAGGGCTAGATTTTTTTTCATATTTACATAGGTATTTCATTAGAAGTAATTATTTTACCACTGGTAGAGTAGCTCTGAAGTAAAATGTCTAACTGAAAGCAGAATTTAGGATCAGGATTTAATATACAGAAACAGAACAGCAACTCTGTAACTTACTGTATTTATGGACGTAGTTCTCTGAGACCACATTCATTCCTGCATAACTCTACTCAAATCAATAGAACTACACTGGGGATTAATTCACTCCTTAAATTTAACCACATCGAAAATAGTCATAATGTCATATGACTATAATATTTTCATTTTCCATGGGGAGAAATTTGCCAGTATGTAATATGGTCTCATGTACCTGCTTGCACATTACCTCCAAATGTGTGAGAGCCTGCAAGAATGGTAAAGCTGAAGAGGTCATGCTGTTTATGTTGGAAATGGGCCAACTGCATCACTGGCTGAACATGTAGGCTGCCTTTGATATGGATGCGCAAACCCGATTTCGAAATGGTATGATATATGTCAATTACTAAATCTCAAAACTTCTATGTTGTTGTTTCAGCAAAATTCTTTATGTGAAGAAAAGGGGGGGTGAGGGGGGGGCAGTCCTAAGAGGACCAGGGCAGCTGCAATTTCTGCTGAGCTCACTAGGATTTGGAAGTGTAGTTTTGGAAGCTAAAGGATTTGTTCTGGTCTGGTACACGCTCCAAGAAGTTTCTTTAGAACCGGTAGAATCATAGGCATATAAAACTGTACAAGCTTGGTCCTAACAGAAATCTTTAAGACTACTTGCCATGTTCATGGTCTCTGTATTATTTAAGATGATCAGTAATTCTCTAAAAGATAAAAGTAGAAAATACTGAGCTCTGAGTAAAGGATAGATCTGTATCTGTTTCTTTCCATCAGTTAGAATTTCACATGTGTTTTTGCAGAAATCTAACAGTATTTTCAAGAAGTGGGAAAAAAAATCCTGTCTCTTAAATGTTCTTACAATATTTTACTTTATTTTTTCACAATACCTCATAAAATTTTAGTTTGGTTTTCGACTGCAACTAGAAGCTGGTAATTCCTTAGTTCAAATTATAATTTTGGATACTGAAGCTTTTCATGTTTTCCTGTAAGAGGTTATGCTTTCCAGGTTTTGATATCCTACTCTCCCCAAATGATATCTTTAAAAATATTGGATCATTGAAGCCAATTTATTTCAGTTATTTGAGGGGAATAGAAGATGGTTCAAATAAAAGAAATAAAAATAAAATGTTCTCATGAATTTGCTTTTCCTTTCAAAAGGAATTTTTTATTCAAAAAAATTACAAATTTAAAATCAGTTTTGCAATAAGTCAGTGGGACTATACAGGGAATAATCAGTACTGATAAACTGATTCTGTTGAAACTGGTGATTTTAACCTGGGGTCCAAATAATTATGGGCATTTTTAATGCTAAAAATCTTGTCTCCTGGATTTTTGTACTGGTTCTTCTAAAACACCTTTTCTGTTTATCTTATATACTGTTTATATGCTACATCTTCACCTCAGATATCTGCTCTCCAGCCAGGTGCCACCACCAGTTTAAGAAAGGGTTGACTTTGCTATACAAATAGCTCTTGGAACATGTAGATTTTAAATGTCATCACATTGCAGCATTTTCACACACAGGGTGATGATGTTTTGTTTTGACACAGTGTCATCACGCTGCATGCCAGTAAGAAGATGTTTTGACACAAAGTGCTGACAAAACATCAAAATGTTAACAATTGCTCTTTAATATTCATGTGTTCTGCAATGCCTGGAGCATACTAACTGATAACAGCAAGACAGAGGATCAGTAAAGATTGTTCTTAAATATATTTATTATTTTTTTATACAAACAAATTCCTACTCGGGTGAAGGTGAACACATGTCCTCCATAAGGACTACCGAAAAGGACGCTATCAACGCAGCATTTTAATTGACAGGCAAGGAAAATAAAAAACAACAACCTCCTTCTTTCTAACTTCTTTTTTTATTTTTTCAGTTGCACAAGGAAAACCAAACTAATGTTCAAAAGTAACAGCATAGAAAAATACTGATAATAATTTAATGTAAGGGATTGGAAGTAACATTAGGTAGAAACTGTTGTAACAGTCTACATTTGAAAGAATAGGCCTGTGTTAGAAGAGAATCAGATCTTCTAAGGAACAGCTCAAGATTTTCAGCTCTGAGGCATGATAAAGGGAAGAAAGATTTCAGGATGAACAGAGTCAGCAATGAGCCAGCCTGAAATATGCAGCTCAGCACCCTGGATGTACATGAAAACTGAGGGGTTTGCACCCTTGTGATGCGGCTTCTTGACCATCCCTTAACCAAACCAGCAGCAGTTTAGGTCCAGGTTCCAAAAGAGGTAAAAGCCTCCTTTTTGAGGAGACAAATCCTATAAATATGACTACCTCAGTGAGCATTCTTTGAGCTCTCTCTGCCTGGCAGTGTGGCTGAAAGGCAATGATCTCCCCTTGCCTTGGGACACCTTTCAAGGATACTCCTCAAAGCAATGAGAACTTTAACTAATGACAGGTTGCTGGCGAGTCCCATTTGAGTCCAACCTGGATGGCAACTGGACTGCATGTCAAGCAACTCTCCTTTTTGACAGGGATTAGTCATTCAGCCTAAACAAGTAATATTTTAAATAGAATAAATCACTTTGAGTCATAATATTGTATGATTTAGTATACTGTTTGCTTAGCTTGACTCGCTTACCTTGACTTACTTAACATAAGTAGCTAGATTTGCTGAAGCATTTGGCTGTGAACTGTAAATTTCCTCTTAACTTACTGAACGTGTACTTAATTAATTAAAACGCAGCCTCCGGTCAACAAATATTGGAAGATATAGAGGCTTCAAGGATACAGCTCAACACCAGCTGCACTGAGTCAAGCAAACAACCTGCCTGAAAGAGAGTGGAGGAATCTAATGAGGAATAAGAAGACGCCAGGCCCAAATTTTACTACTGGGACACATGATAGCACGAGATGGGGGTGAATAGCCTGTAAGGGTCTAATTGTCCATGAATTTCTTTGTTCATGTCAATTCTGTCTCTGGAGCTGACCATGCCATTGTACCATTCTATTAAATTACTTATTTTATAAAATCCACTGTCTGATATTCTTTTTTCAGGAAACTTCAGAGTTAAACCTTGTAGAGATGTAATGCAGGATACTTAGATGGAAAGTAAGTGAATAGGGGATAAGCATGATGAAACTTTGAAATCTTAGCTAAATGACACAGAGAATCAATCTGTTGTACATATATAGACCTTTAGCTATAAACACATGTAATCCTTAACTTTTTGCAACCCAAGTCTCTGTGTAAATCATTCCAAATTGATTTGAACCAATTCTGCCTCCATATATTACCTCCATGTAGTAGGTAATAAAGTGACCTTGCCATCCAACTCTGTTAAGTCACGCTTTTATCTACATACAATTCCTGACAAATTGACACAATCAGCAGGATCCCAAAAAGCTATTTTGCAACAAATTGGTGTAATCAGAAGGATCTTAAACATCTCTTTTACAACAACCCTAGAGACGGAAGCTAGTCTATCAATTAACTCATCTAAAGCAGAGATCCTCACATGAATTTCTCAATATGTTTCATAGAAGGGATGAGTAAGACTATGAAGGCAGTAGTTTTCCCAAATTCTATTTATTTTTGCTGGATATGAACACGAACACAGGTTTTACATGAATCCTGCAACAGCCTTTTGCAAAGCACTAGACAGCAACTGGGGCAGAGAAGGCACAGATCAAGGCTGTCCACCAGCCAGGTGGAGAGAAGCAGAAGCCTGACACTGGGCCAAAGCCAGGATTTGTACAGTCAAGTGTTCTTCTCACTGTTCAACCTGTTCCCACACTTCACCAGCACAGAAACCTGCATGACAGCCACATTTCACAATTTTATTTATTTCACATTTTATTTTCATCAATCACTAAAGGACTTTAACTTTTTTTTAGCCACTGCAACTATTTAGGGCAATGCTAATAAACCAGTAAAATAAATATTTAACTATATAGAATTATTAGCATATGACATGGAGCTTATCTGGCCTTTTTAAGATGAACCACTCTGATACTATTAACAGTTTTGACTGTTTGAGAACCACAGTTGTTTTCCAGTTTTGAGCTATGCTTCATTTTATGATCTTATATTTGAGATTACAGTATTTACCAGAAAGGAGGTGATATATAGAGAAATGACAAATAACTCTGGGTAATTTTTCAAGCCACAGATATGCTAAGCCAAACAGGTTAACATAAACATAAAATTATTCTCCATTTTCTGCAAATATAAAATATGCATGAAAATCAGTTCTGCTCTGTGAATGGAGTGATTGATTTCTTTGGATCTATCAAATGATTAAAAGTTACTTACTTGCAAAAATGTGTGTGCAGAATAAGACCCTTAATAGAACTTGTATCTGGATACATTATTCTTTCCTCATGAATTTTCATTAGCTGCAACGGTATAGACTTGCTGTTGTTATAGCATCGAGTTACTTGCACTGATGTTCATGAAACTTAAATTTAATCTCTTTCTTTAGAAAGCACGAGCCAAGAGGAGGCTCACACATTCTGATGGTCTGAAACTAATAGTATTTTATTCTAAAGGTTTATCACTAATGTAAAGATTTGGTCCTGAGCCCATTTCTCCAAGGATTAGTCTCTCCAAAGTTTCTGGCACGTGTTTAAGTTACGTTTGAGTATAATGAATGATGGCCATGAAGAATAGTCATATCCAGCAGCCTGTGCTGAACATCTCCTGCACCGTTATAGGTTGAATTCTGTAAGAGTTCAGCACCTTTATTTCTTACTGACCTCACTAGGATGTAAGATTCTTAGAAAAAAAGCTGACTGGATGATTACAATTCCATTTTATGCAACTTTCAAGATTCAATACTTCTTTTGGTTTCATGTTAAACTGGGTATTATTGTACTGAAACCTGAACTATTCCGCTTGGAACCTGAGCAGCATTTCATGATTTACTTCCATGTCACCTTGAATCTGGTAAAAAAAATGAAAGTAGCTTTCCTAAATGAAGGTAGTAAAGTAGAAGAGAGTCTCTTTATTTCCTGGGGGGAGGAAATTGAAGATAAAAACTTCAAAGAGGAAAACTGAACTTATGAGGGCTTTTGTCCAAGTAACTCACAGGTGTAAGCTTTAGCTCTTCCCCAGCTTCAGGTCCCTGTGTACTACACAGGCTTTGTGTCACTAGTGCCCAATGCAAAGGCACTTGGGCAGTGCCCACATATACCTACACAGCCTAGGAGCATGGCTGTTTGACCCTTGGCTCTTGACTCCAGGCAAGTGTGAGCAGAAGCATGCACTGCCACCTTGCACATGTGGGTAATAGGTGGGTTGGAGCTCCATTTTGCTCTACTGTGGCATTGTACACACATTCTTGCTACAATTTCAGACAGTTTCTAGAGGAAATTTGCAGTTAACTACTGATTAAAAATTATTAAAATGTATGTAAGTGGCAAATGCATGCATTAGGGATGGGATTCCTAGCATATGGATATAATTACAATGCACCATTCATTTAGAGAGATGTCTAGGAGAGCTGCAGGGTCTCTCTTTTCCTCCACTCCATGCTTCCTGATTCAGCTAAGCATCAAGACCTGCCTGTGCGAGCCCTACAGAGTTATCTGCATATGCCCAGCAAGTCTGACGCACACATCACACACGTGCTAGCCATCTGTACAGTGCAGGAGCAGGAGGTTCAGCGAGCTGCCACAATTCTCCTTGTGACTTCCTGGACAAAAGAATGGGAGCTGTATTCACACCATACTGATGGTGTGTGACCACACACTTGGCCAGTGTGCTGAGGGGCTGAGCCCAGCCCTCAGAGCTTGTCTGACTTCAGCTGCAGGTCTGCCTGTTCGTCGTGGGATTTTTCTCCTTCCATTTCTAGTCATTCTGTCAGTGCCTGCATTGATATCCATTTGGCTTACCTTTCAGAGCCCAGACAGACTGGGGAAGCGATTGCCCTCTGCAACTGCAACCATGTGAAAGGTCTCTGAGCAAATCCTCTCACTTACTCAATTATGCCTTCACTGAAGTGATTTGCACTGCCTTGGGCAGAGAGACCTGAACTCCCACTGCACCACACTCATTTATCAGGTGAAATGAAGCAAAGAAAGCAAGGTCAGTGAGTGTCCATGCTGCTTACAAGCTGCAGAACCCTCCAGCCTGTCATTGCTCCAATTCCTTAAAAACTCATTCCCTTCCCAGCATTCTGTGCTCAACTCATGGGCAAGAGGAAGCTTGTCAGCTTTTGTCTGCAACACCAAGACAACAATGAGTACTACAGACAAAACTGTTGCAGAGAAGGTAGTATCCATTTGGAGCATTGGAGGACAAGCTCCTCATCTCCCTAATAAGTTTTGATGGAAAGCAGTATTGGCAAGAAAAAAAACACAGGAACATGCAGATAGAGTGTTTGACTTTTTGGTCCTTGGAAATTTAAAGGTAATAAAACTACATTACTCAGTAAGTTTAATTAATGCTGTTTAATATCTTCATCAGTTATATAGACAGCATGATTGACTGCACCCTCAGTAAGCTTGCAGATGATATCAAGCTGAGTGGTGCAGTTGCCATGTTGGAAGGATGGGATGTCATCCAGAGGGACCTGGACAAGCTGGAGAAGTGGGCCTGTATGACCTCATGAAGTTCAACAAGGTCAAGTGCAAAGATATACAGCTGGGTTGGGGCAATCCATGGTTGCAATACAAGATGGGGGATTATGTAATTGAGAGCAACCCTGCAGAGAAGGACATGGAGGAGCTGACTGATGAGATGCTTGACATGAGCCAGCAATGTGAGCTCACAGGCCACAAGGCCAACTGTGTCCTGGATGAATCAAAAGAAGCGTGGCCAGCAGGTCAACGAATTCCTCTCTTCGAGGAATTCCAGGTCTATTCTAATTCCAGGTCTATTCCTCTCTTGCAAGACCTTTGCTGGAGTATTATGTCCAATTCTGGAATCCTCAGTATAAGAAGGATATGGAGCTGTTGCAACAGGTCCAGAGGAGGGCTACAAAGATGATCAGGGGGCTGGAGCACCTCCCATATGAGGACAGGTTGAGAGAGTTGGGATTGTTCAACCTGAAGAAGACAAGGCTCCGAGATCTTGTAGCATCCTTCTAGTACCTGAAGGGGCTACAAGAAAGCTGGGGAGGGACTGTTTACAAAGGCTTGTGGTGATAGACCGAAGGGCAATGACTATAAACTGGAGAGGGGCAGATTTAGACTAGATATAAGGAATAATTTCTTCCCCATGAAGGTGGTGAGGCACTGGCACCGGTTGCCCAGGGAAGCTGTGGCTGCCCCATCCCTGTACAGAAAAAACCCAACCATAAATAAAGAAAAAAAAAACCAAACAAACCCAAGCTAGAAATTTACTACACTATTTCATAGAATCATAGAACAACCAGGTTGGAAGAGACCCATTGGATCATTGAGTCCAACCATTCCTATCTAACACTAAACCAAGTCCCTCAATACCTCATCTACCTTAAACACCTCCAGTGAAGGTGAATCAACCACCTCCCTGGGCAGCCTATTCCAATGCCCAATGACCCTTTCCCTGAAAAACCTCCTCCTAATCTCCAACCTAAATCTCTCCCGGTGGAATTTGAGGCCATTCCCTCTTGTCCTGTCCCCTGTCACTTGGGAGAAGAGCCCAGTTCCCTCCTCTCTACAACCTCCTTTCAGGTAGTTGTAGAGAGTAATGAGGTCTCCTCTCAGCCTCCTCTTCTCTAGGCTAAACAACCCCAGCTCTCTCAGCCACTCCTCATAGGTCCTGTTCTCCAGCTCCTTCACCAGCTTCGTTGCTCGAATGCCATTTCAAATGGTGTTCTTCGTAATTTGGAATATGACAGCAGCACATAGGGGTTTTTTCCCTCCAATGGGTAGATCAAAACACAGGTATTTGGGGGGAAAAAATCAGTCAGACAGGTTGTAAACCACTTTGAGTGGACTGTGCTGCTGAGGAGGCAAGATCATCTTTGAGAACTGATATTTAAAGATTCGCCAGAGCTACTGCATAGCTTTCAGAGTCTGAGAAACTCAGGGCTTTTGAGATTGTGAGGACTCTTCAGCCAGCTTAGTGCCCACTGACCACTGCCAGCTCAATGCCAAAGAATGGTGAGGAAGTAATGGCGAGAATAATACATGTCTCGTCAACCAGTCTGAGAAGCCTAGGTGCCTTTTCCGGAAGTAACCTTGGCATTTACCTGACAGATTGCTGATATTTGGCTATTGAACAATAATTCTCAAATTATCCATGCCATTATTTGAGCCCAGGTTGAGGTTATCATGCAGAGAGATTTCATCAGCTTTCAGGGTCATAAAATAACTGAGTATAATCCTGTACACCAAGTTTGGCCATTCCTCTTTTCCTGTACTTTGAAGGGACATCAAAACTACCAGATTTCTTTTGATTTAAACACAAATGCTTTTTGCTACCGCTTATCCATCCTTATGAACAGGCAGGATGCTCTGGCCTTGATTCTACTGCTCTAATTCACATCTACATCTGCAAAGCAGGCAAGGTACAAAGGTACCGTTTCAACCGAATATGTGCATGCTTCTTTCACACAAAATCTTGGGGCAGTGCTGAGTAGCTTTCCCAGCCAAGATGATGAGCAGAACATGGGTGATCTTATCACTGCAGTGTTAAGGTGGGAAATGTGTCTACCCAACAGCTGTTTCAGAATTGATGCACCATTTTTCTTTGTCTTTTACCATCAAATGGACATTTACTTAACAGAAGTTTTAGGGCTTCATCCATATTATATGACTACTTTTCAGTGTAGGGCTAGCATAAAAGTAGCTATTTTTATATGGGCTCTTGCATGGAGAACTGGCAAAAAAACCTGGTATGTCAGAAGGCACTCCTAAGAACATCTTCTGAAAAGACTCTTGAATCCACCTCCCTGTTCCTTCTCATGGAGCAATGAAAACATTGCTAATTATCCTCCATTTCAATTCCTTGCATGCATGAAGCATGCAGAACACAAAGTTCAAATCTTATGTTTTATTTGTGTAGCATTTCTGGGACCAGATTTTTGACTCTACCACTGGCTGCATTACAGGTTGGCAAAGTAAAGATCTGACTTCTGCTGATAGTCCTCAGAGACATGGTCAAGTTGACTGCAGCTGTGGAGATGCATGCATCTCCTCTACTGTGTACATATCTCTCTGCTGGCTGGTGAGGAAAGGGGCAGTATTACAAGGCTGGAAGTTTTTACTTTCAATGCAGCTACTTGTCACAGGCAGTATCAGATAAGAGGAAATGAGATGCAAACTGCTTCAGGATAGCAGCTGAAGGCACCTGAAATCAATGAGAATCTTATTTCTTCTTGGTGAGCTCTTTCAGATCAGCGTTGCTCCTGTTGGAATAGTCATTTTAAACAACACTGTAAGGAACAAGATAAGAAAGCAGGGACATGCATTCAGTGCTTTGTTTCATGGTCCTGAGTCTGCCACCTTCTGTTTCATAGAATCTCAGAATAAATGGCTTTACTAAAGTCCAGGTAGATAACGTCCACAGCCTTTGAGATAGTGGGTCACCTGGTCATAGAAGGAGATCAGGTTGGTCAAGTAGGCCCTGCCTTTCATGATCACATACTAGCTAGGCTTGATTCCCTGGTTGTCCTGCAGGTGCTTGGTGAATACACTCAAGATGAACTACTCCATAATCTTCTCCAGTACCTATGTCAGGCTGACAGGCCTGTAGTTCCCTGGATTTCCTTCCAATTCTTCTTGAATGTGGGCATCACAACAGCAAGCCTCCAGTCATCTAGGACCTCTCCTATTAACCAGAACTGCTGATAAATGATGGGGAGTGGTTTGGCAAGCTCCTCTGCCAGCTAGTCTTGTGAGTGTCCAGGTGGTCCAGGTTGTTAACTACTTCTTCCTGGATTATTATTCTGCTCTGCATCCCTCTCTTCCAGCTCAAGGAGCTGAATATCCTGGAGACTATTAAAGACTGAGGCAAAGAAGGCATTAAGTACCTCAGCATTGTCCTCATCCTTGATGGCAATGTTCAGTCCCTCAGATCCAAGAAAGGATGAAGATTCCCGTTGGCTCTCTTTTTGTTGGAAATGTGTTTGTGATAGCTTTTTTTTGGTTATCTCTTACAACAGTGACCAGACTGAGTTCAAACTGGGCTTTTGACTTTCTAATCTTCTCTCCACATGACCTAACAAGCTCCCTGTGCTTTTCTTGAGTGGCTTTCTCCTTCTTCCAAATGTGTTAAACTCTTCTTTTTTTAATTGTGTCCAGCAAAATGTTCCTGTTCAGCCAGGCTGTTTGTCTTCCCTGGTGGTTCATCTTATAGCCTGCTCCTGAGTCTACCAAGGGACTCTCTCTACCAGTTTCCTGAACACGTTAAAATCTACCTTCAGGAAGTCTATGGTTGTGATTTTGCTGATCTCCTCCTTATTTCAACAAGAATCAAGAACTCTTTTATTTTATGGCCACTAAGACTAAGACAACATCTGAATTTAATGATATTTAATTAAACTGGAATGGTATTTAATAGTATTGAAATATTAATGTATTTAATGATAAGTACCTCACAGCTAGGATTCCCTCCTACCATTTGTACACTCAGTGCACAGTGAGGCCCTGATGTCAGAAACTGTCTAATGGCACAGGTAAAATAATCCAGAGCAAATGTTTCAGTTTCTTTCTCAAGTTGTATATTTTGGACATGATGAAAATATGCCAAAGGCTAAGGGTGCACACGGATTCACAATGAAACCAAAGCAAATATTCAAAGCCCAAACATACAGCTTCCCTTCCTTTGCTGCAGAGCTTTTGGAGTCTCTTCTCACACACAGAGAGAGATTTTAGAGGGGTTTCATTGCCGCTGAGCTTTATTCTTGTTTAATATACACTGTATCTGCTTCTCTCTTCATTAAAGTACAATTTCAAACCCTGTTAGCAGGGATGAAACAAGACTCCAAACTAAAAAGAAAAAAAGTTGTCATGAGGTACACATTCTGAGCTGGCAGGCTCTGAATATAACTTATGCATGAAGCAAATGCAAGCTCTTGGTTTAAGAAGGACTAGGGTTTTGATAGAAATCTTAGAGTCCTAGAGCACTCACCCCGTCAAGTGCTAAATATCTTTGATGAATATGGAGTGCAATGTGGTACACAGATGACAGAGCAGGCGCTTAGAAAGTACAAAACAAAACAAAAAATCCTAAACCTCGGACAGTGAGATTAAGCAGATAGAATGATACTACACAGAACTCTGAAGACACTACGTGTTCGGACATGCACTAAATCACAGCCTTTTATCGAGTCATGCAGGCTGCCATTGCAGATCTATCATCAGCTTCCATGAACATGATGGACTGCCTGGTAAGTGGGTGTAGTGCCATGCTAACAGAGCAGCGTGAATCTTAACATGCAAGAGACTGCACAGGAGCCTTAGGTTGCAGGTGAAACAGGAATGGCGAAACTTTCATGTTGTTTCTGTGGTTTTTACCACTTGACATCAGCACATATGATTTGCACGCCTCTCTTGGGCTGGATTGCTACTGCAGAGTTATAAAGCAGCTCTTGTGTGCGCAGAAGGTAGGATCTTTGAAATTCAACTACCGTCAGAGCTTCAGGAAAGAAGGTGAGATGAATGGTGAGACAAAAGTGTGCATTAAATCTCTTCTCTTCTTGTTTCAGTAACACAAGCCCGCTCCGGAGTCAGCACAGATCTGGATGTCTTCAGGAAACCCAGTGCTGTCTGCAGGTATGGCATGTGTTTCTTTCTCAGAGAAGTCATCTTTCAGGCAAACCCTGCTGATGAGCAGGTCCTTCTGTGTGGTCACAGAATGACCAAGTATTTTTCTTTTAGCAGGAAGAGATTATTCTAGTGGCTTTGGCTTTTCAAACTGAAATCAGCTTGCCTAAGAACTGATCTATTTTTTAATCATTTGCCACACGGTATGCATAGCCATCAGATGACAAAAATCTGCCTTATCCTGTTGGCCAAAACTGATTTTTTGCAAGTAATTATTTTTTATCTTGCTTCATCTGTAAGCAAGTCCCCCTTGATGTAAGATTTTTCTCTCTCAAGATCCCTTGGATGAAATACAGCGCAGCTTTGTAGTTAAGTTTGTCATTGTCTATCATTCATATTATTTTTATTTCAAGGCACCAGATAAAAATCTATCCTCACTTACTCTCATGCAACCACACAGATTTCAGCGTGGCTGCAATTGAGGATGGAATCTGACCCATTGTGTTTGTTTTTAATCAGAATATGCATGACTTAATCTTGCCTTCCACTTTATTTTAATCTCCAAGGGCAGCTCAAAGAATCAGATGTTGAATCTCAAGAGATTTCTCCCTCGTGAAATATTATAAATACGTCAGGCATAATGTTTTGTAAATTCCAGGTTGTTGATTTACCCCAGCCAGCTGGCTGGGCAGGCTCAACCACTGCACACTGCCATACAAACTGGGAGGTCAGAGCTAGGCACACGCAGGCAGAATGGTGGGACAATGTACTAGAGCACATTGGATGGATTCCACATATTGTAGTAGATTATGTGTTTGGTATTCTGAGGCAAGGGGGGGTTGCAAACCAGCTGTTGCTCAGGACTTCATTTAACAGGCTGAAGTAGAGAGAAGTTGAAGTTAAGATTTATCCCCATGTCTTCACCATCCTTGACTAGATTTTGCCCTGACCCTTCTACCAAAGGCATCAGAGTCGTGATGTGCAGGGATTAATGCACAGACTTCAATCTGATGGGTCGAAGACCTTTTATTGAGTTAACTCTTTCTTTTGGGTTAACCTTTTGGGTTACATAACAGGGTGTCCATGAGACTATCTACAGTGTATTATTGGCTAAGGGTAGCTGCCCATAAAGCTAAAGTGACAGGGGACAGGACAAGAGGAATGGCCTCAAGCTCCACCAGGGGAGGTTTAGGCTAGAGATTAGAAAAAATATTTTTCAAAGAAAGGGTCATTGGGCACTGGAACAGGCTGCCCAGGGAGGTGGTTGAGTCACCTTCCCTGGAGGTGTTTAAGGCACGGGTGGATGAGGTGCTAAGGGGCATGGTTTAATGTTTGATAGGAATGGTTGGACTCAATCCGATGGGTTTCTTCCAACTTGGTTATTCTATGATTCTATGATTATCGGCTAAACAACTGTGCATGCTAAAAAAACCCAAGTTACACTAAAATTAACTATGTTGATATTTTTCTTTTGTTTTTCTCTCAGTTGGTACTTGTTCCCACTGAACTAGCTCTTGTTTTTGTCTCGGCTGTCTCGTTTTCCTCTCAGCTCTCTGTTTCAAGGTCTTGTTAGAGCTGCTTGATATCAACAAGGCCTACAGCATCAAGTCCTTCTTTCCTGTAAAATGTCTCCACAGTGGTGTGCCTCTGTAGATGGATGAGCTGGAGATCCTACCTTACCAATCTCCAGATCTACTAATACTCATGGAAGAACTGCATGCAGACAAAAAAACGTCCATCGTCAATGTGAACACTTCAGAAATAATTGCCTTTCATGAAAATCTGACACACTTCTTGTGTATCTTGAAAATAAAAAGGATGATAGATTTTTATATGACTAGTCATTACAATTAAGGATAAACTGGTCTTTTTCTTTCTTTTACAAGACTGATTCACCCTGCAAATAGTCTAGAAAGTTATCATTTATATCTGACACATCAAGAGATTTCTCTGGAAAATGTCGATTTTCATTGTATAGATTATACATATTACAATAGCAAAGGAAAGATGGTAATTATGGACACCACGGTAGCCATAAGAACATCCCCTTGGTTGGAGATGGCTTGGAAAAACACATATTTTGAAAACACTGGTTTTATGTTCACATGTGGTTGTATGGAAGGAGAGAAACTTGCCATAGATTCCATGGGAGGCCACTATGTGTTTAACAAATCAGAAGGGGGGTGTTTGTCAAATCGACAAAAGCAATTGTCTTGCAGAGGTGCAAGTTCTTCCCTTTGAAAACAAGAACTTGTGAACAAAAGCCCTGTGCATTAATGAGATTGTTAATACTAGACTTTGTCTTGCGAAAGTAAGGCATGACTGTTTCCCTGAGGGATATGTTTTCATAGCACTTCAAGAACTTAGATTTGCATGTTACCCTTGAGTTGGAGCATAGCCCTAAAGATCAAAATAATCTTATAGGTGCCTTAGTGCAAAAGGGCACTAATAAAGGGCACTTAGAGCAGGGAAAACAATCAAAACAAAAGAGAATCATAGAATCATAGAATTATAGAATCATACAACAACCAGGTTGGAAGAGACCCATCGGATCATCAAGTCCAACCATTCCTATCAAACACTAAACCATGTCCCTCAGCACCTCATCTACCCATTCCTTAAACACCTCCAGGGAAGGTGAATCAACCACCTCCCTGGGCAGCCTATTCCAATACCCAATGACCCTTTCCGTGAAAAACTTCCTCCTAATGTCTAACCTAAATCTCCCCTGGCGGAGCTTGAGCACAAAGAGGTAAATGAATCAAAGCACAACCAGACTTAGACTTCAGAGGTCAACCCACGAAATACTGTGAGGGGTGAATATGCAAAAAAGAAATTCTTACAAGGAAAGTAGGCACAAAACGGTTTCTGACAAAGCTACAGGGCTCCTTCATGCAATAGGTGCTCTTTGCTATCCTACATTTGGCTTTGGCACACACAGGAGACACAGTATGAAAGAAATCACAAACCACTCTGTTGTTGGGGTATGTTTACCTATGCAATTTTTAACTCTGATTTTAATGAAAGCTCACAGAAATTACGAGGGTTCCTTACAACTGAAAATAGATGTAGCAAAAATAGGAGAAAATAAGGTTGGTTTGACCTTAGTGTGGTGACAGTTACTTCCTTTCACAAGAGATACAACAAATTGTCTTACAGAGTTAGAATCTACGAGACCATGGTCAGAATAACAGAAATGGAAAGATACATCGAACCATGTGAAGTGGAATATGTTTCTTATCGCTAGCCTATCTCATTTGACATAATGTTCTATACCCAGGAAGTCATTATAATCAATATTTTTATGTTTCCTCCTAAAATGCAAATCCTACCTTGTGGGTCATAAATGGAAAGAAGTTTTAATAGCACTTGTTTGTTGGAACAACTGTTGTATTTTGCATATGCTTTGAAAAATTACAGTGTAATATTAGCCCAATTAATTTCAGTGGCTAAAAAGCTATACCACCTGCCTTCTTACTGGATAATTGTTGTAGGTTTTCCACTGTCCTCAAATGGTACTTGCTGACTTATGCTCAGGATTCTCACTATCAGCGTGAACGCTGTCAAAGACCTGGAAAGAAGAAATGTTTTGTTCTCTTAGGAAACAGTAGTAAGCAAACTGGGTGCTTAAATTAAACAAATTAGCAAGTATGTTGTGATAATTAAAAGTAAGCACTCTCCAGAAGGATTCATATTTCTGTGAGCAAAGCAGTTATGCAGCTAATCCTTAGTGCAAATGAGACGTCTCTTCCCACTTTTTCTTTTCAAGTCCATATGAAGATTTTTATATGTCTCCCTCTAGGCGTTTCCAATTTCTCCTAATCTAACCTAAGCTTTCAATATTTTGGTCTATATTTTTAGTTTGAGATTTAAACAGAACTCATCCAAGATTTTGTTCCCAAAGTCCATATCAAAGCTAGGCACAGACTGTCAGAAGAACTCTGAAAGGTGAGTCTCCTCTGGTTGTTGAGGTCTCAGAGCACATCCCAGAGGCAGACCCTGCCCCTGGTCACTTCTTTCTGTCTGGCCTCTATTCAGGAAAGCTTCAGCCCTCATGACTGAAACAAAACATCCTCGAGGAACTTATGAATAAGTCCATTTGCTTCCTGCCTCAAACACTTCGAAAACATTAACCTGAAGTGTAAATGTTTCTGCCTTTCGTTTCCTTGGGGATGACAGGAGAGAGAGACTGAGACTGATTGCAAAAGCTGTAATGCTTGTCTGAAGTTTTTAGCCTGACTCTGGTCAGGCCCCAGGTGACCAGCTAATGAAAATAATTCAAACTTTACCAAAACAAGAGCCATTTATAATGTGGAAATTCTAGACAGACAGCTCCACAAAACCCTGGGAACAAACACAGAGATAAATCTTAGCAAGAAAAAACACCCCAACCTCACTACTCACAAGGTCAATTCTAAAATAGCATCATGGGGCACAGCCCCCACATGTGGCAGAAATTTAGTTAGAATTGGCCTTTTTGAAAATATATCCATACCTGTACGCTTGTTCCTCTGGAGTCATTGGGCAGGAGGAAACATTTGGCTTCAGGAATGCTATACAGGGTTTTTAAACCCATGTTTTTTAAACAGGTAGACACTAAGATTATTCTTAAGAATGGCTTCCATAACTGCAAATGAAAGAGAAGAAATGAGCCATGGGAAATGGATATAAAAGCCCTGACTTCAAACAAACACAACACAGCCGCAAAATGACACAGAAAAATACGAGGAACATGCTGGGGTTCTTCAGTAACAAAACTGGAAACTTTCAAATGTCAAAAACCTCCCAGAAACAGGAAAAGGAAGATGGCTTGCATGCCGTGGCACACAAGCTTTGAAAGTTTGGAGCAAGCCAGTACCTCTGAAGTGCACCTGGAGGCAACCAATGACAGGCAGCCAGAGTATCCTGAGCAAAGTGTGCTCAGTGCAGTCTGCTCCTGCACTTCAACCAGTGTCCCCCAGCTCTGCCCTGCCCAAACGGATGCACGTCCCATGCCTTCTAAGTAACAGGGTATAATTTGGAATTAGTCTCCAAACTGGTTTTGGAGATGATTCCAGATACTGCACCAAATGCTGTGCAGCCTCACCAGATCTTACCAGTTAAGTTTACTTGAAAGCCTTACCTAAGACTTTATAATTTAGGGATTTCAACTAAATTGGAATGAAGTGCTTAATAATAGTGTGATTTCTGTTAATAAAAAGTCTTTTGAGGCACACACTATGGAGCTAACCATTCTTTATATTAATGTCACATATATAGAAAAGCTATATAAAACATCTGTGTATATGTATATATGTATGTATGTTTGTCTTGTGCTTATTAATACTTTATTTTATAATAGCGACCTTTTGACCATTTGCCAAGGAGTTTGCAAAGATCCAAATTGCATTTCTACTTCCTGTGGAAACATATTAATTGGAAAATTTTGGGTTTTAGGAATAACTACCTTCTGGGGCTTCTTAGATAAACCCTAATAAAAGCTTGCAAAGCTTATTGAATGAGTTACACCAAATCATATACTGATCCCACATCTGAAATAGATTTATTTCAGTATTTAGTCCTGGTGTAAAATAGTATTTCCCATGCTTGTTGCTCTATAAGGTTAGAGTTGAGCTAAAGTCCTCTCTTACTATGCATCTGTTATCTGACCGAACAACATACATGCAGGACACAGTACTAAGGTTATGGAGAGGAGCATCTTAGAAGCATTTATTATTTCCAAAATAATAGAGAATATTATTATATGGAGTTTCAAAATATAATATCGCCATATTAAGAAATCTCTCTGGATATAACTGCTCCCTTCAGGTTCTCACTGCAAGAAGATAATTATTTCTGAGAGTGATGGAGAATTCTCAGTGTGGTTAAAATTCTTAAATGGTGATTGGTACATCATGTCATGCAATGAGGTACAAAAGTAGCACGATGCGTTATTACCTACATCATCATTTGAAAACAGTTTTCAAAACATCTATGAAATCACTGATGGAAGTCAGATCTGTACTTTTGTTTTCAGGTTACCAACATTATTTTGATGGGACTCATTTCAGTACCTTACTGAGACTGTTATGAATTAGCAAAATGAAGTTAATATAGAATTAAAACTCCTGAGAGCTGTTTTCTAGCTGCCCTGAGCATAGCTGTCAAGAAGACATCACAAGAATAAGAATTCAGGAAAAACGCTCAAGGAACTTGGTGTCAGTGCTCAAGGGAAGAAATATTTTAAGCTAAAGAAAATTAAATTGACCAAAAGAGTTTGGGGAGATTTTGTCAGTCTGTCACCTTTTTCAGTACAAGAAGTCTCATTTCTACATTGCAATGTAACACACATTTTTTGTTCTTTACTTAGTAGCAATTGTCTTCAGCTATAGCATTTTTGTGATAAAAAATAATATAAAATATAACAATTTTTTAAAAATCCATGAAGATCTATAGTTCAGTCAGAAAATTATGGGAGAATTGACATTTTAAGTTACAGTGTTCACTACCAGTGCCTATTAACAGACCTTCAGGTCTCAGGTATAAACTCCCATGGCACCAACTTTGTACCCCCAGCATGATTGCCAGGAGTTTCCTGAAAGCAAAGATGTTGGTGCTGCAGTGATGATGGGTGGGTTACATTCTTCCTTTTCGCTCCAGGAAGCACAGAGGTTAGAGTCTGGTGGGAACTGCTATATCTCCAAGGGAAGCACCTGTCCAAGGTGACTATACTGGCTACAGCTCACACACATGGCTAAGATGGTCACCAGCAGGAGTAGGGAAGTGATCATCCCCTGTGTGAGTACTTAGAATCCTATGTTAAATTTTGGCCCCTCAGTAAAAGAAAGACATTGAGCTGCTGGAGAGTGTCCAGAGAAGGACAATAAAGCTAGTGAAGGGTCTACTGTATAAGTCCTGTAAGGAGAGGCTGAGGGAACTGGGATTGTTTAGTCTGGAGAAGAAGAGTCTGAGGGGAGACCCTATCGGTCTCTACAACTACATGAAAGGAGTTTTTAGTGAGGTGGGTGTTGTCTCTTCTAGCAAGTGACTAGTGATAGAATGAGAGGAAATGGACTCAAGTGGTGCCAGGAAAGGTTTAGACTGGATATTTGGAAACATTTCTTTACTGAATAAGTGGTAAAGCATTGGAACGGGGTGCCAGGGAATTGATGGAATCATCATCCCTGGAGGTGTTAAACAAAATGTGTTGACATGGCACTTTGGGATGTGGTGTAGTGGTCTTGGTGGTGCTGGGTTGACAGATGGACTTGATGATCTCATACACCTTTTCCAACCTTAACGATTCTATAGTTCTATGACCACACAGTTTCCCTGCAAAAATGTTTAGGTAATCTTCATGGTTGGAGTGGGTCAAAGTCAAAAGAAACAACTTTTTGCTACTAGTCTACAAGCACTTAAATCTTACTCAAAACACATTTCCAGGGAAGATTGGGAGAGGCGGGTAGCTTCAGCCCTTCCTCACCCGTTCCTGACAGTCGCTCTATAGAGGCCTCCAGAGTATCCTCTTGCAAGCTTGTCATGTCCTTTCCATGACTAGATTATCAGGTTTGCAATGATGGACTGAAGTTATTTGAAAATATTATGCTTTTTTTCTTACTTTCTGAACAATCATGCTACAGAAGTAAATAAAAAAAGCCTAAGGCGAATCTTCCAGTAGCTCAGCAATCTGAAAACTAGCTCAACAATTGTGCAAAGAATGAAAATTTTTATAAAGAGTGTCTCCATGCCCTTGAGATCCATTAGCCTGGTATCCAGATTACAAGATCACACAATAGCAAAAAAAGGAAAAAAAAATGTGTCGATTTACACACTCTATTCATATATTTTTTTCCTAGTAAATATTTTAAGAAAGAGGAAACACTTGCAGGGCAAATTTATGGACAAGTGAAAAGATAACATTTTTTTTTAATGACTTGTGAATAATTTCCAGAAAACTAGCCTTTTCACAGACAAGCTGTTGAAAGAAGAAGGGCGTTGAATAGATAGGAACTGCATAGAACATTCAGTTAATCATGACCATGTCACTCAATAGCAGTCTGAAATGCAAATTAAGGCACAGAAAGATATATTCGAATAACATTTAACATTTGGCTTCATTTCAGATGAACAAACATGCTGCAGTTAAGTCAAGCTGAAAGTTTTCCCTCTTCCCGTGCACTGTAGGTTTTAAAAAATGAGTGTCTTGGCGTTTTGTATAGGTCAAGCTAAGTGGTATCATAGGTTAAGTTCTGGCATTCGATCTAAATGTCCTCATGTTTGTACTTTACAGCCAGATTTTGGACATTAGTTGAAAAATTGTCAACATTTGAACAAAGAGTGATCACTGCACAGGCTCCCTCCAAAAATTTACCCCTCTGTCTTCTCTGCTTTCCTGATTCACAGAAATGCCATTTCAATGCAGCATATAAACCATTAGGCACTCAGCACTTAGAATGGATGCTGACTTTTTAAGACATTTGAGTTGAAATGTTGCATGTCAGGAAAAATTTTGAAAAAAAATTAAGTACTGTTACAGGAGTTGAAGTAGCAAACACAGGTTGACTGGGAAATAAGAAGTCCTTGCTACTCCTTGTAAAAACTATCTTCTAGCACTTTTTTCCCCAGTGTAACTGTTATAGCAAGGGCTCATCATTTTTATTAACTCTCTGTGACTCAGAATTTGCATTAATCACTTCCTAGGAAGAAACTCCTCTTAACCGTGTGATTTGTACGTCTCACCTTTCCCTTCTCAGTGTGCTAGGGTAATCTTCAGTGTTGTTTATGCTCATCACGGCATAATCACATAGCAGATCTCCAGTAGTGATACTGCTCAGATCCAGATGATCCGTTGTGATTTGCTGGGTATTTATATATATAGGACCTTAGTTCTGGAATTTAGAGTAGGTTTTAAAGGACCAAGACTAAGAAAAACTCTTTGAGAGAAAGTTAAGAAGCAGAAAGCATAAACTGAGATGAGTCAGATTTTGAAAGTAGATCTAGAGGTAACAGATGTGCTCAAAAACTTTCTTCTGTTTTTACAGATTTCAATGAATTTCAATATATACACGATTCTTATCATATTTCTTTTTAGTACCACAAGGAATAGACTATGCACCCTCAATGCTCAAGCAAATGAAAGACTTCTCTAGCCAAACCATGCTACAAGACCTGGTGTTAACATTTAAACATCTCATATATTTCCCTCTGGTGTAAATATAATGCTGTAAAATTTCATTTACTCTCAAATTTACAAATTGAGTCCTTGTCAGTACTCTTTTTTGAACATATCCAGCAGATTTTGGTAAATGTCTGTGTTACATGTGAGCTTCTTAAAAAAATCTTCACATTTTCCGAATCTTAGGCCAATGCAATACCTGACTCATGTATACTTAAACATCCTTTTGTTTCTTTTCTGGATTTACTTTTTTTCTAAAAAAAAACACACCAAACCCTTGTCTTTGAGGTATTTTGTTTTCTCTTTTGTGTCAAATGACTATATTTTCTTCATTCAATCCCTTTTTCCTTCAAAGGATTTTCTCACAGTAAGCCTTTCACTGGTGCTCAGGTAAAGTTTTCACTGTCTGATAGACTGAAACTATATTCTGTAAATTTTATAGACAAACATTAAATACATTGCAACCACCAGTTAATTACACTTATCAATTACGCTTATGGGAAATCAGTTTGAGAGAAGGCAGCCCAGAGTGCACCTTGGGCATTTCTAACTGAAAAACAGAAACAAAATTTTCATTTCAACATCTCAGGAACCACACCAGAGATGGAGGGAGAGAAAGACCATGTATGCTTGTCTTTCTGACCTAAAGTCTAATCTTGCCACATTTCAGTCAATGGAAGCTTCATAGCCATCCTCAATGTGCCCAAGACCAAGCCTGAAAAGGGACCACAGCTAAAATAAGTAGAGTATACTGAAAGCCAGAAATGCAAAATACAAAGCTGGATCCAGGAACTTCATTTCCAATATAGAGCTTAAATATGCAAGGACCTTCCTCTAGCAAAACCTGAGACATCTAACTCCTAAACAGAAATGATTCTTCTGAATTGAATAAGTTAAAAAATACTGTTTCCTTAGCATCATTGATTCCTCTGGAAATTTGCGAAAAGTTTGAATACATTTGTTTGGATAAAAGTCTGTGTTATTATTAATATTCTGTTATTACTGCTATGCTAAAATTATGCTTATGAAAAGCCTACAAATTTTAGGTTATGAACAACATTGCTTAGCTTGTAAACTCAATAAGTTTTGCATAATTTAGATCGGCTTAGTTGTCTGCTTTCCAGCCCAGTTTGCTCTTCCAGGACCAACTGCAATGAATGAGTTTTTGCTATTTACAATAGAGGAGAGGGAGATAAAGTGCATAATTATGGATACTACTTTAGAATGTCTCAAAGCGCCGAGCTCCCAAGTTAGTTAAAAAGCTATAAAACTACCCTCTGGAGCAGGCTGCCAAGCAAGCCTGCCTGCAGCCACAGTAAATGCTGTCCTCCAAAGCCAAGGCTTGGAGAGGAGAAGGCAACTAGGAGATTGTCCCTTGGCAAATCCCTGGTGTTTGTAAAGGGTGGCTTGGCTTGTTTATATACACAAGACAGGATAAAGCAGCTGTAACAATGCACAGAAAAGACAGGAAATCATAAAAATATGGGAGGGTACAATATAAGCTGTGGGAAAGTATATTTTTTTTTTCCACAGGCGTTTGGATGAAGCAATTTAGTGGAACAGTTGTGATGTGGTAGGATTGGCACTAGAGTTCAGGTTTTCAGAAAAGCATCTATGCACTCTCAGGTCTAATACTCAGTTGCACAGAAGGTGGTACTGCACAGCATCATTGCACAGGCAGGCCTGGAGAAGAATGGTTCAGATCAAACATGATGCTGAGGACATTTTTTTTAAATGAGTCTAAATATTTCTTTATAAGTTTTATACATCATTGATGGTGGTTTATTGAATATGTAAGAATTTTTGTGATATTGACAGTGGCTTTTTTAGTGTTTTCGTATCTGCTTTGAGTGCATTTGATGGGAAATACTGAAGCATATAGAGACCTCATTTCAATGTAACCCACTCATCGGAGAGAAGAATATGTGGCCTGCATTGAGGTTAATGAACTAGCTGGTGGAGAAATCTGCCAGACCAAGTTTTAACCCATTTATTTTTTAGCAAAAATTATGCCCCTGAAGGCTGACTATGGAAAATTCCCACATCTCCCCTTAAAATGTTCCCACCTACTGCCTTTCAACAGAAAGAATGCCAGAAAGGCCTTTCAGGCCAAAGAGTTCACTCATGTTATTCCTACTATCCCAACTAAAAATGCCTCCTTGTGCTATTGCAGCTAGAAATATTGCCACATTATTTGTTGTTGAGCTTCTTCCAACAGAAATACCACAAAAATGTCTTTTCTTTGGGGCATTTAGACTATGAAATTTTTACAAATTGTATATATCAACATAGCTTAAAATGGTAGCAAGTATTTTTCTTTTTTTAACATTACCAGTGTTTTGTGGCATGTTTTCCCTTTCCATTTGAGAACACATTATCAGATCAGAGTTCCTGCTGGGAAAAACTGTCACCAGAATTTTTGCTTGGTAAAAGATGAAGAATATATAACTTACCAAAACCTGTATAAAACCTAACATTTACTGTAAAATAAGTCAAAATACTATCTTTCCTAGAGAATGAGGTTGGCTGGTGTATTTAAGCAAGATATACAGTCAAATGGATATCTTTCTGGATGATTTATTTGTACACATAGTTCATAGAATCATAGAGTCACCAGGTTGGAAGAGACCCACCAGATCATTGAGTCCAACCATTCCTGTCAAACACTAAACCATGTCCCTCAGGACCTCATCCACCCGTGCCTTAAACACCTCCAGGGAAGGTAAATAAACCACTTCCATGGGCAGCCTGTTCCAATGCCTAATGACCCTTTGTGTGAAAAGCTTCCTCCTGATGTCTAGCCTAAATCTCCCCTGGCGGAGGTTGAGGCCATTCCCTCTTGTCCTGTTCCCTGTCACTTGGGAGAAGAGGCCAGCTCCCACCTCTCTACAACCTCCTTTCAGGTAGTTGTAGACACCAATGAGGTCTCCTTTCAGCCTCCTCTTCTCCAGGCCAAACAAGTCGAGCTTTCTCAGCTGTTCCTCATAGGGCCTGTTCTCCAGTCCACTAGTTGCATAGGTCTTGCAAATTCTGTTACCATGGTGGGCATCATTGGCAGGAAAACCATTTAAATTTTTAATAGCTTCATTCAAGATATCTTCTAATTCAGAAATATTTGGTTATTGAATGAACAGATATGTCCTTCAAGTCTCCTTTTCAGTTTACAGCTCTGAAAGTAGGCTGGCTTTGGAAAGGTCAAAGCAGGGAACAAAACCCTCTGAAATTCTAGGTTTTTTTTGGTGACACATCTGTGGGAGAGCAATTGAATCAAAAGGGAGGTATCATCTCGTTGTCCATCATCACTTTCAAAAGGTACTTAGCAAAAACATCACCCTGGTGGCACAAAAATTTGTAAGAGTTATTTAAAGTGAGAAAGCTTAAAACAAATATATGGAGTTTTACCATTGTGAGACAATTTCCTGGGGTAAGATGCATATCAGGGTTGTGTCATGTTATGCGTATTGTTATTGTGCACTGTCAAAGGCTCCCTAGGAGGCAAGGCTTGCCAGAAGTTGGTCAGAGGAGAAATAATGGAAGTTTGTAATGAAGCTAGCCAATTTTGAAAAACTTTTGTTAGTATGTGTGAAATTGGAGGAGAGGTTGGAAAAGAAGATGTGTGATGCCAAGTTACAGTCTTGTTAGGTGTTTGTCCTGAAGCTCCTAAGATATGTGAAAAAATCTGAAATATAAATTTCTTCAGTTTTATAAGAATCAGGTGTGAAGGTGGAGGCTGGATTCCCTCTAGTTTGGGAAAGTTTGCATTATGTCAGGAAGCACCTCCCTTATACTGTTTACCATAAGGTATCAAATTGGGCCACCAGACTAAACTGGCTTCCCACCTTCCCAGTATTGTGTTCAGATCAGAATTTCGAATGAATATTATATTTTGAGGCCTTGCATAGGTAGCAAAGGTAACAACAATTCTTGCTTTGACTGAGTCAAAAAAACTTCTGTAGTTTATTACACACATTTTCATTTCCTATCCAATGCTACAAAAGCTCATTTTAACCCCAGCACTGTCTTTGTTTTCTTTTTAGTTCCCTTGAGTTGCTCATTCAAATAAGATGGTTCACAGCATCTCAGGGTGGCAGTCCAGGAAGGCTAAAGCTCACAAATGGGCTGCCAGACATGGTAACTGCATCACACGTTTTCAGAGAACAGTGTTTTTAACAGACTTGAGAAGAACAAAGATGACTGCTACCAGTCTCAGTATTTGAAGACAGTTCGCAGGCTGAGCATCAGAAAGAGCTCCAGGTTGGTACTGAGAAATACAGACACCACACAGACCAGCTTCCATCTCTAACTCAAGCTGATTTATAGTGGTGTGACCTCTCTGTGCAGCCACCATGTCATCGTAAACACTGAGGACATCAGAAACACGCTCACAAAGTAACCACAGGAGCAGGCAACACCTAGGTAGGCCCCCTTGCTCCAGACTAAAATGTTTTAGGTTTTGTTTTTTTTTTTCCTCAAAACTATTTGGCACTCCCCTGAGCTGTTGAGTAATTGAGTTAGATTTTTGTTTGTTTGTTTGTTTGTTTGTTTTAAACAAAATGGAATTGTTATTGTGCAATAGCATTGTTCTGGGATGCAGACGGCTTTTGCAGGCTGTCTGCAGCTTTGTATTCATAAAGTATCTGTGCTTTTAAAACAAAGGTCAGTGATCATGCTATCAGGTCATTACTGTACGTGTCACCGTGGGATCAGAGCCTGCTGATAACTGGGCCACTAACTCCCTCACGTTCCCACAAGCAGTTTCGGTGCAGCCATCTGCAGGGCTGCAGGGTTACTGCAGCAGAGCCTGCGTCCTCCCACCCTGTCCCAGCCGCCCTAGACATCAAGGTTTTCTTTCCCAGGTGTTCCCCGTCCAGACAGGCAGCGGAGCTTGATTTAGTGCTGCTAGTAATCAGCACCTTGAGATGAATTAAAAGCAGGACTGTAAATCTTGACATGCTCTTTCATCCACGACTTTTTGGTTCTTAACATCAAAATAAATTGGCATTCCTCTACCACATGGCAGGATTGGGTCTAGTTTTACTGAGAAATTGAAGACTCAAGCCACAGCGCTCACACTGTAACAATATAGCATGTGGGAAGAGGCTGAGTGGTATGCTGGATAGAGTACTGCCTTTGTTCCTCTGAGATCCAGGTTTTCATTTGAATCTCGACTCCTGTGTTAAATGAATAGTCAGCGCTCCACTCCTGGGGGAAAAGCAGTCTGCATTAGAAAACCACAGTGCATAATTCAGCAGTCAGTAGCTGAAAGCCAAGAACCAGATTCTCAAAGAAAGTTCAATGTCTTCCTCCTGGTCAGAGGATTCCTCCTGCTCCTCTGGCCTCAGGTCAGTAGCCACCTGATGGACATCTCATCCATGGTGAAACTAAGGACACTTCTGCAAGAGCTAGTCTCAACCATAAAATATGGAGAAAATCCTCTGACTGGTGCTTTCTTGTAGCAAGGATATAATTCTACAGCTTAAATCTGCTAACACTCCTCCGAGACAGCACTATTGTTAGTCACAAATGAAATTAGCAATGCTTTGGTCCCAAAAAGTCTCTGTACTGCCCTCCTTAAAAGCTGTTGGACATGTATAAGTCTTGGAGTAGCTTCTGACCTTGGGTTCAGTTAAACAAATTTCAAACAGGTAACAACCACGGTGCCCCATGAATTTCAAATATCTTGGTTTCTGAAGGGAAATTGGCTCACAGCTCATAGCAGAATCTGATGATCGATTTGTCTATTCATTTTAATCAAACAGAATTCCAGGAAAAATACTTTGGAGCTATACATCTACCTGGAACCCTGTTACCAGTACAAGCTTTATAATGAGGCTAGAAATGATTCGGGCACCTAAAAGAACAGAGAAAGGAACCTCAAGAATGGAAGCTGGAGGTAAGCTCTTGGTAACAGCAATGTTCAGCACAGTGTGCTGGTTGAAGTACCTCATCCCAGAATATCAACCCTTCAAAATACAATCACAATGTACTGTATGGAAACTATGGACGAAAATAGTAAGCATGGTGAGAAATTATATGACAAAAGCTTTCATTACCAGATGAGATGAAGAGTAAAAAGACTACTTGGATCATGCTAGCTGTATCTCATGCTCACTCACTGATACTGTTGTAAGACTACAAACACAGGATAGTTTTCGTTGTTTTTAGAGCAGTTGAGCTATGGCTCCAGTCTAATCATGCTGTTTAACTATGAAATGTTCCACCAATGTCAGTGGACATACTCAGCCTTTATGAAAATCTGAATTTTGCTCAATGTCATACAAATGCCAACATTTCAGCACATTATCCTTAATAGTACATCAGATCTCACAATATGTAGTGTTTGTTGATCACCTTGAAACCAGGGTGTACCACTTGCTTTTCTGCAAAAAAAAGCTCGGTGAAAAAAGAGGCACACAACTCAAGGGCCGTAGGAGGAACGCAGAGGTTCATCTGTGTTTTTCAGAGATCTGGAAACAGGATGGTCTAAGAGTAGCAAGACTATATTTTCCAAGAGTGTTAATGATTTTCTAGCACAAGAACACTGCTTTCAGGCTCAAGTCAGTATCTGTGTGCTGCCTTAAATAGATATGCTAATTTGCTTGGAGGTTACTTGCACAGGAATCCTTACACAGCCCTGCACTGCTTCGTACAGACATAGCCAAGAAGACTCTGTTTCTGAGAAGTGAAAATACATGAAAGGAGTTCTTTCACTGACACAGCTGTGAGTAATTCTGAGTGACTTGATAAAAACTGGATGGAGCCAAACTTGTACAAAACAGTTGTACGGAATTCCGTGGTATATCAGAAGGCAATTGTCTCCCCTTTCCTTGCAATCAATGAGGTGTTAGTCCATCTTTCACATTGGGCACCATCATACCCATTCTCTCCTTCTTTCCTTCAGCTTCTCCTTTCCCGTCTCTCTCCCTCTGATGACCTGTCTTGAAGCTTCATTGCAGATCATCTCCAGGTCTTACCACTCAGCAACACCAGTGCCAAAGTCACCTGAAACAGCTATGCTCAAATCTGTAATTTACTGTTATTCTTCATCATACACATTAAAGAGAACTGTCCCAACAAATAATGCTTCAGATTAAAACTTATCTGGGCTTTCAGCCACTTAGGAGTTGTCAAGTGTTGTACTTACAGTCGTAAGTAAGTTCATACGTAAGGCCAAGATGGAGTGTGAACACTTGCTTTTTTTTTACTCCAGAACACTTATTCATTATTAATCTCTCAGCTAAAAGTGTGGACTGGAGTATTACTTCAGGGAGACTGATAAGAATGCTGTCTTGGGGTAGGGAGGTCAGTATCTTAGAGCTATTTGTCCTAGATAAGCAATTAGGCCAATGTTATCAAGCTTGGGGTGGGGATGACACACATTTAATGCAGATCCCTACTTAGCCACTTTAGTGGTTTAGCAGGAACATGAAGGTCAATTTAGTTGTAGGTTCCTTTGTATACGTGACTAGGTTTGGTAGTATTTGACTTCTTTTTCCGTAAGAGAAACAAAACTGAAAATTATCTAATACTATATATGTAGGAAAGAAGAAAGCCTGTCTTGGAAAAAGAGTGATGTAACAGAGAGAATGTACATAGTTACCAGCTGCTGCCGAGGAAGATGCACACCTGCAGCATCCTAGAAATCATATCAAGCAGTAATGCCTGAACAAAAGGACAGAGTCCTGTGTTTAAGATAGTAATTACAGGGAAAACTGGATGGACAGCATGCTGTGATCCTAATTGTATCTAAACACAAAGCTGAAAGTTTTAAAGCTGTTCTTTAAATCAAAGCATATTCCCCTTTCATTACTGGACTTCCAAGGCAGAGTGATTTCATAGCAAATTCTAAAGCTTTAAAGTCTTTCTCCATACATTAAATCATCAAAGACTTTTCTGCATGTATTTTGGACTGGTTTATGGCCAATCAGAGGCTACTTGACCATTTTCATGCTATCTATTTAGTGTTCTGTAACAAAAGAAAGCATCATGGGTAGGAAACAATCTGCTTAATAAATGTTAAGTCCATACTACCTGTGTTTGTCAGAGAAAACAAATCCCCATAATCTCAGGAGAAATATTCCTTTTAGCACTGAAATCATCGCTGAGAGGTAGAACCACAGGCAAGCTCTGTCCCTGAACTTCGCAGTCTTGCTCAGGCAAAACTGACAGGATGTCCCTGCCTTAGCAAAAATCATTCCTTAAATAAAGCCATACCACATGCCCCCAGAGAAAAACACCTCTGAACCTCACCTTGCATTGCCACAGATGATATAGCATAAGAAAAGAGGTGGGAATTCCACAGCTGACTGTCTTCTCATGGAGGTGTACCACCATGAAGGTGTCTCACTCTGATATCCCCACGGCAGACAGTGCAGCTGCTGTGGCACCAGCATCTCACCTTGGGCAAGGGAACTCAAACCAGTCTCTAGCAGGTGTGAAAGGACAAACCCACCATCCTTCAAATTCCCACAGGCAGGCATAGAGGATGACAAAGCCCTCATATCATATGCCAAAAAGCAGAATTCTCTTATTTCTGTGCAAGATGCCTTCATTATTTACATGCTACTCTGCTGAGCTGCACTTAATGTGCCATTTTTCTGGGACTATACACCATCCAGAAAATCAGGTGAATGAAAAAAAGTGCTAGTCAGAAAAAAAAATACAAACCCTTCAAAGAAAACATAAAGCAAGGCAAACCCAAAAAGTTTAACAAGTGATATAGGTTTTGTATCAGTTGTGTTTTTACTTAAACTTCACCTATAACCCTTACGTAGTGCTTATAGGAGCAGCTTACACAATATAATAAGCAATGGAGTTGTGCCTGGTTTACTGTATAAAAATTTGTAGCCACAAGTTGCTTTCCACCTGCCTCAATGTAAGTGAAGCAGTAGCCTGAGTAGGAAAAGTGAAATTCATCTGTTTTCTGAAGCAAAACAGGAGTAACTAATGGCATACACTCTAGCCTAGGGTAACACGTCCTTAGTATTGGTGGTCCAGTCTCCGTTGGATCCTGATTCAGCTGCAATGAGTGAAGGAACAACAGAAAACTGGCATGCATTACCTACAGAAATTACCTCAGCCTATGAATTTAGGACTCAAATTGCAGCAAGATGACACTGTAAGCACAAAGTTAAATACCTGCCACAAATTGTCCTGCCCTTCTAATTACCTAAATAAAACAGAGCACCGAGAAATTCAAATGTATTGACTGCAAGTGAGTAATAGTGAGTGAGATTTTTTTCTTTATCTTTGTATCTAGCCAAAGGCATTTTTTAACACTGGAGGGAAAAACATTGTAAGATACTTAGGAAAATGTTCCAGAATGTCTGGGGTTTTTTTAAAGCCAAAATGAATGGGAAACTTTGTGACCACTGAAAAATGAAAATGAAAGAGAGGTAAAAGATACACTTTGAATTTAAACAATATCCCCAAAAACAAGAGCATAAGAAGAGTCTCTCAGACATCCTTGCTTTGTAATGGGCAGACAAGATTTAAGATTGGCCTGGCCTGGCCTCCTCAATATCCTAGCCATCATCCCACAGAGCTTGTTTCTCTTAATTCCTTATGTTAAAGGGATTTTGCCTGGACTGTGCAATTACTGATAGAATTATAGTATTATGAGATCATAGGATCACAGAATGGTTTGGGTTGGAAAGGACCTTAAAGATCACCTGATTCCAGTATTAAATAGTACTGGTCCCAGTATGGATCCCTGAGGGACATCACTTGCCATGGATCTCCATCTGGAGACTGAACCATTGACCCCTAGTCTCTGAATGTGACCACGCAACCAATTCCTTATCCATCAAACTGTCCACCTATCAAATCCATATTTCTCCAATTTAGAGAGAAGGATGTTTGGGACAGTATCAAGTACTTTACAGAAATCCAGAGAGATTACATCTCTTGTTTTTCCATGGTCACTGATGTGGTCATCCCATCCTAAAAATCCACTAGGTTGGTCATAGAGGATTTGACTAAGGTGAAGCCATGCTGGCTGCCACTAATCGCCTCCCCATCCTCCATGTGCTCTAGCATAGCTTCTAGGAGGATCTGTTCCATGATCTTCCCAGGCACAGAGATGAAGCTGACAAGTCAGTAGTTCTCACAGTCATCTTTTCAATCCCTTTTAAAAACAGGCACAATATTGCCCTTCTTCCAGTCACCAGGGACTTACCCTGACTATCATGACTTTTCAGATATCATGGAGAATGGCTCAGCAACCACATCAGCCAATTCTGTCAGGACTCTGGGATGTATCTCATGAGGACCCATAGAATTGTATATGCTCAGATTACTCAGATGGTCGTGAACATGATCTTCCCCTGCACTGGGAGGGGCTCTACTCCCCTGGTCTCCATCTTGCTGTTCATTAGCCTGGGAGGGGTGAGGACAGCAATTACCAGTGAAGATTGAGGCAAAAAAAGTTGTTGAGTACTTCAGCCTTCTCCTCATCTATTGATACAAGGTTACCACTTTCAACCATCAGTAGGGGTACGCTTTCTCTAACCTTCCTTTTCAGGTTTACATACCTGTAGAAGCCCTTGTTATTCATTGCTTCCCTTGCCAAGTTCATCTCCAGCTGCACCTTGGCCTTTCTGACCTCATCCCTACACAACCAGGGAGCGTCCCCTGTACTCTTCCCAGGTTCCCTGTCCCTGTTTGCAGTGCCTGTGCAGTTCCCTCTTGCTCTTCAGTTTGACCAGCAGGTCCTGACTCAACAACGCTGGTCTCTTCTCTTCCCTGACTGATTTCCTACATCAGGGGAATAAGCGCTCTTGTGCCTTACGGGAAGCACTCTTAAATATTTGCCAGTTCTGTTCTGCTGCCTCGTCCTTGAGGACCATGTCCCAGGGGGTCCTACTGACCACCTCCTTGGAGAGCTGGAAGTTTGCTTTCCTGGAATTTAGAGTCCTGACTATACTCCTCACCTGTCCCATACCCCTCAGGACCTTGAACTCCACCAGTGTGTGATCACTGCAGCTCAGGCTGCCTCTGATCTTGACGTCACTGATGAGCACTGCGGTTCTGCAGTCCAAGCTTCTGACAAAGATGATCCATGGAGAGTTAACAGCAGAGATATCCAGGATATATCAGAAGCAAGTATGACAAGGGTAGATTGATCAATGATTTTTTTTTCCTTTTTACTAGTTCTGTGCTTAGAATACAACAGGATCCTATTGCACTCAGTAACAAAACTTGCACTACTTTCAGTAACTTTACTCCAGACAGTCTGTGTGTTCACAGCTGAAGAAAAGAGACTGTACCCAGCTGCTCAGCAAGGGCATAGCATGCATGGAAGAGAAGGAAAAGAAAAGGGAAAGCACTGTGTTTCTATTGGCTTGCCCCTCCTCCCACAGCTTCTCATGCAGCCCCCAAGGTCAGGCACAATCTGTCCCTTTGTATCCAGGAAAGAAATAGGATGCAAAGTGTTAAGAATTTCCTAAAACTGTCTCGAATCATGTGTTGTTTAAGTAACTGTCATTTTACTGCCCGGTTCATTGACATTAGAGTCTAAAAATTGTGCTTGTGGAGGCGTAATATTTTCAGCTCTGAAGGGGTAAAGAAAACAGTCTTACAAAACCAAAGCCTTTGAACAGTGATATGCCAAGGAGGAATATATTGATATGATTATTTCATGCAAAGCCTGCATTCTGTTTGCATGAAATCAACAAGACATTAAAATACATATTTCATCAAAGTGTAGCATGCAGGAAAAATATATTTTCATAGAAGTAAAAAAAATGTTAGAACAGATGGTTGAAGAAAAAATTAGTTTAAAGACATCAAAAACAGCTGAATAAACTTTCAGTAGTCCAAGAGAGAAAGAGTCTCAATCTTCTGGTTTATTCTCATTTTTCTATTTACATTCTTTAAATGCACTGGATATGGCATTCAATTTTTCTAGCACTGCAGCCTTTATAATTTATTACAGATTTGGGGTATGGATCATAATGTTTAAGGTCATGGGGATGAACACCATTAAAACACCACTAGGTCAAATGCTACTATCCATTCGTTAATTTCAGTCATAAACCAACAGGCACACAAAACTTCAGAGCTGTTATTAGTCCACAAATCATGAACACATAATAGAGATGGGATTAAAAATCAGACATATCTATTCCAGAAAGAAATTAACCAAAGAATCTCACTTGCCCCCCTTCCTTGGACAAGTTTAGCTGTATGTTATAGCATGTTAGTGTACAGCTGTTTGAGAGCTCATTGCTAGCTTCATCCGATGCGTTCAGTGCCAGAAGAAACTTTGCTCAGGGTCATGAACTGCCTAATGGATTAGACACAGGTCAGAATTTTTGTGGTGTAACACCACCCTTTCGATTTAAATATTGAAGAAGGAAACTAATGTTCATTTCTGCTTCCAGGTGTGTCAGAGGCATTAGACAGGCAGCAATTTTCAATGACACTAGGTCCTATCTGTGTCTGTCCTGATCTGGACAAAGAACTAAAGAGGAGTGCTGGAATAAGACACAGCCTAAAGAGTTATTAGAATATAGGCAGATCTAACATTAGATATTGTTAATAATTTTTTTTTTCTGTGGGGGAGAATTTTTAAATCTCAATTTGTGTGTGAATCCATAGTACATATGCCCACACAATCCTGAAAGCTTTTCCTAGATACACAGCAAATTATCTCCTTCTGGGACAGGAGGACGAGGAACAGACATATCTGATAAATAATATGTATACTAAATCTGATTGAATGTGAGGCAATGAGGCAATGATTTGGTAATCCTAAAGCAATTTTATGGTTGGAGATGTCCAAGTCCCAGAGATACTGGGACAGTTTTCAGCCATTTTAATGAAACAGACTTCTCATTGTTAAAAGAAAAATATTATTAATTTCAAACAAAGTAATCCTCATAATAAAATATATGTAGTGTGTACCGAGAAACAAATTTTGGTTCTCTCATGTCCAGAGAAGAGTAACGAGGCTGGTGAAAGGGCTGGAGAACAGGCCCTATGAGGAGCGGCTGAGAGAGCTGGGGTTGTTTAGCCTGGAGAAGAGGAGGCTGAGAGGAGACCTCATTACTCTCTACAACTACCTGAAAGGAGGTTGTAGAGAGGAGGGAGCTGGCCTCTTCTCCCAAGTGACAGGGAACAGGACAAGAGGGAATGACCTCAAGCTCCGCCAGGGGAGATTTAGGCTGGAGATTAGGAGGAACTTTTTCACAGAAAGGGTCATTGGGCATTGGAATAGGCTGCCCAGGGAGGTGGTTGATTCACCTTCCCTGGAGGTGTTTAAGGCACGGGTGGATGAGCTATTGAGGGACTTGGTTTAGTGTTTGATAGGAATGGTTGGACTAGAAGATCCGATGGGTCCCTTCCAACCTGGTTGTTCTGTGGTTCTGTTCTATGATTCTATGAATAGCAGCATAGTAGTAGACAGAAATAATTTAATCTGGAAGCATTAAGATTATTGGCATATGTGAGTAGTTTGAGTCTTGCTGACAACTCAGGAACAGAAAAAATTTGCAAACAAGACAACATGTATTTTATACTTAGATTTAAAGTAAAAAAATGTAAGGTAAAATTTTCATTTCTCATACAAGTCCTCAAGTTGTCCTGGTGACAGAGCAGTAGAGCTCCAGGATAAAATCTATAAGAAGATTGAATTTAATAACTGAGGTCAGAAATATCTTTTCCCCTTCCTTTTTATGAGAAATTGTCTTTTCTACCAAATAAAAAATTTCTAGAAAAAATATTTTTTAATTACTATATAAAATAGTTTGTTGATAATTAAAAATCAAAGCAAAGACTAGGAAATACCATACAGTAACTTCTCAGAAAAAAAATGGGTTTTTTTTTTTTTGCTCTTTCACCGGGATGCCAAATTATTTCCAACTGAAATTTGACAAAAATAATCATTTCCTCTGAAAGCTAGCTATGTATTGTATCATTTTGATCTTTCAGGAAAAAAAAGTGATCATTTTGAGCAGCTTTATTTTTAAGCTACAACATAAGAATATTTTGGTTTGTTACCTTCATAATTCCTAAGAAAACACACTTGCCTCTTACCTTGACTACAATTTTAGTCTACTAATATTCAAAGCAGTATGGGACATTTTTTCTGTTTGATAATAGAACGGATCCAAAGCTGTGCGTATAACCTGTGTTTATTAGGAAAGATAACAGTCATTGCATAATAAATTTGTTTTATGATTAATCTAATCTTGTTCCACTGGCTGACTGAGACTCTGTCATATCCTTCCAGGACAGCTTCCATGACAAGACCCTCAAGGAAGATAAATTTGGTTTACTGGTAAAAAATAACAAGGAGAGCTGAGAGACCAGAGGGGAAACTAACTGGTTGCAGAACATGATCTTGAGTCCCCTTTGCAGAGGACTTTTCAAATACAATTGTTTTTAGAAAGATCAGAGCTTTGATGGATGAGTTTAGCAAACTGACTGGTGGGCAAACATGAAAAAGCACAATCCAGTTCCCCCTAAAGTTTTTTTGTACAATTTAGATGAGCTTCAAATGAAGTGATTACATGTGTACTTCCCCATGACATTCTTCAGTTTATCATTATATCATACCTGCTGTTTGAACTGCATCAACCAGGTCTATACCTTACATAAAACATTCGAACCACTTGAGCAATGTTCATATAACAGAGCAAGCAGACAACTAGTAGGTCACATCAGTGTCTTTATCACATTGACATTTTTAAAGACAGGGTTTATCATTTTCTTCTTAACGACTCTTTGAAGAAATTCTCAACTTTCAAGTATTCAGAATGGCCAAATAAGGCATTAGATTATATTCAGTTTTCTTTTTATTTCTCACAGGTAAATTTTCATTAAGGTTCTCGATGGCTTTGGTGGGTTTTGAGCAAACTGCTTCATGAAAATTGTCTCTTTCCTCTTTATTGTACATACAACATATTAGAAAATTGCTTCCTGCATCTGCCTTTTCATTAAAACTGTCTTTTACCAAAAGCATAAATCTGGAGCTTAAGCCATTAGGCACAACTAGGAGACAGATGAGGTGAATACAGATTCACTATCCAGTTCAGTTGATATCTCCTTTGAAGTAATGGGGTGATCATCTACAATTTTAGTTAATATTGTAGTAAACCTCTAATATCCAGTTCGACAAAACTTTAAATGTATCTCTCTTCGAACTCCAGATTTAGTTGTGCCTTCCTGCTGATTCCATGAGTTCCCGTGTTGTATGAAAAGTCACATCTAGACTCAATGAGGTTGAGAAAACCCTGGAAGAGCTCATGGAAAATCAGGGCATTGCAGCTCAGATCCTGGTCTTGACCTTATTCTTGAGACCTGGGACCACCATGCGATAGCTAGTCTTTGGAGCTCCATACTGACTTTTTGTTGGCAGAGCTAATGTAAATCCTCTTCCAGACACCAAGCAGATCCTTCCCTGTTTTACCCATAGATGTGGTGTATAATATACTCATCTTCAGGCTTTGCACAGTTTCAGTATACAATATAGCTCTTAAAAAGCAAAGTACAAGAAAGGGTAAAAACCAACAAGCAAACAAGGTGAATACCAACTCTTTTCTCTGTTGTTGATTCTTTTACTGGGGATCCATCTGCATAGGACATCAGGGTGAGGAAAGCAGCTGTGCCCCATGGAACGCACTGGCACTTCTCATCCTGAGCAAAGAACTGATTGCCATAAACGTCACTCCTTTGTCATTGTTCCCTAATCAGCCCCTGGAAGTGCTGAGGGACATCTATGAAGTGTACTGTTGGCAGGTAATGGTCTCTCCAATAAACTTTTTCACTTTGGTGAAATACCTTCTTTTTTGAAGCAAATTAATTATGAAGACAAAGCATGCAAATCAGCAAACCTCAATATTCTGTGCCACTAGTGTGGGGAATTTCGCTGCAAACACAGATAAAGTAGACTTACAAAGACAAAAGTATTAAAAAGGAGCTCCTGCCTCATATTCACATATGCAGTAAGCTCATAATTTCCAAAAGGATTCATGGATTGTTATAAATGGATTCTCCATGTCAGCACAAACATTTGCAAAGCTGTTGCTGAATTGAGGTTCATGGAAGACTGCTGAGCAGAAGGGATTGATGCTTCCATAAATATTAATGCTGACTGTGATACTAAATTTTGTTTCTCAAAAGAAATGTCAGCTATGCTTTGATACTGTGCTATGAGATCCTGCTACAAAAATTAAGTGGTCAAAGACAGGAACAGAATTGCCAACACTTGAGATTTTATTAGGAGAGAAAACACTTTTTCTTAAAAGCCAAACTCCTAAAGTCATATGATTACAGGAAACTGTCATGTTTCATTCTTTGAGAAGAAATTGTTTCTACCTCTTGCGGTTGTGAAGAAAAGTTGAAAATATAAATCCAATAGACAGGGTCACCAGAAAACAAAAAGACACTAGCTTTATTGGCATTTTAAAGAATGTGATGGTTTATGAAGGCCTGAATTGGGAACATTGAAATAAATAACGCTATTCAAACAAAGAAGACAGTGAATAATGATGCAGAAGTAAAATCTAAAGAGCGAGAGTGCTTTCCCTGTCATACTAAGAAGAGGAAATAGCATGTGTAGTGAAACTCCAGACCTTCAAAGCTCATCCACAACCCTAGAGCAGTTGTTTAAAAAAATATATCTTTATTCTCGGAGAATGGAGCACGTAGTAAGTCAGATGAGAACTGCTAATACACTAATGGAAAGATAAGGCAATGCTTTAGGTCTACATGTTGGAACTTTACTTTTCCTGTTTCTGCAGATAAAAATGAGAGAGATATGTTAAATAACATGAAGCTAAGCTATTGCAGAATTTGCAGAAACTGCTTCCTGTGAAGAATTAAGATTTAATTAGCTAAAAAGGAAGTGTACAGAGGGATGATAACTGAGAGGTGATCACCCTGTCTCTCTGATGAGATTATCCGCTGTACCTTTGAACTTTATTATCCAAACAACATGTCCATGGCGTGATTTGGTGCCTCCAATAATCTTGTGCTAATTTTTACTCATGCTGTCTGTCAGGAGGCCCTGAGTTGTTTGCAGAGCAGCTCTAGATATGAAGAACAATTGACTGCATTAACTGTGTGTGCGGGAACATTATTACACACATCCAAAAATAAACACTGGGTTCTGATCCAAAGATATCAACAAATAACTTCCAGTATTTTGAATCAAGAACTTTGATCACTTTAGCTTAGTATATTTTTGTGCCTTTATCTTAAAATTAGTATACCAAATCATCCCAAGAAGTGCAGTCCTAGGTGTCCTAAAATGGATGACAGTATGAAAACAGGATTGGATTTAACTGCCCACAAAAGCACCATTTGCAAATATCAGTGATGTACTCCTTCAAACATATTCATCACCGAGATACAGGCAGAGCTAAGGACAGGCAACACGTTGCCAGTCTGATCCCATTGCTAGAATCCTCTTTTGCTTCCTTTCAGCCTCATGTACTTTCTGGGTTTAACCTGACCTTGCTTTCTGTCTGAGGAAGATGCCACCAATATAACTTCCTGCAGGGTTCGGACATTGACTTGTTACTATCCATGTGCCAACAGATGGGCTCTGCTGCCTCTTGCAAGGAATGGGACTGATCGTGTCCCACCTACCACTGGATGGATTCCTGTTTTCCATGCTAAATGGGACGGTAAATGTCACTGTTCAGGCCTCAGGGTGTTCCATAACCAGATGGTGCACCCTACTGCAAACAGAAATTGGTCCTGCCTGGAGCAAAGCTGCCATCTCAGCCCTGCGGAAAAAAATCACTCTATAAAAAAGTTTAAAAGGGCAAGAAATAACCTTTTTCACTGCCATAATCTTGGTATAGGCAGATACTTATCTGAACTCCCAATACAGTGACATTGCATTTTTCAGGGAAGCTTGTGTGAAAATGTGACAATGTTAGTTCAGGTGTTCTGAGGGATGCCAAGCTGTGGGGAAGGAAAGCATATAAAATTCTCCATAAGCTGCTATGGACAAAAGGAAAGAACAAAATGAGATGATAATGAGATTAAAGTATGACATGGCATGAGATGCAAGAGTCATTGAGAGTTGTGGATCAAATGCAGCTGTGAGAATCCTACTGTCATTTGTCCTTCAGAAACAGTTTAAGGATATTGCTGACTGAGGGACATCACTATGCTAAAAGTATTGCACAAACTCATTGTAATTTTCACAGGCATGCTCTTCCCTCCACTGTTTCTAGTTTCAGTTGGTGAACAAGGGCACAAAAACACACAGAAAGGAAGCAGCTTGCCCAAAGTAGGTTAGTAGCAGAATAAAGATAGGATCCAGATTTCCTGCAGCAAACTGGATGTGTCCCATGTAGGAAAGTGTAATCTGCCTCCCAAGCTCATGGGGAAGCTTCCAGGCAGAAAAATGTGTTCAAATAAAAAAGTAAAGGAAAGGAGAAAGTGTGAGCTTGGGGGTCCTAATCAGCATATGTAGGAACATGCTGACTGTAACTTTCTCCCAGAGGAAAACACCAAGGAAATAAACAAGTGCAGATCATTTAAACAAAATCCAGGACTCGGTAACTGCAGCACTTGGAGCCTTTGCTAACACTGCAGCCCATTCTCTCTTCAGAGAAAGAAAAAGCATGGCAAAGACAGCACAGACCTCTCACAAGTGTCTCATAAAGTGAGGGCAAAAAGTGGATAAGTATGTTATTCTAAGATTTAGTGGTTTGGGGAAAATTCTGAACCAGAACATTTAGTTTAGCTAAAAAAACACAGATTCATTTCTTCAGCTATTCAAGTCTGGGTTTACTGCTTTTTTACTTCAGCTTCTTTTCCAAGCTGTGTTGCTGATCCTCATCTTTTAGCTCTTTAAAATTTGAGAGCCTGAACAATGGCTCCTGTCCATTGAAATTTCAACATGGCTGTGAAAAACTATGGTTTTAAAAAACTGACCTAACTATTATCAAGCCATGTTACAGTACAAATAAACCACAATCTTCCACTGTGTTCTATGCTGCCATTAAGAAGAGCACGGCAATTTCCTTTAACCCCCCAAAAGAAACTAATAGCAATGATGTAAGAATAGCACAAAAGGAAAAGATTAAAGAAAAATGAAAGGACGAAATGCACACAACTAACCAACTTTTTTCTTTTCTGACAGTCATTGTTTTAATGTGGATCATGTTGCTGATCTGGATCTCCACACAGCATCACAGGTGTTTGTGCCAGCACTGGAAAATGATGGAACAGAGGTGTGAACAAGATGCTGGAGATGGACAACAGTGGTACCACTGTTGGTTTATGCTGATCTAAGGTACATGCGGAACTAACAGCTTTATTTGTTTTCCTTTCTCTTCAGGAGAACAGCATTCTGTATAGTCTGTCTCAATTAAAGATGACTGGATGACAATTATTATTACTGTCATTTTAAAATGTGTTCACTTCCTTTCACTTTGTAACACAAACATTCTCGCTAGGGATTTAATGCTCAAGTGTTTAAGCACCAAATCCTGTTGATGAGGCCTATGCTTTAATGTTCATGTTCAAAAGCGTAACCCTTTGTATTGCTGAATCCATTTACCTGTTTATAAAACATGACTGACATTTATCTGCATAGAATTTATCTCTACTCTTGCTGACTAGTTATCTGGAAAAAGCGAAGAGGAAGCTGCCTGCTGATAACACATCTCATTTTTTACTTTAGGACCTATGTGACTGGAATAGAGTTTGTGGAGTTAAGACCTCAGAACTCACTCTAAGGCTGAACTGAACATATTTCACTGGATCAACTCCTGAAAATACTGTCTGAGTATGAAAGGAGCAGGCGCTTTAATGGAGGCAAGATAAGACTTTATTAATAAAGTTCAAGGATCAACTAATTTGGGGGATGTCCCTGCCTCTGACTTTTTTTTATGTCCATGGGTTTCACACGGGTCTATAATTAAGAGAAAAAAAAAAAACATGGAAGTGGAGAAGGACAGAAGTGTTGTGAGGGGTGGGTGTCATTTCCCTATCAAGGTCTGGAACTGAAGATGAATTTCCTATAGCCTCAGTCTCTGACACCATTTGATTACACTCATCACATATTTTGGGAATGGGAATTTTGCAGGGATGTTTCGTGGAAGGATATCACCCCACTGCTAGGTGCTCTGCGGAGTGCAGAGAGCCAGATGTAATGCCCAAGGGAAGAGAGGTCGGTGCTCCCAGCTTGCTGGGAGCTGCTGGTTGTGGTGTTCTGCAGTGAACAACTTCCCTCTGAAATGGGTGCTGTAGTTGCAGTGGCCTGAACACCTCAGTGTCACTGGGCCAAAAATCCCAACTTGTTTTCCATGACATAGTGAAACCCCTTAAAATAAGCCTGCAGACCTTGCCTTCCCTTCTATCTCCAGAGAGTTTCGACAGGACGGACCTGAAAATTCCCCACACAGAAATATTTTGTTACTGCTAGTCTTGCCATTGAGAAATACAGGAAGGACAGGATCTGTCCCTGTGTCAGATCATAAGTTGTGCCCCAGAAGGTAAGGTCTCTATCACCCAGTGCAGATGTGTGCTCTACTTGTGCCTGCAGACTAGTTTCTGCCAGAACAATCATAATCCTTGAATCCAAATGATGTACCAGAAAAAGTTCCTCCAGCACACTCTGGAGTGGATTTATAGTATACCTTGAATTGCCTCTCTTAGTGGAGCACATCCACACTGTGTCTTAGGAGACAGATGTGTCACTACAAGATTCCTCTCATCCTGCTGCTACCCTGCTGCTGCAGCTGTATCCAGTCTTGGTGGGTCCATCTACCGGGGAATTTGGGGAAGAACTTTAATTGTCTTCCCCTCAAAAAGGATTTTCTTCCTGTTCATTTTGAGTGAGAATAATCCAGAACCTAGCAACTTAAGAGCTCAGTCATATGATTAAGCTCTTACAGAATAATTCACACATTTTTTGCTGTTATAGGACCTAACAGAGGTGACTGTCAGGGCACCAAATTGGAGGTCTCCGGTAACCTAAAATGTGAATTAACCCTTATGGGATGGAGTTTGTGAGTATGGCAGGGGCTGTACTAACTTCTTTTTAAGTCCACAGTGGTCAGTTGATTACTGTGTGTCAGAGTTAGCTATTCTGTTCCCGAGGAGCTCACCTATCAACATTTCTTATAAAACAGGTGGTATTTTTTTATATTCAATAGAAAGGTCAAATATCTGTGGGTAAAGGATACTGAACCAGCACCCCTTACCATCTTCTGGATTGGAAGCGGTAGTAGTTGCTTTGGACTTCTCACAAGCATCTTTTTTAAAAGAGCGTATCAAGTATTGAAACACGGTGGGAGATGAAGAAAAGCAGTCTCATGCAGAATCTGAAGCAAAGCGATTCTTGTGAGCATGTGGCTTTGTGTGTTACCTCGTGTGCATAGTGCAGCCATACATGAACTATCTGTGAGCCTCAAACCACAGTAATGCTCACACTAACAAAGCCACAGAGCAAAAACCATGTTTGAAGCTGCTGCTGCTTCCTTGGTGACATAGTTAACCAGTATGTCAAACCTCTTGGCATGTAAATGAGACATAAGCCACTCACTGTAGGGCTGTTTTGCACATCTTCAGTGCTGGGAGCAGTGTGCCCTCAGCAAGAGAGGAGAATGCAGCAAAATCAGCTCATTACCAGACTGCATTATACTCACAGGAGGCACGAGGATTGACAAGTGACAAGCGACACACGATGATGTGCATCAAGTGCCAGCTCTGGGCCCCTATCCAAAGTGGCTTTTCTCAAGGAAAAGTACAACATTCAGCATCACCTCGATGGCTGAATTAATTCCCTTCTCCTTCTCACAATATTTCAGAGATCTTCAGGGCCGCAGCTGCGGAGAAGTCTTGCCTTTTTGGCAAGAGTGCAGGATGGTTGAGCATATCAAATGAGCTTTCTAAGCTTAATTGATAATGACAACAAGTCTAAGGCAATCGCATATAAGATTCTCTCTTCTTTTAGATGTTGCTGGACAAGTGCTGGCACAGCTGCCTTCACTCACAAACATTTCAGATACTGTTTCTTACTTTTTGGCTGGAGCCTTCAGTAAGACTTGGAATAAGACCAAGATTTATCATGGGCCTATGTTACTTTTTCTCTCTACTTTTTTAATCCTTACTTTCCTCAGACAAAACACTGCTTGATTCACTTAAAAAAAAAATCATCCTCTAATCCTGTTCTCACTGAGGGTTTGGGGTGAGGTCACAAATGCTCTGAAGTGGCACCTTTGCAGACAGCATGTTAATGACACAGAGGTCAGATTCATTTCACTTACACTTTGGCTAATGGACTTTTTACAGAGTACATACATGTACACACACAGCTTTCTGTGTCTCCATAAATAAAATCTCCTTCAAGCACAAGATTGTACTTGGGATGGGACTTTTGTGAACTTGAAGTAAGTACATGTCAACATTATGTCTGGGTCAGCGTGCTAAAGCTAGGAGCTGGAAACGAAGGCTTCCAAACATCAGAAGAGTTCATCAGTGGAGTTCTGAAGCAGGCACTTTGCACACAGTGGACAGGCATGGGATAGGGGGGTTGAGAGGGATCTGGAACTTGGTCTTGATCCAAATCAGAGTACATTTAAGTCTGAATGAGTGTTTGGATCCAAAGTTTTGGATTAGTGCAATGATTAAATATGAAAGTTATCAACGGAAGAGAGATCTGATGCTGAATTTGTCTTGCATCAGTGGAGTGTCCTGAACTGTGACTTGGTTTGGGTTCATGCCCAGGTGAAACATCTTTACTTCACTGTGACCTATATTTTGTGGTTCAAATTGCTTTCCTCTTCAGCCTCTTCCCAGTGTGGTTTGAACTGCTGCATTCTCTGCTTCCTTTCTCCTAACCACATCAACCTACCTGAGAATATCACCTCCACTGAGTCCCAGAGAGAAATTCTTTTATGAAGGCTCAGGTGAGTAGTGGTGGTATACCTACCAATCATAACCACCTTGCAACAAGGAGATGCCCACACTAGCTGTGTCCCAGCCAGCCTGCCCATCACTAGTGAGGAACCCCTGGCTTTATGGTCATCAGTCTGGGCTATACAATTACCAGGACCTTTGGGAGGTGTTTGCTAAAAGCCATGTAACTTTAGCTTCACTAATTAAGCATGTGTCTCAATAATGCAGAGGAAAATACAGGAAACAAAAGATATTGAAAAGTTGTCCTAGAGAAGACTTATGGTCACATTTCCAGCTATCTACCTTTCGCAGACTAATAAACACACTTATCACACAAGGGAAAAACATAGACAGAATTTTTGTTGTTCATTTGCTAAAAAAGTGGAAACATAATCTCAGTTCTAACTTTATTTCACGTGCTGTCCTGTGTATGACCATTTTATCTGCAAGAGCAGTTTCTTGAAACCCCCCCATGTAACATCCATCCATGCCTGTCTCTCTTCTGTTTGGAGATAAATAAGAATAAATGTCAATGACCCTCTCTGCTCAGTTCCCTGGTTTCCCTGTTAGAACAAACAGCTAAGGCTGAGACATCATCCCAAAGTCATGAACTATTCAGCTCAGCTGAAAACTGCCAATAGCTTTTCACTGCAACATATCACTCATTGCCTGATTAACAAAAAAAAAAGTTGCATTTTTTTACTCCACTGAAACCTGTACAAAAAGAGCCAAAGCTTTGACAAACCTGCGTCAGAAGAGCTATGGCTTTTTATGACCATGACCTCAAATGACCATGTTAATTTACTCTTCTTCCTGGCTCTGTGCCAAATCCCACTTGCGTGATCCACACAATGAGTCCAAGTTGTTCAAGGCAGACGGACAAGAGGGATTTCAGATTGCTGCTGTGCAATTAGGCTTTGTAAATGACAGAGTTCTTCAGCAGTAAACCTAGTGCTGTTGGGTCAGAAGCAGAAGTGAGGAGGCGTGGGAAGAGGAGCGAAAATAAAAGAAAAGAAGGAAAGACAGAGAAACAACCTCCATAGGTGGAGCACTTATCTGCCATGTACTGAGAGCAACAGGTAAAGTAGGTGCATCTTATCAGCATTATTCAGGTGCACCTCTACCTTTTCCCCTTCTTTTCTAACCGATGCTTTTTAGTACATGAGTACAGACATTGCTCCTAGCTGCAGGCCAGGACCATGTCTCAGGTGGCCTTGGTTCTTGTCTCAGCCATGGAGGTCAGGAGGCAAGGCTTGAAGGGACTGTGAAAAGCATGAGGACAGCAAGGCAGTGTGACTGATCCCATGGGAAGACACAAACTTTTTCCACTGTTTATTGACTGGAATCTTGGCTCCTCCAGTCCCCTGGGCCAAAGATGGGTGGCCTTTCCCTGCACAGTGGATTGTGTATCCATTATCCTGCTCCAAGGCAGGGAGTAGGTGCTGTCACTTCCTAGGAGTGTCAGGGGAGGATTGTGTTCTACAAATCAGTAGCAGGCTTGACAAATCTCTGGTAAGGAGAAACATAACTTAACCATACCTTTTAAATACAGTCACCTGGAGGCTGCACACTGAGTGGAAACTGGGTTACACTTAAGTGCCTATTCATGTTGTTTTTTCTGTGAAGTTGATTGAGGCATGAATCATGAGCAGCAACTGACTGCCAGGTGATTACAAACAAGGACCCACTGATTTTCTAGTCAGAAAGATCTGACTAAGATTAAGTTTTGAAACCAATGCTTTGGCCTGACCAGTCTACTTGAAACTACCAGAAAACAGACTGAACAGTGGAAAACATAAATGCATTTCAAATTACTGTTATGCGAAACGGAAATATGGCAATTTTAATTTACATGTATTTATAAATGAAGTTCATTTGTAATAAATTATGTACCACTTGTCCCATATTGCACAGGTCCTAGTGGGAGGGCAGAAGACAATCAGACTGGGCAGTAAAGGGACAAGTTCTTTCTTTCTTTCTTTCTTTCTTTCTTTCTTCTTTCTTTCTTTCTTTCTTTCTTTCTTCTTTCTTTCTTTCTTTCTTTCTTTCTTTCTTTCTTTCTTTCTTTCTTTCTTTCTTTCTTTCTTTCTTTCTTTCTTTCTTTCTTTCTTTCTTCTTTCTTCCTTTCTTCCTTTCTTCTTCTTCTTCTTCCTTTCTTCCTTTCTTCCTTTCTTCCTTTCTTCCTTTCTTCCTTTCTTCCTTTCTTCCTTTCTTCCTTTCTTCCTTTCTTCCTTTCTTCCTTTCTTCCTTTCTTCCTTTCTTCCTTTCTTCCTTTCTTCCTTTCTTCCTTCTTCTTCCTTTCTTCCTTCTTCCTTTCTTCCTTTCTTTCTTCCTTTCTTCCTTTCTTCCTTTCTTTCTTCCTTTCTTCCTTTCTTCCTTTCTTCCTTTCTTCCTTTCTTCCTTCTTCCTTCTTCCTTCTTCCTTCCTTCCTTCTTCTTCCTTCCTTTCTTCCTTCCTTCCTTCTTCCTTCCTTCCTTCCTTCCTTCCTTCCTTCCTTCCTTCCTTCCTTCCTTCCTTCCTTCCTTCCTTCCTTCCTTCCTTCCTTCCTTCCTTCCTTCCTTCCTTCCTTCCTTCCTTCCTTCCTTCCTTCCTTCCTTCCTTCCTTCCTTCCTTCCTTCCTTCCTTCCTTCCTTCCTTCCTTCCTTCCTTCCTTCCTTCCTTCCTTCCTTCCTTCCTTCCTTCCTTCCTTCCTTCCTTCCTTCCTTCCTTCCTTCCTTCCTTCCTTCCTTCCTTCCTTCCTTCCTTCCTTCCTTCCTTCCTTCCTTCCTTCCTTCCTTCCTTCCTTCCTTCCTTCCTTCCTTCCTTCCTTCCTTCCTTCCTTCCTTCCTTCCTTCCTTCCTTCCTTCCTTCCTTTCTTTCTTCCTTCCTTCCTTCCTTCCTTCCTTCCTTTCTTCCTTCCTTTCTTCCTTTCTTCCTTCCTTCCTTCCTTCCTTCCTTCCTTCCTTCCTTCCTTCCTTCCTTCCTTCCTTCCTTCCTTCCTTCCTTCCTTCCTTCCTTCCTTCCTTCCTTCCTTCCTTCCTTCCTTCCTTCCTTCCTTCCTTCCTTCCTTCCTTCCTTCCTTCCTTCCTTCCTTCCTTCCTTCCTTCCTTCCTTCCTTCCTTCCTTCCTTCCTTCCTTCTCTTTCCTTTACATCCCAATTTTTACCTCTCATTTCTGCTCTTCTTTTCCTGTTTTCTCCCTCCTTACATAACACCTGTGCTGGAAATAATTGTGTCCCGATCTTTCCACAGCTCCGAAAGGAATTATTTAATCAAAATATTGTAAAAATTGGTAACGTAAACAGGAAGAGAAGCTTTTAATTAGACATTGGAGAAAAAGCAGATTAGCGCCAGGACCTCTTGTGTGGAGATCATCGGGCCATTACAGCAGCTATTTTCCTGATGTCTGCGTGGACCTAAGCCAGCTACTTTTTGCTCCTGCTGAAGAATCAGGTTAATCAAAATGATGACAGCCAAATGGACACAGAGCAGGATTCATCCAGGCCTCTTTGTCTAAATTCCAGATGGAATTAGGAAGTTAAAGAACAGACAGCATGTCCAGGATGACCTGGCCCTCATGTGACAAACCTTGTCTAAAAATCGTTCCCATTAATTTGCAACTGTCAATCACCTCAGCATTCTGCTCTGAAACAATGGCTGGCCCCAGATCACAGCTTCTCCCCATCTCCTCACACCAGCACAGCAGAGAATCAGGGATTTTTTTTTCTTTATTAGTAAATTCTTCTTAGTGTAGTGCAACTGGCTTGGTGCAAGAAAAAAAGCTGCTTGAAGGCCAAGGGACACTTTGCACAGACCCACCCCCTAATAAAGAACTAAAACAATTTAATGGATTACATTTAGTGGCTATGTTTGGTCTGTATGAAATAACAAATTCTTCAACTTGGCAAAAAAATAAAACAAAAATGGGAGTGAGAGAGTGGAAGTTGGTTTGAAGTGAAGTTAAAAGCATGGAAAACAAAACACAAGTTTTGTCACCCCACTGGAGAAGGAGACTGGGGCATCTCTGTTTCACCCAAATAGCTCATGGGTTGCTGCTCTTGCCCAGGATGACCTTAGCCACAGAACGTGGTTTCTAGTCACTGCTTCAGTGATTACAAGAAGTATCATCAGGAGAAACTGAGAACATCTTTCCTCAGTTGTCTATTACCTGCTGCATTCTAAACTTTCTTGGAGTTAGGGTGGTAGCTGAGTTCAAAGCCAAATGAATAAAGAAAGGGATGAAGCATGGTTCATTCTGGTTTTGGAGAGTATCTCAAACAGGACAGATAGGAGGTGACAGCAAGTTCTTCTGTAGTTTTGTGTCTTGATTGTCTCTATTCCCAAGGAGAAAACAATACAGAAAATTTTACCCAAATTCTAAACAGCTTTAGGATGACTAGAAGTATATATCTGAAAGCACATTTATTATTATCAACAAAAATAATCTTGTTATATTGTTCATATAAATTTAACGACAATTGAATTTGTACTAGGTTTCCAAGGCAGAGAATTTATTTTATTTTTTTGCAACCTACATTATTGGTATATTGAATCTACTGCAAAACTTAAACACTTCTGTGAAATCAAAACACATTAATTTAAGATATGCAGAAATCAAAAAAAAGAATACAGAAGGAATTTTGAAAAGTCAGAAGATATTGTTTGAAATAGTAGCCATTTTTTTTAGATTCTTAGAATAGCATTTTTAAAGTAAAAAAAAAAAAGTCAAACCAAACATTTCAAATTGCCTTTAAAATGAAGGGGTTTAGTTTTTGTTTAAATTCTAATATTTTTTATTTCATTTCCACTTGAACTGAGGATCTTTTTCCAGCTGTTCTGTCCAGTATCGAAAGTGAAAACCCTTGGTATCCCTAGTTCTTAATATAATGCAATATAATTTGTTGTCTGAGATTACTTTCCTGAGTATATTACTCCTCCATCCTAGTGACTCAGTCTGAAGACGTAAAGCCAGAGTCAGTAGCCAGACTCAGGCTTAGTCACTGCCCTGCACATGCTTTACTTTTTTATTTGGCCATCTAAAGACACATGCAAACAACCTCTATCATGTGTATGATACAGGGATGACATCATATGCTATTTTAAAGATTCATACAATAAAGGTCATCTATCATACACCACATGAAACCTGTGTAACTGTAGATCTGTATTTTCCCCTATTATTTAGATTTTACCCATGAAGTTTGTCATCACAGGAAAGGCAAGAAACTGCTAACTGCATGAGATTTAATACAAAACAGCACTCTCTCACAAACAGTCATTTGCTAAAAGTACAGGAGAAAAGAGGGGAAATAAAGTAGATGAAAAAAAAAGGACGAGGAGGTTGAAAAATTACATTACTTCGTTCCTGAGGAATGGAGCTTTTGAAAATGAATGCAGTCATTAACCATCTGGCTTACTAAATAGTTAGCAAAAAGTTCTTCTGAAAGGGTTGGCTTTACATTCATAACTGCCGTTTATTGGTCCATTGGCACTAGCATGCCTAAACACAAGGGAAAGTCAATACTGTATCATAGCATCTTCCAGCTAACACCTGGAATATATTCTCTGGAGTGAAAACAGCAGGGAACTGACCAGAAATAACCTCTCTCGTATTATTCCTTCAATTAGACCAAAACAAGTTTCCCTTTGAAAACTTAATAATAAACACTGCAGGTCATTCACTTGTTTGGAGCCCCTTTGGGAAAGCTGAGCAGATGGGTCCCCTTATCTAGCCCCCTCGCTGTCACAGAGACAACAGCCACAAATCAGGACAGATATTGATTTTAATTGGAACCAACAGCATCTACATACCGTCTTAATATCCACATCTTCCAGGAAAAAAATACGTCTTTTAAAAAGATTGGTTTGTTTTGTCCTGTCAGGTTGATTAGACGGAATGAGGTAATTCTTTACAAGATTAACAATTGTGCCATTTTTCAGGTTCATTGCTTAAGTAGATACACATAGCAACTCCCTAGGCAAACCCAAGGCCCATTTCAGAGCCTTTGTACATACAAGCAGCACAGATTAAAATATGGTTCATCCAAACTGAGTCAGTTATATTCTCATTATCAAATAGATTTGAGGTGTCGTCAGGGTCTCTTCAGTGGTTTTCACTGAGGTGTAAGTATTCCTTAGCTGTAGAGACAACTAATGACACAAAGTGAGCATCTACTTAAAATCAAATTATCTGGGACATTTTCACCACACCCAGGGTAAAGGCAATTCTCTTCAAAAATCTTGTAAATTCATCAAACCTGCTATTCCCTGAGGAATATCAGATGCATTGCTATTTGCTTTTAACAGATGCAATGAAGCTCTTTCCCCCCCCCGCTCCACACTCCATGCAAATCTCTTTCCCATACAGCATGTTAATACCCTCAAGTGAGGTGAGATGAACAGGTGCCATGGTTCTTGACTTAATTGCTGTGAAAAGTAGAGCACTAATAATGAGCTGTTCACTAGAGGCAATTTCTATCCTGGCAAAGGAGCGCTGCCAATCTGGGGAGCGTCAGCCAGGCAGTGGCACTGTCAGCTGGCTGGCTGCTAGGACTGCAGGGGTGGGCAGATTGCAGTCTCGGCAGCCGGCCAGCCCAAGCAGAATTTTCAGAGCTGTCATTGTCATTGGCATCAGTGTCGTCCTTCAAAAGTGGCAAAAAATCCTCCCTGCCCCTGGGAACCAGAAGAAATAGTTTTATCACTAAGGGAGTAATCTCTGGAGACCTCTGCAGACCTTCCATACAAGTGGTAGCATGAAGAGGACCAGACCCCTACCCACGTGTATTGCAATAGAGGCCTTAATGGGGAACAAATTAGACTGTGGGACACTTAGGCCTTGCATTAGGAGACTGGGGTACAAATGGAAGGATCATGCATGGCTCTCATTGGTCTCTGCTATAGAGCAAAAGACTGCCACCACAGACTGGAGGTGATGTAAAGTCTGTTTCTACCCTGTCTCTGCATACTCCGTGCATTGATGTCCACATTTGGGTATTTCTGGGTACACAACCCAGGGAAAGGCATTTGCAGAGATCCCAGATACAGACAGACATCCATGTTCTCCATATTCCCGAGTTTGTGGGGTTGTACTGCAGAAGCAGGACGGTGCATGCTGCACCTCCACAAAGGGGAGGGCTCCGTCCCGTGTAGTGGGCAGCTCCAGGAGAAATTCTTCCTCCATGAGAAGGATGTTCACTTGGCAGCATAATAGCCTCTCAAGGGAAATGGTATAACTCATGGCTTGAATCATTTAAAACTAGATAGTAGCAAGTAGCAGCAGTTGTAGGGGAGGTAACAATCATTTGGGGTTGTGGGGTTGGGGAAAGAGGACTACTGTACACCTCTGACATCTGTGTTTCCATGGCTGATGAAATCCACAGCAACAGCTGCCCTTTTGGCCAAGAGTCAACAAATCTAAGGGTTATTGGAGCTTTTTGCAGGGCGAAAGGGGAACACAGAGATACAGTGGGTTTCTTGCAAGCTGAAAACAATGTAGCACAATCAGATCATTTCTCCCCTTCACTACCTGATATGCCTTTCAATTTCCACTCGTGCCACTCATCTCCTGTAGCCCTGCCAGACTGCCCTGTGAGCTTGGCAAGCTTTGTTTCGTCAAGAGCATGCTTACCATGCATGTAGGTTTTTCCCAAGCTCTCACTGCTTCTGTTAAAAGGCCCCCTGCAGATAAACTACAAGGCTAACAATAATTACCATAATAATTTGTTGGAATACTGCTTTGATTTTTTTTCTCACCTACCAAGTCATTCCTGTTCTACTCCATCTCTAAAACTGTTAGATGTGATTACCTCACTAATTAATACAAGAGATTGAATTTTAAAGAATGTATGACAGCAATTCACACAGAAGTTTTGATCTCTTGATAAACAAGGAAGTGGTAAACTTATCACTTCCCTGGAGACTTGTAGTAGGCCAGTTATTGCCAGAAATCTAATATATAACGTGACTGGCTTAGAATGGCACTGCTAAGACAGCAAGACATACTATTCCCCTAACAGTTTTCTTAGAAAACACCACTACATTTTTAAAACTAGCAATCCTGAAATACTCATATTTTATTCTTAAATATGAATCATGTTTCACATATAAGCTATTTCTCTTTGATCAGGAAACATCTGATTTTTTTTCAGAGGTTTTATCTCCTTTCAGGATCAATTTCAGTTTGATTTCTACCTCAGAATAGGACAGTTTTGAGACCTTTCAGATTCCGTAGTATGTCATCACCATTTCATTTTGTAGGATGCCTGACAAGTTACACAGATCCGTATTCCTGTGAATAAATAATAAAGAGAACAGAGGGAGAGAGATCACATGTCACACTTTACAACTAGGTGAATTTACATAACTCCTTCTAAAATCTTAGCTAAGATTTATGAAACTGAATCAGAGCCCACTGGATTTATATACCGGCTTTAGAGATTTTGACAACAAATTATGATAGGTGAAAATGGAACAGGAAGCCAGATGAGTGTCTGTGAGCATTAAGAACTATATAACTGGCATTATTAAAGCAGTTAGAGTCTGCACATGACTGCTTCATGTTGTCACCTGCAATATCTTCGATGTCATAAGCTCTTGTTGGATGACAGAGGTCTGTGAGAAGCATAATTCAGCATAATTAAAGGACAAGGCAACTACTAAGAATATTTTTTTAGATTTTGGACACCTAGTATTTTGCCATCATTATACCTGTTAGGCTAGAGAGATTTTTTTCAGGGTGGATATAGCTAATATTTGACAGTTAGGAAAACTGCTGGTGTTAAAGAAGAGTTATGATCACTACATTCAAGTCATTGTATTGCACTGTGATACTGGAAGTGCAACATTAAAATATTGCTCCAGGAAATAAATAGCATGTATTCCACACAGCCAGAGATGAGAGTCTACACACAAAGGGTGCACTGCACAAGTCTGCTTTTTCGTCAGTTCCAGCACATTTTCCACACTGTATAGTGTAAAGGAGCAGTCTGAATTGCTGTGGTTGTTAGCAAGGTACACTTCTTCTCGAGGTTTAAAACATTCAATAGAAATTTGGCAGGGTTCACATGCCCAGTTGAGATGTGCACAGGATCAGTTTTCAGTAGGAACTAGAGATCTGGAATGATACTGAAGGAAGGAAGGGGGTCTGTGGGCAAGGGGAGTTAGAAAACTTGTCTCCAGGAAGTGTATGCAATTGTCATCTGTTTTTATTTGCTGCCCTCTTTCTTTCTATGTCTACCTCCTTCTCTTGTCTCTCCTTCTTTCTTCTCCCTTCTGAAAAGCAACGTGCTTTTGTGCATGTGTGTGCACTAGGACCAAACTCGTATGTTTGATTTTGATGACATCCCTGGACTATGAAATGTAGGAATTCACATAGAAATATTCTAAATAGATTTAAAATATGTTACAATCCCTCCCTTTTTCACTAATAGGGGAGGATTAAAAAAAAAAGGGGGGGGGGGGAAGAGATAAAAATCTATCTTTTTGACAAAGGCAATATTTGGAGTTTCTGTCATCAGAGATACACAATTAAGACCTGAAAAATTTTGCAAGCTTCTCTACCCATCCTTGGTACCAGCCTTAACATGGCATGCTACTTCAGAAGCAAATTGTATGACATATTGCATGGCAGCAAAGCAATATATCATCAGATCTAACTCATCATCCTTTCATTCATCCTGTCAAGTCTACACATCATTTCAAGGCTCTCTACTGTTACAGTATTCAGTGTGCAGAGTGTGATTTATTAATCTGAGGGTTGTTTAAATGAATAGCTTTTTGCAAATTGCCATTTACAGCCAGATCTCTTTGCATATGGACTCTACTGTGTGGTAACATACACAGCTGAAAGAGAATTCTTACCCATTTGGCAAACCAGCTGATGTGTTTTCTCTTTTTGCTCATTTACCAATGAAGAGTACCAACAAAATTGTTGCCTATTTAAGTCATACATTTACATTTCATAAATAGCATAATATGTCCTAAACATTTGCAGACAAATAATCAAGTAATTTCCTAGTACTTCAGTTCTGTTACAGGGTTGAAATACAGTTCAGCATCACTGATATTAAAAAGTATATACCACTTATTAAAGATATGCTTGAGTTTATATAGAGCTCTGAGAAAATGAACAGACAGCCTGTGCAGGGGCAACTTCGTTATTACTGCTTACACCAAATTTGAGTTTGACCTCCTGAACTTTCTAGGGTTGTAATGCAATTTAATTCAGTCACTTCAGATTTTATTTGAGGTATCTTTCACTGTAAAAGGAATTTAGATTCATGTGTGCTTGAGTTAAAGCTGCTGAGAGAAAGTCGGGCAAATGTTCCTTTCATTTATTCCAGTTCAACTTTAACAGAATCCATCAGCATACACAAAAGGAGAGTTTTGTTCATTGTCTCCCCCTACAACTATGTGTATCTCATTCTTAATGACTGGAATCAGAAGGAAACTGAGCAAAAGTACAGAAAATTGGTCCCTTGGGTCATTTTTAATGATCCACAAAAATAAAGGCTCTGTTAGCTCTTTCTCAATTCTCACCTGATTGATTGCTGATGCTTTTGGAAGAAGAAAGGTGAACCTAATCTGTTGCAGACACTCTGAGGTGAACACTGAGATAATGATGATACACAAGAAACTGTTCTCCCTGTGTTACAGAGGCCTTTTTCTCAATAATGTTTTCCCTCATTGGCTTCATTACAACTGCCAAATCATGGCTATCATTTGAGAAGTGAGTGAAAAAAGTCCTCCTTATTCTACAAACTTATTATTTCTTTGCATGGCTACTTCAGGACTTTAGGGAGTTAGTTTGCAGACAATGCCAAATCCCAATGTCCCTGTGAAGTTGACATCAATGAATGTTTAGTGAGAGTAGTGACTGCAGATTTGGTCTTCTCATAAGTCCTGAAGCATTACAGAGTGACAGTCCCTGTAAATTCAACTCAACATTACATTACCAGCTAAGTGCTAACTCTAAAGCTTCTTGTAGGATGCCGAGAACCATATGATTCAATCCACCTGAGCTTGTCATTATCTCTGTTCTTTATAAGTACTGAACAGCATTCCAGGCTGCCTGCTTGATCAAGGAAGATAAACAGATGGAGTTTTAGACCCCTCTCTGAATTCAGGAATTGGTTAGAATCTAATTTACCCTTCTAACTTTGATCTTCTAAGATTTGCAAGAAAAAGGGAGATTCAGGGTATCCATGCCCTCTTCTGTCCTCTGAAGGCGCTCACCTCTGGTTGCTGTATGCCTGGAAGCCTGCTAAGTTGGACATCTCACGTACATGTCTGTAGGTAGGGTAGTCTACCTGACAGCAAAAACTGTCATGATCTAGGGTCTCTTCTTCCCTTTGCAGTAGGATATTAATGATAAAAGACTTTCAGAAGCTTCCTACTCTACCAGTTGTATTCTCTCTGTCACCTTTGGAGAGCCTAAATATGCTCTTTCAAGTTTTTGGGGTTTTTTTGTTGCTTTTAAAAATGTAGACTGTATTCTACCTCTGATGATTAGTGCCATTTATGACAGAAATGCAAAACTTTCCCCCATGTACTCCGGCATGTATTTGAATATGTGGAAGGACCACACTTTCATAGTTTGGTCTCTGGAGCCTGAAATTTAATTAATCATCTAATTCTTAGTTCAGATGAGTAAAAATGCCATGAATATTCATTTAGTTATATTACCTTCTGGCACATTTCCTCCTTCTACCATTCTTCTCTCTTTCAGAATGAAATAGAAATGCAGAAAATACTTCTCACCATTTTATTACAGAGAATTATTTACTTGATCAGAGACTTTAAAATTTGCTTCCTGGGAAGATACGTTTTTATGCTTTCTAGAAATAAATAATGAAACTTTTCAATGTAATTATTTTATCCTGAAGGTTAAATATGTATGAAAATAGGGTATTGCATAGATCTGTGTGTGTGCTCCTGGGTAATTCATTAAAAACACATTCTTCATTCTGTCTGCCCCTGGAAATGTGAAAGGTTAGCCTTTTAGAGTTGCCACCTGTGAGATGAAGGATCAGTAGTTCCTTCTCCCTCCTAAGGACCTACAATGTTCATTCTTACTATAATGAAGAGGTTGATTGATGGATGTCACGCTGCACACTGTTGACATCCTTATCTCCCCCTGCTTTATGCGACAGGCATGACCTCCTTCAGCCAGATGGTTTCCGAGTGCTGCATCCACTGCTTACTTCCACCACCTTCTCAGAGCACTCGCATTCAACACATGTGCCCGTTGGCAGCATCCTATATGTTTGTCTGTCAGTGGCTCTGTAATGAAACAAATTTATTAGGTTATATAACCCTACCCTTTAGGTAAGGAGGGGAGAACAGCACAGCACACTGGAAGAAATCTATCCTAGCTTCTCTTTCTGAGGAGTGCACGAGGTAATATTTTCATGTCAAAAACAAAGGGAAAAGGTAGCAGTAAGAAGAACCTAGGTAAATCTCATTACTGTGCTTATTTTACACATAGGATCAAAGTTTTTTTTTAGGCATTATCCTAAAGACCTGAAGTATCACTATTTTTCCATAAGAAAAATAAAAATCACATTTTATTTGGAAATAATAATCAAAGCACAACTAAATTTAGGGTTCATTTGTTTTTGAAGAGAAAACAAATGGTAATGGTTACAACTCTTTTAATATCTTTGAAAATGTAATAAATAAATAATCCTGAAGTTTGTACCTCAGAAGAGAAACTTCAGTAGCAATTGCTATTTGAAAATTCTCAAAAGAAATTAAAAACCCCCCTAAAACTGTGTGTTTTATGTAATAGATACTAAGTACCCAATGCTCCACTCAGGAACTACACCTTCCTACTAAATAAAACAGGCTAGGGACCATTCTCTGTCCAGCTGTTATAGCAAACCAGTTTGCATCCAAACTTCCTATTGGTAACAGTCTTTTGCTCATTCCTGCTGACTCCTGAACTGTGTCTGGGAACTGTTTGGAAGAGTGACTTTTGGCGCAGGCTAAAACTGGGCTAAAAAGCAGGATAACAAATTAACAGTAGAAGTAATCACGTGCCAGCATTCTGGCACTGTTTAATCTACTTGTACAGAGGTACCCTAATTAGCTACAACTGACTGAGCTAGAACTGGCTCAAGATTCAAGTTTTTAATCAAGTCATCCAGCTATAAGACTGACATATGAAAGCATAGTAAACAGACCTGAAGATTCTCCAGAGAGTATCACTGTAGAGTACCTTATGTAGCAGCTAAGTAGTCTTGCCTCTGCCTAAGCCCAGGGTTTCTTTTTATACATAATCCATAACAAAACACTGAATGAACTAATCTCATGTGCACTCCCTTATTAAGTCCTTTTTTTTGGGCCAAACACTGAATACAAAATGAGAAACTTGAATGCTCCTGGTGTTACTGCTCAAACCCAGGCTACCAGCTCCCCTAGTGGAAAGTTCTCTGCATTGAACTTGGGTCATGGTTTTGTCTATACAAAATGCCTGGATGGTGAATTTACAGAGACACAAAAGTAACCAGAGCACTCACTAACCCCAGAGGGCATTGATGCTGCATTACCGTCCATTCCTTGTCTGACTTAACATATTTATTATGCAGAACATCTTTGGGAAAGGAGTAGACATCATAGTGATTGGTGAACAAAAGAGGAAAAGAATAAACACAGTACAATGGATATCACCCATGCAGAGTAATTCATCTAACACACAGAAACAAGGGAAATATCCTCAATCAAAACTATCTGCTTCTTAAGCCTAAACATTCAATAACTTCCCAGCTTTGGAATGTATGTGCATCTCTTCCTGGGTTTCCTGTGGTTTACATTATGATTTGCAAGGTATATTATGACAAGTTATTTACTTTGGGACATTGCCCTGAGGTATTTGGTTGTCCTTCCTTTCAAAGAATGTCATAAATAAACATGAATAATCTGCATAAAGGGAGATGACTTTATCTTATAACAAGTCAGAAGACCAGGCTATGCTCCTCCACACACAGTTCCTTACATATATTTCCTTTTGTCTGATCATGAAGATGGTAAGATTTTGTGTGCCTGTTAAATAAATAAACGAACCTTTCCTGTTATACCATACAGCACTACATTCACATTCCAACAGTGAGATGTTCATTTAAGTCAAATATTTTGGACTAAGAATAGCTACTATTTAACTGTCAATATTATTTTTTTCTGTGCTACACTTACAGATAATTAATTGTGCAGCCAATAAGCAAGCAATTAAGTTTAGAACCAGTAGCACTTGTCAAACAAAAGTTCTTTATTACCACTTTCTGATATCCCTCAACATTATCCCAGGAGACTAGGGAAAGGGGACAAGGATGGCTTTTAGATTAAACAGTAAGAGACCCACTGTACCCTACCTCTCAAAATAGCAAAGAGAGAGGCAAAAATAGTTAGACATACTGATTGTATTGTTATGACTTAAATTGTATTCAGATGCGAACACTAATGTGCCAAAAACCGTAAGAGCTGAGCATGAAAGATCAGAAAAGTGACATCTGGTATTGGATGCCACTCCAGACATGACTAATACCATTGGTATTGTGTAGGTTTTGCCCTTCCTAATTTAATAGTCAAATGTAAAGATTAGGCCTCCACAGCTCCTACAGTATCACGAAAGACTGTTTTACTGTGCGTCTATATAAAATTCCCTACTATCCTTCTCCATGGATCTTCACAGATGGGCTGACTTTGAATAGGCATGTATGTCTTTCATATTGCTAAGGACAGTTCATCTCATTACTTCCAGCTGGTGGATTTACAGCTGAACCATATGACTCCATCCATTAATAATGGGAAACAAGGGAAATTTGAGCACTAAATATTGATTTTACGCAAGAGTAAGTTTTTACTGCACAGTACGTGACATATATATGCAGTTAGGCCCACATTTCATCTTTGTTTTCATTAAAGCTGGAGTTATAGCTGTAGATTTCCAGTGCATTATTAACAGCACAGTCCAAGTAATTTTAAGTCTTTGACTTTACTTTCATGGATATCATAAAGCAGCCAGTATTAAAAATTTTGAAATTTCCCCTTCCCTGGAGTTAGTCTCTGAAGTCAGGAAGTCAAATCTAAATTTTTTTATAACCAGGATGATTCTTTCTGTCTAAGCTTAAATATTTGTTCCTGCCACACCAGACTAGTTAGTGTTATTTTCTAACTTTTCATATAGTTAAGAAAAATAATAATGTGTAGCTTTCATAGAGGTCTTTGCAGATGTAGGCTTCAAAATATTTTGACCTAGGAAATGCATTTATCCACCTTTCACAGGTGGAGAAATCATGCCATTGAAAACTAGCAGGTCTGTTCCAAGTCACAAAGTAAACTGACAAAAGAATAGCAGCAGAAGAGCTGCTATTCATATATATATATATATATATATATATATATATATAAAATATATATTCATATGTTCTGCTCTCTGAATGATTCCACTGTGCCAAAACACATATAGATAACATGATCTTGAAACAATTAACCATGATCTTGCTACATGTCGAGGCATGCGATGGCAACCCTGAATGGATGACATAGGTGACATGGTTGACAATACCAAAAAATCGTGGAAGTGCTGGTCCACAAGAAAAGCAACATGGAAACTCCTGTCATGAAAAAAATTACCAAGAGCAGAGATTCACAAAGGCTGGAAACATGAAGGTCAGTGTGACATTTCACAAGAGGAAGACTTGAAGTATTTAAAAATTACTTTTCTATGTACTTATTTACTTTATACTTATTTTATTGCTTTTATAACAAAAATTTGCACAGCTGATCAGACAAGCTTTGGTACAAAATTAGAGTTAGCTGAAATGCCACGATAACTCTCTGGAAACACTTCACAGTAACTGAGCGACAGTATAGAACAAAAAAACACAAAGGTTCAAATTTTGCCATTTCCTTAGTGTGGTGTAGTACACCAACACTAACATATACGGTACAAAGCATAAACCTTACTCAGAAGGAGTTAACACTAACCTTTTCTTTCCTTTAATATAATAATGCAACTCTTCTAATATCCGCTGTAGGAACAGCTCACATTCATTTAGATATGAATTAGTTCTGCATATGATGTTAAACCACCAGATTTCACACCAAATCATTTAAATCTGATATCTCGAACCTTGTTAACAAACCATAAAAAGCATACACACAGGAGCCAAAACATCATCTATGCATCAAATAGAAATTCCAGGTTGAATGAGGCAGACTGAACCTGAATATTATCTATACTAAAGGACAGGAGAGAATAAACCACGCACTTCAGAGGTCCACTTTGGTTTGGCTAAGGAGCCAATATTTGAATGTTCATTTGGGTTTCATCCAGACTGACTGACCATCTTTGATCTTCAGAACTAGCCTGGAAATCTTGCAAAAACAGGGTATTCTTGTGAAACTTCTTGTAACTTCTCTTTCTGGTCAGGCTTGAAATACCGTAAAAGTAGTCTTTTGTGATATTTCACAGAGTCATTAAATTCCAAGCACAGTGTCAGTGCTCAATAAATAATACATAAGTATAGTCTTTCAACACTTCCATTTCCAATCTTGATCAGGCACAAGAAGTGAAGAACAACGAAAAACTAAATGAAACTATCAACTCAAGCCTCAAAATGTCTTTTACAATTGGGATTTTGTAGTTATGAGGCCTGAAAAGGAATCCCATGGCTGCTATGCAATGACACACCATCACCAGAGGAAAAAGATGAGTTTACTGGCCATGGTCAGAAAAGAAAGGATGGCTGTGTACCACATTTTGTGATTATAGGGTAACTTCTACTTTGCGTCATCTTATTTCTATGCAAAAGAGTTCAATGCTGTTTTACAGTTCTTCATTAGAAAATAATTGTTTGCTTCTGAGCACCCACATTGCGCACCTCTGTGGACACATCCCCTGTGGTGTGGAGGACTTAGGTTCTACACCTTATTTTTCAGAGCGGGCTACACCATTGTCTTTGTTATACAGTGGAAGAACAAAGTTGCCTGCTTCATTCTCTATGGACAAGCACTGAACTGATAACCTTTCTCTCAAAATCTCACTCCTGAATGGGAATATTCAACTCAAAGGTTATCATTCTATTATTTATAAGTTAAAGTTGTTATTTTTCTATGCATGCCACTTTACATTTACCTATATTGAGTTTCTGTTTCCATTTGTTTCTCTGTCGCTCAGTATTATATGGCCCCCTTTTTTTTTGTTTCTTTGTTTGCAGAAAGCTTTACCACTTCACCTAACTGAGTATCATCAGCAAACTCTGTCAACTTGCTGCTTATCTCTTCCCTGAAGTATCAATGAATTCTGTGTCTGCGTCTGTGGTGTTCAGGGCCATGCACGTATTACTCTGAGCATGAAATACTTCAGTATGAAAACTTACCTTTCATTCTTATTAATTGCTTCCTAACTTTTAACTAGTTTTTAATCTGTGTGAAATTCTTCCTTCTTATCCTATGGTAGCTGTACTTCCATAGAAGCTTTTGGCAAAAATACACTGTTATAATTGAAATATGCCAATTAAATAATCCACTATAGAAAAAGAAAGGTATTTAAACAAGTGTTAAACACATTAAATGGAACTTCAGAAAAGTCTTAATTTGAATTCCATACTTTTAGCCAATAGCAAAATTGGACATTTAAAGTATATTAATACATAATGATTAAAGTACACAAACACCCATGTTTTTCATCAATGTAGACAAAGCTTTTTTGTGGAAATGCTATACTAGAATACTAGCCACAGTAACCTCACTGTTACCTTGGGATATGTCCTATAAGCTGTTGTGTGCTCATCCTGAACCCTTATACTTTTGGCTTTTCCAGTGAACAACACCTTTCTTGTTCTGAGTTTTGTAACTGGCTGGCTGACAAGCTAGTGGTGTGGGCTTATCCTTTGCATCACCAGCTAATTATATAATAGGAAACACATGAAGGGATTTTAGTTTATTATTTCTTCACTTGCCAACATGACTTTGGTACAACTAATAAAATAAGGAAAATTTCCCTGTGTTCTTTATTATGAACTAAAAAAATTAAATAACATATTTTAATGTAAAATGAAAAAGTTAGTATTCCTTGGCCAAGGTGTTGTGTGCCAATTGGTCTTCGTGCTTCTGTTTTTTTAGAGAAAGTAAAAGGGACAAGTTACTTTCATAATAACCCGATTACCTTATGGGCCAGGTCCTTCCTCCAGTTTGTGTAGTAACTGCCCTATAAATGGTTGTAGCTTTTATTTAGCCATATATATTTAAGCTGTGCTGCCTTACATCAGTAGTCATGCCAAATCTACTAATGAGAACCCATTACTGAGAAATGATAAAGGCTGTGAAAACCCCTGAAAACAAAAAATCATCTTTAAGTTTAAAAATATACTATTCCAAGGAGCATCTTAGAAGCATCTTAGGTAGGTCTTTTAAATACTTTTGTCAGGCATCACCACCCCCAAACCAAATAAACAAACAAAAAAACCCCAAAGCATAAAAGCATGAATTCTTTAGCTTCAGAAAAACCTATATTGTTTAAATCTGTTTTACTGAATCTCTACTCGCCCAGTGTCAGTGAAATTTCACAGGTCTTACTTATAAGACTCTTTCTATAAACTCAAGAACGTACGAATTTCCACTTTTTCCAGATTTAATTTCTGTGACTAAAGGCAAAGTAGCTCATGAGTTTAATGTCATATTGTTATAGCTTCCAAGCAATTGTGATTAACTTGATGTTCAATTTTTTTGTAACTTAGCCCTAAGTAGGATAAAGTATTAGAGCAGTCTACACTGCTGAACCAAAACACAACTATTCCTTCTCTTTATGCTGACTTTGCATTCAGAAGCACCAAAGACCACAGATTATTACTTAAAAACTTAGGGCTGTCATAGATGTAAAATCCTACACTATTTCAGATAATGTACAGGGTATTTAAATAATGTACCATGCCTGAATTTACCTTTCTGTAAGAAATATGCTTAGAAGCTTCTGAGGCAATATTTATGTTTTATTGCAATCTGAAAAGTCGTATTGGGTGTGCTGCTTTGGGTGAAGGAGATCATTATATCACCCTTACATCAAACCTGCATTTTAGACGAATCCTTTTGGTCTTTCTCCATGGTTGGAAGCATAAAATGTTGGATGTCCAGTGGGCCACATGGCCACAAAACCCTCACTATGGACAAATATAGAAAGTAGGTCTAGTCCTTTCACTGCAACAATTATGATCTGATGAAAGAATTATACAGCTTTTCACATGAACTGGGACAAAATTCTTTTCAAAAAGGAGCTTCAAAGATATTATAGAGGCCTTCAAACTCTCCACAGACCACTGTCTATCCACAGAGATTCAGCTGTTATTCTCATTTCCAGATGAGAAACAAAACAGATGGGAGGAGATGAAGAGCAAAAGCAGAAAATGCAAGTGTTTTGTTTTTCAGAAAGGGAAAAAACATTTATAGCACTCAATATAGCACAAATGCATAAATACTTTCCTAGTATTAATTTTCTGTGCAAGCAACCACTGTCAATGCCACAAGGGTATTATGTGAGTGTGCAGAACAAAGGAGGCAGCCCACACAGTTTTGAAGGGGAGGAGAACTGGTACTGGATACCAGCAGTTTTACTAAGAGATTATTCACATTAGTAAATGTTTTAGCACCCCTCCCAATGGACTTTGAAGAGAATTTTTAATATTAGCAATTTTCCAGACAGAATCCCAGTAGCAGCTTACTATGCCCAGTTTGGGGTAATGAAAATTTAATTTCCTTAAATTGTTCTGTGCCAAATTTTTCATTCCTCCATACTGAGAAAAAATGAAAACAAATTAATATCGATATAAAAGCATTCTATTGCTTCAGCCATAAAAGTTTCAAAGACCAAACATCAAATAGCAAATGCTATTTAGCAATGGGGAAACCAGTCTAAACAAATTTAATGGAATCTTTTTGCAGTCTCTGACAGAGTGATCAATGGTGAGGATGTGGCATATAAAACTATTTGTTAAAAAAATGCAGCTTGCTGTGATTTTGTGTGGGATAGCACGTAAGCTGCAAATATCAAGTGTAACTTCTTGTTAGGCTACAGGGCACATGTCTCATTGGGACATCTGTGTTCAGCTGCCAACCACTCAGACTTTCATATCATAATCTTTCATAATATAATGCTATCCTGTCTCTAAGGCATAGTTAATTCAGAAGACTCTAACTTTCTTCAGTTTCTTCCAATTGCACTCAGTAGCCACTGTGGCACAAATCAAAGGGGAAAACACAGATCCTGCAGAGTATAAAAACTAATTCCTTAATTCCTTCTGTCTTGGACTTTCAAAAAAAAAAAGAAAAAGAGAATTCACAATAACTGTGTTTCCGTAAGTGTCTCTGTTTAGATACTCCAAAGCAGCATTAGCCTGGGTCATAAGACTCTTCACAAAATAAATGTCTGATTTGGTTTTACAGGAGTTGTGACTTTCAGTGGCCTATGAAACTTCTCATGTCAAGGACTTTAAGACTATAAGGGTACTTAGTGGATTTTTTTTTTTCATTTTGGAAACTGAGGTAAAGAGTGCTTGTGAAGTGACATATATCACCAGGACGACAGGAGGATATCAATGAATGCTGTCTTTTCTCTGACTCAATGAAATGCTGCTGTTGGAGTCTAGAGTCTTTTGTTTTGGAGCCCAGTTGGTTCACAGGTTCATCTGCTGTGTGAGAAAGCATGGCACTACTGAATCTGTTTATTAACATATATTTATTGTTTTGGTAGCCTGGGAGGGCTACAGGGATGGCTTCTGTGAGAAGCTGCTAGAAGCTGAGGGGCATGCTGAGGGACATGGTTTAGTGTTTGATAGGAATAGTTGAACTTGATAATCTGGTGGGTCTCTTCCAACCTGATGATTCTATGATTCTAAGCTTCCCCTATGTCTGACACAGCCACTGTCAGCCTGTTCCAAGACAGACTTGCTGCTGGCCAAGGCCAAGCCAATAAGCAACAGTGCAATAGCAACCAGAACAAAGGATTGAGAATATGTGAGGGAATCAACTCTGCATACAGCAATATCACTGAAGAAAGAGGAGAAGGAAGTGCCTCAGATGCCAGAGCAGAGATTCCGCTGCAGCCTATGACGAAGACCATGGTAAGACAGGCTGTCCCCCTGCAGCCTGTGGAGGTTGAGGGTGGAGCAGATATCCACCTGCAGCCCATGGAGAACCTCATGTCAGAGTAAGTGGATGTGTGAAGGAGGCTGTGAACTCGTGGGAACTCTGTGCTGGAGCAAGCTCCTGGAAGGACATGTGGTCTCATGGAGGACCCACACTGGAGCAGTCCATGGAGAACTGAAGATGATGGTCCAAGAGAAGGTAGTCAGAGCCATGCTAGCCCAACTAGACACCCACAAGTCTATGGGGCTGGATGGGATTCACCCTAGGGTATTTAAGGAGATGACAGATGTGCTGGCCAAACCCCTTTCCATCATCTTCCAGCAGTCCTGGGAGACTGGAGAAGTTCCACTGGACTGGAGGCTGACGTAGTGCCCATCTACAAGAAGGGTTGCAGGGAGGATCCAGGGAACTACAGGCCTGTCAGTCTGACCTCAGTGCCAGGGAAAGTTGTGGAACAGGTGATCTTGAGTGCTATCATGAAGCACTTGCAAGAGAACCGGGTGATCAGGCCCAGCCAACATGGGTTCACAAAAGGCAGGTCTTGCTAAACTAACCTGATCGCCTTCTATGACAAAGTGACTCAGCTGCTAGACGAGGGAAAGGCTGTGGATGTAGTCTTCCTGGACTTCAGCAAAGCCTTTGACCCAGTTTCTCACAGCATTCTGCTACGGAAACTGTCAGCCTCCAGCCTGGACAGGGGCACACTCTCCTGGGTGGAAAACTGGTTGGATGTCATCGCCCAGAGAGTGGTGGGAAATTGTGTTAAACCCAGCTGGAGGCCAGTGACAAGTGGTGTTCCCCAGGGCTCAGTGCTGGGTCCAGCCCTCTTCAATGTCTTCATCAATGACCTGGATGAAGGCATTGAGGGTACCCTTAGCAAGTTTGCAGATGACACTAAGCTGGGAGGAAGTGTCGATCTTCTGGAGGGTAGGAAGGCTCTGCAAAGGGATCTGAACAGGCTGGACCGCTGGGCTGAGACCATGCCATTGGCCTAACAAGGCCAAGTGCCGGGTCCTGCACTTGGGGCACAACGAGCCTATGCAGAGCTACAGACTGGGAGAAGTCTGTCTAGAAAGCTGCCAGGAGGAGAGGGACCTGGGGGTGTTGGTTGACAGTCGACTGAACATGAGCCAGCAGTGTGCCCAGGTGACCTAGAAGGCCAATGGTCATCTTGGCTTGTATGGTGTGACCAGCAGTTCTGGGGAGGTTATTCTCCCTCTGGACTCAGCACTGGTGAGACCGCTCCTTGAATATTGTTCTGGGCCCCTCACCACAAGAAGGACTTTGAGGCTCTGGAGCGAGTCCAGAGAAGAGTAATGAAGCTGGTGAAGGGGCTGGAGAGCAGGCCTTATGAGGAATGGCTGAGGAAGCTGGTGTTGTTTAGCCTGGAGAAGAGGAGGCTGAGGGGAGACCTCATTGCTCTCTATGACTACCTGAAAGGAGGTTGTGGAGAGGAGGGTGCTGTCCTCTTCTCCCAAGTGACAGGGGACCGGACAAGAGGGAATGGCCTCAAGCTCTGCCAGGGGAGGTTTAGGCTGGACATTAGGAAAAAAATTTTCTCAGAGAGGGTCACTGGGCACTGGAACAGGCTGCTCAGGGAGGTGGTTGATTCACTTTCCCGGGAGGTGTTTAAGGTATGGTTGGCTGAGGTGTTGAGGGGCATGGTTTAGTGTTTGATAGGAATGGTTGGACGTGATGATCTGGAGAGTCTCTTTGATCCTGGTTATTCTATGATTCTATGACTCACACTGAAGAAGTTCATAGAGAAATGGGTCTTGTGGGAGACACCCCACACTGGAGCAGGGGAAGAGTGTGAGGAGTCCTCCTCCTGAGGAGGAAGGAGTAGAAGAAAAGGTGTGTGATGAACTGACTGAAAATCCCATTCCTTGCTGCTGGTAGGGAGGAGGTAGAGAAAACTGGGAATAATGTTAAACCTGGGAAGAAGGGAGGTGTAGGGGGAAGAGAGTAAAACTTTAGTTTGTATTTCTCATTATTATACTTTGATTTAATTGGTACTAAATTGAACTAATTTCTCCAAGTTGAATCTGTTTTGCCCGTGACGATGACTGGTGAGTTATCTCTCCTTGTTCTTATCTCAACCCATGAGATCTTTGTTACATTTTTTCTCCCCTTCACAGTTGAGGAGGGAGACTGATAGAGTAGATTCGATGGGCACCTGGTATCCAGCCAAGGTCAGCCCACCACTCCCTAGTGGCTTGGGATCTGCAGCAGCGCAGTAAAACTACATCTACTCCAGTGAATTAAACTGTACCAGGAATTGTTCCTGGGCGCTGATCATCCTCAAAAAAGCAGAACAATCCCGTGAACATTTTTGCCAGAGACAGTTTCCATTTTCCCATGGAAATATTCTAATACATTGCGATTCTAATACATTGTCTGGAAACTAGCATGACTCACATACTGTAACTAAAAGCTAAACTGAAGGTAACTACCCCGTGATGGAAAGTAAGAGATCTTCACAATATGGAAATGGAATCTTCCATACCAGTTGGCTTTAATACCAGAGAATTGCCCTAAACAATACTCAGTTTACCAAAGTAGACTTAGCCAGGGAAAACACAGTTCCTACTCTACTGGAATCCTGCCCACAGTTCAATTATAGTTCCTCAAACCTGGGATGTTTTTGCAAAAATTTCAACTTCGGTAAATCAGTATTTCATCAAAAGACTTCCAAACCACTGTAGTATTTTCTTACCACAGCCGAGGAAGAGCCTTGAATCATTTAACCCCAAGAATTCGAGTACAGATGTGGCCATAGGAAGCAGATAAGGAAAGGCAGAGGTAAAATGAGTATTTTTTTGTCCAAATTCAGTTAATACTCAGGCATTTAATCTAGTTGTAAACATTTACCTATTAAAAATCTCTACTTTCTCCCTTTAACAGCAGGATGTGAGCAAACTAATTCTAGATATAAGTAAATGAAAATAGGTGAAACTTCTTGGTCCTTGTTTTGTTAATGGTCATTGTTAAGGTTCTGATAATTCTTGTTTGCTCTACTTTGACTGCTTTTAGTATGTCAAGTTTTTTCTAGCATTGTTATGACAAAGCCTGAGCACAACACTCAGAAAAATGATACACACAGTACAGTTCACACAGATAATACAATTTCTTACTCAGTTGGAAATTCCTCTGATTAGTGCATGCAGGGATAATATCTTATGCTGTTGTAATGGTAACTTTTGATAAACTAATTAGTCCAGCTCTTCTCTGTATTTGTCCCAGATCACAGTCCCTCCTCTTACAGGATGTTCTTTAAGCCTAATATGAGTTTCTATTCAACCGTGTAAATGAATGTGGTGTTAAAATGAACTGACTTCCTACTACAACTGAAGATCTCTGCTTTTCACAGCACTGCTAATTGTTGTGCTATATGCTAATATTACTTGAATAAACTCATTGGAGTCTTATCTGAAGTAGAATGATTTCTGCTAGAGATATTATTATGGAAATGGCTACCCGCCTTATTAGTAGCACTGTCTATAGCATATGAGCAGGATATTACAGAATTCAGACCAATAACCAATATTCAACTGCTTCTTTTCTTTACAGAAGGCAGCAAATGATAGATTTCATTTGTAGTAACATTGTCTTACTCAGTTCAGTCTGTGTTTGTGCTTAAAAGGCAACTATGAATTAACACACAAGTTTCACATACAGTGAGAAAGAACACTTTAAATGGCTTCTGAAGGAACGGAGGATTCTGAACCTGACCATAACTGAGGAGAATAAAATCCATTTGGAATCCCACTGTAAATCTCTTAGAAACGTTATTAAGCACTGTTTGTTTTTCGTCAGTGACATGTAACTTTGAGAGGAAACTAACCAGTCTTTTATAGAATACAGCTAAACACAAGAAAAAAAATCTGACAGTAAAATTTTAAACCACAGCTATGAAAAATAAATCCTTCTTTCAGGCAGGAAAAATTTTAAATTTGCTTCCATCATCTGTTTGCCAGCTCAGATGCAATGTCTTCTAAAGTTTAACTTCATTCCAGTCTCTAACTGCTGCTTCAATAAAGGCATTCTCCAAATGTCCTGATTTTCCCGTGTGTATTCCCTTGTCCACCACTCTGGTTTTCTGACATCTACAGATGAATATTCATCTTTTGTAGTACCACTGGCATGGAGTGGGATGTGAATACTCTGAAGCTTGTCTGCTCAATAGCAATTAGCTGCTTGCTGCTGGCAACCTGGACTTCCTGGCACAAATTGCCCTGTCAGCACTGAATAAACTATGATTGACTGCAGTCTTCAGAGGATTAATATCATAGACAGTCATCAAACAAGCACTCCATTGGCATTTTCCAATTGTTAAAGTTTCCACTGCTATAAAATCTTTAGCACCCTAAGTACCTGCCACGAAGACTCCAAAGCTGCCTAACAGAATGCAATTTTTGTCTTCCTTGCTTTGTTTTTTGGCATTAACCCAGGGAGTCCTGAAGCTCCTTTTCTAGATTTTGGCAGTTCTACACAGTAATGATGTTTCTAATAGTATTTTTATATAAGAAAAAACCTACATGATTAAGACAATGAAAAACAATAGAAAGATTATTTTGCTTATGTAGCTTCTTCTCTATATTTTTCCTAAGAGAGACAGAAAAATGTCAACATGCAAAAGAAGAATTTGGAGAATGATAAAGGTCCAGCATAGCTTTACTGGAATGGGAAATAATAAAAAATGTGAAGTGTTGAAAGGAGGGCTGGTGCTGCAAGGAATCAGACCATCTAGTATTGCTCTCTATCAGAGAAGAAGTTTTCTTCATTTCAACATACAAATAAGCAGATCTCTACTATAATAATTTATTCATATTATCATTTTCTTCTCTAGCTAGATGACTCTGGAAGATATGGAATTCTTTGAGTGCTGGTTGAGACAAAATGATGTTATACAGAGCTCTCATGTCAAACATATAGCTTTATCACTTGTCATGACCACAACATCATTCATAGGTAAAGGGAAAGCATGATTTGTGATTAGAATTTCAGAAACCATCATTTAACCTTTTCTACTTCTGCCCTTCGTCATGGTACCTAGAGGCAGGCTGTACAAATGACTTCTTTGCCAAATCATCTTTGGACTACAATATACCACACAGTTTGAAGTACAACTTCACTCTTCAAGGCATTCTTCATCTCGTTCATGTGGTTCCTTTTAGGTGGACTTTCTTGCATCAACAGTCTGAATGACTGGAATGTAAACAAGGAGGGCTTTGTGGATGAGGCAGATGAAGGTGAAGAAGCAAGCTCTAGAGATGGTACTGGGTAACAGGGAATAGCCCTGATATGATTTTAATTAGAGCACATGCCACAGGATCATTTAGGCACAAAAACTATTCAAGGACTGGTGGGATAGAAACCTCTGTTTAGAGAAAACTTCTTTGCCCTAGGCTGCTTCAAGATGTCACTACATTAGCTACATTAAAATATGCGTGGCTCATTCCAGACTCAGTGTCCCCAAGCTTTTCTGGCATGCTAGTCACTTTCTACTCAACTCCTGTCACTAATTAACATAGAAGCTGCTACAGAGCAGGGCTTGGAGAATGTTTAGGGAGAGCAGATTAAATAAAGCAGAATCAGCATTTTGGTTTCAAATTCAATCTCTTTTGCTACTTCTTGATGCTACAGTTTACAGTCTACTTCTGACCTTCTAAAAGCAAGTTCCTACTGTAAATGAGGTTAATACTGCCTAATTCAAAAGCACAATAAGATGAGAGGCTCAGATGTTAAACAACCCTTCAAAAGGGATACAGAAGGACTTTATGTTTCCTACCTGTATGCATTAATTATAATCTGTGTCACACATAGAAGCCCCAGTCAGGAATTGTCCCACTTCTTCTGGCATATCAGAAACATGTAACAATAGGCAGTATTTTTCTCCAAAAACATTACTGAGATAGAAAAACTGACTAGGGAGGGTTTTTTTGTGGATAAACTAATTCAGGATCAATTGAATTCATCAAGAGCAAGTGAGAATCCTGAGGGAGTTCCAAGAAATAAGACCATTTTCCCCCTTCTCCAGTGCCATAATCACAAAATCAGTTCAATTCTCTAAGGCAGCAGCAACTCAAATGAACCTAGTGAGCAAGAGTGTTGTAAAGGGGATCATTCCTTTATACTGCTAGGGTTCAGAAAATGATGACTCTTAAACTAGCAGGTCTAGGAAATGTTTTATTTCTCAAACTCCTAACTAACTCAATACTTCTTAAAAAGTATTTAAGACTTTTTCTTATCCACATTGCAAAATGAAGATCTAGATTAGTGGGAGGTGAAGTGCTACTGATAGAACAAATCTTTACAAACAGAGTCCATTGTTAAGCAAATAATTTTCAATGAATACAAAGGACCTATGAAATAGATAGCATATTCCAGTTAAGCTAACCAAAAGATTCTTTGGAAGGCAGGTTAGTGTACAGTCTTTAAAACAATTAATTTAACAAGGTCTTATAATTATTAGGGATGTGACTGCTGCAAAGTACACTCAGAGGATTTTAAAAACAGAACTCTGATGATACACATCTATGTCCTGGTGTCTCTCAAACACTCACGTAAACAAAAGCAGCTTTTTGGAATTCACTGAGGCCATGATGTGGTGACACTCATGAGAGTGGGAAATATACCTGTTACGGCTCTACACACAACAGACAGTAGTATTTAGATATTATAACAGCGAAGCAAAAAAAAAATCCCTCAAATATTCTGCAGTGAAATGTATATGTTTGTGAGTAAATGTATTCTCTAGCTCTGGTGTAAGTGTTACAGTAGTGCTCTTTTAAAAAAAGAAAATGGAAGAATCTGAAAAAGTGACACATGCCACTTGCCTCGCTGAATGTTATTTTAACACTAATGTGGAAATTTTGCTTTGTGCACAAACACTTTTCTTTAGGGTGGATAAAAAATAGCCTCAAAGAATTCTGTATCTATTTCTCTGGTGATGACAAGTATGTTAATTGCTTGCAGATAACATCTGCTCTAGTGAAATCAAGATGCAGGCTCTCACTGGACTGCCAGTGCTACACTTTGCCATTTGTCTAGGAGGTTGACTACTCTTTGCTGAAGTTTGAAGGGAGCTGAAGTGCCTTTGAATTTTTTGAGAATCTTCCAGTAACTGAAACCAAATCTGCCAGGAGTCCTGGGTCATCGCAATGTCTCTCTTTGAGCACAGGACTTACCTTTGAAGCTCAGAGACTTTCACTGACCATGACGCCGAAGTGTGCTCTGGTTGAAACAAGTTCATGGTGATCTGCCAGCAGCCCTGCATGAGAGAGCCTCTGATTTCTTTCTGTTTACAGTAGAAGGTGAAGGGCCTCTCCTGCTAGAAAAGCATGAGCCTGGTAAATATAATGTCAGATCTAAGGAACCCTTATCCTCTACAGACCACATTTACAATTTTACAGTATGCGTATACAGACCCTGCCATGAAGTTACTTGCCAGATGTGCCTGTTGAGTCTGTCAATCACAGTACTGAAGAAGCAGCTCCGGACTGTTACTCTTCTCTACTTCCCACTGTGCATTTGCATATGAGTCTTTAGTAAACTTGTGGCTTCCCTAAAATACCTGAATCTAGTTAGCTCTCCCAACATGAGTTAAAATTCCTGGCAATGTCCTATTGCAATAGCATTTATGAGGGAGCAAGGAACAAAAAACTCCCACTAATCCTTAAGAGCACAACATTATTAAAATCCTGAAGACACAATGAATAGCAAGTTGAGGTCAATATGCAATTGCATGCTTAATAGTTTGTTCTGTGCTAGCAGAGTTCCCATCAGGAATAAAGTTCAACCATATATTGAGGGATGTTGCCAAGAGTTGTGCTGCCTGGGGTTAAAAAAAAAAAAAAAAAAAAAAGGCATTTCTTGTTTATACTGAATTGTTTTCGAAGATTTTCTCCAGTGCAGGGATAATCAACTGCACGTATGTGGGATGGAAAAAACATACAAAGTAACTGAAATTCAGAAATGGAACTTATAGTGGAATATAAATATATTTTAACTATGGAGATGAATCTATTTTAGATCACAAATCATTACATGAGCACAGCTACATTCCCCATTGTAGCAAAGGGAAATGCTGCTACTGAGTTGCATAAAAAAGGTAATGCCTATGAACAATAAGTTCTTCTGCTTTGTGCACTGCTGGCAAGGCTGCAGTGCAAGTAAAAGCATTTGGTTCACAGAACCTAATTAAAGAAAGTTGTAGATTGACTAGGGAGAGCCCTGAGAACAGCCACAAGAATGATCAGAGGTTTTTAAAAACACAGAAATATTGAAGGAATTGGAGTTATGTACTTCAGAGGAAAAATTACAAGGGAAAATACCATGATAATTAAATTACATGAAGAGTATCTATGAAGAGAGAGGTAATATACTGTTCTCCATGTCCAGTAAGGATAAGGCAAGTGGGTGCAAGCTAAACTCACAGCAAGAGGGAGTTCAGTCCACAACTGGAGAAAACCTTCTAACAGGAACAGCTCCGAAGCCCTGGAACAAACTAATGTGAAAGACTGTGAAATCTTTATCATTGTCTATTTTTTAAGAGTAGGATGAACATACTCTTTCTGGTTATGTAGCTACTCCTGCAATAATTTAATGAGATATTTTTAAAGGGTTGTCAAAGGTATTGAGATGATTTTTTTAGTACAACTTGACAAAAAAAATTTGAAGGAAATGCCACTGAGAGGCAGGGTCCCCCCTTATTAAATCTGTAGAAACAGCAACATCATTTCTCTTTTTGATCTTGTGTTAGCCAAAGTTTTGGGGCAGTTCTGGCTACACCTTTTCCTCAAAACAAGTACACCAAAGGGATTTTTAAACTCTAAAGTTAGGTTTTATTTGACTACTTATTGAAACGATGTCACTTTGGAACAGCAAGAATTTCATTCTACTGGGAATAACAAAATAAAACCAAAATAAATCTCTGTTTGTCTCCTTCTCTACTGTGACAATGTGGGGGGTAGGGGGAATCCTTTCCCCTACTCTTGTCTCAGCTCAGGAATGTTTAGTGGCTTCCCGGGATGCAATAAATAACGCATATTCCCTCTGCATAACTAGATAAAGTCAGTCTCCTTCCCTTAAGGCTGAAGTAAGGCTGCATGACTGCCCATTGCTCCGCTGACGACTGGCACAGTGCCTGCTCATGCTGCTGGCCTCCAGTCACCCCTGTGCTCCTCACCACAGCCCTGCACACTAAACATTTTCCCCCAGTACAAGGCAGGTTGGTTTGTCTCCAGGTAAGGCTGTCCTCCTGCCCACTGGGAATTCCACCTGAAACCTGACACTGACCACCAGAATGAGGGACTAGGCATCTTTCCTTGTTCTCAGGTGCATCCCTTTCAAAGAACACAGTAACTGACATACAGTAAGTGAACGCAATGGATTCTATCCATCACAGCAAGAAGGTCCTCCTGGCATCACATCCATTCTGAAGAAGGAAAGGTTTTCTGCTATATTTTACCCTTTTCTCTGTTCTGACACCATTCTCATTTTTAGATCTCTCTAAATGAAAGATAGAAAGTTTCCCTACACTGCTCTGCTCTCAGAAGGGACAGAGATAATGTTTCACAGTAATCCAAATTTTGTCAATATTACGGAGCAGGGACTGTTGAGAAATGAAACTATAACTGAATCAGTATTCTGGTGCAGCAAGAAACTTTGTGCTAAGCCATGTAGTGTGACAACATAGCCTGCACTGGAAAAGCTGGCATATAAAACAAAATATATTCTTGTATTGTTAACAAGTCCTCCTAATGCCTTTTTTGGTAATGAATATTTACCCTATATTGAAATAGAGAAACACCGTTATATAATTGACATCTATGTTATTTTAAACTGATACTAATACTCACATGCTTTGATGCCAATCTAGCCATTACCAATGTGAAAGGCAACAGAGACAAATGATTATAATATTGCAGAGAAACCATAAAAATGCAGCACACTTAGTAAAGATATATTAAAAAAAGAACATGCTGTTTTCTATTGAAACACTGTAAATCCCAAAATAATTCAGTCACTTTTAATTATGTCCTTCCAGTTTCTTCCTTTTGACAATCTTACAAGATTAGAACAACTGCCTTGTTTCTAATTCTATTTGGTCAAGAGGGCGGGGCATGCACTATTGGGGATTTTTTTTTTTGTCTTTTCTCCTTATCCCTACCTAGGTTCTGTAGAGATCTCACATGTGAACAGCTTATTGACTACGCAGTCCCTTAGTTTGGAAATAACAAGGCCTGTATTTCAGCTGCTTCATTTTGTGAGTTATCCTGCTCTAAGATGCCTATTTCTACAAACTAAATAAATGCAATAACATCCACAGCTGGGGAGTCCTCAAGTTGAGAGATCTGTAGTAAACTCTACTATAAGATTATGCGGTCTAATGAGTTAGCAGACACATTTCATTTTTGAGGCTGTTTTTCCATGACTTTTTATCCAGAGAAATAATCTCTGTAGGATTTCTCACGAACTCTTTTGCCAATGTTATCTGTTCACACCTGCTGGAACTCATAACTGAAGAGCTGCAGGCAAATTACCCGCTATAAAAGAGCCAGAAAAGTTAATGCCAAAACCAGAAAGGAATAATAGGAAGGAGAAAAGGAGGAAAATAAGGTGTAATCATTCTTTTGGGTAAAAATCCCATAGACTTGGGCTCATAAACTGACCCTTGTGGTATCTGCTTAGAAAGCTGAATGAAAGACATCCTTAGCAGGCTTTCCTGGAAGGTTACTTACATATTTGTCAAGTGTGGAGTCAGAAATCTTAAAGTAGTAGCAAGAAATAAAAGTATATCAAAGCAACAGAGCCTTTCCAGAGATTATAGTTTGTGCTTACTTCTATGATAGAGGGAGAAAGTATGTCTGTTTTTAAACCACAGGATTTAAGAAGACTCGAGCCTACACCTTGAAGAGCAATTTGAAAGGTTATGAATGTACTAGGATTATATTTCCCTTTTCCTTTATTACCTGAAAATATGCCTCCTATAGAAGCAAAATCAGATATTTTCATTGTCAGTTGTTCATTAGTAAGTTGCTTTACAGATTCTGATGAAACAATTTGGCAATCATTTTCTCCAAGCCACACACAAAAAAGGAAATATGCACGATTCCCACCTCATTTATGATTTCAATCATTCCCTTTTTCCAGAAAGAACTAACCTAACCACTTGCTACAGAAGGAAAGAGGCAGGATTTATTTTAGGTGGTGCAAAAGAATAGAATATAACAAGAAATCCAAGGGCACCATGAAGCACAAGAAGACAAATTTGGGCCACAGGAAAAGATGGAGGACTAAAAAAGGACACTTGTGTCTCATAGATATTCTCAGGAAGAGGAAAACTGTCCCACTGATTATGCCTCAGCTGTTTTATAGTTAGCATTCCAGTCACCCCCATGAGAAGATCTTGAGGACTTGGAAGAAGATTTGCATTTCTTTGAGCAGAGGTGCAATATCCATCCCTCTTAAACATAAACATCATTGAGAAAGGGAAATCATAAGTGGGAATGCTTCTGAGCTGCCCTCCAATGAACAGCACACTCAGGAAAAGTTTGGAGAGTAAGCAGAGTGCTAAAAAGAGCAGCAAAGGGAACTGATTAAGAAAAATCAGGATCTTGGAACTCTGAAGATAAAAGGGCAAGACAAGAATGGTCAAAATTTAAAGTTATCAACAAAATTCCTCAGTGAAAGTGTTAGGGATGGCTTTAAATAATAAATAATAGAATTTATTACCACAAAAAAAAAAATCTACGGAAAAGTGAGTACGACAAAGGAATTTGCTGATGAAAAATGGGAGGCAATGTCTGGTCACAAGCTGGTTGCAGTTTATAACAGAAGAATTAAACAATTTAATATTAGGTAAAGAAGTGTATGGATTGAAGTACATGGAATAAAGTGAACTACTTGTCAAATGGACAAAAGCTTGACTCATATATATATGTTTGTATACATACACACATAGACCTACTTGGTCTCACCTTTCCTGGAGGTGTTTAAGGGAGGGGTGAACGAGGTACTAAGGGGCATTGTTTAGTGTTTGATAGGAATGGTTAGACTCAATGATCCGGTGGGTCTCTTCCAACCTGGTTATTCTATGATTCTATGATTCAACTCCATCTAGCTGCAAGGGAGCTCCAGCAGATTCCTATACAGAGTCTTATCTACTACGTGACCATTACCAAGAACCATCTAGTTTACTTGAAGAGGACCCCTGAGGGGTCCTCCAGACCCCTCACCAGCCTCGTTGCTCTTCTCTGGGCATGCTCCAGAGCCTCAACATCCTTCTTGTGGTGAGGGGCCCAGAACTGAACACAGGATTCAAGGAGTGGTCTCACCAGTGCTGAGTTCAGAGGGAGAATTACCTCCCTGGACCTGCTGGTCACACCGTTTCTGATACAAACCAGGACACCATTGGCCTTCTTGGCCCCCTGGGCACACTGCTGGCTCATGTTCAGTTGGCTGTCAACCAACACCCCCAGGTCCTTCTCCAGGCAGCTTTCTAGACAGACTTCTCCTAGTCTGTAGCTCTGCATAGGCTCGTTGTGCCCCAAGTGCAGGATCTGGCATTTGGCCTTGTTAAACCTCATGCCGTTGGACCCAGCCCAGAGGTCCAACCTGTTCAGGTCCATTTGCAGAACCTCCCTACCCTCCAGAAGATCCACACTTCCACCCAGCTTAGTGTCATCTGCAAACTTGCTAAAGATACACTCAATGCCTTCATCCAGGTCATTGATAAAGACATTGAAGAGGGCTGGACCCAGCACTGAGCCCTGGGGAACCCCACTTGTCACTGGCCTCCAGCTGGACTTAACACCATTTCCCACCACTCTCTGGGCCCGGCCATCCAGCCAGTTTTCTACCCAGGAGAGTGTGCGCCTGTCCAGGCCAGAGGCTGACTGTTTCCGTAGCAGAATGCTGTGGGAAAGTCTGTCAAAGGCTTTACAGGAAGTCCAGGAAGACCACATCCACAGCCTTTCCCTCATCCAGCAGCTGAGTCACTTTGTCATAGAAGGTGATCAGGTTAGTTTGGCAAAAATATAAAAAATAAAAAAATACAAAAAATTTAAAAAATTATAAAAAATATTAAAAATATAAAAAATAAGCCAAGAGAAGTTTAAAAAGGTGCTATAGCAACAACAATACTTTAGGAATAGTAAAGTTGTAGTAGTAAAGTAAATGCTGAATGGGATTCAGGACTTAAGTACAAGTACACATAAAGTACATGCTTTTAAAAATCACTTCATAGCATTCCCAAGTAACACCTGTACCATTCTTTAGATATAATATAGTCTTCATAATAAATGACTTAATATGCCATGTCCCCAGAAAAATTAAATACCTTGTAGAATGGAGTACACTGAAAACGAGGGTCAGATGCAACTGATGGACAATACATTGTTAAATGAAAAACAATCAAATCTCTGCTATGTGTATTTACAGTAGATACTTGTGCTCAGGTACTAGTATGTTCCAGGAGGAGGCAGAGATAAGATCAGGGAAGGACTACTCCTCTGTTCATTTTGGCATTTTGAGGATTAAACTCAGAAAGCTACACCTCCCTGAACCCCTAGACCCTGGTTAAAGGCACCAATATGACAGATAGTTGTGCTCTTCTCATTCTTCTTTAACATCACTGCAGACCTGCTCCTTAATCCATCTCTCATCAACAAGCAGAGCTGTACTGTTTATGTAAGCAGTATGAGGAAGTTAAGCAGCAGGAGCAAAGGAAGGCTCTAGACAAAAGATATAATTTGAAACTGAATACAAAGTGCAGAATAGCTCTACTGCTACGCTTACCACATAGCTCCTTATTCAGCATTACATGAAAGCTACTGCCCAGCTTTCATATGACAGATTTTTTTCCAATATAGGAGCATTCTGAACAGCTCCAGCTTCCACGTATATAAACCAGTATAAAACCAGCTCCTTGTTTAAACTCCAATTTTTAATTTTCTTACTTAAATATTATTTCAGGTTGAGTCTGTAATACATAAGAGTCTGTTGTGGACCACTAATTTTTTCCACAGCAAATGCATAATAGCTTTCCAGGGGTTTTGGATAGTCCAGCAGAAGCAGAAAGAAGGAAAAACTGAAAAGAATATTTCTGGTTTATATTATCACTAGATACAGAAGTCCAAGTCTAGCCATTGATAAGTCATATTACATTGCACCCAGAGGATTCTATTAACACCCATACAGCATAACACACCTCTTTTGAGAGTAATGAAACAGTCCAGGAGGCTGTAAAGCATTGTTTAGCATTCTTTGAGAAGTTCTGGATATTTACTTGAGGTGTTGCCTCTTGTGTCTGCTACTAGCATATCAAGACTCAAATAAGGTAATTGTCATGCTATACACTTCAAATCATAGAATCATAGAATTATAGAATTATAGAATCACAGCACCATAGAATCATAGAATCTCTAGTTTGGAAAACACCAGACCTTTGAGGTCATCAAGCCCAACTGTACCTGTTCACTTCTAAATCATATCCCTAACCACTTCATCTACCCGTCTTTTAAATACTTCCAGGGATGGTGACACAACCATGTCCCTGGGCAGCTTGTTCCAGATAACAATTTCAGTGAAGAAAATTTTCCTTAATGTCCAATCTGAACCACCTCTGGCCACTTTGAAGCCTTTCTCTCTCATCATATCATCTATCACTTGGGTGAAGAGACCAACACCCACCTCTCTACAACCTCCTTTGAGGTAGTTGTAGGCAGTGGTAAGGTATCCCCTCAGCCTCCTCTTCTGTAGGCTAAACAATCCCAGTTCCCTCAGTCACTCTGTGTAAGACTTTTTCTCCACCCCTTTCACCACATTTGCTGCTCTTCTATGGACACACTCCAGCACCAAAATGTCTTTCTCGTATTTAGAGGCTCAAACCTGAACATAGTATTCGAGGTGTGGCCTCACCAGAGCTGAGTACAGGAGCAGAAATCCTGCTCTTTCTCTGAGAACAATTTTTAGAAGGAAAGATGAAAGACCAGCATAGAGGTAAGGAAAGGGTCAAATGGGATCTAAAATGAGCACCTAAGGTTAGACAAAGAACAAAGTTATTCTTTCAGCAAGAATTGCATCCATTCCCATCTCATAGGGATGCATAAGACTGAAAGAGATGATCTAGGTCACTGTTTTCTCAGGAAACCATAACACATAATCTAATTCACAAAGTCATAATAATTCATCAGAAATTGATTAGTAGGTTGAAGCCTTTCCACACTGTCAGAAGGAACAATGTGAGAAAATAAAGTGTGCAGATTTCAATAAAACATAAGACATATGGGAAATGATTTCCTAAAATTAAACTCAGGATTAAGAACGGTCAGTAAAAAGGTTAATATCCAAAACAGACAAATGACCAGGAAAGCACTCAAGACATCAAAGAAATGAGAAGCACCAGGACCTGTTATCAGCCATGTTTTTGGTCTAGCTATTCGTGTTTCTGCATAAGGAATTACTACAGTCCCATGAAGTACTTCTACAAGGAGACACCAGTGAATCGATGGCACATAGAAAAACAAAACAAAATTTTAAGTATTGATCAATCAAATGTTGATTTCTAGCTGTGTGGGATGCATTAATATTTATGATGCTACACCTAACATCTGATGATTTAGTCAACCAAAAGGGAGAAAAATCGAATACTGGAAGTGCAGTAGCTCAGCTTCTGACTGACAGTTCATTATGGCGACTGCTAAATGGGTGAAAAGAAACTGTGGAGTAATGTGGACAGATTAAAAAAGACCTATAATTCAATTCCATAGGCAAGGTTATGGAAAGTTCAGGATTGCAAACAGTTTACATTAATGCCTATGTCTTCTGTCATTCTATCCTCCAAATAAAAACCACAGTGATTAAACACTTACAGGTGCTAAGCTACTGTCATTCCATGTCCTTAACAGAAGCAGGTAATGGATCATGCCTTGTTCTTTTTCACAAGTTTATACAAACCATTTTTGCCTAATTATAGGTGTAATTTTACAACAAATATGCTATATATGCTTTTGATATGTTCAAATTCCACCTCAGGTACCTGCAAGAAGTTGTCTTTCATAAAAGTAAATGGTTTGATTAGAGCGAAGGTAAATAGCTGTCAAGTTGCTTGAGATTCTCTTTACTTCCTGGCCAGGAAGTGTCCCAGTGGACACTGCTATCTCAAAAGCTGAAGTACTGTAGTCACTTAGGAAATTAATGTTAAAAATTGAAAGCCTGGTTAAGAGTCAAACTTGTAAATGATGAGAAAATCATTGCATGAATAATTGAAATTGAATAGACTTCTCCAGAAGAACCAACACACCTGAGTACAAGGATTACCTGAGAGCAAGGTCATTGGATCTTTGGAATATAAGGATTTTGTTGCAGCTAAAATGGCTGTGTGGGTATTCTGAAATCTTGTTCTTATACAGGGGGACTCCTGGGATTGAACTGAGTGTGCTAGAGTATTATGAGAGCTAGCAGCTTCTTAGGGTCAGGCACTGAGAGCTGTAGGGTCTCCACAAACAGGGGGTGGATGAGTAGGGTCCTGGTGGGGAGGTTCTGCCTGGTTGCCCCCTGCCAGGGAGCAGGGCAGCTTGAGGGACAGCGTGGACAGCCCCATCCCTGGATACTGGGCACCTCCCTGGGGATGGGATGAGGGCAGGCCAGGACTCATGCTTTCGGGCTTGCCTGCTTCAGCAAGACCCAAGGCTGGGAAGGACAGGGAAATGAAGAGCTGGAGATGAGCCCCTCTGTGGCATCACTGCGACACGTGCTGCTGTCAGCAAGGTGGGGGAGCCCAGAAGGGATTGAGCAGGGGCAGTAATGACCCTGATCTACTGACAACTATGACCTTTAATGTTATCTGACTTTATCTCAATTTATTTTATTCATATTTTTCAAACACTATTGCAATAGATGACATCTTAATAAAGTAAGTTGGTTACCTTTATCTGAATGTTTGTCCAGTCATACAAGTAATTTCAGGGTGCCTCTGAAAAAACAAATACCTGTTTCCCAAAGGACTGGCAGTCCATGGTGGCAATCCACTGCTGCTCTACTGTTATACTGCCCAGCTCCCACTGCATGATTAAGGCTGTCAAGGAAGCAGAAGGATATTCCTCCACTAATCTAAATTTTACAGTCAAAAGGAGAGGTAGCAGGCTGCAGTAGGTGAATGGAATGGGACACATCAGATAAGGAGTACTGCTGAGTACTCTTCGAAAGAGTCCTTAAGAGTAATGAAGAGCACTTGTGTCTGTGGAGGGCTCTGCTTTCTCAAATCAAACAAAATCCTGCAGTGACCTTAAAAGAAGTGGGCAACAAGAGAATTTGGAAAAAGTCACAAAGGAATGAATTATATGAATAAATAAGAATGCACTGGTTTTAATTCATAAATCTTGACTCATTCAACAACAACAGCAGTCTTGCCATCTTGTACAAACAGATGAGAACCTACACCAAACTGATTTCATTCAGGGATACCTAATCCCCAGTGGGAATGCTAGAAACCACGTTATTACAATGAACATTGTACTGCATTGTTTTTCCCTTAAGTCTTCTCCCTTTCTACAGAGGGCTGTGTAACCTGCATACGAATGCCATTCAGCATCGAATTTTTATAATACATTATTCTTTTGTTCAAAGTTCCAAGGAAAGGGTATATGAACATGTGAACAACAGTGATCTATTTCTGAAGGGCAAATCTGCACAGATCCACAATATTAGAACCTGAAGAGATTTCATAGATCTCCAAGGCCACCCAGAAGCAAAATTAATGAGTGCTTTCAGTACTCCTTCTTATGAGCATCTACAGCAATGCATCTTCCATGAATGAATAGAATATAAATCTCAAGCATATTGTAGAAAGTCCACTTCATGGAGAGATTAATTTCATGTATATTTTGAGATATGCTATTTAAAAAGGAATTAACTCAGCTTTAAACAATTTAGACTTCAATAGCTAAGGTGCTCATTTTGGAGAACAACTGTCACAATAAAAATCCTATTTCATTAATTTAGTCAATAATATACAGCTATTGAATAGAAATAAATAAATTATATTTATGTAGCTGCTACTGGTATGTTCTACCTGACTGAAAGCGTCATATAATATTGTCTCTAATTCTTTGTAATATTTTGTCTCACATTTTCTTCCTTATTATTGACATTTTTCCTGTACTGTAGTAGTCTTAGCAGCTGATCTGTTAAAGAATGTAATTTTTTTTCGCTTTCATGCATATTAACTATTGCCTAACAAAAGCCTGCTTCACACAGCACTGAGTAACTTTCCCTCTAGAGGCCATGGCAAGAGGTATGGGCTGACAGACTTGTCTCTGTGTCTCCTGATATTATTCATTGTGGAATCCTGGGCTAATGCTAGTCTCCATGGTCTTTTCAGTTTACATTCCTTGTTCTGGAAGATGCCAAGAAACAGCAAGAAAGTATTTATTAAATTAGACAGGGAGATGTTACAAAACAGGAAGGGAGCTGGATGGATGAGTATTTATCTTAAGAAGGTCCCAGCAAAACGGTTTGTTCAATTGCTGGAGATTATTCGGTTTGGTAAGTGATAGGTTTCTACCACACTTTGGTTGGATAAACTCCTCTTTTTAAATCACTTGTGCACTTGTGGCCATTATGGAGGTAAAAAAAGTGTGTTATGTTAAGTGGGACTATACAGGTGCCATGGGGTGAATGTATTGTTTATTTGTTATCTGTGGAAAACAGTTCCCAATAAAATGAAGTTCATGGACAGGGTGACAGGTTTTTTGTCACCCTTTTTCAAACAGGTAGAAGATGCAATGTTAATAACTTCAATTTCAAGCTCAACTGAAATGAAATATCTGTTGCATTTTAAGCCCAGAATGAAAGATTATTTTCTGTGGGCTCTGTTCAACAAAAAGACCAATTTTTGTGGGTTTGGCAATAGTTTCCTTGTGGGCTTCAATGGTTTAACTTTCACTGAGCTGAAGTCTCATTCAAGAGCCAGAAGTTTCTCCACACCTCTCCCTTGAGTATCAGCCTAGATGTTCTGGCAGCAGTGCTTAAATAGTATTGAAAAGATATCATGATCCCAAAGCACAAAACTTTACTTTTTATTTACCTATATCTGCAGTCTACCTTAGCTCCATCAAGTGTTAATGTTAGCATATATATGCATAAACAAAAACTGAAAAATAGCCAGTTACTTTCTTTTTCAAAACCGTTTGGGTAGAAGCAAATATCAGTAACATAGAGTGGAAAAAACCGCAAGTAATTCCATGGATGATGCAATTATCTGCAAACTAGCTTTCTAAATACAGAAAACACAGAGTCAAGGTTAAACTTAAGAGCCCAAATTACAATGGGGGAATACAAGAGAGTCACTAAAGTAACTGTAAATTCACCTACCTTACAGGCTTCTAATATGTTTCTTGTGATTAAATCTTCTTTTCAGATAGACTATCTTCATACATTGTAATATAAAATACAATAGTGACAAAGTTATTCCAGTGTTTGTCATATTGGGTTGGGAATAAAGGAAAAGAAGCTTTTAAAAGACCTTCACTTTTTTTTTTTTTCCAAGTACTGTTTAATTGAAAAGGTAAAAAGAAGCATCTTGGTTCTCTCTTTGTAACTTAACATTATAATAATTGTGCTACTACTTCTCAGTTTCTGAGTTTCAGGGTGATGAGAAATGCATCATGTCCTGAAGCTAATTTATTCTGTGAAGAATAAGCAGGCCTTCAACAAGCTGTAATAATTGTCCAGAGCCATATACTCCATAGCATAGATATAAGTACACTGATTTCCCCTAATTTTGGTACCTGTGACTTTGCAACATAAAACCCATTCAACATATTTTTACATTAATTATATAAAAATATATATTATATAGATCCACACATTTTAATGCAGATTGGATATTACATGAGTAATAAAATAAATAAGATTTGCAATTTTAGTATGCAAAGGAAGGATTAGATAACAGGGACGTATATTCATAGTGCCCCTAGCCCAATAACAGAATGTTGATTCAAATGTATATTCTCACAGAGTGTGTAAGTAAACAGATGCATAGGGAGTTCAGAGATCTCTTCCACTGAAATGAATATAAATTATGTGCCTGGGGGACGGTATGCATTCAGAGTATTTATGTGCAACTTTTAATGTCCAAGTGGCCTTGGAAATATAGCTGTAAAACTAGATCTTGATGTGAGATTAATTGTGAGTGAGGCAGCAGCCAGAGAGCATCGCCCAGCCTCTAGGCCTAGGTTCTTTCTCTGTCCATTAGCAATGAGCAGATAGGCTGAAATCACACACAAAATCACTAGGTTAGAAAAGATCCACAGGATCATCAAGTCCAACCATTCCTACCAACCACTAAACTGTGCCCCCAGCATCTCATCCACCCATCTTTTAAACACTTCCAGAGATGGTGATTCAATCACCTCCCTGGGCAGCCTGTTCCAGTGCCTAATGACCCTTTCCAGGAAAAATTTTTTCCTGATGTCCAGCCTATATTTCCCCTGGCAGAGCTTGAGGCCATTCCCTTTTGTCCTGTCCCCTGTCACTTGGGAGAAGAGGCCAACTCCCTCCTCTCTACAACTTCCTTTCAGGTAGTTGTAGAGAGCAATGAGGTTTCCTCTCAGCCTCCTCTTCTCCAGGCTAAACAACTCCAGCTTTCTCAGCTGCTCCTTGTAAGATTTGTTCTCCAGCCCCTACACTTCACCAGCTTTGTTTCTTTTCTCTGGACTAATTCCAGAGCCTCAATGTCCTTCTTGTGGTGAGGGGCTCAGAATTGAACACAGTATTGGAGGTGTGAATGCACCTAGTTCCTTGGGTACCTTGAAGCAGACTATAGTTAGTACAAAAGTTACGCATTTTTCAATGTATCCCTAACTTCATTGCCATAGCTAGAGAAATAAAGTCTGTGTACAAGTCTAAAGGAGAAGGATTTAAGGAGACCTGGAAATATTTTTTAATGCTGTAACATCAAGTTCATCCTTTACAAAATTTTCTGTTAAAGAAACAATTCTGATATTTGAAAAAAACCACAGTATTTTTCCCTGTTTGCATCTAGAAAGTAGCAGAGGTATTTTAAGATGCAGAAGCACAAACAAATCACTATGGCAGAAGCTCAGACTTAGACCAGTTGCCTTGCAAGCATGCACTATGCATCACCCCAGATTTTTCCCAGGGTACAAAAATGCACATAAATAGCTATTGGGAAGAATAGTTTTGTGTTACAGATTTACATCTAACCTTAAAATATTTGTTGATATTCCAGTGACTTCTGATCGGACGGAAACAGATGAATTGGTTAAGAGAGTCTATAAGACCTATTATCTGCCCAGAAAGTGATGATGTAAATTTACCCAGTTCAGTCCCTGTGAGAATTTTAGGAGCAGCACAAATCATTTTGAGTTTCTGAGTGACTCTTCTCAAGAAAAGGCAATATTAGGTTGTTGCTTAAGACAGAAAAAAAGAAGTTCATCATTATCACTTAAAGATTAATGGAGAGGTGGAAGATTTACCCTGGTGAGGTATAGATATACAGAAGAGGTTACAGGTGTATATTGCAATAGGTCTCATTAGAAGTTCAAAGATATGAAAGAAACGATAAAAAAATATATATTAACAGCAAAGTCAAAGGACACTGAATGAATGGACAAACACTATGGAAGTAGAAACTAGGGGGAGAACTTACCATGAGTATGAGGTGGGTATATATCAGTAATAACTATTATGAACCTTTAGTTATGGATCGAGAATGGCAGGCTCAGATGTGTTAAACCTCTACCATAGTTTAAGTGACAGTTATTAAGATATATGCATGAAAGGAAAAATTTGGAACATTCCATCCGTATTTCCATAGGCACAGATTTATATACGAGGAGGAGAAGCTGGCAGAAACTAGTGTATTTCAACGCTGAAGAAAGTGGAAACACATTTGACAGAAGAAGATTTATCTGAGAAAACCACAGTACAAGATAAGATACATACAGTAGTCATCGTATGAGGAGCAGTAACAACTCAGGGATGCTTATAGCATCACATACTGGGAAATTTATGGGATTCCACCCATAGCACCCACAAATGAAGAAGATGTAGAAGACACTTCTCTGTTATGTGTCCCCACCAAAACTGCAGCCTTCCTCAAAGTTAAATAGCTTTCTCTCCAAAAAATATGAAATAAAGTATTATAACAATGTAACTTTCTCTAATTTCAGAATACTGTATTACTCTAGTCATATTACCAATAGAATGTCGATGGAAGACAAAGCAGTGAAAGATAAACACAAGCTTATCTCATTACAGTCTAAATTTCATACACAGTAGAAAGGAAAGAAATGAAACAACTACAGGAGTGTATTGCAATACTGAATTGTCAAGTGCTGATAGAAATGAGTCAACAAAAACTTTGAGTACAGAATACTAAAGTAAACGTAGCAGTCAGCATTCCTCTCCTCTCCATCCCTCTCCATTCCTTGTGTCTTACTGAAGGTTTGAAAAATGGCTTTGGAATTGAGAGCAGCAGAGGCTGGACTACATTAGGCTGAGCTGTTTGTGTTAGCCTGGGTATTTTCAGTAAATGGTTCAGTAGTAGGCATAAGTCTCCATCACCTGGCTCAAATCAACAGGATGGGAGGGAACCTGTTTGCAGGCACACTGGGAGTGGAACAGTTTGAACGAAACTATATAACAGAACCTCCTGTCTCAGTGTGGTTAGAAACGTTGCATATCAGGAGAAATCCAGACAAAAGGAGAGTTCCAAGACTGACGCTACAAGGGCAATCTAATGCAGTGTGACAGAGTGAAATGTAATCTCTAGTAATTGCTGAAAACTTGCCAGGTTTGGTGGTCCTACTAGAAACACACAGTTTCAGGATACTTACAAGTGCCATGTCATACAGCATCAATTATCTACTCATCTTTATTTTTTATAGCACGTTTTCCGCAATGTAAATAGTAAAGAAGATTCTAGCCTTGTGGCTAGGTAATGAAACAGGTGCTGTGTCTATTTAAAAACAAATACTTTATTTTACTAATTGACTCAAGAGCAGCAAAATCCATCCATCCCAAGAATCTTCATTGCTCTTTTGAGTTTTTACAAGAGTTGTAAAAAACTCATTACTGCTCATAGCATAAAAATATTTTCCCATTAAAACAGTGGCCTGCTTTTAATAAATCTCGAAGTTATTGTTGGCTCCAGATTTTCAACGTGTAACAAAATGAATATTATTTTTGTGTCTAAGTCATGAAACTTAATATACTCTGTAAAACTGTTCAAATCCTTCAACAACTCATTTAGTCTATGCAGATGTCAAGAGAGACGAAGCTGTATTTTAAATTATAACATAGGCATGATTGATCTTTCTTTCATTACCAGTATCTCCATAATTTAAAAAAATGGTATTGGCAACCTTTCTACTAGGTTTCTGTGCAAAGGGAAATTTGCCTTCTGAACTATCAAAATGGTAGCATACTTCAGAGTTTTATCAGCAATTCCAGTCCATTTTATCAGATAGATATAGCAATACCTAGAGGAACATTTTTTCTTTGTCTAACATCTTAATCAGGTAAGTTGTTGGCAATCACACAAGTTTACTTGAGCTAAAAGATGATCCACTAAAGTCAAAGGAAGTGTAGCAACTGCATTTGACACTGCTATGATATCAATCCTTGCTATTAAAGCATCAATGATATTCCAAAACCTTTTGTTTCAGTCAGTGATTTCTGCAACTGGAGAAGGAATAGTTTTGACTGTACTCCCAGCTTCATTCCATATGGAAGACTCTGCATTGAGCCATGGTGAAATGTTTAAATTGATGGGTTTTTTAATGACCAAATATTTCATAGTCAGGGCGAACTACTTTTCCTGTAGTTTTATTATGCCTCCATTCAAGAAAGCACACTTAGTCTGGAACAATGTGCCAAACACATCTTGCCCTGCATGCCCCATGATTTCTGAGTGCTTCAGCAAATAGTTAGGTTGGGTTCCCTAGGAACCCCCACCATGGTAGTTTTCACAAAAATTAAGTGTGAAGCCATGATGAGGAATTTACCTATGCCTAAGTGACATAAATACAGAGAGAATTCCTTCAGCAACTTCCAGCTTAGCTGTGACATTAATTTGGCATACTGAGATACTATTATTGCCATCACTTTTGGGGTTTTCTTTAGAGCTAAGACAACCTTGTCTCTTGTGTGTAATGCTGGACTCAGTACCATTGCAGATATTGTCAAAAAATTGACAGCCAGCTCAAAATTAGGATCCTCTAAAGATGCATTTCTGGATCTTCAGAATCTAGACAGGAACTATCTTTTTTTCCTCAGAGCTGGGAGCTTGATAGGCTCCTCATTTATAGCACTCTGGGAACATGCAGACTGAGTAGTGACACATCAATGAGTTTTGACAGCTTCTGTGTTGAGGTTATCATAGGATTATAGGGTGTTTAAATGGCTTTCCTGAGGAAAGGCACCTAAAATTTATATGGGTCCCATTTTCGGTGCCAAGCAGGCATGCTGTATCTTCCATGAAAAGTCTGAAGACAGTAGAACTAAATTAGACATATATCTTTTTAGTTAGCTGTGCTATTGAAAATCCCATGATACAAGTCATATCAGAAGTAGGAGAAAGAGTCTCAGAAACTAAGCCTTTCCAAGAGTTGTTCTGAGTATAAACTGGGAAGGTAAACTGCTCTGAGTATAAGGTGGGAAGGAGAGCTGCAGCTTTTCAGTACATCTAGGACCACTTGCAGAGGTCTGTCTATAATGTGGAATGTGCCTCCTTGAATTCGGTTGACTTGAGTACATCTCCTCCGCCTGACATGGCTACTCAATATTTTTCATCACCTAATACCCACATAGAGAAAGTTCCAAGGTTCAGGAAGAGAGACATAATTATAGATCAGATAGATTAAAATGCCATTTTGAAAATTAGTTCTCCATTTTTATATTTCTAAAGTGCTTCTTATCTCCCATGAACATCAGCAAAATCCAGGTGGATTGTAAGCACTCAGCACTGTGGGACCAGCTGTAGAACGGGTAGTAGCTCAGGGTATCTTCAGTTTTCTCAAATTGAAAGATTTAGTGACTGAAGGCTCTATCTATGGCCTTTAAAGGTTATAAAACTTGCCTGCTCGTAGAGTTAATTTTCTGAGTGTTTTCCACAATGATTTGATGTCAGGGCAGAGCAGAAGTAAAGGATTGTTTAACTAAATTCAGCATGGCTCTTGGTGCCCAAACTGGCTTCAGTCACGAAGCAGCCTCTGCAAATTTCCCTCATGGGAAGATCTCATGGCCCTGTTGGCAGAGGCAATACTCAAAGAACTGCCAGAATGGCCATCCTCCCTCAGGAAACTCCCCAGCTGGCAGCCAGTTCAGACGCTTTCTCCTTCTTACAGAAAGTAGGTCCAAGGGTTTCTTTTAACCCCAACTGCAGCTTCCCTCTGTGTACTGAAGAAGTGGTGAGTAGAGGAACCGCTCTTCAGTCAGCTTTGCTCTTAAGGGTACGCAGAAATAGTGGTGTATAAATGGGAAAAAAACCATGTCAGGGAAAGCAGTGTGGGGTGCAGCACACAGGGGACCATGTGAGCAGCAGGCAACTGATTTTAGAAATGTGGTAAACTCTCCTACTTGAGGCCAAACCTGCTGATTACCCTCTTGTTCAAAGCTCCCTGAAAGAGCAGATAGACATCTGATAAAGAAGTCAAAAGGGGGACGCTGTGTCTTGGATAATAAGAAAAAAGATATTGTGACCTTTTCCTACAAATCCTTGTTTAGCTTTTTTTTTTGTGAGGTGGTGATATGCATAGATAGGAAGCTTTTCAACAAAAAGAAGCACCAAAGTGCAGGTAAAGCTGTGGATTTTTACTGCCTCTTTTATTTATTTATTTTGTAAAAAATATACTGTACTTCAGCATTATTGTAAGAATTAATTATAAAAATTATTATAAACTCAGGCAGTTTGCGGAAGTGGGTTAAAATGACCATGACAATATGTATTTTAAGTGAGGACACCTAGAAATAAAACTTAATTCTAGAAAATTACCAGTAGGAGGGAATTAGAAGTTGCTCTGATCTAACTCTAGATTATAATTTATAAAATGATACATACCTAATATACCATGTTGCATTGGGGCAGACATAAGGCTGTTTGGGGAGCTTTTCCTGTAAGAATATATATGTTTCCACGTAGTTTTTTTTCAATTTTATATGCATGATATTTACTGGTATGACATTTGTTTTAGAAATGCCACAACAGCCTCATAAAACAATTTCATTCCAAATCACTGCTGTGTATGCACTCTTAATCTTATTGATGATTGTATCTGGGAATATGCATGTGCATTCCATCATGTCATGCAGAACAGCTAAATAGCAATCAGACAACTTATTTGCAGGATTGAAAATACAACTGTGATCTCTTCCCTTAAAAAGGTGTGTTTGCAGACAGGCATTTGGAGAAATTCGTCACTGCAGGAAGAATCTGTACTTCTATGAAATCAGTGTCCACTCCTACAGCTGTCTTAGACAATAACACCAACAAGAAATTTCAGATGAAAGAATATATATAGCTCAAAGTTTTCATGCATTTTTGACTGATTTTACTTTAATTTGAAAAGCTGTACTCCTAGACATTTTGTATTTGTTGCATCATCTTTCAAGTTGCAATTTACTTTTTAGAAACATTGCCTATTTTCTATTTTAAATAGTAGCTGTTGTCCATTTCCTTTATTTGTCTCTGGTTTCAGAATATACCATTTTCACAGTGATCTCCCTGCCAAAAACAAAAATTACTTTCTTAAATGGCTTATTTCAGTACCTTTGCAATAAATTTCAAAGCACCATAACTCAAATAACAGTTCGGAACAGCTTTATAAACAGTGTAGAGCTAGACAAAAATATTTGTCAGCACAATTTCACATCTCTGCCTTCTCTTTTAGACATAGACAGGAGATTTATTTTCCAGCAGCATCTGAAGCAATGGCCTCCACTTTGTATATACAATTATTTGTGTCAAAGCAATTTTGCATGCTTTTCAGCTGTTCTGCTTAAGGGCAGCTGAGATCTATGACATTTTGCAGTTGCATGCTGGGAAAAGTAGTCCCCCACAGGGCATACTTCCTATATTAAGGGGATTACAATCTCCCCATTTTATGCATATCTGATTTAGACCTTCAGCTCCATTGAAGCTGCCAGTGCAATAGCTTTGTTGGGCAACATTTGTATGTTTCTTTCCTAGGTTTTCCAGCCTGTTCTAATATACAATATCTGTTCTGTTTGGATCATGTCTGTGTTGGACTTTCATTTCTGGAACTGCAAAATATCATAAGTTTGGCTGCCTAGCACCACTGTCTAATGTAATACTCCCTTACTCGTCTTTAAGAAGCCTGCCAAAGTCAGATTACTGCAAATACGAAGATCAGATATGTCTAATAGAACTTTAGAAAACCCATATGCTGTTTCCGCATTGCTATTATTGTCCTGGAAAGAAAAGCAACAAAAAGGATTTGACATCTACTGTCTGCTCTGCTAGTTGTGGTGACTACTTAGAAGAAAAAAATGTATAATCCATATGGCAGTCTTGCAGGACATCTACACTTATTTTAGTGCAGATTCTAATAAGGCCATAATTTCATTTACAACCCTATACTGCTTTTTTTTTATTTAAAAAAGCAAACCCAAAAATTTCAGAAAGCATTATTTTTCTATTTTGAAGGTGTCCATACCTGATAAAACCAAAGACTTTCCCCCCACAACTGAAGGGAACACCTGCTTCCATTTGTTTGCCTGCCTTACAAGAGAATGGCCACAGAAGTGGCTCAGGAAAGGTATATGATTTTCAGGTGTACACATAGCTATTCCTCACTGAGGTTCAGGCATTGACATATTGAAAAAATAATTCGAATGAAAATATAAAAGTGATTGAAAACACATTCTGTGCATCCTATGTGAGCATCTTCCTGACTTCAAGAATATTTATCAGGTTAACTAAATTGAGATACATAAGTAAGTTTGGTCAGATAAGTGATTTCTTCCTGAGAGAAGCACAAATACTCCAAATCTCATGGAACTCTGAAAAAAACCCCAACGCATCGTAGTAGCTCATTATAATGTCCACAGAATAGAAAAATTAACTTTACGCTACAGATAAATCTTTTTTTCTGTTATTAAGATGAATATTCCAGTTAATCTTCTAGTCTATAATGAAGACACAACTGTGGAAAATATCTGAAACCAATATGGTAATTATCAAGTGAGTAGAAGTGTTCCTGGACTTTATTTCCAGGTTCTTCTTCAGCTGTGCAGCCTTCTATGAGTTTCTGCAACACAAGATGCCTTCACTCCTGAAGTTCTGGGCATGCTAGTGGCACAACAGCCTTTCCATATTTAGTGTCCATGTTTTTCCAAAAGTTTAAAATATTTTGTAACCAGAGTGCCTAAAAAGTGACACAAAATGGATGCATATAAATTAAAAAATATGATGCACTGTTAAAATGAATAGCTAGCTCTTCAGCTCCCAGACATCTTCTCCTCAGACCCTGACGACTGTAATGCTGACAACACCAGAGAATAAAAAACTCACATGTATTGTAGTATGCGTTGCCCTAACTTCCTCTCTTCGAGTGCTTGCCCCCTAAAAGACACACTGTCAGCAGAGTCTGTCACAGGGTCTGGTGTCTCATTGTACATAGTTTGAGGGTCAATCACATATGCTTGTGTATTTCTCACATGTGTTTCCAGTGGTGAAAGGGCAGCCAGTTCTGCGGTGCTAGGAGAACAGGAGCTGGCTGGCTGAACACATGGCTACACAGGGTGTACCCAGGAGAGAGGAGCATCTCCGTAAAACTAGCCTGCACATTCTGCCTCTTCCATGGCCTCTGATGGTGTCCTTGCTTCCAACTACATGAGTAGGGACTGATTAAGTACTGTTCATCACATCTCTTGGGATGCATTTATATAATAGATGGAAACAGGATTGTAGAATTCTCCATGCCCTAGTACTGGCCCTGTAATCTCAAGATAATTACTGCCTCTGATAGCAAGCTGTCACCAATTTCAACAATATGCTCAAAAATATTTAATGGTCCCTGTGTTAATCCTAGTCAGGAATCAATTTGTGAACACTCTCTAGCCAAATTAACAGATACAGATAGTAAATTAGCCCTTTAAAAATAAATAAATAAATAACAAAAGTATTTCTGTGATCAGACAAATATTTCAGTGAGTATGTGAATCTTCGTAACATGCCATTCACAGTATAAGACAGATATGCATTTTTCCACATTAAGGTCTTAAGATAAGATATCCTGTCAGGCCTCTCCTCAGACAATTAGCATATTAGCTAAATTTGCTGACAGGCGTTCTGTGCGAGATTTATATCTCCTTGCAGTCCAAGTGAAATATTTGTCTTTCTACGCTGTTTTCCAAGAACATACAGCATGTTAGAGAGCTTTACTGTCCTATTTTGATAACTAAGTCCAAAACTAAGCTTAAAATGCATTGCCCAACCCAGCTCCCATGAAATGTCAAACTGAAGTTGGCAAAGGAAGATAACAGATCATAAAGGTGGCATTCTCAGGGAACTAACTGGTGCCATTATGCTTTAGGCTCTCTCCACTTCTACACTGCATACCCTTATTTGGAGGGGTTTATAACTTGGCTGCAAAAATGTTTTCTGGGTGAAACTTGGCAGACAAAGTCCTAACTTGAGAGCAAATATATTTTAAAACAAATTTCTGCTAAAAAAGAGAAAAATCTCTCTACAGCGAGGCTTTAAGCAACTCATAGTCAAACTGGGTTGATCTGGTGAGATGTGATACACCCAGCACAGTCCTGGTGCCAGCTCTGAAGGTGGTTGCTCTGCTGATCCTGCCACATTTCCCAAAGAGAGACCAATGCAATGTCTGGTTTTGCTCTGGAAAAGACAGATCCCTCTCACTATCTCAGCTGAATGAGATATAGACATTTGGTGCCAGCCACAATGCCTGCAGGAGTAGACAGGTCTTGAAGACTTTGTTCTCTTTGGAGTGGCAGCATGTGCATGGGTGAGAGCTCAGGGCCACTGTCTTCCCCCTGCTCATGAGAACCTGTATCAAAGCTGGGGCCCAGGCCTTCCATGGGAAAGATTTGATGAGTCCACATTTAGTGGGTTTTGCAGACACCCTCCTGGTACTCACACCTCCTTTGTTCACAGAATGAGTAGAAAAAGTTGCAACAGCAATACCTTCTTCTTTGGTGGTATTTTTCCTGTTTGACTGATAAAGTAAGTCTGATATTTGCAAAGCCTCTTAAGATTCCCGTTACAAGACACCCTACAAGCTGTTTCCCATTCCACATAGACCACCATGTACTGCTTACCTGTTCTCATGATGGTGTCTTTCAGGCTCCGTAGACAGGCTTCATTTCTATTGAGATAAGCTATGATTCTTGGTAACTTTAAAAAGGACACGGCTCAGGCCTCAAAGACCGTCACAGAGAGCCTGCACAGTAAAAAGCCACTGATCTACCTGAGTATCTGAAAGATGCAAGGAACTCCTCTCCTTTCCTGGCCACAGTAACATGCCATTCATTTGCATTGCAGCAGTCGTGCTGTATGGTAGGGCTATATGGTATGGCTGGAGCTATGTAAGCTTTGTTGAAGATAGGGAAGGACTCATGTGCCCCCCAACTTGTTTTAAGGTGTCTGGTTTATTCACCAAAAAAGGTAAAATTGTTTGAACTAAAGCTATTTGTAAATTAGAGCTAAATTCAGGAGTTTCTGATTAATAAGAAAGAAATGCAGAAATTTCAAAGCAGTTCATTTCAGTATTTCCAAAATGAAGAGGTTTGCTTTTCTGGACTAGATTCAAAAAGCACATTAAACAATATTGCACAAAACCAAAACAAAGCAAAGGAGCCAAAGAGGAAAATGATGGCTAATAGCCTGTGTTTTGATCAGTCTGAGTAAGGAGCATTTTGAACATCCTGTCTTCCTGGAGAGGGCACTCACTCACCTTTGAACAAGAGTCATTCTGAGTTGTCCTTTCTGTCCCTATAGAAGTTTCTTTGTTCCAACAGAACAAATGAACTCTGTACCCCAGAATTCCCAGTATCTGGGTGGCTGGGAGATACACAGCCTTGGTCTAACAGTCCTGCTCTGACTCAGGATCAAAGAAAAAACATCTCCTCACTCTTTTCCCTCAGATGTAGAATGATAAAAAAAGCAACAACCAGTAAAAATTCTGAATTCAAAACACATAGCTTTTCTTAGCTTCCATTTTGGTCACTGACCTGAAAAGTGAAGTCACGGAAATGAAAGTTTTAGCAAATCCTGCATAATTCCACAAAAAATATGTGGTTTTAGTTCATCAGTGTTGTCCAATGAAATATCATTGCTTTAAGTCTATGAGAAACAAGGTGAAGCAAAGAGTTAATGAGGTGACATTTTTCTAGAAGAACTGATCCTAAGCTCTAGAAACTCTGATAGACTTATGTAAAGTCATCAGAGGCTGAAAACTGTGCGAGACAATGACTTGCCTAAACTTTTCATTTGGAATTTGCACTGGAATTAGCCACCTAGACTATAATAAAGGCAAAGGTTTATTCTCCAAAATGTTTATTGAAAAAATATACTACTTCTTTCATATATATATACTTTAGCTCATATTTCAAATAAAAAAATCTAATGAGGCCTTAAGCCTGCAAGTAGGCATCTAAATTTATACTTTCAAGAAATTATGCATTTCTAGGAACAGCACATAAAAGCAGACAAGAAACATCAAGGTCAATGCCTGATTTTACTGTGGGTATGCAAATCAAGCGCTGGAGCTGTGAATTGAACCATTTCTGATGAACCTCCTGTCACATGACTATTAATAAATTAAGCTTCTGACAACATTTGACTATATCTCCATAGCTAATAAACCTTTTTACTCAATCATCTACTCAAACTGATAATGGGAATTGACATTTCATGTATCTTTTAGTGCAAGAGATCTCAGAAATATTCTATCAGTTCCCAGCACCCAATCAGAAATTCCCTTCTTTGGATTTTGCCCAAATTTACTTGTTCTTTGACTTATTCTGCTTTTTCCTTCCTGTACACATGTTGAAACTGATGACATATGTATATTAAATGATGGGGTTTCCATAGTCTCGTGTTCTTGTACCAAGAAATTCCAAATTTGTTTAACCACTATGACTGAGCAACCCTCCAGAGATTAGGTAATGTTGCATATTTTTCTTGCAGAAGTCATACTAATGTTAAAAAATTGGCCACCTCAGTTTTTTTGGAATCAAAATAGGAATCAGCTGTAGCCACAGGTGAAATTAAATCAAACATATTAATTTAAAAATTTGAGTAAGGGAAACCTTAGTATCTTTATCTAAGGAATTTCAAGGATGTCATCTTTAAAGATAGCTGTAATACAAAGAAGTGGTGCGGTTAAATGTTGAACGTATTATACTCACAAAAAAATGAAGTTGATGTGTATAATCTAACATAAGCCCCGTTAATTTTTTGTTTTTCTTGGTTTTCTCATGTTCATTCTTTCTCCAAGACATTTGGCATTCATTGCTCAGTAAACTAAGTACTTCAGTGCTCTATTAGATTTACATTCACTGCTGTTAGTCACCTCTCTTACATGCACGAAGCCCAAAGAGAATTGAGATGTATGGAATTGGCCATGCTTGATAGAAAGTGTGGAACTGAACTACTGCTAAGGCCAGGCCCTCAGAGCTTAACTTTATTTGACTGCAGTGGCAGTGTTCAAATGTGTAGGAACAGATGGAGATCTTGCATCTATTCCTTACCATTTTATGTTTCTGTTCTAGTTTTTCATCAGCCAGCTCAGATGTTGGACATGAATACATCTCTGCACATAGTCTACTTGAGCAGAGATCTCAGTGGAGGATCAGGACATGAGAGGGAAGGAGGAGAGCCTTTTGACTTGTTGCAGCCCTTGAAAGCTCAACCGTGGTCATCAAATGCATCCTTATAAAATTCCAAAAGCCATTCTAGCTCCTTTGTAAGGATGCTGAACTACAGCCTTGTGATAACATAACAAATGAGTAGCTTAAAATTAATTGTAACTATCAAGCTTGACAGCCTTTGAGATTGCCGCCATTTTCTCTTCACCAAATTGAAAAAGAGTGCACAGTGTTGGTATTTCTCTTTGCCTTTGCAATTTTCAGTGTCTTTTCTCTCACTTTCTCGTTCAATGTAATAAACTAAAGTTTTGTTACAAACTCTGCTGTAATTTCTCAGTAATCTGAGAGGATAACCACAGCTGCAGTTTTGAGGTTGCCAGCAATTCCTGCTACTGGCAATTTTCCGTCAGTCTTGTTAAGAAACTTGCCACAATTTTACCACAAATAGTAAGTCTGTGGCATAGTCCAGAATTTGCATACAATTGCCATTAGCCTACCAAAGTGATCATTTCTGTTAACAATAGTACTCTAAAACTGCTTGAAAAATGGGTTTCAGCCAAGCCAATCTGGTTTACATTATGCAAAGTATTTTAATGTGAAACCTTTTAATAAAAATCATCACTAAAGTCACTTTGACATCATGCTTGCTATCTGCAAGTCTTGAAAAACTAATTGCGTACTTGCTTTTTGTACTATTTTTCCACAAAAAAAAATTGGAAGCATGTTTAGACAAAATTTAAGTACAAGTTATTTTGTTAATATTATTAAAATGCATATTCAGCAAATTCATTTGGCTGCATTAGCTTGTACGTTCATGCAGCTTCTGAGTCTTTACTGTTCCTGTTAGTTCAGAAGAAAATCTGTATTATATGGAGTTAGAGTTTCGTTTTGATTTCATAGCTTAAAGTGGTGTTATACACAAATTGCAAGAAGTCTAAAGCTATTAAAAATGTTTCTAATGATATTTAGAACCAGATCAAACTGGTTTGATTAAGGATTTTTTTAGTGAAGTGTGGTCAAACTTCACCTAAATTGATTAATTTGGACAAAGTTTCAGTTTGTAATGATTTATTTTGCTAAACAAAACTTGTTTCCATTGTATTATTTATTTTGGAACACCTGTAGAAGTAGAAAATTAATTCTACAAAACAAATTACATTTTAAATAATTATTTTGAGTTGGGAAATGGTTCCCGTGATCCACAAGCCTGACATTTTCATTTGAGTTAGGTTTTCAAAGTGACTAAACATAGAAAAATTTTCTGTAAAAAATATTAAGCAAGTGAGTTTTCTTACAAGAACTGTTCTTGCAAAAAGTCCAGCCTTTTGGCATACAGTTTCTCAGCTGCACATATAAATCAGGTGTGACATCACATGTACAGTTTGCTTACACTCATGCTTGATCTTGTTTTATGAGTTAGTATATCGTTGAGAAGGGATGAAACAATTTAAACACTTTGTGGTTTTGATCTAAGCAAACATTGTGGCTGGTCATATAGGAAAAGTAATCCCTAAAAGACTAAGAGAATAATTTTTCTTTAATAACGATAAATTCACCTATTCAGCAGTTTTTAATTCTTTCAGATGAACTTGAGACTATATCAAATTGTCCGGTCATTAAATGCTAACAGTATAACGAAGCAGACTTCTCTCATGATTATATCATTTTCTCCATTACTGAAAAGAATTTTGGCAACCAAATATTTAATGGTGTTTTCTTTACTAAAAAGTAGTATATTTTGCTGATAAAAATGGAACAAATCTCTTCTTCAAGGAATAATTTAATTTTCCAAGCCTCTGCTATTTTGAAGGCTCACATAAGGGTAAATCTACAATTCCAAATGAATTTCACTAGTGTTGGCTGCCCTTGAAACAAAACAAATGCTGGTGCATTTTCTCTGTACTGTTCAATGTGAAATTTTGGATTCTGGAAGTGAATTAAAAACAATAGCACAATTATTTGGGAGCTTTCACTTACATCACCTTATAGCATCTAACTAGCATTAGGTTGCTTAATTTTGAATGGAGACAGAGCACAACAAGACCCCTGTGGACAGATTCCTTAATCTTTCTTTTCCTTGTGATAGTGGAAATCTAAAGAGTAAAAGTGTTGCAAATAGATGGAAAAACATTGTACTGAAATATATGTAAATAATCACATCTGAAATCTTTACCTTAGGGCTCATCGCAATTTATTCAACATTAAGACTTATATATAATTTGTGACATTCCCACATGTACTTAATCTTGTGACAACCAGCTTGAGCAGGTGGTTAGAAGGGATATTTATAATCAATCTTAAGACTAAATTAATTGATCAGCAGAATAATGAAGATCTTGACCACCAGTAAAATACTTCCTTAGAATGACTCATCTTTATAACTTCATTACCGACAGGAGGGGAAGTTAAATTTGTCAAACAATACAACAATGTTTAGACTAGATGTAGTTTTAATTAGCACTGTTAGGATACTCTTTTATTTTTTGTGTATGGCTATGCTGGTGACTTCATAAACCCTCTGACTACTATTTTTGATAGAATACTGGATGCTATATCACTAGTACTCTGCCGCTCATTGTTCAGCTTCATATGAAAAGGTTGAGGTACTGTCTTGCCTATGGGCTTTAGCTCAACCCACACCACAAAAAAATCATCTTAAAATGCTGCTAAGAAACATGGTTTTGGATGGCTTTCTTTCCTCTAAGAAAGTGGAAAACTTATGACCATATTATAGAACTAGAGGTTCCCCACCCCATAGTACTATATTTATAAGCCAAAACAGAGTTTCTCGGTAGCTTGCTGAAATACTTGGGATATATTTTTGGCATGAAAAAAATTGACTCTTGTTTCCTACCATATCAGCATTGATAAAGTTTAACACACAGCCCTTGTTCTAATTCTGCCTGCACAAGTTCACTTTGCAAGGACTTCTCATGATTCTGTCTTGATGCACTAGTGATACAAAGTAGGCCCTTCAACCATCAGTCACTGTGCTAGACCTCACTGCACTTCTGTGAGATGGTTATTGTGTTTCTCCAGTCTCATGCTCAAATATCTTTTTATTCAAAAAACTCAGAAGCTTTAGACAGATCATATAGCACATGATCTCCTAACCAGATGCAACAATGGGCCCAAAGAGAAGTCACATAACAAGCATCAGAGGAGACAAATTTTCTTATTCATTCTTGCTTCATATTCCTCAACTTGGAAGAACTGTTTGCAATTCTATACACTAAGGAATTTGTCTTATAGCCTATGCACAATAACCAAGTAACATTCACTCACTTGGTCAGAGCTCTAGCCATTTATTGTAGGTTTTTAAGAATGTAGAGCATTCAATTTCCAAGCCAATTTGCTGTTTTTACGCTAATGCACACCATGATTAGGATATTTCAGTGGCTGCTACAAACAGATAAATGGTAGAGAGGTTAGACTGAAAGAGATCACAGAAAAGAAGTTGAGTATCACAGGTAGAACATAATAGGTAATGTCTGAAAACCAGTCTCCGATAAGTTCTCATACATCACCACTGTTTATTCTGTCTGTGAAAGACAAAACTGTTCTGGCCTTTCTCTCAGCTGCTGTTTCTATCAATGCTTCCCTTGTACACTCCCTCAAGAGAAACACTAAATAAGCTTGGCTAGCACTAGGCAGTTAAGCAGACATGAAAAAGATTGCTTAAGATGAAAGAAAAAGAAATGCTCCTGCATATGATCTTACATATTTGAATGAGAAAAACAATTCAAGAGACTCTTTCCATTTCCATCATTCCAGTTCAAACTTCCCTCTCTGGTCCACACTACTTTTGTATGTTCTTTTAATACCTGTAGGCAGATTGTGTACAAATAGATTTCCCAAATGTTCCTATTTGTATCTGGTTAGGGAACCCATCCTAAAGTGTCAATGGGCCATATTCACCCATGAACCATCCAGATGGGATGGAAATTCAGTCACTAAATTTGATGTGTATCAAGTGGTGATGCACCTCCTTTAATTTAAATTGTTTCTTAGTTGTATTCAAAAGAAATCCAGAGTAAACTCTCTTCCCTATTGCCATCAGTAAAGACTGTTAATAGAATATGCTCAGTCATACTGGTCCCGCCAGAATGAACAGACTGTGGTTTCCTGTTCCAGAGGGAGGAAACAGTTGGGTTTTCCCACAAGCACATTAAAGGGGTTGCTGATTTGCAGGTAAACAGAAAGAAAAGTGTGTAAGCCACGTTCTTCCTTTTGCAGCCAGCTCAGTCTTTAAAGACCAAGATCACCCTGCACGTATTTGAAATTAATTTAGGTTCAAGTCACCAAACATGAAAATTATAACCAACTGCTAATAAACTGTAACTCTTAAAATACACACTATGTCTTTGTTTTCAAGCAATGAAAAATTCACCCCAAAAAACCACAAACTTTGATGATACCAACAGAGAAGACAACAATATCTAATTCTTCTATATATCCTTTAGTTCTTAACCATACAATCTTTTTATAACAATAGGCAAGTCTTTGTATTTTTATGGTATTTTTTAGAAAAAGTGAAATCGATTTCTGCTTAAAATTAAAAGCCCAGCCAAGGATGCAAAAAAAAATCCAGCAGCAGCTAGATGTTGCTTTTTCTTCATTAGAAAATTTAAGATGCACACTGAAAAGATTTTAAAAATAAACAAACAAAAAAAAGAGAGCGATCATTTCAATGATGTCCTGATCTAAGCAGCTAGTCTTAAATATATTCCTCCAAATGACTTATTGCATGTCCTTGCTATCCAGCTTTGGTTGATCCAAGAAAATATCTCGTGATTCAGTTGCTTTAAATGATCCACACTGTCATAACAGGTGATAGACAACATAGCAGCAGCTACAGAACCTATGGTGTGGCATCCCAAATTTGGATACTATACAGGTTAACAGAAGGAAGCTTTCTCATTTGTGTTTTAAAAACTTTGGGAAAAAAACCCCACAAATTTCCTATGCTTTCAGATTTTAATATCCCTCTTAAATTTAGATTGCTTAATATATCTGCCTGGTTTTCATCTTACATTATTTATATTACTCTAAATGTTCAGGATCATCTAAAAAAATAAGATGTTTGGGATATATCCCCTCAAAACTCTTGCAGACTGGATCTACTCCTGGGGGAAAAAAGGGCACAAAATGGATCTGCACCTGATTTTAGGATTTTTGCATATCAAATCTGAGCTTTCTTGCATTTTGGGGCACCTGAGACAGCTTTGGGTTTCTGTGGTATAGTGCCTGCAAATGAATTTCTATTGACTTTTCACAATCTATTTGATAGGAGCTTATATACTATGCTTCAGTTTTCAGTTTACCTGTAGTCTGAGAGAAGCACATATAACTTTTACAGACATTGAAGTGCTGTAGTAGGTGAAGCAGAGGCATAGAAACAATCCAGGGGCTCAGCAGGTCTATTTTACTTTAAAGAGTGTCTTGTCTTGGTCCCTTATTATTATACAGATTCTTCACTGATAATCTCTGAATGGCACATTAGCTTTCCTGTACACACTTTTTTTGGCTTGCTTACCAAAAAACAGCAAAAGACTGGACCCTTACTCTTTTTTATAACTTCCTTAATACACATTATCCCTTTCTGGTGATCAGGGAGCACAGGAGACCTTGAGCTCTTACAAAACTTTATAAATGAGCATCTTATACAGCAGCATCCCACAGGGCATTTCCTCCGTGCAGAGTATGTTCAGATCTCCCCATATGAGACAACAGAGGTTTGGCCACTGAGTTCAGTGGGAGTAGGATGAGGCCCTAATGTTTCACCAGTTACCTCATTGCTCAACTGCTCCAAGGCTGGTGGGACAGCAAGAGCTCGTATGACGTTGTGACACACGAGTCTCCACTTTCATGTAGCCTTCCAATGATCTTAGCCTCAACATAGAGCCTGATAATCCTCAAATGATAGTGTTGGCTTCTTTTACTGTTGCCTGGTAATGAAAACAGATAAATCCTTCCAGCAGTGAGCCATCACCCTTCTGTCCTTAAGAGAAAACACACATGTAAGGCAAAGCACACAAGCATGCATGTATGTGAATGCACACATGCCTATGGCTCACACGTACTGTGAAATGACTCCCCAGAGCAGTGGCTGGTCAGTGGAAAATCTTGTCTCACTTAGATTAAAATATATCGCACTTCTTAAACCTTTTTCCTTCATGAACGCAGTCATCCTGTTACCTCAGTGAACCGCATTTTGTCCAGTGCCTTGTGTGTTTGAAAAATTATATGGTTAAGCAAGACCTTTCATAATCATTAATCTATAGTTAACTCAGCCTGCTGTATTATGCAATACTATGAGCAACAGCTGGGGCCCACTAACCAGAAAGAACTTTTATGGTTTCTCTTAAGGGCCATTAAATCAATGCGATGAGAGCACAGCTGGAAAAAATCCTGCAAAAATTTATCAGATCCCACACAATATGTAAAGGGACTATTCGGTGCAATTGCAGACTCAGCACCAAGCCTTCTCAGTTGAAACTGCAGGTGGAGGAATATTTACAGCACAGCTCATAAACAGTCCTGAATACGTCTGCTGTCTCTCCCTTCTCCCTCATCTATGGTGTTTTCCATTTGGATCTCACTAACTGCTATAATTGTTTTGCATCCCTTAGGGTAGATTAACGGGATCACGAGAGTGGACTTTTTGGTAATTTCCAAACTGCCTACTTAAGCCATTCAAGGTGGAACTCCTTAATGCTAATGCAGGGGGCTCTGGCAGTTCTGCCTCCCTTACCTCAAGCACACTCTGGCAGGGTCTGGAAATCTTGTGCTTTCCTCCACATTTTGAAACAGTGGCAGAAAAGAGAAAAATTCTATTAAACCCTGAAACCCACATGTTTCACAACCATTCACACATCGTAGATAATAGAAAATAATTAAGAAAGAATGCTGTTATTGAGTTATAATGTCCTGCAGAATTAATCTCTGATGAAATAAAGCACATTTGGAAGTAAAAGGCATATTAATCAGAATAGAGCAGACAAAAAAAAAATCACTATACCTGTTCATGGATGTCTAATGGGTTTTCAGCCCCAGAGCAATTTTCTTAACACCTTACTCAAATGCCTATTAAGGATCTGATTCTAGGACTCTGTTGAAGCCAGTGCAGTTCTGTTGTGGACTGAGCAGTCTCTAAATCAAATCCATAAGTGAATCAAATGAAAATGTAGTTGAAGGAGAAGAGCTAGGTATTAAAAGAGAGACAAAAGAGAGGAAATGTACTCCAAAAAGGACATTACAAAAAAGCAAGCACAATTCTGGGACAATCCAAACAGTGGTCCATAGGTATTTTTTGCATATTAGTGTAAAAGTAAGCATTGTGCATGCCTGATAATGGCAAGTACTGAACTATGGTCTAAATGCACGTTAGAAAAACTCAGTATTAGAAGCCTTGATCTTATGCTCGAATCTGCGCAAGATAGTAGACAGGTGTCTTCGTACTGCTTGACACAAGTGGCTGGTAGAAAGCCAGATAGTTTCTACATCTAGGCTCATCATGAATGTTTTTATTTACAGAATTTCCTTCCTGTCTTCTCCATAATGAGCAACTCACAGTCTGCTGCCGTTCTTTGCTCCTTTTTATTTGTGAGATTGCTCTTTTTTAAATAAGATGCTCATGAAACAGCTGCTGTGTTCAACACTGCAATATTACCAAATAACTTAGGGTAGGAACTAAAATGAAACAAACAATATAAAAACAGACTGGAAATGTGTAAGTGTGGGAGAGATGTTTTTGAAGTAAAAATGAAAACTCCTGCCAAATTAGAACATAGCTACATACACCACAGCTAGCAGCTTTCCACTTGCAAAGGGAGCGGTGATCTTAAAGGAACACATTTTGGCAGATTGCACATAGGCAATAATTACATAGAATAGCACACAATTAGCATCATGCACATAAGAAAAATACATAATAATTTGTCTTATAAGTCTGCACGTATATGTGTGTGTTTGGCGGAGAGGTGTTTGTGGACGTAAAATTTTTATGTGCATGATTCTAACCTCTGCTGTATTTCACACACATGGGATACTTAGACACGCACATATTTTAAGTAGCTTAGTAAGACTGAAGGACTCACAGAGCGAAGATGAATAAAATCTTTTTCTGAACCACTGAAGTATATGGAAGATTTGTCACTGTCTTCAATGGGTGTGGAATCAAGCCTTTCTTGGGCTGAACTGGAAGACCAAGATGAGACATTCATACAAAAATCTGTGCTTAGGAGGAGAAAGCAGGTCCTTCTATTTCCTGGGACTTCTTTCTAAGACTGTGTACTCATATAGCAGGAGCCAGGGAAGAACAGTCTGGAATGAGGAGGGGAGAGAAAAATGTGAGTGGCATTACAAATATTCACCTCCAGGCTATGCACTCAAAAGAAAAATCTGCTTCACAGTGTGCTCTCTTCCTTCTTGCCCTTACATCTTCTGGAATAACACTGAAGAAAAGCCAAAGTCTTTATGGAAAAATCTCCCTTACAGATATGATTCTTCAAGGCTAGAAACATAACACAAACAAGAGATCCAGGGAATGACTGAGGATACAGGTAGCTGGTGCTCAAATTCAATAATACTTGAAAATTTTATGCCTCCCCAATGGTATTCTTCGTGTGTGTGTAAAGGTTCCACTTTCTCCACAGAGGAGAGGCTTAAAAAACTTCTCAGTTTTCGAAAGTGCTATTTGTTCTTAAACATATTTTGACAGGCTTGCTGCTGTTAAAATATCATGATATAACCAACACAGAAATACCCTCTGCAGTAGTTCACAGTTCTTTTTACTGAGGAAGTCTGAAATGAGTTTCCAAACCAAAAGCAGGGGAAGTACAGACTTTTTGAATTTTAAAAACACAGAAAGCCAAGACTCCCTAAGGTATACAAAAATGTGGAGGAGAAATTCTATCTTCCCAAGGTTTGCCAAACGAAATGGGGAATAGGGGGAATTAATTCTTTTCAGAAACAAAAGAGAAAACGGAGGAGCTTGGGTCATGAGCACCAAGCAGGCAACAGAATGTCTTGTTGCAGCTCACAATCTCTCCACTGGAAATGCAGCCTAGCATAGGATGCTTTCACCCCATCAGAGAGCATCAGAGTGTTGCACTTTTAGGTCAAGATATGACTCAAGAGTGATCAGTAGAAAGCTCTTCTAATACTGTACGTTGACATGTGGCATGCTCAAAACTGCTACAACTTCAGGTTTCCCAAGTCTGTTAAAAATCCGAGTAGAGTCCCAGAGAGTTGTAAATTGAAATCCAATTCACATTCCTATTCTCCTATTAATTGCAACTAATGAGAGGACAGATCCTGACATTTTCACTGCTTTAGCTTCCAAGGGGTTGTCTTGCTGTGTTAATACTTATTCATATCCAGGCCACTAGAAATGAATGAAGTGCTCATAGCCCCTTGATTATATTTCAAGATAATATGTGGGTAATGTGGCTTTATCATTTCCATTACATATGAGCTGTGCTTCAATATTATTTCTTTTAAGATTTCTCTAAATATTTCACGATCCCTTAGATGAAAATCTGGTCCTTGCAATTTTGATCCCATCTGTTTAATTTCATCCACTTCCTTGGACTTAAAGAGTATTTTTCAAGAAGTAATACTTTACCTTAAATCCTTCTTTCTCAACCACTATCACAAATCAATGCTTTTTAATTAAAAATAAACTTGATTCAGGGTTGCTGGCAAACTCCCATGGTCATTCATGATACCTTCTTATTCAAAACGAAAGAAAATCTAGAGGTTCCTGCAGGATTGAATTTGAGAAACACTTAAAAACTCTTAACAGATATTTATAGAAGCTGATTTTTTTTTGAAGGATTGGCCCAAAAGCAGTGAGATACATGAGTAAGCAAGGTACAAAGGACACTATAGAAGAGAATATAATAAGGACACACATAATAAGAATATAATAAGAGAATATAATATATAAGAATATACAAAGAATCAGGTATTCTACTTTTAAACAAAACAGTAATTGAACAAAACCTCCTCTATTCTGTGTTCTGCATCAGAGAGATTCAGAGAAGATCTGTAACAGAGCATTTGGTTTCCAGTGTATATGATAATTTGACTTGATCAACTTGCTCATAAAAAAATGTGAAAGCTTTTAAAATCTGATGATATAAAAACCACATCTCAAAACTTGATAACAAATACATCCATCAGTGGAAGATGTTTATTTGTTGTTACTGTTTTGTACTGTCCACCATCTATAGTCTCACCATCTATGGCTCACTAGAGGTTTAGCCTTCACTTCCGTGGGGACTGTTCATATAATCAGAACTCAACAAACTAAATTAAATGGACAGCTGAAACCAACATTTTGACCTCTTCTGATTTTCATGGATTGTGTGCAGTTCACAGTTCAACAAGAGATTTCTCATACTGTCATTGAACACTTAGATGTCAAATTTGCTGTCAGCGGTGTTCCTATGGCATGCAACTATCTGGTCACAGACATTCCCTAAGAATACAAGTCCTTATGGTGTACATTATGACTCACAAAAAAAAAAAAAAAATAAATCCAACTCTGTTTCCTCTTCTAACGTGGATCAGGTTCCACAAAACTTTAAGGCAAGAATAAATAACTCCCTTTATCTTCTGCTTTTCCCTCTCGAATTCTCTCCTTCTGTCAATGTACACCCACCTCAAACTGGAAATCCAGTGGATAGAAGGGTTAGTCATGATTTAAGGGACTAGTTTTTAGTTATCAGTTCTCCCTGGGAGACAGATGATTACCCAAATAATAGACCACTTTTTCTATCATTTATGAGAAATTATTTCATATCAAGTAACAGACCAAAGAACAATTCCTTAGTTTTTGGACATAGACATGAGGGAGAGCTGGTAACTCTGCCCCTACAGCATTACAGTGCAGGAACTTACCAAGAAGAATCAGACACAGATTACAATCATCATCAGATGAAGTCTGAAAATAAAATAATTATCAGGATATCAGGCTAATTCCTAATTGTTATATGAGTCTTTACTCTTGTTTTCGTTTTTTACTTATGTGAGCCCTTGAATGGTTCATCTATTCACCTGAAAGGCAACAGAAGACAGCAGGCATCACTATCTCCTCTGGCATTTTTATAAGGACTGATTTAGAGAATCCAAAGATATAATCCAAAGTGGAGAAAAGCACTGTCTTTCAACTTTAACTCATCTATATTCTCATCTACATTTCTCACTGATTAATGCACTATGCAGAATGCTGTTTTCCACGAGTGTCATGCTTACAACTCTCTCCCATTCTGCTGCGCAAAGAGTTGGCTTGGCTAGCTGAATTAGCACTACCGGGCAGACAGACACCTAATGAATTCCTCTAAGTAGGTGACTTAGACCACTACTGTGTCAAAATATTATTGTAATGTGAGAGGTCAGATTGATGACCCTTTGCAAATGTCTTCTTAGTCCAAGAATCTGTCCTACCACCAAGAAATGAACATTCCTGATGACATGCTGTTAACACACAATGGAAAATGTTATTATCTGCCTACTCCACTTGGCAAATGACCTTCTGCTTGGGAAAGCACTATGTGAGCAATATTTCTTTCCCAATATGTGAGACATTATTTCAAATGAAAACTCAGTCATTCCTTTCAATGTCTTCCACCTGTGATATTTCTTTTTAAAAAACACAGGTACTGTACGCTGACAGATTCTTATCTTATTTATACCTGAACTGTATAAGTAGTAGTTCATTGGTATGAATTTATATTGCTGTAAATACTTTGGAACAGCACTGAGCATACATCAGAACTGGCTTTTTAACCCATTAACTTATAAAATATTAACATTTTATAATAGTCACGAGATTAGACCAGCAGGGAAGGAATTGATGTATAAACAACTATCATTTTTACCCACAACTGCCTGCACTCTTCTAATACCTTATCCAAAAGGTTTATTGTATTTTGGCATTTGGTAATAGGGTGATGCTTCCATAGTACCATGAAATATGGATTGCATGACCCATCAGTGCTCTTCAATATCTATGGGCACATATCCTTGGAGGTTTTGGCAGCAATACACATAAATAAAACTGCAAGGGTTTTAAACAGATATTATTTGTTGCTACTGAATACTTTGGCGACAAAATACTTGCCTACTTCACAAATTCAAACCTAAAAGATAAGAAGTTGAGAGGAATGAATTAGAAGGAATATGGCTGAAACAAAAAACCTAAGAAAACTAAACTGAAATTTTTCTCCTGATTTCAGTGGCTTTGGTCTGACTTCCCTTATATAAGTCCAAGTAGAAGAAATGACAAGTTAGCTCAAGATCTTATGGGTTGTAAGTGTATCTAGATGACAGGAAAAATAGCATTATATATTCACTTCTCTCTAAACCACTTACAAAGAGATTTTTTTTTAAGAGATGTTTATACATTCTTAGTTTCTTACATGGTGTAAGTACCAAAATAGAAATTTTCCCAAACAAAAGGGAAATAGCAGCAAGTAATCAATTGGCCTTTAAAACTTTAGACTGTAGTACTGTGCTTGGATATTTTCTACTCCAAATGTTTACCAAATGGCAGCTAGAGACTCCTTAAGGTATAGAACCTACTTCTGTCAGGTTGTCAATCAACTAACAGCTGCCATTCATGCCAAGCATTCATTTGGAGGGAAAGATTTCTTGATTGCTTTTTAAATTTTGTGTAAATAACTTTTATAGACATGGTTAAGACACACTGAAACAGGGAAAGCAGATAGATTCCCTAATGCATCAGTGCCAGTCACATGACACTGTACAGGCAAGGAAAGTCAGACAAGAAATAAAGTTACTTATCTAGAAGCACTATTGCATTTTTTTTAAAAAAAAATCAAGCAGCATTCTAGTCTGTGTCCCTAGCAACAAGGACAGATATTTTTTTCTGGGAATTTCAGAAACCAGATTGCACTGCAAACAATCCAATCAGTAATATTTACAATATAATTTTACAGGAAACTATGGGTGAACATCACATTAGATGTTAGTTAAAATCTGTTTTTCCATTTTGAATGGTCGTTAATAACAGAGCAATAGAATTTTAACAATGTCATGGTAATAGCCATTGATGTTGTCTGGAAAAAATATGAAATGAAGGATTAATCTTAATTGATTAAAGACTGAGAAGCACAGTGGGACATATTTGGAGTTTAAAAGGGGATTTTCTCTGAGGAGCCTTACCTATAATTGCATAAGCTGGTGTCTGAAAATCTGAGTTTCTGGAAATTTTTAAAAACTAACACTGAATCTAGCACTTAGTTTCTTTACATTTCTGCCTACAGTTGTTCAGGTCAACTTTGATAGAAGAGGATTACAGTCCAAAAATTACGTTCTCTCCAGATGAAAACTTATATTGATATTTTCTTGAAGGAGAGAAGATTTTTTCTTGAGAAGAAAGGGAAAAGAATCTTGCTTAGCAATTTCAGGGAAAAATGTCAAAATGAAAATAAGTCATTAAAAGTAGTATTCAGCTTCTTTAACTGACATTTTGACATGAGAATTTAGAACCAAGTTCTGAAGTTTTTCACAAAATAGAATTTCTGTTCTCCATGCAACAATAGTTCTGGCCCATACTGAGATACAGTGATTATAGCATGTGAAGCAAGTTTAACTTTTAAAAATATTCAATTACAGAATAATAGCAAAACTCATAAAAATCAAGAAATATTTTAGCACATTTAGAAAACTCAAGGAAACCTCCACAGCATTATCAGCTGAAACTAACTAGAAAATAAAGTCATTTTAATATCTTAAAACATGACAGACATTCAAACATTCAGCATCACATCTGATTGTAGAAAAAAAATTTGAAAGCTGTTTTAAATGTCCCTCTTTTTATGTTATAATATTTTAATATTTATCTTAAGAGTAAGAAAGGTTGTTTCTACATTGGAACAAAAGTCCCTTTAGTTCAGCATCATTGTTCAATTTTGGCCAGTCATGGATGTAGGGAGACATAAAAAGATATCTCTTCTAAAACAACCTTTCCTCTGGCTTTACTTAGAGCATGTTATAGTTTAGGGACTTGCTGATGTAGAGGCTGAAGCCTGACCATCATCTGCAATAGCCATAGATCTATCTTCCCTAAATACATGTAATAATTTTTGGACTTATTTATACTGTGGTCCTCTACAACAACCTGTGGCCATGAATCCAACATTTGATAACGTATATTAACTAAGGAAACTCATTCTTCTGGCCCAATTTTGAGTTCATTTAATCTCTGTCCAAAATGTTTCTGCTGAGGAGGAGAGAATGTTATATTTTTTGTTTGATGTTCGATGTGTTGTTTCTTTAAGAGCTTATTAGACAAAAAGGATAGCAAACTTGGATTTTGCTTGTGGATTTTTTTACTTGTGGAAGTTTTTGCTTGTAGCCTGAAAGTCTTTGTTGACACCATGTACTGTAAGAGTACTTCCAGTGAAAAACTGTAGAACAGGAAAGTTATGCCCTGATTTCACATCCCACCATTTGTAAGACCACTGGATCTTTAAAATTTTATGGGTACTGGACCTCAAATATACTCACTTTGGCTTACCCTGAAATCTTGATAGATACCAGACTTTCTAATGATTGTTCCAATATTGTCTGATTTAATCCACCTACACATATGCATAAAAGGTAGAGAAAGGACAAAAAAAGCAGAATTATTTCAGCCTGTTCAGAGGGAGGTAAATACTACTGACTCCACTGCCACTTCTAAGGCTTCAGGATAGATAAAAAATTTCCGCCTATATAACTTCCCTAATTCCAGATAGGAAAGAGAGAAGAGTGGGGGAGAAGGAAGATACATTATCAAAAAAAAGAGATTTATACCACTGTGGGGTCTTTATTTTCCTTTTTCAAAAAAATTTAAAGTATTAGAATATGTTTTGTACATGACAGAATCATTTCCCACACAGCATTGCCAGACCTGTGTATTCCCTCCTGGATGAGGGGACTGAATGCACCCTAAGTAAGTTTGGGCATGACACTAAGATGGGTGGACGTGTCGATCTCCTGGAGGGTAGGGAGGCTCTGCAAAGGGATCTGAACAGGCTGGACTGCTGTGCTGAGACCAATGGCATGAGGTTTAAGAAGGCCAAATGCCGGATCCTGCACTTGGGGCACAACAACCCTATGCAGAGCTACAGACTAGAAGTCTGACTAGAAAGCTGCCTGGAGGAGAGGGACCTGGGGGTGTTGGTTGACAGCCGACTGAACATGAGCCAGCAGTGTGCCCAGGTGCCCTAGAAGGCCAATGGCATCCTGGCCTGTATCAGAAACAGTGTGACCAGCAGGTCCAGGGAGGTGATTCTCCCTCTGTACTCAGCACTGGTGAAACCACTCCTTGAATACTGTGTTGAGTTATGGGCCCCTCACCAAAAAAAGGACTTTGAGGCTCTGGAGTGAGTCCAGAGAAGAGCAACAAGGCTGGTGAAGAGGCTGGAGAACAGGCCCTGTGAGGAACAGCTGAGAGAGCTGGGGTTGTTTAGCCTGGAGAAGAGGAGGCTGAGGGGTGAACTTATTGCTCTCTACAACTACCTGGAAGAGAGAAGGAAGCTGTCCTCTTCTCCCAAGTGACAGGGGACAGGACAAGAGGGAATGACTTCAAGCTCTGCCAGGGGAGGTTCAAGCTGGACACCAGAAAAAAATTTCATGGAAAGGGTCACTGGGCACTAGCACAGGCTACCCAGGGAGGTGGTTGATTCACCTTCCCTGGAGGTGTTTTTTAAGGCACAGGTGGATGAGGTGCTAAGGGGCACGGTTTAGTGTTTGATAGGAATGGTTGGACTCGATGATCCTGTGGGTCTTTTCCAACCTAGTGATTCTGTGATACTGTGAACTGTTATAACTTCTATGATTCTATGACTGATTAAAATTCTCACAATTAGGGCTTTGGGTTTTTTCTATATAGTTAATATCTGTAACATCTACTGTAACAGGTCTGACTTTCTTTTAGTATGTCCAAACAGAAAAATTTAACAGATGCTGTTAATTCCCTCATGGTGTCAGAACAGAAACAATCACAAGAAAACTCTGAGAAGGGACATGATGTCTCAGAGGCGACATGAGCTGGATTTGACAGTCATCAAACACGTTTCAATGGTGTAAGAAGGCAAAACCACTGTTGAGAGTCTGCAGTCAGTAAGAAGGGTTTTTTTTAGCTGCAGGGAGACCTATTTGTGGTATGACACCATGACTGCACAATCCACGTCCTCTCTTCTTTACATGGGAGCACTAGCAAACTTGAGGATACCAGTCTTCATCTTCTAAGACTATAAAAATTTTACGTAGATATTTCAAAATGAACTTTAATAAAGTGCTATTGCCCACATTATTTATTTCTGATAGCATACCTGCAGTAAGGAAGCAGTGATAACAATATCTACTTGAGTAAACTGGATACATAGAGATTTGCTCTGGCCTCCAATCTTAGGAGGACTGATGGGCAAACCACCGTATGAGATGGACTCAAGCACTGCAATTACCCAAGGATCTATTTTCTAACTCCTTTGAAAGAATTTGGCACAGCATTTGGTCTGCATCTGTTCGCGCTCTCTCTGTTGCTGATGTATAAAATCTCTGAATGCAAAAACGTATGATGGGAAAAAGTAATTCAAACCAAATCCACTCTGGAGTCAAAGGTCACCATGCAGCAGAAAGGACACTGAGAAACTGACATTTCCAATTATTCTAGCAACTTTGAGAAAAGGGTTTCTGCAGTCAGACTGTCCATTCAGCTAGTTACATGGCGCCCAAATAACATTGGAATACAACAGTTCAGTACAAAAAAAAAACCATGAAGAGGAGACATAAATCCTCAGCCTATGAAGTTCTTTGGCTCCATATAAGCCAGTAACTCCACCAGGGAAAAGTATTCACATTTGAGTCCTGCTGGGAGCAGCCTCTGTACTGTATAACTTTGTCCAGGTAGACAGTTTGGAAGGTGAAAAGGAAGCCAGGTCAAAAGGTGTGAAGAGGGGAGACTGGAAATACGGCGAAGCTGGCGGTGAGGGGGAGTGTAGAAAAGATCTAAGATTAATAATTCATGGAGTATAGGTGAGTAGGAAAATGAGCCTTTGCAGTAGGAAAGAAGGAGGTCTCCAGTGACAGCGGATTATTGTGGTGCGAAGGGAAGGAAATAGACTTCCTGAGAAGAATAAGCTTCATTTCAACTATCCATGGAATAACATGCCACATTTGTGGTGGTTTGGAGAGGAGAAAGAGGATTTGGTCCAAATCTGGAATGAATGTGTGAATCAGGAGCAAATGGAGTTTATAGTCCAGAAGGGAATATCCATATAGTATCCCCAGAAATTTTATGACAGACGTCTTTCAAAGAGAGGAGGGAGTGGAGGAAACAGTCTCCTTGGCTCCTGCTATCTCAAGATATATTCTCCTACTTTCTATTTAGTCTTGCAGAAATAACGTTAGGCTAAATCAGGCCCTTGCATTTGCTATTTCCTGCTCTTTCTATTCAGAATGCAACTGCAAGAGGAGCACAATGCCATTAAAGTTCACACCTTTTAAATGTTTTATTTCTTTTTTCCAGTCTAATATGCAATAATTGGCAGAACAACTAATTTGAAAATACTTAGTGCCAAAGGAAAACATTCGATATCTTTCCATTCAAGGCCCTGAGTATTTTTTCACTCCAGGGTGTAAAAACATTTGTTCTTGATTCACACGGTCATTCCAAATCCTTGCCAAATTATGCAAAGAGCTGTCAGATTTAATGGTGCAAGCTTCTTTTTTCATATTATGGGACTTGGATGAATAAAAGCACCACATTGTAAAAACCGGTAGTGAAGCTACTGCCAAAGTCATCACAAAAACATGTTTATAATAGTATTCTGTCCTGTCTGCAGTGCATCTCCCAGATCCTAAGTCTCCTTAGGGTCTGAGTTTAATCTGCAGCGTACCTGTGAAGTATAACCATTAAACACCATATGCACTTTATAGATACAGGCACTCCTCCTCTCACAGAGGCTGCAGCCTCAACTCAGTAATGTAGTGAGCCAGTTGATTATTTTTACACAACAGACCCCCAAATTCATGTTACAAGGTTCTACCGGACTGAGGCCTCAGCAGCTTTCCCCAGCACTAACAGTGCAATGCATGTCCTGCCAGAATTGGAGTTACAACCCCTTGACTTGTCATATGTAGGTACGTGGAGATAACTTATCCTTCACTACAGCAGAGAAATAGGGAAAAAAACCTCAACTGTGCTTAAATTTAATTTTACTGTGTTGTTTTCCTTTCCTCCCAAGGTGACTTAAAAAAACCCCACCCAACAATGACAAAAAAACCCCACAAACCACATTGGAGAGTTGAGTCCCTGCAGAAATATGAACTATAACCATTACCACTCTAGTGAGTGGCCTGAGCAGCTGGTTGTAGAGTCCTGTCAAGTGTGAAGTTTTAATCCTCCTTCTTTGGAGACTGTCCCACTTTGCATAAAGTATCTTCAGGTTTATTTTGACAATCCAAGTGATTTATTTGTTTAACACTATGGACAATGCACCTTTGACTCTCCAGCCTGCATGACCAGGTAATAATTTACAGCTGGTTCATCTTGAAACTGATCTCATCACAAAATCAGAGTGAGACATGAACTGTTGCTGAGCACAGAAGATGCCCAAAGGACTGTTATTTTGTCCTCCCTCATAATTCCTGCTTCTTAATACAACAAAGTATTTGTTGAGGGCCACAGAAAATCAAGTAGATTATTTTAAGTATGAGGAAGTGAACTAAACATAGACAAAAATCTCTCTCTAAATCTGAATAAATAACTCACATTTCAGCTTTTAGCCCAAACAACCAAAATGATCACAAAAAAAATAGATGTGGCCTGAAACATTTTTATTGGAGCTGTGAAAATTCTCACTTGGATTCTCTTTCTTCCTTTCTTTCCTTTCTTTTTTTTTTTGTTTTTTTTTTTTCAACATCCTTACAAGTATGTGAGTTGAATTCTGCTATTAGAAATGCATTTCAAAACAAGACCGTACGCTTCTTAAATGAGCATCACAAGCCTTCAGCCATTTCAGTCTTGCTTCCCAACCTGTAGTCATTTGTGTTGGCAAAGAAATCTCTGCAAAATTTGATATGTAATAAAAGTTAAAATAAGGATATTTTTCAGTTTCCACTTGAGTATGTAAGGAAACTGGGACTGAAAGATTTATAGTTTTGGGTACAAGAGCTAGTTAAGAATTAAGCAAGAAGGCACTCTCTCTCCCCAGGAAAAAAACCCACTAGTGTTACAGTCAATAGGATTTTTTCCATCTGTTTCTATGAGAAGATGATCGGATTTCAAGATGTAAATGGAAGGGGGGAAACCTCAGTGATCCGACTAACTTGCTGCTTTTAATAAGAAGGGAGGCACTTCTGAAAGTAATAGTAATTTATTTGCCTTGGTTAAGGACAGTGTAGTACATTCATGAGGAATCAACACAACTGCATCATCTGCATCCCTTCTTCAAATAAACTCTGCAAGCAATAACAAATGAAAGAGCTGCTGTAAGTTTTATCAGTAGTGACCTCCCAAAATCATTTATCCTTCTTAAACAGAAAGATCATTGCAGGTAAACATCCTCTGTTCCTCTAGCTAATTTGAAAAAAGAAAAAAAAAAAAAAAAAAGAAACAGAAACCACCTCAACAAAACCAGAAACCAAACCCCAACCCTGATATCTCTGTAGTCTTGGCTTCAACTGTTGTACAGAAATGTTTGAAAACTTCTTGATTAAAGTAATAATTCCTCAGTCTAGGATGGTCACTGAAGTGTACACCTGAGTATCTTCAGGAAATTACTTCTAAAGGAGGATTTTCCAAATCAAAATCAAGTTATGCACTCCAGTTTAGTCTTTCCAAGCAGTTGAAATGTATTTCATATGAGACACCAGTCAATTGGTTTTCTTCACATGGTAAGTTAGTCTAGCAGGTTTTCTTTCCAATCTTCTTAATATAGGGCATCCTTTATTTTTCTTATTTACAAGTGCCCAGAATGCTATTGGTTACACTGCTGAAGTTGTGCCTTTCCAAGCAGAAAGCACATTTTACTTTTTGATGCTTTTCTACCCTTCTATCCTCAGCTTCAGTGCTATAGTACGGCACTGGTTCCCCTACTCAAAAGAAATAAAGAGAAACAGGAAAGTATTTTTCACTAAAATAATAGCTCCCCTTTTGGCAACAAACAAAGGAGAGAAAAAAATACATCCATAGAGACTGAACTCTTAAAAAAGGAGCTTTTTTTTTTGCTGTTTGATGACACAGGCATAAAGCCAAAATTCACCCATTGTACTTCATGCTTGAAATTTCTTCACACAGCTCTAAATTGCTGACAGCTCTTTAGCTGCAGCCATGCTACCAGGCGCCATCATAATAGTTCACCATACCATTATGTGTCAATGTTTATAACCTGTATTCCAAAACTGGACGACACTCAAATCTGTTGACTGCCTCTAAATTACTTTTTGGAAAGGACTTAAAGCACTGAGATTGCAACTAGAATTGCTGTTACTCAGTTGCCCCATCTAATCTTTTTTTTCATTGAAAACACAAATAGGTTGCAGAATCACAAAGTTCATGTAGAACAGAACACAAGAAAATACTTATTGTTCGCATATAAGGAACACATAAAATGCCCACAGCTGTATGAAGGCTCAGAGGGCTTTTTTTTTATTGGTACACAGATGAATTTTTTATTGCTACTGAATAAAGTGTTCTTCATATGGGTATTTGACCTCTGACACTAGCAAGATTCCCTCTTGGTGGCCATTAGAATATAAATCCTACTTCATGTCTTCTGAATTCAAGTGATGCAGGGTGATTTTAGTGGGCATAACATCTGTGAAACAAGAGTAAGAAAGTGTCATATTGCCTGGAAATGGGTCAAAGTGTGTTGAGGTGATTTCCCTTACCTTAGCATTGAAATTCAAGTTGTGCTGAGCGGAGCAACCTGCTTCACAATCAGGCAAGTAAAATGAGCAGAAGGGGAAAGGCAGGAAAAGTAAAGTGAGGCATTGCTCACTGCTTAGGGTTTGTAAGCCTTTTTGGATTATGGTTGAATAATGCCTGTTTCTACAGTCAGGCAACTAAGAAATACACGTGCTTAGCTTTAAGTGATTACCTTTCCTCCAGCAACCTAAGCAACTGCCTGCCTATTTGCATGGAACTGAATACAAATGGCATCCATTTTGAAGGAAGGATAAACAAGCTTTTATTTTTAATCCAGATGCCCTCCGAGTATTTCAGTGATCACATTAAACTCCAGTTGACTGATAAATAAGAAAGTTACTCTCCTTTTTAGCCTGGAGGAAGCCTCTACTGACTTGGTTTCTTCATCAATTGGTTCATCTCAGATTAAACTACTTAAGTTTAATTAAATTGAGAAACTGATCAAATTAAAAGGTAATCGTACCAGTTTTGTTGCACATTATCTAAGAGAATTTCCTATAGTTACTGACTTAGGGAGAAAATGAAGTTTTGTCTTCTGGAATTTTTTGCAGTCCTTCTTGTATCTTCTCTTCCACACCTATACTTTTCTGACACTTTCAATTTCTGGAATCTGATCACATCTAAAGCTCCCCTTTCCCTATTCTACCCTTTATGAGATGTTCTATGATCCTGCGACCAATAAAGTAGAAAGCCAGGAAAAATACAGCCTTATTGGCAACAATGTATTATTAGAACTTCAATCCAAGCAGTTCTAACAAGTTCTGTGCCTTTGGTCCCATTTTTCAATTATAACAGTTGTTAAGTCACACCCCTGTGAGTTATTCTGTTAATAAATCACTTTGTCCATCTGGAAAGTCCCCACTCTCTTCTGAGAAGCACTTCCAGCAGCTGTCAGGAGCCCGCACCCTGTTTATAAGCTTGTCCCGCTGGACAGCATAAAGCACACACAGAGCACTGAGCAATTACAGCACTCACAGTACTCACAGAATTTGCTAACAGGCAGTGTCCAGGATTTCTTTGAGAAGTAAAGTCCCTTACTGTCAGTGACCACATCTATGTTCAGTATTTGTGAAACAGTTCACGTTAGCAGGGCTCTCAAAGGACTGTACCACATAAGACGTCCAAATTCTCAAATTAATTTCTTGAAAAAGTAGTGAATACCATCTCATGGTACTCCACTATTTCACCAGGATCTTTCCTTTTACCTTGGCTCTGACAGAATGCAGAGAGAAAGTGGAAGCTCTGATCCCTTATATGCTTGCTCTGGAGGTGGAGAACTAAAGTGAAATGAGGATCTCCTTTCAAAGAGAAGCTCCAAAACCTTCCACTAGTAACACATTGGCATGTCCTATAGAGTATACTAAGAAGCAGGAATAGAATGAAAATTATTAAGCTATGCAACCTTAAAAGTACCAAAGATACACTCTAGATATCTACCACTGCTCCATCAAGCAGAAAGCAGATATTGTTCTCATCAAATGCAAAAAAAAAAATATTTCATTGCACATTGATAGAGATGGCGCTGATGGCAATTCAAATGGATTCCTGCAGTGGCACAATGTGAGACTCCAGAAAGATTTTAGGTATAAGGAATCTAACTCTTCAGGCTCAAAACATAAAGCTCGCTTATTCTTCTGTAATTAAATGTCAAATACAAGTTTAAAAAGTTTTCTTTATAAATGTCATACTCGCATCTAACGTGCAGGGCAAATGATTCCAAGGTCAGGCAAATGCCATCTACTCAGTCACCTACAATACGGAAACAACAGAGACTCTGAGCAAGTCTGACCTGCCTCAAAAGAAACAGCTATTTTCAGCTGGTTTCTAACTTTAGCAGAGAGCACGGCAGGCTTCTAAAACAGCTACGGGGACGTATATTAAGAACAATATACCATGTCATGGCTGGCTGGTGAGAACAAGACAGAAGAGGGCTTGCAATGGAGCAAGTGACGAAGATGGATTGACTCGAATGATGTTTAAATTTGGTTTATTATGGGGCTGTGGTTGACAATGTTGCAAGCTGCTCACCTCCCATAGAGATAGGCATGTGGGCCATCCTTTGATTTCATAAATTATCCAGGAACATGCCCAGAGCATTGACCTTTTATGGGGAGGGAGCTCAGGGCATTCAGCATAATTTAGCACCGGCATGTCGGATGGTGTCCAGCACAGTTTAACACTCCTTAACCTCTGCCTCATTAGACATCTGTCCTGTCATTTATCTTTCTGTTTATTTTCCAAGTGATATATTATTGGTAATAACTAAGGAATGGGCACTGATGTTACTCTCCATGGAGCTGCCATTAGTCAGCTGGAAGTCAGGCCAGCATCACTCTGAAACTGGTACACAAAACAGCTTTTAAAGGATTTCAAATATTTTCTCTGCCAAGCAATTTCCTTCTGGCATGGGCAGCTAGTACCCCTATTGTATGATCTTTTATTTATCTTACGCTTTCCAGGCCAGATTTTACGAGTTTTTAATACCAGAAAGTATTATTACTGTTGGGAATAAGACCTGAATTATTCTTTTTGCAGCAGAAACTTCATCCTGTCTATGACAACCACAGCTAAATAAGAAGCTAGCAGGGAAATGGCAGTCTTCCATTCCAACCACATATATATGTATATACATACACATACTTGTACACAGGGACAAATACTCATAGACAAATACAAACACACACTCATACTCTTTCTCCCCACCTAGATCATCAGCATGATGGAAGATAGTAGGACTCCTTTCTAAATAGAAAAATTCTAGCACATCTATAACTGACTGAATATTGGAATTTATTTAATTTATGCTGTCTTTCTTTATCAAGCAAAAACTGCTTTTCCAATAGCTGGAATATTGAGTTACATTCTGAAAGGGGAAAATAAAAGCAAAGAAAGCATGAGGCCATAGTGAGGGGACAATGAAATATTACAGATTTTTTCTGCATTGTGTAACATACGTGTTCTGATATTTGATGGGAAGAAAATTCCAACAAAGATTCTTCTATGGTACATATGGTGCTAAGGATGAATTTGGATTTCTAGAAGATTATAAAGGAAGTACAAGTCCAGAAGGACCCATAAATTAAAAAAGGCATTCCAGATTTGTTTACATCATGGATATTTTTGAGTCAGCTCCATAATAGATGTAACACCTTGAGAAAATATTAATCGTGTTTTGTTTAACTGAATAACAATGTTTTGCTTTTAAATCCATCATCACAAGAAAGATACTGAAATTTTGAGCAATAACAAAGAATTCTACATAAGCAATATTACATGAGACACAGATTGAAGAAGTTAAGAAACGCACTGGCTGACCTGAAATGTCCCCTATTTAAACACACACATACACAGAAGCTTTCATCAAAACATCTCCTAAACAATCTCAAATGTCCTGAGAAACTACACAAGACAGGTATCTCTGAAATTTGGATTATGGTGATGAGAAAGTTCAAAGGATTTCAAAGACACAAGCCTGCTTCTGCCTCACATTGGTTGAGGCAAATGAGCACAGCCAAGAAAGAATTCAATGGGTGGGAGGAAGTTTGCTGAGGCACCAGAAGCTTTACTTTCCAGATGTATTTTATTTATAAAGTACTTAATCCTTTTAAAACTACCTACGTCCCACACACATTTAGCATTGCTTTATTGCTTAATTAATACCATGATCTTAGTTTTTGTCTGACACCGTGGTTAGAGAAAAAAATTACATCTGCGCACATACAAATGCTTCCAGATTTAACATGATACTGAGAAGCAATTTTGATATCATAAACAAGACATTTGCTCTTTGACTCCTTTAGTTCACGCTCTGCAGATAGGCATTTAGCTGTACTTTTTTGAAAGCTGGGATCACGTAACTGGAGTTTAAAAGCTTGAGGACTACTGTGAGCTTCTAGACTCAAACTCTTTGGTTACTTCTCCAGCAGTGAAAAACATGCATGTAGGTCAGTTATAGAATGCCTATGCACTGCAGGAGGCACTTACAAAAAAGGCAATGTGATCTGAGAAGAAATACAGCAAGGTGTTTCAGAAGAATGAAAGCCACCAATTCAGGGCCCTTGTGCAATCTCAAGTATTTCTGGCTATCCGGGTCACCCACGTTGATGGAAAGGGAACTCAAACCGGAACAGGTGCAGAAATGGCTGTTGGGATGACTCAGGCAACACAGAGTTTATTTTATAAGAGGAAATAAAAAGCCAGTGGCTTATTTAGCCAAGTAGATCCAAGCCTGAGAGGGGATATGGTCACTCTTTGTAAATACAGCTGGAGAATAAACACTAGAAAAGCGAAGGAACTTTTAAAGCTTAAAGACAGTGAGTTGGCATAAGAACAAAGAGATATAAGCCAACCGTTAACAACTTCAGGCTGGAAACTAGGTGTAAGTTTACCATCACTTTGGAGAGGTGAGGTCAGAATTCACCACGATTTTGTGATGGATCCTGAAAGATTTTACGTGACAGAGTGTGACAGGCACATGTTGTGCATCAGTACCCTCCTCAGCATTCCCTACGCTGCCCCCAATCACCAGGATTGTGAGCAGGTCCAGGGAATATTTCCAGCCCACACTCCTTGCATTTTCTTCTATTGCAAACCAGGGCATGAGTGGCACCAGTATGGAAATACTCTGTACATTGTCTCAGCTGCGCCTAAGTATGAAGCTGAGGGATCTTGCAAATTTCTCTCGTTCTTGCAAAATATTCCTCTGAGGTAAAAGCCTTACAACAACAGGGCTGTCTGTGTTTTTCCTGTGATAGCTGGAGTAGGTATATCTGCCATGCATTCTGCTTTACCTCAGTCAACTAAGGTGTGGGACAGCTTTAGGCTGTCCTGCCTGCAGGCTGCCCAGGCTCCAGCCTCCCACCAGGCACATTTCCAGGGTCTGATCAGCCACTAGCCCCTACAAAAGGAGCCTCTCCAAGTCCTGAACTCTGCACTCATTGCCTAATCCTACTTAAGAGCAGCATTTAAATGTTTGTGGTTTCTTCTAATTAAGTGCCAAAAATTTTGAGTTTTCTTCTCAGTGAGGGAAGACTCAACTCAGCCCAACCTTGACATAAATTTGATGACTTTAGTGATTCGGTCAAGCTACATGAGTCAAATTTGGAAGTGTATTTTTTCCCCATTAGGAAAAAAATAAATATAAAGCTTTATTTTGAAAGTGCATAATTGATAACACTGTCAACAAAATTCATCATTTCCCCAGAATCACCCTATAATGAAAACCAATTATGTTAATACAACACAGGACATAAACAAAACATTGTTTAGCTCTGTGTTGCTAGTTAAATTCTAAGGCTTTTATATATTGTATATTGGAGTAGAAAATGGAGTATACAGAATATTGTAAATCTATAAGTGCATCTAATGAGTTGAAAAAAGAAATTTTATTTTTTATAGTGTTCTGTTATTATTTAAAGTTCCAGACAGGGTTACTATAACACACACAAAATATATTATGTTTAGGAAGAAACTTAAAGATCAGAAACCCTGTAAACATCAGTGTAACATTTGGGCACAATAAACTCAGCTTCCCTTTCTGTGTTAATGATATTCTGAGTAAATGCCTGCAGATCATTTACTTCGGAAAAAAATTGTATGAAAAATATGAGGTTTTGTTTGAGTTCTCTCAAGACAGAAAGCGTACTTGCTAACACTGGGGTAGATCCCCGCCACACACATGCAGCACACTGCATAACATTCAACCCAAAGAAAACCTCTGTCTGAACCTCTCTCCAAATTGTGGCAGTTTGAGTTTTGGAACCTGATTTGTACCTGTGCCTAACTATCCTCTGCACTGCAGGGGAAAGAAAGGGGATCCCCCCTCACCTTATAGCAGAGGAATCATTTATCCTCAGGCAGGAATTTGGGGTGGATGGTAGGTTCACTCTCTCTTCAGGAGATAAAAGACCTTGGCTGCATTGTGATGTGTTTTCTCAGCAGGTTGGGATGTTACCAGCTTACCAGGAGGCCCAGAGAACATACCCTCAGCATTGGTCTGATGGACATGGTGCTCCCAGAATCACCTTCAAAAACTAATGCAGCTGCCAATACTGCCACCGTGGAAAACACTGCATTAAACTGCACTGGAAAACAGGATGGGGGCGAGTTCCAGAAACTAGGTTCTTTTAATACTAAAAGTTGATGTGTAGCCTGAGGCTGTAAAGATGACTTCTCAGTGAGTCAGGTGCCTGCCCTGCCCAGCTAGGCAAGTCTTCCTAGCACTGTGTGGGAGATAGTTGAGCTGGGAGACACCTCCCATCTTACTCATTGAAGGGCTTTGTGGCCTCCCAGCAGCCCAGGACCCCATTCCATGTGACACCATGAAGACCTTTGGCATCAGGATGCAAAGTCTCAATCCAGGATAAAGCCTAAAGCCAGATCTGCTCAGTTGACAGGTTTCAGCAGATCCAATAGTAGCTGACAAGAGCCATCAGTTTCTGTTTTAATTATACTCCAAAGAAATTTTTGAGCAAACACATCAACAACGCATGAAGATGTCCATAAAACTGCATTTGCTAAACAAAAATGCCAATACATTAATTTTCCTTTTTTACATAAGTATTCTTTTTTTCCTGGCTTACACTATTATTAATCCATGCTATTTCAGTACAAACAACTGACTATGGACATCTTCCTGTTCACATACATGCTGAGATATAGGTACAGATTTATTCTGAGAAAGTTAACACTGGTGTCTATTGGATCTGCTCCAAACCACATAGGAAATAGGCAGTATGATAAAGGTGAATATCATCAGCTTCACAAAGATCCTTACTGTTAAATTCAGTAGGAAAGATCTTCCAGAAGACACAGACACAGATCAGATATCCTAGTATCCTCTAAACTCACCTCCAAAATTTTTTCACAATCTTGAGTTTATCATAAGTGATACTCCTTGCATAGCAGCTTTTGTATCTCATCCCATCACATACATTCCTCTCTTTCAGAGACAACTTTTTAGTCCTAAAACACTGCTGCAGAAATACTGCAGTTTTGTTGTTGTTTTAAATAAATGAATACAGGACCGTAGCACTTATCACAAGTTCATTCAGTCTTTGAGAGTTTTCCTGCCATTTTTAATTAAACCACCCTGAAACATCTTTAGATACGTCGGTTAAGATGTTGAAGTTTCCCTGACCTAGATTCTGTTGGAATTCAGCTTCATTCTAACGACATTGGGACAAAAATTTAGAAATTTCCAAGAAACACAGGCCTTATCCATTCCCAATCAAATTTAGGTTCCAAATCATTTTTTCAAATAGGCCTTTAGAATCAAAGTGTATTTCTAATTACAAAAGTTCTTTTTCCTTATGCCAGTGTATAAAGCAAAAAACATCTGATGCTGATGAATTATTCAGTGTCTTAGTAGAACAACATCATCATGCATAAATTTCAGAAATTCATACTCTGTATGAGATACCACTGATTTATGCCATATTGTCTATTTCTTCACTTAACTACTTTTCTAAATCTCCCACACATCTTTAAATTACATGCACAATTCCTGAACAAGGAGTTTTTGTATAATACAGTAGTATTTGGTATTAAGAGATAATGGAATAAACCTAGGTACATACTCCATATCATATCATATCATTCCTTGTCCCACCACTATCCATTTATTATTGCTGGACAATTTCATTATGGCATCATAAGGCCCTGGTTTTCATTAACCAAAAAGAAATTTTCTGTCACGCTTGCAAAGTCAGAAATACTGTTGTCTTTTCTTCTGCAGAGGATATAGTACAGCTCTTTCTGAAATCACCAGACTTGATGACAGAGCAAAAAGCAAGGATGCAGATAACCCTTCCCCTCCATCACCAAAGCAAGGCTGTAGAGTATACCTAACAGTTAGAACTTGCCAATTTTGTTTCCCTCTCAGTGCGACATCTCTAACAAATGTACATATCATATCTTTTTTTAAAATCCACATGGAAAAAAATTTAAACCAAATACCACATGTTCAAATATACAGGATTCTTCATTTAGGTTATAAGATGGTGGTTTACATTAAGTAGAGCTACATGGTGAAGATATTAAAGTAGTGAATCATACAGGTCAATGTCTGAGGGAGCTGATATTAGTGTAATCAAAAAAAGAAACTCTGCTTTCAGTTGACATTTGGAATAAGTGGTGAGGCAGTGAAGCACAGAGAGAAGGGAGTTTGGGGTGGCAGAAGCTTAAGAGATGGTGGTTCTCAAACCAGTGGAAAGAACAAAGAATTCAAGATGTAGCTAGCCTAAAAAAGCAAGGCAAATGACAGGGAGATAAAAGTAGGAAAAACTTTCAGAGAAAGAATGTTAGAAACTCATGAAGGACTTTCAAAATACTACAGAAATATGTAATAACATTGTAAATATAATAATGAGTTTAAAAGAAGAAAAAGCATCCATTATCTGCATGTCCCTCCCTTGATACCTGACTTGGTATCAAAAGTAGCAGGCACATTTTTTCTAATACAGGGCACTGCTCCACACAGAATCACAGAATCACTAAGTTGGAAAAGACCACCAGGATTATCAAAACCAACCATTCCTATCAAACACTAAACCATGTGCCTCAGCAACTTATCCATCCATGCCTTAAAAAACACCTCCAGGGAAGGTGAATGAACCACCTCCATGGGCAACCTGTTCCAGTTTCCAGTGACCCTTTCCGGGAAAGTTTTTTTTCCTGAGGTCCAGTATGAACCTCCCCTGGCATAGCTTGAGGTCGTTCTCTGTTGTCCTGTCTCCTGTCACTTGGGAGAAGAGGCCAGCTCCCTCCTCTCTACAACTTCCTTTCAGGTAGTTATAGAGAGCAATGAGGTCTCCTCTCAGCCTCCTCTTCTCTAGGCTAAACAATCCCAGCTCTCTCAACCGTTCCTCATAAGATCTGTTCAACAGCCCCTTCACCAGCTTTGTTGCTCTTCTCTGGACCCACTCCAGAGTCTCAACATCCTTCTTGTGGTGAGGGGCCCAGAACTGAACACAGTACCCAAGGAGCGGTCTCACCAGTGCCAAGTACAGAGGGAGAATAACCCCCCTGGACCTGCTGGACACACCGTTTCTGATCCAAGCCAGGATGCCATTGGCCTTCTTGGCCACCTGGGCACACTGCTGGCTCATGTTCAGTCAGCTACCAACCAACACCCCCAGGTCCCTCTCCTCCAGGCAGTTTTCTAGACAGACTTCTCCTAGTCTATAGCACTGCACAGGGCTGTTGTGCCCTGAGTGCAGCACACAATAAAGTCCAATTTCTGGAATATTGGATGAAAGATTATTTTTGGAAACTAAACTGAGAAATCACTGAGGATTCTTTTGTATGCTGATTTATCAACTTTTCCAAAGAGCAATATAAAAAGCGTTTATGAGTTTCTATCAAATATGGCTTCATTTATTTGTCAAAAAAGTTCACAGAAAGTACAGGAAGCGAGCTACTTTATTGCTTACATTAAGAGTGGGGGCTGGGAGCAAATCTGTCCCACATCCTTCTGCAATAGCCATATTGTCTGGAAAAAAAAATTGAGAGACAGAAAGAGAAGCATGGGAAAGCAAGAGAAATAGGGAAGGGAAGGGAAGGGAAGGGAAGGGAAGGGAAGGGAAGGGAAGGGAAGGGAAGGGAAGGGAAGGGAAGGGAAGGGAAGGGAAGGGAAGGGAAGGGAAGGGAAGGGAAGGGAAGGGAAGAGAAGGGAAGGGAAGGGAAGGGAAGGGGAGAAATACAAATTGGGTTCCTGTGTAAACACATTCCACTTGGAAAACGGCATGAGGTTTAACACGGCCAAATGCCGGGTCCTGCACTTGGGGCACAACAACCCTAAGCAGAGCTACAGACTGGGAGAAACCTGGCTGGAAAACTGCCAGGAGGAGAGGGACCTGGGGGTGTTGGTCAACAGCCGACTGAACATGAGCCAGCAGTGTGCCCAGGTGGCCAAGAAGGCCAATGGCATCCTGGCTTGTATCAGAAACGGTGTGACCAGCAGGTCCAGGGAGGTGATTCTCCCTCTGTATTCAGCACTGGTGAGACCGCTCCTTGAATATTGTGTCCAGTTCTGGGCCCCTCACCACAAGAAGGATGTTGAGGCTCTGGAGCAAGTCCAGAGAAGAGCGACGAGGCTGGTGAAGGGGCTGGAGAACAGACCCCATGAGGAGCGGCTGAGAGAGCTGAGGTTGTTTAGCCTGGAGAAGAGGAGGCTGAGAGGAGACCTCATTACTCTCTACAAGTACCTGAAAGGAGGTTGTGGAGAGGAGGGAGCTGGCCTCTTCTCCCAAGTGACAGGGGACAGGACAAGAGGGAATGGCTCAAGCTCCGCCAGGGTAGGTTTAGGTTGGAGATTAGGAGGAGGTTTTTCACACAGAGGGTCATTGGGCATTGGAATAGGCTGCCCAGGGAGGTGGTTGATTCACCTTCCCTGGAGGTGTTTAAGGCACGGGTGGATGAGATATTGAGGGACTTGGTTTAGTGTTAGATAGGAATGGTTGGACTAGAAGATCTGATGGGTCCCTTCCAACCTGGTTGTTCTGTGATTCTGTGATTCTGTGAAAAACCTTCCTCATTAGCTTTCAGACATTAAAAGATTCCGTGTTCCTTGTTAAAAGAAGAAATCTTGGCAAACTACCATTGTGACAGAATGGGATATATCTGTGTCAAATTATGAACCCTGTGTTGTATTAACAGTGCAAACAAGCCAGGACATGCCCAATTACAACCTATTACACTGAATTCAGATGGCTGTTGGACCTAAAAAGGCTTTTCAGACTTCAGAAAAAGGATAATGCTCAAAAAGGCTACATCCCCTTGATTTGAGTGTGCCAATATGAGTGGGTGCAAAGGGAGAGAAGTGAACTCTGCTTTATTCAGAGGTAGCCAAAGAGGAGCCAGCTCCAGTACAGAAGCCACGTAAGATATGTCTACATAGTCGATTGCAGGCAGATGTGAGCTCCCTTTGCCAGCACTCTGAGTTAGCATACAGGGTTGTGACGGTGTTTACTGTGGCACAGAGTCATTTCTAAAAGAAACAGAAAACAAAAAAACAACAGCATTTTACACCCTGGTTCTGCCTTCCTCATAAAACTCTGTGTTTGGGCCTCTTCTTGACTGTACAATTTGCATTGAACTGCCAGACAGGGCTTATTAGTTCAGGTTCAGTGCCTTTCTAACTGCAGTTTTGCAGTCTCCAGACCATATGTGCAACAAATGCTGTCTGCAAAAAACACACACACTCATACATTAGAACACTACCAATTTTAAAAGTAGCTGAGCAAAGCAGCTCCCAAAATAAAATACCTTGGTCTAGCAAGACTGCAAGAAGAATGCAGATTTCTTCATCTGTCCAGATATGCCCAGAAATGGCCAGCTTTGGCTCCCTGCCACTGCTCCGCTCCTGTGGAATAGGAGTGCAAACACTGCATATAGGGAAACCCTGTGGAAAAGCAGGATTCTGGTAATCCACAGCACAGTGTCACCAGTGACTTTGGAGTTTTGTAAAGGAAAGGGACGAGGAGTCTTGCTGGGTTTTTTTTGTCTGAAAATTACTACAGGAGACCAGGAATCCCATCACACTAGGGGCTGTGCTGCAGCTTTCCAATGAGATTACAAACTAATTAAAATAGTCAGGGGAATGCTAGGAAGCTAAAGACATCTTGGATCAATAGTGTAGGCAGTGGCTTGACCACATCAATGGCCCTATCATTGTACATATCAGGGAGAGAATGAGCACAGATTTGAGAGCTCCAAGTCTCAGAACTTGTTTATAACATGAAATTTAACTTTTCCACTTTAGGAAAGTAAAACTATTGTTTAAAGTAGTGTGTATAATTATGCATGCTGTATAACTTATTTAATGAAAGTCTATAAGCTCGAATTATCTTACATATTCAAACCAATACAAGTTAGTATAGAAATTATGAAAAAAGTTATGGATATATTAATGATCTTATATTCCATTACTATCTGGAATAACTTTGTTCAGTTCTGGCCACTTCATATCAGAATAATAGAGTGAAATCTGAAAACCAGAGATGGGTTTTAATTATTATTAAACCCACAGGATAATTCCAATTCAATGACATAGTGAAAAAAATTAAGAAAGGACAAAGAAAAAACAATGAATAATGCATATTAGCAGGTTTTGTTTACATCTAAGTAAAGTTGTAGCTGAGGATAAGATCTCTATTTCAGGATGCTCTGTTTAGTATTGCAAAACTGCTGTTCTAAATAACAGTAAGAACTGAAAATTTCCAACCTTGTTTATAAATGAGCACTCTGAAAATCCAATTTGATCCAGGCACATCAGAATATTTCATCCTAGAATCTAAAATCATAACAACAAAATCAAATAATGTTGAAATGAAATAAGATTTCAAAATTAAATTCAAGATGGGATTTTTTGTGTTTCTGGAACATTTTTTCCAATTTTCTTTTGCAACAAAATTATAGTGAATCTAACAGTTTTACAAAGCAATTTTCATTCCAGAAAAAATACATTCTCTACTTGAATTTGGTTTTATTAATAGAGCTATGGCCAACTATATTCCTACTACTCGTTCATTTGAAAGAAAATTAAAAAAGAAGGACATCCAACAAAATTATCAGGCAAAATAGTTAACACCAATAAAGGCAAGTACAGTCGTAAGATATAGCTGAATCCAGGGTCTTCACTGGAATCAAAACCAGATGAGTTATTTAAAATTAGTAATAAGCATAGGTGGAGTTGCAGTAGAAAGCCTTTACAAAAGAAAGATACTATCTACTACATAAGTCAAACATTAACTGATTAGGGTGAAACTTTCTCTACAAGTGAGTTATTCCCAATTGCCTCCTATGGTATTTTGTGTGCTTTTCCAGTGGAGATTTTGGTGCCCCTCAGAGGTACACCGTGTATGAACAGACATACTGATGGCCTGCTGCTCTTTGCCCCTGTCTCTGTTACTGTGTTTCCAAAACAATTAGGGGACGTGTTTTGCAGGTTTCATTGCTGGAAGACTGATTTCCCCCACTGTCCCTAAAGCTTTGCATTTGAACATGAGCCAGCAGTGTGCCCAGGGGGCCAAGAAGGCCAATGGCATCCTGGCTTGGATCAGAAATGGTGTGACCAGCAGGTCCAGGGAGGTTATTCTCCCTCTTTACTCAGCACTGGTGAGACCGCTCCTTGAATCCTGTATTCAGTTCTGGGCCCCTCACCAGAAGAAGGGTGTTGAGGCTCTGGAACGAGTCCAGAGAAGAGCAATGAAGCTAGTGAAGGGGCTGGAGAACAAGTCTTACAAAGAGTAGCTGAAGGAGCTGGGGTTGTTCAGCCTGGAGAAGAGGAGGCTGACGGGAGACATCATTGCTCTCTACAAGCACCTGAAAGGAGGTTGTAGAGAGGAGGGTGCTGGCCTTTTCTCCCAAGTGACAGGGGACAGGACAAGAGGAAATGTCCTCAAGCTCTGCCAGGGGAGATTTAGACTGGACATTAGGAAAAAAATTTTTCCCGGAAAGGGTCACTGGGCACTGGAAGAGGCTACCCAGGGTGGTAGTTGATTCACCTTCCCTGGAGGTGTTTTTTTAAGGCAGGGGTGGATGAGGTGCTAAGGAACATGGTTTAGTGTTTGATAGGAATGGTTGGACTCAATGATCCAATGGGTCTCTTCCAACCTGGTTATTCTATGATTCTATGATCTACTGTTTCAGAATAATTCAAAATCTGGCTCACAATCAAACAACTCATTTGTCCATAATCATGCTGCTTGGAAAGACCTGTTTTGGAGATTATTTTCACTGAACTGCTTACAGGGGTCCCTAGTTTCCTCTGCTAGCTTAGGTCTAGCCATTTCTTTGTACTTTCTTTACTGTGTTTACTTAATCAGATGACTTTTATGTCATGGCTTGCAAGCCTGCTCATTCCTTTCAGCAGAGTTTTCTCCTCTTGTTTAAAACTTGTTGAGTGCCTTCTTACTTTTATGAGGGAGCCCATCTACAGCTCAACCAGACCACTAAATATGTTATGCATTCTGGTTATTACATGCCCTGGAGAACTGCATTTAGCAGTGCAGATAAAAACAAGAATTACCCTTACTGTTCTTTAAAAGAAAGAATTAAGAGGGAAGCTCACAAAACTGCTATTCTTACCGCCAGTCAGGCAGACACACTTATCTGTTTCTCCAGCATAACCTCACAGACAGTAAGACAATTAGCTGCAAAATTTATCAGCTATGAGGTCACTAATAAAGCTGGACAGTCTCAGTAGTCACTTTAAAGATGATAGTGTTCAGTGATAAAGTAAAATACTAGAAGATACTTTTGTTAAATATAAGTAGCTGAATTATGATTCTGTAGTTTAAAGGATTTTGACAATGCTTTCCTTGAAATTTCTGGCCTAGATTTTCAGTCAAGGAGCCATTTACATATTCAACTCTTTCCATCAAGCTGGCTTTAGGAATCAAGGAATACAAGTGAAGCCTCGCCAAAGAATATAAAAGAAAATGCAAGAATTTAGATTTATAGTAGAGCTGGTACAGCTTAGCTTGGAGAAAACTCACCAGGCAAGCAGGCTCTTTTCCTTAAAAGAAAGCTCTTTAAGCTTGCTATGGAGAGTTTTACTAATATCCGTGAAAAATTCTGATATGAAAATAGGAAAGTGGCAAAAATTTAAAAGTCTAATTATAAGCTCTGCTGTCAATGCTCTATGCAATCTGTTAGCTTGTTCCTACCACATCACCGCCTGAATTCCCCCTTAAAGAGGGGGAGCTGCCACATACAGCATAGCAAAGAAGATCTGAGCCCATCTTTTTCACTAGTGGGAAGGTTTGTGGATCACAGCCTTCAGCTGAGCTCACCCACAAAGAAAGAGTTAACTTGCATGTGTGTCAGACTCAGAGGCCACACACAGACATCGTAGTTCAGCAGGCTGCTGGCAAGCTCCAGTGAACGTGGTTGTGGGTGTAAGTGCTTGAGGCAGCTTCATATTCAGAAAAGTGGGATATAAAAAACTCTCAGAGATCACAGTTGCATATGATCAAGCATCTTCAAACCCTCAGGTTTTTAAGCATCTTAAAACTGCTCAGACTAAAACATTTGCATTAACCTGCAGAGGACTGGTGGGGGTTGCCAACTCACTCCCTCTTCTTCCTGCCCATCTTTTCACACCTTCACCAGCAACAAACCCTCTACCCCAGAGTACAGAAGCTGCTTCTTATCAGAGCGTAAAATATACATGTCCTAGAGCTACAGGAAAATTGCAATCCAAATTGTGCAAATTGAGGGCCACATCTCTCACAAGCCAGGCAGAAAGCTGCTGAATGCTTGAAGGTGTATTTTCACAGTTAACCCACCCAGCAGATTAGTTTCAAATCAGCTGCCTAATCAGGGTTCCAAGGAAGGCTGAAGGCACATTTTCTAAAGATGAAGAGAAAGGCTTTCCTGCCACTTTAACTACAGTTATTATGAAATCCTAGAGGACAGGGTTGGAGAGGCACAGGGTGGGTTTCTCACCAAAGTTCCTTCTCTTGCATTTAAGGTTGCACCTTTTCTCCCAAGGAACTCTTAATACAACATATATCTTCTTACCACAACATTTTTTTCTGCCTTTCTCATTTTCATTAAACCATAAGCTCTTTTCCAAATACTAATTCTATGTCACAAAAGAGTTGATATTCCAGTGTTATTTATATGAGGTATTTGTCTGAACAGGAGAAAGAAAAGGTGAACACCACACTTTTAACCTGATTAGATCATTGCACTCATCCTCTAACTGCCTTAAATTTTTATTGAAATAGTAGGTGATAGGAAGAATTACTGTATATATATCTGACACTTCAGCAAAGTACAAAGCCTCTCAATTGCAGCCTTTAGATTAAAACTCAAGATATAAGAGCTCGCACTGTGGGGACCCTATGTAGCACACAACACTACATAGAACCATCTCTGAAATACATTTCTTTAAACTTGGAAGTAGTCTCTGCAGTCTTATATGAATGGCTCTTTGCCCCAGATGAAGAGCTGTCCCTGTTTTCTTTATTTACAAGCTGTGGTTTGCCTGGAAGCAGCCATGGGCACTTTAGCCCCTTTGCTGCTGTTGCAGAGTGAACTTCCCAGGAAGGTGGGCAGCTGGTCTGCAGGGTGCCCTCTGTGCTAGAGGTCCAGCTTAGTGGAGGGACACAGAGTAAGAACAGCATTCTCAGTTGTGACATAGCAAATATCTCCCATGCCCCTGCCCTGTCAACAAAGAGCATGAATGAAACAATGCTTGTCTTAACATACCTGAAAGACCCTTGGAGAGGGGCCAACTTTTGCAGTATAGTCTAATTTGTATCCTTTTCCTCTGTCTTACCTAGCCAGAGGTAGCATGATACATGCATTTGACTGGGATCAAGAGAAGCTGCTGTCCCTTGGCTGTTTCCTTTGACCAGTGCTATGTTGTTTCCTCTGGTCAGAGATCCCCTCTCTTCACAGTCTGTTGCAGGATTACTCACTCTGCCTTCTGGGAAATCCATCATTGTCCTGTAAATAAGATAATGAGTTTGCTGTAAAGCTGGCACTGGTCTAACCTGCGAAAACACAATTAACGTTAATGCCATGCATGACTTTTGCCAAATCCTTGCCTTGTGTCATCACTATGATTGGCATGTTTGCAATATACATTGCAGGAGATTGATTTGGTTCACAGCTCTCAGTCATTTTTATGTGCAGACATATAATCTAATGGGGTGAAAATGGAAAGCAGCCCCATAGCATTTGGCTATTGCTGGGAAAGAATGCAAATTAAATATTTGAAAGAGAGAGCAGGGCACAGGGTAGTGTGTCACGGTGTTTCAGAGTTCCATCAGGTGCCTCGCCAGCTTGCACAGCCTTTGTGTCCACATTGTCTGGCTGTTGGACAGAGCTAAGAGACAGAAGAATGACAGTCTGGGGAAAAGAAAGAAAGACAGTAATTATGGGACGTATGTGATTAGCATGGTAGCCAGAGAAATTAAACCACTAGTCCCAGGAATCTTCCCTTCTATAAGGTACCTGTGGTGGAAGAGAAAAGCTGCTCACTACAGAGTTCAGCTGGAATCCACTCCCTGCTAGTTTAGCTTGATTGCTTTTTTGGATACCTACTGTGGGGGTTCAGTTCCTTGACCTTCCTTTCTATAGAACTATATTGTCCTGCCATGAAGAAAGGCAGATTAAGAATTTACAGGGATCCTTCCATCACTGGACTCTGACAGGAGTGCTCAGGGAGTTCATTTTTCATGGCTTAAACTGCTCCAGGCCAGCATTCTTATCAAAAAGATTTGGTTTAATGTAAAACACAGGCGTTTTTTCTTTCTTTTTAATTTTAGCTCTGTATTAAACAGCACTACAAATTTCCCTTTGAACAGCAAGTTCCTGAGCTGCTTTCCTTTGAATAACATATAAATGTAGACTAAACTTTATTGTCCCTGAGTAAATCAGTCTAGTTAAGAAGTTTAGAATTATTATTATGGAGGCAAAATGTTTTACATAACAGCTGAAAAGTCTGGAAAATTCCTGGTTTAATTAGAACACAGGTTCATTGTTTGCTTGCTCTTTAAAGGTACCAGCTTATAGGATAGTTTCCAAACTTCATCTTTTGGGTGCCTTGGGATCTTGACAAGGTCAGAAATAAAAAGAATTAGAAGTCTGGTAAGTATTAGCTGGCATCCCAGCCATTGCTTCCAGTGGGATTTCCCCCCCACCTCCCAGCACATGGTGCTGTTTCTCCACCAACACATTCTCTCCATAATTCTCGTGGATTTTCACTGTGTGGTTGCCATTCCTCAGGAGGTGCTGATCACTTGTGCTTTGGCAGCTCCAGACTGGGTGGTGCAGTGATGGGCAGAAGGTCTCTGGACCCTGCAGTAGCACCGTGCTTCTGTCTGGCAATGGGGTCCTCCAGACACCCCAGAGAATCACAAAACTTTCTTTCCCCCAGTAGGACTGCAGGTACAGTTAGGCTGGGAGCCAGAAGTTCATTTCTTTCCCATCCTTTAGGCGTTTTGAACCCACACTGCAAAAATGCCTGAACTATTAACTGCCTAGCTTCTGGGTACTCAGAGACAGGAAGCTGTTTCACTTTACAGGGAATAATTAAGTCTAAATTTGGCAAGAGAGATGGAGCTGGTGTTAGTGTAATTCTGGAGCCTAGTGAGCACTCATCAGAGAGGATCAGAACAAACTTTCTGTTCCTGCTCTAAGTACAGTGTGCATAGTCTTATATTAAACACCCCTGATTAAAACACAAGCAGCAAGGCAAAGGGAGCAGAAGCCAGGTGTCGTTCCAGCACCATGTTTACATGTGCTCTTTCTCTATTTCTCTGTCCTCTCCTCTGTTAACCCCCACAAAGTCATGCTTAGGTGACCTCTAAGCTGGAGCTGCATCTCAAGGCAGTGAGAGAAATAACAGAGAGAAGTGGTGCTGCAGATGAGGAAAGGACCTTTACCCTCATGTACACAGCTAAGTCTATCAAATTACAGTTATTCCCTAAGATTGGTACTAGACTGAACACTGTGGGTAAGACAGTTTGGAGAACACTTATGTGTGATGAGCAGTTCTAAAATAGGCACCAAATGGCTTAGTGCTCTCAAGGGAAAGGTAATAGCCAGCTGAAGAATTTTATAGTCAGATGGAGAATTTTAACAACAGAAATGTAGGTGCCTAGAGAGTTTAGACACCATCTGAGCAGAGATTTTAAGGATCCAAATTTTGAACATAGAGTTAGATCTCCTTTGGAATCCAGTCTTAAATTCCTAGGGTGAAATAGAGTCCAACTGCTGCTGAAGTCTAAGGGAATTTCACGATTGGCTTCAGCAATGCCAAGAGCTCATTTTCAGAACTAGAATGGGAACACTTGTAACGAGTAGTCTACTTGGCATGCCATTTTCTCTAGCCCTGTGATCATAAACAACACATATATATCATGAAATGCAAATATCTGATATGGCAATTATAATTTCCAAAGAACTAATTACAAAAGTATCCATTTTTGACAACACTGAAAGTATACATTTGCTACCTTCAATACATAAACCTACCTAACATGCCTGTCAAGCAGACTAAAGTCTGAGGAATCAGTATCAGTCAAACACTGTAGATAGATGGTTTCACACTTTGTGGGAAAAGCTTGCTTTTCAACTAAAAAGTTTTTAAATTTCAGAGATGTTGATGTATTCTCAGCTAACCAGATGCTGTATACTAACTGTGTGCCAGTATTCTCTCAGTGCTGGAAGAAAAATAGTTGAGACAACATATTTGATGGATTTGTTTAGGGATTTTGTATGCATATGGAAATCATTTGTTTCTCTACTGCAAAGTATGTTTGATTGTTCTGTATCAACATTCAACTAGAAAAAGTAGCTACAGTGCTTCCACTTGTGTAAAGCACAAGCTAATCTAAACAAAACCTGAAAAGCAGTTTCAGCATATCTCATGCTCATTAGGAGAATAAACAATGAAAAAATTAACTGATGACAGGTATGTAGATTTTATATTAAACAGCAGTTTAATGTAAAAGTCTCATTTGATTCAACTATACAGAAGGAAATCCTAAAAGACTGATGTGAACTCACCTGCAAAAAAGTTGGTTAGTCAGCATCAACAGGTTATGATTGAAAGTACCACTGAGTGATAACCATACGGTGTGATACCTACAGTAAGAAACAAAATACTGATGTAAGAAGTTCCTTCCTATCTATTCTTGATGGTCCCAGATGCAAGAATCTCAGACAGAAATACAGCCACATGTGAGATGCACCTTGTGCAAAGACATATATTTCAGGTTATACAGGATGCATTGATTTCATTATGCATATGCTGCAGAGATGCACACGCATGTCTAATTAAATGTATTCCAGGTTGGTTAGACTAGTTCACATGCACGGGTCAATTGTTTATGCAGGCTACTGTGTGTTCGACCATTCCAGAGAAATGGTTGAATCCTTCCTGCTTCATGAAAACTTAATTTCCAAGCAGCTTGGATTTCCTTGGACATGTCATCTGATAGCCCTGCTTTCTTTTCTCTTCATAATATGATAATCATGAAGAGATTCTTATTTTAAAGAATATATTCATTTTTCCAAATCATGGTTTCATCATCCTCTTTTACTTTAAATGAAGCTGGAAGATATAATTAACATATCATAAGCTTTCTTTCTCTTTGTGCAAATTCAAGAAAGCAAATTCAAACTTTACTTATTTTTAATGTTTCTACAGCACAGGATCTGTTTTCTTGACAACTTTCTCAACAATAAACTTCAAAAGCCAATTTACACTCAAAACTAATCACTACCTGGCTATCTTCTTTTTCCTCTTTTTTATTCAAATGTATGATAATTATCTTTTTGCAATCAGAATGTGCAATAATATTTCCTAAGGTTTGTTTTTTGAGAACCAGAAGACTCGTATATAGCTGCTTTATGCAACTTAAGATGTAATAAATTTGAAGATATGAGGATATAACCATATTGAAAAGGAATCATGGATTGTTGGGAAACTCAAGCATGTTTTGGTTTGTACACGAGAAACAACTGTAAATGGGGCCAGACTGCCTTCTATGCTGGCATCTGAACTAAAACCTCATCAAAAAGCTTTGGTTGTACCCTTACCACAGCAAATACTTTGAGGATGTACAATACAGATAGTTATAGTGTTATTCCTACAGCTGCACAACTCCTGCCAATAAAAAAAAAAAAAAAAAAAAAAAAAAAAAAAGAAAAAAAAGTCAGGTTCAAATTTTCAAATATTCCACCTGAAAATAAACAACAACCTGAGAGTAGTCCTCTCCCCAGAGAAACCTGGGTAAAACTACAAACCTGCCTGTGCATTTTTGCAAGAAAATGTTTCTTCGTTTACAAACTTTGAAATAGTATATAAAAGGACCTACAAAAAAAGGGAAGAGGGAAACAAGTATGGCTTCATGCAGGAAAAGCACAGTGAGGATTTACACAGAGAGTAAATAAAACACCCATCCTACTGCTGCCTCCACTGTAGGCCTTTAATTCAGCATCTGAGCCTCTGAGCTGAGTTCTGGGCTCCACTGCCCTCTTCCCCATCCCCTCCTCTTTCACTGACTGTCTGTAATGCAGAATTGGAAAGGAGGGAGCTCAAATCCACATTCAGGGGGATGGGAGAAGCTGCTCAATCCACCTCCGTGCAGTAGCTTTCCTACTGGCATGCTAGAGCTGGGTAAAGGGAGCCTCTCATGCCTCAATGCCTTCTGCAGCTCCAGAAAAAAAAAAAAAAAAAAACACCACTGCTCTAAAATCTCCATGGACCCTTTCCCATGAGAGTGTGGAGTCCCACAACACTGAAACACTATCCTGGCCCTACACATCCAAGGCTCTTGTTTCTCTCCATTTACAGTTGTTTTTTCACTGCCCAGCCAAGCAAGGTCAAAGTGTTCATGATAGTGACTCCTGAACATACTCACACTATTGTGCTGATCAACAGCTGGTGGACTGGGAACCTATCCCCTGGCAGCATTTGCCTGCACAGCTTATGCAGTAACAATTTCATACCTCAATAGTAGCCTCACTTTGAGGACTGTGAAGTACTCTACAACCTCAACTTGAAACAGTTCCAAAATGCTTCAAACCATGTCTTAGTCAGTTATCTGCTTTACCAGTGGAGAAACTCCAAAATGGATAAGGCAGCATTTCAAATGTGGTGTCCAAGCAGGAGCACTCTATCCTTCATTTGCAGAAAAGTGAAGGCATCTACCAGCTCAGCTGAAGTGAACAAGGGATGCAATTCTGTCATCTGCTGATGAGACCTGACATTTCTCTAACTGCTTAACAAAAGTGGAATTTAAAAAGTTAGAATCATAGAATAACCAGGTTGGAAGAGACCCACCAGATAATTGAGTCCAACCATTCCTATCAAACACTAAACCATGCCCCTTAACACCTCGTCCACCCCTCCCTTAAACACCTTCAGGGAAGGTGACTCAACCACCTCCCTGGGTAGCCTGGGCATTGTTCTGACCCTACAGCAAATGTGTTCTTGTGAGGTAAGCAGTTGGCATAAAGAAACTTACTGACAGTCAAGAACATCTCAAAGCAGGTATTAAACAACTATGTAATTCAGAGAAGACAATAGTACATGTTTCCCAGGAGTATGATACTAAAAGGGAGACGGTGGGTGGAAGGAAATCAGTAGAGTCTGGACAACGCACTTCAAATTATAGTGTTCTTATGTAAGATGTTGAGGATTGTATGTCTTAGAGGGAAAAACTGTGATGGACTAAATGGACAAATATTACTCATTGCTTGGGACAAATATTCTGGGAAATTATTTTTAATTTTTTTCTCTTTTCTCAGTCTTAGCTATGGGGTTTGTATTTGAACACTCCTGCCTGCTTATGGAAGACATTCATTGTCTCCCTTGCCTATTTCTTCTAATCTAGGGGTGACTGGGTGAGGAGTCCAGGGGCACAAATAATTGAAGTCAAGCAATGAATTTCTAAATGACACAAAGGTCTGCACTGAGGAAAGCTGTATCTAGAGCAGGTAATTTTTCAGACTTTTCTAATCAATGGTAGGTTAGGACTGTTCCAACTAGCCTGAGAGAGCAGTTAAATGAGACACTGTACAGACAGATTTCCTTTCTGCTTCTACATGTTCCATCTGATGTTTTCAAAGCTACTAGGGGTGAAAAGGAAATCATGTTATGCCTTCATGTACACCAGTCTCTGGTCACAATCATGTCTCACTAATAACAGAGAAAATATGCTCTTAGACTTGGATGAAAAAGATCTGCCTTTGCTTTCAGCAAACACATATCTGTCTGAAACCCAGTAATTGTTTTCATCCAGTTTGACCACTTCTGAGAAGGGAAAGCTAAAGAACTCCCAAGGGTTAATTTGAAATTAGCTTCTTTTTTTTTTCCAAATATCAGACAAAATATAGGATATGTCTATACAGACAGCTACAAACTGGAACAAGCTGCTTTGCCTATCCAGTATCCAAATGACCAAATGCAGAGCAACTTCAAAACAGTGAACCCCTGAGTCCAGCTAGTTTGGAAGTGGCTGGTAGTCACCTCTTTCCTTGCATGTCTATTAAAGAAAGAGGAAAAAACCACCCTTACATTTAGCTTTACCTCTGAAAGAAGATTTCACATCAACTAGTAACACTTACTAGTGTGTATTTGAAATTCTGAGGGCACAGGACAGCTCAGTCTGGATGAGAGTCCAGGAGGTGCCTGGTCTAACCCTGCAACAGCAGGCTCCATGCTGAGGTCAGCCAGGGCTGCTTAGGGCTGGGCCCCCTTGGGGTTGGAAAACCCCTGGATAGTGCTGGCACAGACTCCCTGGGCAGCCTGCACCTCTTGCACTGGGGGGTTAAATTTTCTCCTTATATCATTATCCAGTCTGAACCTCTCTTGGTTTATTTTATATGCGTGATCTCTTGTCCTTCTATCCAGTTAACACTGTAAGCATCCTGTCTTCATAAAGTACAGACATTCTATGCACTGTAGACTTCAAGGCACAGTAAATTTACCTATGCTTATGTTGTCACTGGTAGGTTGGGTTAAATTACTTTTGGGAGTTTCTTCTTGAGCTGGCAGCTTCTTTAAACCATTATGGTTTTTCTAGCAACAGTTCAAGCTGGTCACGTGCATGCAGCTCTGAAAGTGCTTACCTTTGCATACGAGGGTTGTTCCCTTCGTGTCAATGTGACTCTACACCATGTGGGAAGTAAAATATGTATGGAAATATTTGTATGGTCAGGCTGAGATAATGCATAAGGACCTTGTGAGACTAAGCAAGCAACAAAATATTAGAATAAATTCATGGGTATACACGTAAACTCTTATGTGGAAAATAATCTTAACCTCATATATAAAATACTGGGCTCTGAGTTGACTACTGCCATTCAGGAGAAAGACCTTGGGATTATATTCTCTGAAAAGAACTCATTTCTAGCAATCAAAACAGCAAATTGAAAGTTAGGAATTACTTGGAAATGAGTGGACAGCAAACAGTGCTATGCAGCTGTATAAACTCATGGTGTGCCTGTGTCTTGAATACAGCCTAAGTTTCTCATTTAAAGAAGCGAATAGTAGAAGTTGCAAAGGTTCAAAGGAGGGCGATAGAGTTGACCAAATGTATGAGATGGCTCCCATAGCAGGGAGGGCTCAGCAGGCTCTGCAGCCTGGAAAAGAGGGGACTTAAATAGGTGTTATGGACATGGTCCACTACAATTGCGAGTGAAGCAGGATCTGCTGTTCACCATCTCTTCTACTTGGGATCATTCAGTGAAGCTAATGGGAATCAAATTCAAAAGTAGTAAAAGAAGGTGACTCTTGATGCATAAGGAAGCAGATCTATGGAGGTCAATGCTGTTAAAAGGCGACTTGGGGTAGGACTCAGAAGAGAGATGTGGTGGGAATAAACAGAGAAACCAGGCTCAGGAAATCACCTGAACGGAAACTAGTAGGACATACTTGGAAAAAATATCATATATGCTTGCCTTGTTCTTACTCTTTGGGAGGAATTTGCTAAATCATTGGGTTAAATCAGTTCTGACACTGTGTGGCTTTTTTATGTTCTTTTCAGGGTCGTAGTCTGTTTGTAATGATGTTTTGATGCCATTATAAATTCATTTGATATGACTGTTACAACGAAATAAACTTTTACAAGAAAAAAATAATAGTAAGAGTTCTATAGCTCAAAAATTAGGACTAAGAAGTTAAGAAAAATGTCATAATTCAAAGACTTTCCAGTCTTTGAATCAAGAAGCAGTGATGGTAGCCCAGTTAGATGGACTTAACAAAGAAGTAGTTAGGTAACATGCAATGCCCTCTCATACACAGAAGGTCAAGCCAGATGATCTAATGTCCCTTCTGGCCTAAATATCTCTGAATATAGTACTCTGGCAGCCACACAAATGTTGAAAGAAAGCTCAAACTCAGCATGTTTTCTGTCAGCCACACTACATCTAGACAGATTTTCATGCCAGGTTTTTAAAAACGTGTCCTGTTGATTTTATAACTGCATTTTATTTCTCTGCTTAAAGAAGATAATACTTGAAATCTAGGACAACTCAGAGCCACGATAACCTGAAGCCTCCAGATTGCATTTATTTGTGTAAATACTTGTTTCTGTTTCAATCAATGCAGTATTTTCATCTTTGTCAGCTCCCTGGTATACTATTTTTTGAGTATACCTGCTCAGGAAATACATTTTTAGTTCCCCAGTGAAATTTTGATTTTCACATTTTTTTGTTTTCACAAGAGTTGTAAGACAAATGAGTCATATATGGATGTCCTGATCAATCAAAGAATTGCTTGTTCTTTGCAGAGCAATGTTAAAAGCCTAGAAATTGAGTCTAGCATAGTGTGCAATACCAAGACAGGAATCTAGAATGGTTTTTTAAATGGAGAAAAGAAGAAACAATATTATGAGTAAACAAAAAAACTTTAACCAAAACAGAAAGGAATTATTTGATGAAGAAAATGTTGAGGTACTAAATGCCTTCTTTGCCTCAGTCTTTAATTGTAAAGAAAGTTGTTCCATCTGTGTACAAACCCAGGAGCTAGAGGAGCAAAATGAGGCTCCCATGATCCAAAAGAAAGTGGTCAGAGCCTTACTTGACCAACTAGACACCCACAAGTCTATGGGGCTGGATGGGATTCACCCAATGGTATTGAAGGAGCTGGCGGATGTGCTGGTCAAACCCCTTTCCATCATCTTCCAACAGTCCTGGAAGACTGAGCAGGTTCCACTGGACTGGAGGCTGGCTGATGTTGTGCCCATCTACAGCAAGGGTCGCAGGGAGGATCCAGGGAACTACAGTCTGACCTCAGTGCCAGGGAAAGTCATGGAACAGGTGATCTTGAGTGCTATCATGAAGCACATGCAGGAGAACTGGGTGATCAGGCCCAGTCAACATGGGTTTACAAAAGGCAGGTCTTGCTAAACTAACCTGATCACCTTCTATGACAAAGTGACTAGACTCCTGGATGAGGGAAAGGCTGTGGATGTGGTCTTCCTGGACTTCAGCAAAGCCTTTGACAGCTTCTCACAGCATTCTGCTACAGAAACTGTCAGCCTCTGCCCTGGACAGGTGCACACTCTCCTGGGTGGAAAATTGGTTGGATCGTCGGGCCCAGAGAGTGGTGAGAAATGGTGTTAAATCCAGCTGGAGGCCAGTGACAAGTGGTGTTCCCCAGGGCTCAGTGCTGGGTCCAGCCCTCTTCAATGTCTTCATCAATGACCTGGATGAAGGCATCGAGTGCACCCTTAGTAAGCCTGAAAATGACACTAAGCTGTGTGGAAGTGTTGATCTGCTGGAGGGTAGGGAGGCTCTGCAAAGGGATCTGAACAGGCTGGACTGCCAGGCTGAGTCCAATGGCATGAGGCTTAACAAGGCCAAGTGCCGGGTCTGCACTTGGGGCACAACAACCCCATGCAGAGCTGCAGACTCAGAGAAGTCTGGCAGGAAAGTTGCCAGGAGGAGAGGGACCTGGGGGTGTTGGTTGACAGCTGACTGAACATAAGCCAGCAGTGTGCCCAGGTGGCCTAGAAGGCCAGTGGCACCATGGCTTGTATTAGAAACGGTATGACCAGCAGGTCCAGGGAGGTTATTCTCCCTCTTTACTCAGCACTGGTGAGGCCGCTCCTTGAATACCGTGTTCAGTTCTGGACCCCTCACCACAGGAAGGATGTTCAGTCTCTGGAGTGAGTCCAGAGAAGAGCAATGAAGCTAGTGAAGGGGCTGGAGAACAAGTATTACAAAGAGTAGCTGAAGGAGCTGGGGTTGTTTATCCTGGAGAAGAGAAGGCTGAGGGGAGACCTTGCTCTCTACAACTACCTGAAAGGAGGTTGTGGAGAGGAGGGAGTTGTCCTCTTCTCCTAAGTGACAGGGGACAGGACAATAGGAAATGGCCTCAAGTTCTGCCAGGGGAGAATTTTTTCAGAAAAAAAAAAAAAAATTGATGGAAAGTGTCATAGAACTCTGGAACAGGCTGCCCAGGGAGGTGGTTGAATCACCCCCCCGGAGGTATTTAAAAGACAGATGGATGAGGTGCTGAGGGGCATAGTTTAGTGTTAAATAGGAATGCTTGGACTCAATAATCTTGTGGGTCTTTTGCAACCTAGTGATTCTGTGATACCAGAAATTGCTATAAGGTTATACTTCAGTCACCCTCCTGTACACCCTTCCCATATAACATCCTGCCTTCCTCTCTCCTTCACATGTGTGTTTTCTCTCTCTCTCTATCTCTCTCTCAAACTAATCTTTCAAAATAATTTCAATCAAATGTAAAAAAGAACTTCTAGTTTCAAGTTTCCTTTGGAGTAGTCTATTAACTCCAGTCCCCTCTGATTCATAATTTTGGGTGGCATTTTCAGATCTTTAAAAGTATACACAAAATCCACTGAAGATTTTATTAGTCCTGTCTAATAAAAACACATGCTTGAAATAAAACTTACTTTATCTAGCCTATAAACTCTCTGTTTGTCTCCTTAGAAGACAAATTGTTAGCAGAAATCAATGAAAGCAAAGGTTATATCTGAATCACTGGTACATCTTAAAAAGCTCATAATCCTATCACAAAGCATGTAAAAGGGCAAAGGTTACCAGCCGTATCCTACTCTTTATACCAGAAGGATTTGTTTTCTGAGCAATTCTCTGAGATAAATTATTTACAGGCATTAGTCTGTGGTATCAGATTAATCGATGCACTAATTAGTGGGTGGACACGACTCAACAAGCTAATAGGATTTTTCTCACTTGTAATTACCAAGAATCTATATAAGAACTAATGAATAATAACTGAACAAAAACACGAATCTGTGTCCACCAATCAATTTATCATGCTGATTTAAAGAATTCACTAATTTTCTCAACAGTGACATAATAAAACACTTACTCTTCACCTTCTGTAGAAAAGAAATTCTCAAAATCCATACAATAGTGTATGTGTGAAATGTGTTAAGAATGAGATAGTTGAGATATTTAAAAATGTAGTTGCTAGTAGAGCATCATAATTATATCAAGTTATTCTTAGTGAGCCTGGTGCTGATTGCAGATTCTGTTCTTCCTGGACTGTCTTGGGTATTTCTGAATGATGGCGGCAACACTCAAGTTGTGAACCTGCAACTCATGGGAGAAGGTACTGGGGAAGGCTCCTCTAAAGAAATTCTTGTTGTGCTTTTCATCATGTGTAGAAGATGAATAAATAGTGCTCTGACTGAAAGTACAGTGGCGCCACTAGAAGTACCTTCATACTTAACAGCAAGATAGTTAGCTAGCTTAGTTTGGAAAAATAAAAAAAGATATTTCAGTAATTATTAAATATTCAACAAGTTAGATTTTTCTGCTTAATAAGTAAAATTAAACCTAATTATCTGCCTTCAACCAAGAAAAAATCCACTGACTTTCATGGTAGGTTTTCCTATCCAGAAGCTGTAGGACTGGATATATAAACATAATTATCTAGAGTCTGGAGTCAGTAATTCCTGCAAGTTTTTCAAGTTCAACCCTAAATGACAGCAACACTTACCAATCGCATTAAAATTAAGAATTGGTTGTTTCTCTCATTAAAAAAACCTTTTTTTTCTAAATTTTAGAGTAGAGAAGGAACTTAGCATAAAATTTTTCAGCCTGGAAACAATTTTTTCCACTTGAAGATTTTCAAAGGGATCTCTTTGGCTGTTTTTACATTACAGAAATATAAGAAACATATAACTAGCGTTTAAGAGACTTCTCTTATTGTTGTTGTCTTGATGCAACTCAAGTATAGTGGAAATCCTTTGAAAGGTGTAATAGTATATTTGCTAACGGACCTAGGATTCCCTTGTTTTTAACAGAGCACCTGTGTGTGTTTCTAAGTGATGCACAGATATCAGCAGGGGCCCAACCAGCAAGCACCGAGTCTGGATTTAATCATATTGAGAGTTCAATGGTTTTGGATCGAGGAATTTAAGCTGAGCCTATTTCTTGTAATGTATTTTAAAGGTGAAAGGCCTTTTCTTCTGCCAAGATGAGAGTATCGGGCTGCAGGGATTTGCATTTCTCTTGCAGCTGTAGACATCACTAAGAAATACAGCATCAATTCTGGAAGCAGCTTGGCTCAAACAGATCTCTACCGTGCCATAGTGCTCCATTACATCTGGCCTTCAGAGGCAGACTGAGTCGCACCAGCTGCAGCACGGGGTCAGCAATGGCTAGGAGAGTACACTGAAGCAATACTTCTGCATTGCCCTCCTACATATCACTGCAGAACAAGCCTTTAGTATTAATGCCCTCAGTGTCAGGGGCAGATGTTCAGCCTCCAGGTGGTTTATTAGAAATTTAGGGTTCGCACTACAGCTTTATTTTATTAAAACACCTGGATTTTCAATACATGATGACAGTAATCTGAGCCTCTCTACTCATCAGGGATTTGAACAGGCTGGACCACTGGCCTGAGACCAATGGCATGAGGTTTAACACGGCCAAATGCCGGGTCCTGCACTTGGGGCACAACAACCCCATGAAGAGCTACAGACTGGGAGAAGTCTGTCTAGAAAGCTGCCTGGAGGAGAGGGACCTAGTGGTGTTGGTCGACAGCTGACTGAACATGAGCCAGCAGAGTGCCCAGGTGGCCAAGAAGGCCAATGGCATCCTGGCTTGGATCAGAAACGGTGTGACCAGCAGGTCCAGGGAGGTGATTCTCCCTCTGCACTCCGCACTGGTGAGACCGCTCCTTGAAGCCTGTGTTCAGTTCTGGGCCCCTCACCACAAGAAGGATGTTGAGGCTCTGGAGCATGTCCAGAGAAGAGCAACGAGGCTGGTGAGGGGTCTGGAGAACAGACCTTATGAGGAGCGGCTGAGAGAGCTGGGGTTGTTTAGCCCAGAGAAGAGGAGGCTGAGAGGAGACCTCATTACTCTCTACAACTACCTGAAAGGAGGTTGTAGAGAGGAGGGAGCTGGCCTCTTCTCTCAAGTGATAGGGGACAGGACGAGAGGGAATGGCCTCAAGCTCCACCAGGGGAGATTTAGGATAGAGATTAGGAGGAAGTTTTTCACAGGAAGGGTCATTGGGCGTTGGAATAGGCTGCCCAGGGAGGTGGTTGATTCACCTTCCCTGGAGGTGTTCAAGGCACGGGTAGATGTGGTCCTGAGGGACATGGTTTAGTGTTTGATAGGAATGGTTGGACTAGAAGATCCGAAGGGTCTCTTCCAACCTGGTTGTCCTATGATTCTATGATCAGCACCAAGAGCCTAGGCTGCAAGTCCTTTCCTGTACCCAGAGCCTGTGCAGACAGCAAGGGTGGGTGGCAAAAGAGATCAGTGAGGGACAAGGCAGATTGTGCTGAGGAATAGGAGCACTCAATTAAAGCTTGTCTTCAGCTGATAGTTAACTGAGTATTTTATTAATGTCTTTAAAATTAATCTGCCTACAGGCTGTTGCTCAAAGTTGCAACTCCTGGTATTCTACTTCTCCAGCATAGAGCCATTTGCCAGGGCTCCTTAATCTTCCATAGAACCATTTGCCCATGGCTCCTTAATCTTCATTGAGTTCTCCCCTTCCTAGATATCTCTTTTCCTCAGCTCTTCCTTAGCAGAACACCACTTTGAGTAAGATCTGCGCTTCTTGACCTTAACCTTACAAACCGTCTGCCTCCTGGTATCACAAAGCTAGGTGAAGTGGTTTTGCGTTTTGATCCCTGAACAGACAGGGAAGTTAAGTAGGTAAAAACCACATTCTCAGAAACATTTTCAAGCAAAAGCTTCAGAATGAACCTTGGTGGTAAAACCAATAACTTTCTATTGTGAATTAGCCCTGGTTTTACTATACAATTTCCTGTTTACTGCTGAATTCCAAGTTTTACCATATTTTTCCCATGAATATTAGAAATCTATCACTTTTAAGTGATACTGTGAAGTTAACTGAACATATGTCTCAGAAAAAGAGTAATACATTTTGCTGTAACTGATGAGGTAAGGGCTGAGTTTCATGAAAGAACAGTTTATTAGGGAATCATTCTATTGTAATAAAGAAGACCTTCCAATTTCGACCATTGTAGTATCAGTAAATTTTTATATATTGCATAGAAATCTATACCTGCCCATGCACAGACACCCAAGCATTTACACATATGCATATAAATTAATTTCAAAAACTAGTTTCTCATGTTTCTCAATAAAAATAGATACTATATGAAGGCAAATTCCTATGTTACATTGACTGAAGTTTTCTTTCCTTGTGTTTAAAATCCAGGAAGCATGTGATGCAACATCCTACAGTCTCTGTGCTGCATCTGACTAGTTCATATTGAATACAAGCTCTGTTAAGTTGAAAGGATTTCTGGTTTGTTTCAACTTGAAAGTAAGTGATTTAATATGAGGCCCAGAGAGAAAATCTGTCTCAGTAATCAAATTATAACAACTAAGGATTAAAAGTATTAAGAAGTTTAAGCAATCTTTTAGCTGCCCTGTGTTCTTGAGGTCATTTGAAGCTGGCTGTGGGAATAAGTAAAATAAAATAACAAGAGGGAAAAAACCCAAAGAATTATAGAAGGGAATCAAAGAGCACTCTTCAGGATTAGATTATGGTACAAGAAAGGAATTGAAACATTTTCCAGGTTCCTTCATTCATTTTCCTTTGGGAAACATAATTTTAAAAGGGTATTTTAATACCAACCTCTTTCCTTCTAAACTGAATGTACTAACTCTTAAAAATGTAATGTTTTTTATCTTAAAAAAATGCAATAAATGCTGATAACATCCACTAGTTGTCAATATAAACAGCATACCCCAAACAGACAATTTTAGGGACTGGCCATAAGGTATTAGCTACTTATTGTTTGTTACATACATACAGACAATCATGTATGTTTAAGTGTATATTCAGCCTAAATCAGTAGTGGCAACTCCATTAGCATGAAATAGCTTTATAGCAACTCATATAAGTCCCTCAGTGCAAAACACAGGCATGTCTGCTTTTGTAGGTCATTTTAACAAATTTTACAAAGAGACGAATTCAACCAACTCGCTACTAAGGTACTGGTAGCATCTCCAACATGTTGCAGGAGAGGGCTGAGGTAATGCTACAGGGGGATATAGATTTTTCTTTTCTCTGTCTGAACCTGTTTTTCTTTCAATTAATGGCATCTTTTCCAAGAGATAAAATCACTTAAAATCCCCACAAATGCTTAATGAATCCTTCAGCATGAATCCCATCAACATTTATTCATCCAGCCTGCATCAGTGAAGCCAGTTACAAAGAAGCAAAGGTGAGGATTTGCAATCACAATTTCCTCAGATTAATTTTGTCAGGAAGAGGAGGAAACATCAAAAATTACTTTACCCTGATATTCTGTTTTCAGGAAACTTCTTTAAAAACTCATCCTGAGTATTTGTTGATGTGTTAAGCCCTGACAAATTTATGTGTGTGGATAACTCTTGCACATGGCTGAGGTTTACTTTAGAGCAACATCTCAGATCTAAACAATTCTGCTAAACAAGCACCATGCACCCCATCCACCACTGCTCACTTCACCTCACCACCCTGTGCTTCACAGGAATTATATAACCCCCATTGGACTGACCAGTCACCACCCTTGTGCTGAAAAGTTACAGCCTGAATGTTGCCTGGTCAATTTGCAAAGAAGAAGAGAGGAAAGATCAAGGCAAAGAGCCCATTTATTTACATATAATTAAAGACTTTAATTAGGTTGTGATGGGGGAATTGTGGACATCTGATTGTAATTATTTTTTTTCTAGCAAATGAAAACTTGTTTGCACGATTAAAAAAACCACAAAACTTAACCTAAATGAGGTAACGCAAGCCAAAACATACTGTGCAAGCAAGCTGGTGTCCAGATTCAGTCGCTAAGCCTTCAAAAAGCAGTTGCCAATTGCTATTAGATGGTCTTTGCATCAGAAGTTCACTCCTCAGAGAAAAATAGTGGCTCCATGCAGTATGATGCATATATGCATGTGGAAGACTGTTTAAAAAAGGAATGAGATGGTGGGAGGGTTTTGAAACCTGCATTGGGTTGAGCAGACATCTCTGGTCAGGGCTACATTGTAAATGTTCTCAGCAGACTTAGCTGCCTCACTGGCATGCTGACCAGGAAGTATGAAGAATAAATTGTTTCCAAAAGTGGTGAGGTATGCTTTCTTGTTTTCATTTATTTTCCCTGTAAACTGAGAATATAACTGACTTAGCTTTTGACATACAAATGCAGCCGACCACTTTCTCTGCTGTGGCTTTAATTCCATTACTTATGTATTTTGAATCAAGTTGTTACAGGCTGGGCAACCTCATTAAGAATGTCTCCAAGGCATTGTGGCTGAGGGACCTGGCACAACTGTGATCAGCAAGTGTGACTGGGACCCAAGCTCCCCACACAGACACGGTGGAGGGTCCTACTCCTTTTGGCCGAAGGGCTGCGGTACCAGGCTGTCGTGGTGAAGGATGTAGGGAGAGCAGCTTCATGGCAAAATGTGAGGCAGGTGTAAGGGACAGTGTTGGTATCCAGGAATTTTATTAATGACTTAAAATTATGATACATATTGTACTATACATATATACATACACACACATTATAATATATGTCTTTATATACATATGTGTCATCTCTATATTTAGCTCAAATAATGCTGTAATTTTGGTCACATTTTTAACAGCCTATTTGTGAAATCACTGACAATTTTTTCCTCAATAGCTTTTGTCTTTTATAGTCTTTCTTTCTGGGGGGAGTCATAGTCCTAAAATCTGAAATTCATCAACCTGCACCAGATAGACCTTAAATAAGTCATTTTTAATGAAATATTGACCCACATATTTCTCTGACTTGCAGAGATATATATTGTATGGGTTTTATTTTTTTACATAATCAAAGTGATGTTGTTGACAATACCTATTTAAGTTTAATCACTTGATTATGAAAATATTGTTACTCAACAAAAATCTCACTTGTTATTTACCTAAGCATCCTAGTTTCGGCAGATATAATGTTGATATGTTTCTCATGTGGGAAACAAAGCCCAGTAGATGCTGTTGTTAGTTTTTGAGTAAATAAATATCCTTTGTGGTTGTGTTCCTCTAGAGCAAAGAGTCAACCGCTTACCTAATTAGGTTGTATATGACTGCCCAAATTTCACCTTGTTTTCATATTGCTGGAATTCCCCTGGATTCCCTTGAGGAAGTTCTTCATTGAGGAAGGGGTTAGGTTCATACCTGCTGGATTCAAGAAACTGTGAATGAAGGGCACCTGCTGAAGGCCTGATTGCATATCTTTATTTAGCAATGAATTTGGAGGACTTTTCTGCATGCGAAAGGAGGTGGCTCTTGAAAGCTCACTAAGAGGTATGAAGCTCCCTAACTGGAGAATTACTCTGCCGGGGAAAGCTTTTGATGGGACCTTTTAAAGGATGTAGAAGAAACTACCTGACTGGAAGGACGTAAAGGAAACTGTCTGGGACATACCCTACGGAACTTCATTCAGGCGAACTACATTTCAGAGAAACTTCTTTGGAGAGCCAGGGGTTTGGTTGCCTCTAGTTTTCCAGTGCACAGATAGCGAGGGAGAGAAAACAGTTTCTCATACTGTCTCCTTGTTGTCTGATTGCTAAAATTTCAGCTGTAGGATGAAAACAGATAGGAAAGGATGGCAAAGACATCCAAGAAAGCTCAGGTAAATGGCTACATCCCAGGGAAATGCACTTCTTCAGAGGAATAGTCTGCCTATTAGTGAGAAGTAGTATCTCAACATGACTTGGTTCTAGTCAGCAGTAAAAAAGGTCCATAAAGCACTAAGAGGGGTCCAGGTCATACATGGATGACAGGGTGTAGACTGAAAGCATCTCCAGGAAAAGAACAGACAACAAAGGGCGCCTGTATCATTAAACAGTACCTTAATCGTTGACACAGCCGAGACTGCTCACCAGCAAAGATAAAACTACTTAACCTTAAATATGGGTTCTGGCTTAAGGACTCTACATGAGCCTTTAAAAACAGCAATGTATTTATTCACCACCAGGTTTCCTGACTTTTTGTTTCATGGCTAGTGGACTAGTGCTTGTGAGGTCGCATCTGTGATATATCACAAGTTAGCACAGAACTGAAATCCAAAGAAATTCGGTCTACGGAAGAGAGGATTGTGGTGAGTTGACCCTAGCTAGACACCAGGGACCCACCTGATTCACTCAATTACTACACACACAGAGAGATGTCTGCTAGAGACTTTCAATTCCTTTTATTTTTATTCCAAATAATTATCATGTCCTCTGCATCCCATCTGACCACAGGAAGGTACAAACTGTGTATCCAGAGATTTTAATACACTTGTCATCACCTGCAATATAACTCCAACAGCAGCTGTATGAAATATTGCAGTTTAAACCAAAACATTTCTCTCAGTGGAGAGAACCTCTTCCAGTCTATTGATGTGACACACAAAGTTAAATTAAGATTAGAACAAGATCTGGAAGGGTGCTTTTGCAGTAAGAATCGAAAGGTTATAAAGAAAATGCTTTTTCAGAGTCAGTGGTTTTCATAGTAACCGTTTGTATAACATTTTTTCTTGGAAACACAGAGTAAACACTTACTAAAGAGGGCCTCAATGATACAGTTAATACATGAATTTATTGCTTCTTGCAGTAAGAGCTGGGTGAAGGAATCCAGGAGACACTATTTTGAGATTTGTTTCCTTCTGTAAGTAGAGGTCCAAAGATACAAAGTCTCTCAAGTGACCAGGGAGCTGAATAGACATGTTTATTGTCTGGTTTGACACACCCCTGCAGCCATCCCTGGGCTTCATCTGGGTAAAACTCAGACATGGATGGTACATATTAGGCTGTCATGTTGTGGAGAGTATGACATGATGTACGGTTGGCACAGAAAATTTTAGTTAAAAATACACAGTTTCAAATTAGTTTCATTTCTTACCAATTAGGTGGGGTGTTTTGTTTGTAGCCAAGCTATATGAGCTAAGTTTCTACTGGAAAGAATAACACATAATGCAAGCTGTGTTCTTTCCAGTCTTTAGCTCTATGGGACAAATCAATATCCCATTAAACAAGAAAACATTAAAGTTCTACATAAAGTATTCCAAGGTGAATGGTATGGGTATGTTAACCCATGCACTTGAGCTGCCAATGGCATCTACACTTTGAACTTTCAACTTATCTGATTCTTTGGGTCATTTCCAAAAGATGGCTGTGCAACCTCAACACAAATTTGTTCAGTAAAGACACATACAAACAGCTAATTCTAAATTACATGTGAAAACATGGTCAAGTTACGTCATGTGAAATCCTAATTTAGGTTTTAAAATTAAAAAGAAGAAAAATCTTCTTAAAATATTTTTAATTAAAAATTTAAAAATACACATGTGATATTTACCTTGTCTTTGTTAAGCAGCAGTACTTAATTGTAACTTTGAACATAGACATTCAGCATCTCGCTTAGACCGACATGGACAAAGAAGACTAAGACAACTCTGATTAAATTGAATTGTAAAATCTGGGGTCATGTGTTGAAATTCTAGCCATATTTATTAGAAAACTGTTGCTGATGTAAGTGGCACTAGATCTGCAACAGACAGTATCCTCACTGCAAATAACACAAGCTCTACCCTGAGACCATTGTAGCACATACTAGGGCTTTGAGGTTTTGGATGTTTTACCTCATCCCGTTCTCCTCTTACTACTCATTTCTGTGAAGGAGCATTTGCTTCAGCAAAATAGAGATGGGCACAGCTTTGCATATACTCATAGCCAGAACTACAAAGTTACTGAAGGCAACAGAAACTTCTACACGTTCAAGCTCTGTACTGGGAGAGGGAGATCTGAGTGTCTCTTCTACATTCCAGTGATTACAAAAACAGAGGAACAGTGGTGGAAGAAAGGCCTGAAATGCTAGTCTTCCCATCAAAAATGGTTGGATGTTTTTGTCTTTGCTAGGCTACATGTCAGACTTCTGCCTGTGTGTCTTTATGTTCTTTCTTAGATGGAAAAAGTTCTCTGCACTGGGATACTACTCCCAAAAAACTTGATGAGCACTGTCTCAGGTTCAGCATCCCGATTTCTTCCCCTAAAGGCTCATCTGAGGGTTGTCCTGTGTTGTAACATTTTGGGAATGCAGACTAGTATTCTTTTAGGAGCTCAGCTAGGAGGCAACGAAGTATTTTACACCAGAATAACCAAGGGGGAATTATTTTTGTAGGAGAGGAGAAAATGCAACATTGTGGAGATGAAGCATCAACAATAACTTCATTTTCTGAAGATTCTAACTTTGGGAAGTATTTAGTTTTCTCAACAACACCTACTAAACTGAGCCTCTCTGGGAGACAGATAGAAAACACGTTGGCTACATCTATACTACTAAATCAAATGAGCGTGGGACTGTTTTCTGTCACTGAGTCCAATTGGCATGGAACAACCTATGTCCGCACTCCTAAATTCTCGTCTTCCAAAACATGCTGTCGGCAGCCAAATTGCTTGTAATCTCCAAACAACCTTTGGCCTCTGGAAATTCTTATTGTACTCAAGAACTCTTTGAGATAGTGCTAGCTGGTCTGGGTCAAAACCATAGTAAGAACCCTTCTAACAAGTTAACAGTTACATGACTGAGTTATCGTGTCCAGGAACACTCCCAACAGCCTAATTTATTAATATAGATGCAGTCACTTTAATTCTTCCCCAAACAGGCACAGATTGTGAGTTAGGAGTTAAGCAGACGGTCAGGACTGGGGTTCTGGAAGTTCAATTCAATTCAGTTTTCATTTTTGAAGACAGAAATTTGGATTTTGACATCCAGATTTCACCTAAGACCTCACCTAGGTGTATGGTAGTAAAATGTCTTGATCTGACTCTATAGTTTTAATGTAGCAAATGTTTTCCAAAAGTCCAAATGAAAGCTCCTAGGCTCACTTTTCTTCATACACAGCATGATTTCCCTCCCATGAAACAATCAGCCATACAAATGTTTCTCAGCTGCATGAAACACAATATAAAATTTCTTCGGGAAACCAGAATTTGTTCTGTTTTTCAACTCTGCATAAATTTTTCTACACAGCTCTATTTAGGACAAAATTCTGTTTCAAAGTATCTTTTTCCCATTTATTGTTGCTTTGTGATATTATCAGCTTTAACTCTGCACTATTCCTTTCACTGTTTATTCAGCTTTTAAATGTCAAAAAAAGAAAACTTGCATTAAACTTGAACCTGAATCATGATCTGTTAAGAAAGGGCTGCCAATAAACTCTGCTAGATTTCTGACAGACACGTGAATCTACTGTTGCAATGCCCACTGGGGATTCAGAAGAATAAGCCCTGAGCTAGGTGGTGAATATGTTATAAAAACAAAAGTTACTGATGCATGAATAGGTCATACTAATTTTTCATTCGTGGGTTGAACAGCACAGGGAGTCCTCCTCCATACTGTGAGGAAGAACAATAATGTCTAATACGTTCATCTGGAGAACTACAGCAGAGAAAAGCTGGTCACTTCTTACCTCAGTTTTTCTTCAGGACTTGTCTGGTTGCTTTGCTGATAGATACAGAAATTCTTCAGTTCAGTTCACTCACTGACTATCTTACTGGCCCTATGAAGTTGTATGGTTACTGTGCTGTGAAAATGTATAGACTTTAGGGTACAAAATGCTTATTTTCCTCCATTTCTATGGCTTATGTATTGTCTAAAATGTGTGCTATACAGAGAAATAAAAAAGCTATGGGATTTCAAAGCCGATAAAGCACTGGACTGGACAGGCCAAGTTCTCATTGCATAGAACTGGGGAACAAAAAGCATCTTGATGTCTGAAGCAGAAACAAAGCCCAGGGCTCTTCACCAACAACCTAGAAAGTGCCAGGGAAGGAAGGATAGAGGAAATCAGAGAAAGAAAGGAATAAAATGAGATTAGCAGTACGTCTTCTCAGTTTATGTTGTAGTTATCTAAACCACAAGTGGAAGATTCTGAAATCTGTTCTCAACTTTTTCCAGTGCTGCAAACAGCAGTAGATTGCATACTTTCTTCATTCTAAGGACAAATCTGGTTGCTTTGCCATTCAGTGCACAATAATAAAAAAATAACTAGTGTCTCTTTTCCACTTAGAGCAAATTCAGCATCTGTACACTCTTCTGTACCACTAAAATAGAATTATCTTGACAGGAACGATAGGGTGCATTAGATCTTAGAAAAGAATCCAGATTTTCAAATTAGAGCTAGCTTGGATATTTTTTAAAAAAAATTCTTAACAAAACAGTTTTTATTTTAACACATCGAAACAGGTTGCTGTTCAGCAGAAACACCACAATTTTATCTATTGGGTTTTAGTGGAAGAAAGGATTCTAACCTGTATTTCAAGTATGCACAAAAAAAGAGATGCATCTCACTTCGAATTAGCCAAATCATTTCACAGGATGTCAAAATCTAATTCGTGTTCCTGGTCAGAAATGGCAAAACTGATTTTATGAACCTCAGGTAAGAGTTCTGCTTCCTTGACTACATACTCTCTTACTATCCATGAACAAGTTACAAAAGTTTCTGGATTTTTGGGGGGGTAGAAAAGGGCTTTTTTATCTTTACAATTTTTGCAAGACAAAAAAACCCTCCTTTTTAATCTCAGCTCCACTTCTGATCTCTAATTTTGCATCTGCTCTACGGAGCATTACTACAATTGTCTGGAAAGCAACTCTTGAGCCCACAGAGTCAAATTATTGCAGGAGAGAAAGTGAGTAATCAGGAATATCTGGTTACAACTCCTTGATTCTCCAGTAGCACTGGCCACAGGGTTACCTACACCAAGTAACAATGGTCTTAAGGTGTCAGTCTGCCAGGTAGAATTATCTGGAGCACAGTAGCACCCTGGTACCATCCTCTCCAGTCTCTGTATAGGCTGGAATTGGTAAGACTCAGAGCCATGCCAATCAAATACCTACTAAAAATTCCTTTCTGCTGGGAATTTGATTTGGCCAGATACAACTGAATTCCTGAGGTACAAAGGCCAGCATGAGGAAATTAATCTGCCCTAGTGTATTTTTGGTCTATCATCTTGTTAACTCATCAGTTCAGAAAATCTTCTCAGCTTAAAAGAGCCCTGCTGTGGTGTCATATTATGGTGATCCCACGAATTTATAGTACGTTTTGCGCTAGAACTCCATGTCACTGACGCATCCCAAAGTGAAAGGTCACATCAAGAAGAGAATCAACCAAGAAATCTGACAAGATACAGCTTTTTTTGCATTAGTAGGGCCAAAATTCTCAAAAAAAAAAAAAGACTAAAAGATAGCAACACTGATGGTGATAATCACCATTTCTTACACAACTGCTATCATGATTGCAGAAAGTCCTGTTCATGGATAATGTAGCAGAGGAAAACAGGGACTTAAATCAAGCTTTTACAATGTGCGTGCGTGCATGTGTTTATAAAATGACACAGGAAAAACCTTTTACCCAATTAAGACCCTCAAAAAAGCCTTGTTAAAATAATACATTTTCACCAAAAAAATCCCCTTCTATTTTTAGTCAGCAAAAATGGGCAGTTCAAGTAAGAAGGCAGTAGGAGTATAAACTAACAAAAATTAGCACCCAGGAGCCAAATTGCTCCCAAATTACTTTGAGGAGAGAAATACTTTTGATTACTGAGTTTATAGTCTATGTTATCAGCAATAACCATTGAAATGATCCTGATGTCCAGGAGATGTAGCAGAGAAGAGGAGGCTGAGAGGAGACCTCATTGCTCTCTACAACTACCTGAAAGGAGGTTGTAGAGAGGGGGGAGCTGGCCTCTTCTCCCAAGTGACAGGGGACAGGACAAGAGGGAATGGCCTCAAGCTCCGCCAGGGGAGATTTAGGCTGGAGATTAGGAGGAAGTTTTTCCACACAAAGGGTCATTGGGCATTGGCATAGGCTGCCCAGGGAGGTGGTTGAGTCACCTTCCCTGGAGGTGTTTAAGGCACGGGTGGACGAGGTCTTGAGGGACATGGTTTAGTGTTTTATACGAATGGTTGGAATCGATGATCCGATGGGTCTCTTCCAACCTGGTGATTCTGTGATTCTATGATACTATGAACTGTAGCATGCCTTGGCTATCTCTTTCCTCTGGCAAACACCTTAGTCTCCAAGTGCCCATGCATACTGATGGAGAGCAGGTTTTAAATTTACTACAACAAAAACTTAATTTCAGGGTTTTATTCTGCATGGTCAGCAGTAGCAAAGCACTCTTCTGTCACAAGAGTTCTAAAAGTTTTGAAACTCATTAGCCAAAGGCAAATTAATTCATTTACTCTACATACATCCAGTTTAAAGAAATATTTTTTTAGCTCGGTAAGGATAAGAAAATCACAGTTCTAATGAGCAGTAATTTTCATGTGACCTTCAACTCAACACCTGCTTCACTTCTATTGCTTTCAAAGTAAATGTAACAAATACGCAAAAATATTTTCCTATCTTGGGGTACAAAAGGGATATTAATTGGAAATGGCAGCAACCTTAGCTTCTGCTTGTACTCTCTGTTTCTGCCTGTATTTCTCAAAAACACCTGCTCATTGAATAAGCTTCCCCAGCAAGTTAAAGAAGAAACATAAGCTGTTTCACAGAAAGGTGGATGGATTTCTGTGTAAAGCCCCCTCTAGGAGATAGTGGTTTTGAAGGTAAAACAAACAAATATTTTCTTTCTCCACCTGCAACAGACAACTTAATGTTAGATGCTGAATTTTAAAGGCTACCTTTCTTTGTCATAAGCTTATCTGTTGTTCTTTTCACCGTGGCATCTGCTCCCTAAATTACTAGAAAGGATTTTCAAGCAACTGAGACAGCGACACAAATGTAAATGAAAATAATCCATCAGGTTTTGGGGTCAAAATTAAGACATCTGTGGCCAAATCTGTCAACAGGCATAACTCATCATAAGTTGAAAGCACAAGGATCAGAGATTCCAATGACACATATGAGGACTCAATTTTTCTGCAAATCAAAACTTATGCTCTCCAGTCAAGCAAGGAGAAAATGAGTCACACATATGTAGTAACAACATACAAAGGACTGGTGATAAATGAAATTTCCACCATCTTAGTCCTTTGTAGCAGATGAACAAAAATATAATCCATTTCTTTACTGCAGCAGGCAAACGCCTCCTAATGCAAATGTACTTTTGCTTTTGGCAGCCCTTTCCAAGGACAAAGATTGGGCCTTTTAGATGATAACTACTCCAGTCTGACTCATTTCCAGAGCAGTTCCACTCAATGTACTGAGCCTACGGTGATTTTCTGGAAAGAGTACTACAGATTGAAATAAATTAAGGCTACCATAAACCATGCAAGAGAATAACAGATCAGAGTTCCACAGGAACACACTTACATGACATTTTTCATAATAGCTTGTCTTTACAATATTAATACACTGAGTTTGGATTGAGTTTATTATTTTGCCTTTTTGTGGGTTTGTTTCATTTATTTCTCTTAAAGCTCAGAAAATCTGAAAAAAGGAAAAGGGAAGGGAAGGGAAGGGAAGGGAAGGGAAGGGAAGGGAAGGGAAGGGAAGGGAAGGGAAGGGAAGGGAAGGGAAGGGAAGGGAAGGGAAGGGAAGGGAAGGGAAGGGAAGGGAAGGGAAGGGAAGGGAAGGGAAGGGAAGGGAAGGGAAGGGAAGGGAAGGGAAGGGAAGGGAAGGGAAGGGAAGGGAAGGGAAGGGAAGGGAAGAGAGGAGAAGAGAGGAGAAGAGAGGAGAAGAGAGGAGAAGAGAGGAGAAGAGAGGAGAAGAGAGGAGAAGAGAGGAGAAGAGAGGAGAAGAGAAAAGAAAAGAAGAGAAAAGAAAAGAAGAGAAAAGAAAAGAAGAGAAAAGAAAAGAAAAGAAAAGAAGAGAAAAGAAAAGAAAAGAAAAGAAAAGAAAAGAAAAGAAAAGAAAAGAAAAGAAAAGAAAAGAAAAGAAAAGAAAAGAAAAGAAAAGAAAAGAAAAGAAAAGAAAAGAAAAGAAAAGAAAAGAAAAGAAAAGAAAAGAAAAGAAAAGAAAAGAAAAGAAAAGAAAAGAAAAGAAAAGAAAAGAAAAGAAAAGAAAAGAAAAGAAAAGAAAAGAAAAGAAAAGAAAAGAGAAGAGAAGAGAAGAGAAGAAAAGAGAAGAAAAGAGAAGAGAAGAGAAGAGAAGAGAAGAGAAGAGAAGAGAAGAGAAGAGAAGAGAAGAGAAGAGAAGAGAAGAGAAAAGAAAAGAAAAGAAAAGAAAAGAGAAAAGAACCCCTATCAATAGCAACCAAAAAAAGATAAACAGCCTTATAAAAGCCCATATAGGCTTTACAGCAGAGCTGGCATCTTTAGTTGCTTAGTAAAACACGCTGCTACCTGAAGTAACTGGAAGTCAACAGAGTAAGTAGTAGAAATAAAAGGCTGTTATATTCCATGTGAATTGGCCTTCTAGATATGAATAAGAATCATACTTTGCATTCAGCAAATACCCTTGAGATTAAATGACACAGTGTAGTAACAGAATTTTCTAAGTGCCGGTCCAGCATGGAGAGCACTCACATCACCCAGGTTTGGGCAGCCAGTCCAGACAGCAAGTTGCTCTCTAGTCAATGAAGTCCCAGATGTTTATTAAAAAAAAGAAAAGGGTTTTGAGAGATCATCTAGCTTGTTCCTTGTCCTAAGACAAGATCAGCCATCAGTTATGTCTTCCTTGTAAATAGTCTAATCTGTCCTTGTTAAATGCTAATTCTGCGAAAGTTTCACAGCCTCCCAAGGCAACATAGGAGTTCATAATTCTTAGTGTTGGAAGGTTTTCCTAATCCTTACCTGTATTGTCATCATTCCAATTCATGTGTTTTTGCTTTAACCATCACTTTGGTCCTAACTACAGTGAACCCTTTCAGAGAGTGATTCAGAACAGAAGTCAAAGACAGACATGACTGCAATTTGGCCAGCTCAGATCAGTGGCCAGTCATAAAGATACATCTAATCATTTGGCTTAGGTAGTTGACAGTTTGAATAGATTGCTGTAGGTTTCTTCCAAATGGAACTATTCCATTCTCTTCTATTCTGTTCTAATTATTTTTAAGCAGCCATATTTCCCTTTAGGACAAAGCTGGTTGCTTGTTATGGCAAGAATGAGAATATTTATTTTTTGACAGAGTAATATATAAAATATATGACCAATGGAAAAGTAAAGAGTAGAGGGAAATGGAAAAGGAAAGAAAGGCCAGTGGCACACAATGTTTTAATTAATAATATATTGCTGGAACTGGGGATTATGAGAAAAGTCAATATCCGTTACCTCATAATAAATGTTGTTTTAAAACCTTTTAATATTATTAAACTAACAGTTTCAAACACTTTAAAATTCTATTCCCCACTAGGCTGGAGATGTGAAAACTCACGGAGGAGTCACTTCCAGTAGCAGACTGGCTGATGTGACTCTTTTTGTTTTTAATTCTTATGTTTTTAGTTCTTTTTTACTTTAATGGAAATCATAGCTAATGAGATGCTGATAGCCATGGGGAAAATTTGCTCACTCACTTCAGTAGGAGTACTTTCTTATTTGACTAAAACACATTAACTGTAGCCAGAATGGTCTCAATAGATACCACAAAAATGGAAAGTATTTCACAAAAAATAGCATGCTGGGATGACTACCTCATAAGGCTTTGAGAAATGTCTTGGTGGTCTTCTCACTTTGGAAGAGGAGATTAATGGTAGGTCTTTGGTGGGGCTGTGCTCTATTTAAGACAAACCCTGGGAAAGGAACAAAAGGCGGTACCATCTGAGTGCGGTAGTGTTGTAAAATCCAAGTATCTGAATGCCTTTCATGTCAAATCAATAAAATGTTGTTATACTTTTAATCTCATTATCAAAAAAAGTCATTCAAGGTATTTCTGATTCCCAAAGCATTTGCAGTAACCATAATTTTCCTAATATTCATATCTCACCAGTTTCCCACAGAATAAAACGCTAACAATGTGTTTATTTTGATAATGTTTTCTAATGCAAACTTTTCCTTCTTTTAATGTTTCTGGTGGGGGGGCAATATGAGATCATATCACTAGAAGCAGCCTTCATTAAGTTCAAGATTTGCTCTGATCTCATTCTTTTACGTAGTAGCTGTCCTGCACTATGTTTAGACCCTTAGGTGAAGTTTAGATTGTTAAGCAGTCCAAACACTGCTAAAATCCATGAGGGTTGTCCCTTCTGTTACGAAGAGATACAAGAGATGCTTTGTATCTGTGTTCCAAAAGTCCCTTTTCCTGCTCATAAAGTTATATTAATTTTTCAGAGGTCACCTTTTCTTTTGGTTACTACTAGGAAGCAAAAAGCACTACTTTACTGGGCAAAAGAGAAAAACACACACTTAAGTAACAGCTGGTGAATATACTGCTAAAAATAAGTCTTCTGTTTGTTTCCATTTGAGGGCAACTTTATGACATAAACATACTTTTTAAAGTTTTCTCTTCTCACTAGGGAATTGATTTATTGATGATCAACTAGTGCTTCCAGTTAAATCTGTTGTGTTTATAGCAATATTCCTGCCTCACTTATTTTTTAACTGTTTAGTTTTATGTTCTAATAGGCTTGTGCAAATTAGTTATTTAATAAGCTATTTCTTCAGTGTTTCCATCTTGCAAGTTAGTGCCAGAGTCCTCCTTATTTTATGTTATAGAGAGCTTTGTTCAGGCTCTTTTTAAATTTCCCAAAGGATGGGTATTCTACCACTTTTCTTGGCAAACCTTCTGCAGCTTACTAGACATCATTAACAGCAAAAAAAAATCCCATAAATCAGCCTAATTTTCCTATGCTATGTTTAAATCTGTTATCCTTCTTAGTTACAGTGTCCTGGAGCACACTGCACTCTCCTACAGCCTTCCTTATTTTTAACATCTTTCAAAACTCTTGGCTTAGTTTCTTGCTTTAATAACTGTTGTTACCTGTGTCTTGGGAGCAAATTTTCTTGGCAGGAGACATCCAGGTAATGCTGCTTATATCCTGTTTACAGATACCTGACAATTTGCAATAGTAGCTATTTTTTTAAAGCTAGATGACATAATCAGATATTACTCTGATAACTGTGTATAGACAGATCCAAAATCTCAAGTTTGTAGAAAATTTACCTAGGAAGATATGTTTTATATGTGTTTATTCCTGCTAAAATGTCCATGTTTATTCAATCAGACTGCAAAAACTCTGATAGAAACAAAAAACTGAGAGATTCTACTTTTCCGTACTCATCGTCTTGGGATCTTTCTCTGTGAAAGCACAAAAATGGAAAGCATGAAGAGGCCAGATAAGCCAAACTTTCCTTCTGTTCACGATGCGTGGATGTGTGTTTGCAATATTTGAAGAACTGCTGTCTAAAACCATTGGCAGAGAGGTGGTTATGACACACAAGGCAGGACCATGAAGATGCTATTTTTCCTCTAATTAGCAAAGCTAACCCTTAGATGGAAAGGTAGATTAAAGTATTCTCAGTCCTAGAGGTGGTTATTGCAAGGTATACATAAGATCAGAGATAAACGACTTTTATGGAACCTCTAATTTTAATGTAACTCCCAAGGCCAGGACAATCTAATTCCTGAAAACCAAGCTTTGTCCAGTTTCAGCAGGAAATGTAACTCTGTAAAAACAAAGATAGTTAAATTATTGTGTAAAATTTATAACTTTGAGAGAGTAAACAACAAAGTGGTTGGAAGCCTCCTGAAAGACAGGTCAGAACAAGCAGTCAGAATGCTCCAAAAATAAAATTGTTACTGGAAGAATAGGAAACTGCTCTGCTGGTGGTAGGACCCCTTCAGGAATCTCCCATTTCACATCCACTCTCTTTTGGCTACCGGTTGTCAAATATCAGATGAACATTTTAACATGGTTGTACTGTAACACAGAACTTGAAAGACTTTGGCAGGTATGGGGAAAGTATCAAGTAGTGGGGAAACTTTTGAAATTATAGTTAGAAAGTTTAACTTACTGTTACCCAATAAACTGACAATTTGTAGACTGAGAGACTAGCATTACTAACTAGGACAACATATTACTGAAAAAGTCTAAAGCTTAATTACCCTTGTTGTGTGTGTGTATATATATGTGTATACCTATATATAGCTACGAGAAAGACAAAGATGTATAGGAACCAGGATATTCAGCAGGAGCACAACAACCAAATATACTAACTGTTTAATCAGAAAAACTACTGTGAAAAGATCTGTATTAAACTGGCCAAAAAAAAAATGTTAGTAGAGAGGGGAAAAGAGATGAAATCACAAGTTTATGTTGCATAAAACATTTCTATGAGATTCAAATTTCTATATAGGCTTCCTTAAATCCTAAAACATTTAGCCATGTTCTCTGAGAAAGTGCTACATTTTTCTTCACCATTTCCTCAGGTGGAAATTATTTTTTCCTGTCTTCTTGAGCTTGAAAAACACGCTCCAAGACAAATGATGGTACTAGTTCTTTTTGTCTTAAAAATACTATTTGAGCAAATGAGATAAATATGCCATCTATAAGCATAACTGTGGGGAAAGTTCCATAGAGCACTATTGCATATTCATATAACTGGGACTCTTATCATTATATTTTTCCTATAAACCTTAAAATCCTCAAGTGAGGATGATGACTGTATACATAAAACACTTGTATGGAAAAACTGAGAAAGAAAGTACTGTAAGATTCTGGAAACAATTCCTCAATGTGCTGTTCCTTCCAATAACACTACTCATCTACAGTGCACTGTGGCAAAGATTGCAGATTATGTTTCTATTAAACATTTGGCTTAGTGCATAGTTTTAAAGCAAGTGGTTCTCTGGGATTATAAAACAGCAGTACAAACTGGAGGTAACAACATACATAAAGTTTCACTTGGTTAAACTACTTGGCTGCATAGTTTTTTTGCTGGGGTAGCAAACATCCATAGTCTCTGAATTTATCCAAGAGTAGCTGCAGAGTTTGGAATTCATTTCTGCTGAGTGGATTAAACACTCATCAAGTTGAAATGTTTAAGTTTAGACCTTCCATGATACATGAATGGTTGTATTCCTACTTACAAACTTAACCTATGTTTTGGTACCTTTGATGCTCTTCAGCTACTCAGTTGCAACTAAATACAGAAAGATCTACATTTCTGCTGGTCTGTATATTTGAAGATGAGCCACAGCTGGTGAGCTGCTTCAAGCTCCTTTCATGCTCCAAGTGGAACAGAGATTTGATCTCAGGGAGACCTAACTGGTTGGGTAGTGGTCACCGAAGAGCCAATCTTTTTCAGGTTCTCCTGACTCATCCCATTCACAGAAAACACTTCCCCTGGGGAAAGGCATTGAATTCTCGTTCCATGCTACTAAGATAAAAAGATAGTTTTCCTCATTTTTCACAGACAGGAAAACCACCTTTCTGCACATCCTGCTACAAGCAAGTATAAAAATTTCCTGGAGCAAGATTTCTGCCTCCGCCCTCTCCATCCTTCTCCTGGTAATTCCAAAAAGCTCCTACTTTTTCTCAAGATCACTTCCTTGGGTGCCTAGCTGTACCACAACAATGATTAAAAAGCCTGAGCACCTATCCTGGGACTGAACCTTCCAAAACGCGCAATGCATTTAAGAGACAGACAGTGTTTCACTAAGCATTGCATCACCTAGGTAACTTAAGACTTGTCATAAACTCCAAACCCCATTAAATTAAAAGATAAAACTCTTTCAATATCTTTGAAAGCTCCACTATCTGTGAAAGAGAGATGAGCAGCATGCCATTGAATTATTTATCTTTAAAGACAGTCTCTGAAAGAAGAGATCAGTGGAGGGACTTGTCGTGGCTCATGATGCAGATCACAACACTGCCTGGCATTTAATATCAGACACATATTTGCAAATTCCTTTACTAAAAGGAGTGGTGGAGACTGCACTTTTCCGTATTTTCTGCTTTTGGTAGAGTCCATTTGTCAGATTGTTTGTTGTCAAGGGCAGACTGTGATCTTAATGAATTTAATGGCTAAACCCTTACAGCTCCAGAGCACTGGACAAGAATTTCACTGGCCTATGGTCAGTAGAACAGAATAAGCAAGCACACTGCCACAGGCAACACCCTGCTTTCCTCTCCATCTAAATCCAGATCATAAAAGTAGTATAGGATTTAAACATTTTTTGTTTCTTACTGCCATAAGGAACTTGTAGAACACCTAAACTGCTTGTACATAAAAAAAAAAAAAAAAAAAAAGGTAGTATTGTTCCTTTAAGCCTAAAATGTAGATTTTTCACAGCATCCCAAAAGGGTGTTCCTGGTAGTATTTCAGCAAACTCTTGCATATGACAAGAAATGAGGATGAACATACATCACTTCTCACTCCATCATCTTTTATGGAAAAAAATAGACCATATTTTATGTCTGAATATATAATGTTGTAAGCTCATTGAAATTTGGAGAGTTTATGTTGGTTTATCTGTCCAAAAGGAATCAAATTTCAGATTTGTGCTGGAGTTGTGTGTTTAAATGCCATGTCCATATCATTTCAGTGAAAGGCAGCTGGAACCTATTCTTCCCTTGAAATCTATAGCTTGTAAACATTTAAATGAATGATTAACCAGAATTCCCATGCAATGTACTTATTTGCTTTCCAAAATAGAGAGTTTGCTGTCTTTATAAATGGGTTATTATAACATTGCACTGTGAGTTCCAAGTTGGGTATCTGAAGAGGTGTCAATAATGCTATTATACAGAAGTCTATTACTAAGATTTTGTCTAATTCTGCTCTGTTTAATTCTTCAGGATTTGTAAGTCACTAACTCTCAGTTCCTTGTTTAGCATTAGCAAAAGAAAGACTTTGTTACCAAATAGTTCTCTTTAACTCTGTGTATTATTCAACTCTATTTATTCTCCTAGAAGTAAGTTCTAAATACTTGCAAATAAATCTACCAGCTCAAAAGGTTTACATACAGTAATAACACAGAACTCTGACTTTCAGCAGAGCATGCTCTATTTTTAAACAATGGACATTAGCAGACAAAAAAATATTGAGTGACAAAACAAAACATGAATGACTTCACACCTTATTTTGGGAGTCAAACTCTTAGAAAGGAAACAACAGGAATATCAAAAAGATAATTTTGGAGAAAGTAGAAACTAGTATTTGATATGGACTATCCACTCGTTAATTGGACAAATCATGTCCTCTATCTCTTTTTTCTTTCTTTACAAGGCAATCTCTTTCTACAGGAAAGATAGCTCAGTTTCAGCCTTACCTTTAAACCAAAGGAGAAGGGTGGAGCCTTGCTTTCAGAGACTGCAAAGACACAGAATTTCCTACTATTTTTTTCTAAGCAATCTGTAATTCTTTCCTTGGTCTCACCATGACTACGACCTTTAAAAACATACCATAAAATTAACTAAAGTCATTCAGGGGCTTGGTTCCCAAACTTACTGGATTCACATTAATCATATTTTGCTTTGTGAGACTGCTTGCCTCCAGAGCATTACTCAGAAATTGATGGTATCAAAATCAATTCCATTATTGTAGAATGTATCATTCTGTGTAAAGAGAACCTTATAAGCTCCTGTGTGACCTAATCATCATCTCTTGTGTCACCACAAAAATTAGCTTGGTTTACATTCGCTATTTTTTATACAAAATGTTTAAAGAGTTATCATTGCAAGCAGCTTTTTTTGTTGTGAGTTATAATGCCGTGACATGGGTTTAGTTTATTTGCACAGAGCATGCATGTTCTGCTTCTCCGTGGCTGGAAAATGGGGCAGGTTAGAAAGTCATAAACCTCAGCACTATGAGGGACTCAGCCTGTCCTGCAAAAATTTGACAAGTCTTAGCAGTGCCTCGACTAGACAAGACTTCTTTATCTGTCCTCATGCATGAGTGTGTACCGTGAGTAGCATAGATAGCACCACAAAGGTTAGAGACTTTCAGACACGACACAGTGATGTCACAGTTTGACAACACCCAGACTACCTGTCCAGAAGGTAAATGGTGTTAACTCCAGCTGGTGGCCAGTTCCAAGTGAGGTTCCCCAGGGCTCAGTGCTGGGTCCAGCCCTGTTCAACGTCTTTATCAATGACCTGGATGAAGGTATTTAGTGCACCCTTACCAAGTTTGCGGACGACACTAAGCTGGGTGGAAGTGTGGATCTGCTGGAGGGTAGGGAGGCTCTGCAAAGGGATCTGAACAGTCTGGACCGCTGGGCTGAGACCAATGGCATGAGGTTTAATACGGCCAAATGCCGGGTCCTGCACTTGGGGCATTAACAACCCTGTGCAGAGCTACAGACTAGGAGAAGTCTGTCTAGAAAGCTGCCAGGAGGAGAGGGACCTGGGGGTGTTGGTTGACAGCCGACTGAACATGAGCCAGCAGTGTGCCCAGGTGGCCAAGAAGGCCAATGGTATCATGGTTTGTATCAGAAATGGTGTGACCAGCAGGTCCAGGGAGGTTATTCTTCCTCTGTACTTGGCACTGGTGAGACTGCTCCTTGAACACACAGAAAGGGTCACTGGGCACTGGAACAGGCTGCCCAGAGAGGTGGTTGATCCATCTTCCCTGGAGGTGTTTAAGGCACAGGTGGACGAGGTGCTAAGGGACACAGTTTAGTGTTTGATAGGAATGGTTGGACTCAGTGATCTTGTGGGTATCTTCCAACCTGGTTATTCTATGATCCTATGATTTTATGAAATCAAAGCGGAGTTTTTTGCCATGTCTACACCCAGAAGATTAGCAATTCAATTGAAGTAACCAGATACTTTGCCATCTTCAGTGGAACACCAAAAAGAGGAACCTTGACTATTTGAAATGATACACAAAGCAGCATTTTAAAAGTGAAGTTGAGGTGTATTTTTGTGTAGTGTTTTCCTCCAGGAAGTCCACAAAAATCCTGCTGTAGGATCATTTTCCACTTTTTATTCTTTGATTGACAATAACTCATTGGATAATCTTTGCTGCACAGAAAATTAGAGCTCAGCTGGACCAGTTTGTTTTCTGTTGTAGAGGGAAAAGGCTATCATTTTGCTTGTCTGAAGAAAGGTATAACTAGATGAATAAAATGTGTGGAAGAAAAAAAATCTTAAATACTAACATGCTGATTAAATGATATCATCAGGATGAAATGATTATGTGGTCTCCTTGAAAAGGTGCACGCACAGTCACTATGACTCTTGCCATTTCCTCAAATTGACCCAAAAGGCTCACGTTGTTATGTCTGTGCTAATCTACATGATCCTCCCTTGCATGCTGACTTTGCAAGGACAGCTGTATTTCTGCAATCAGTTGAAATGCTTCTTTTGAAAATGTGGTTATTCAATACATGTTTTTTAATGAGGTATTACTATAAGAGCTGTACCCTGTAGTCCCCCTAAGGATAAACTTACTCCAGATGAAAAGGATCATCTAGTTTAAAATGGTTAAAGTTGAATTTTTTTCTGATTTACTTTCAGCTAAGTATAACAGGAGATAAGACAGTTGCCCTTTTGAAAACAGGGCCTAATCCTCCAGTCTGATTGAAAGGGTTACATTTAGCTGAAAAAATATGTATTTGTGAACTGTAATTCCAGAGCTCCGGAAAGGTAGACAGAAAATTAGAACTGAAATGTTCTGAGATCCTGCAGCCGATCAAGCTCCTGTAAATCTTGGTATTGATTCATACCATGCCTATCAAACCCACTAAAGTCTGGAATGTGAGACTGAAGATATCAAGGAAAATAATCTTGTCATCAGATTTTTGTTCAAAAACACCAAATGACATAACCCCATTATAGCAGTATTATCATATGCCTACATTTGTCATGAAGCAGTACTGAGAATTTCAATCAAATGAAAACTAATATTCAAGGGGAAAACAACCCTCTTATCCAACTTGTTATTCTTATATTGAAACAAAAATATTTTTTAAATTTGTACAAATATTGAAGCAGAGTGAGTCTTCAGCACCTCCTTCCTCCTCCACATTTTTTCCTCCCCTCTCTCAACTTAGGTAAAACCTATTCCATTAACTCACAACAGCTAATTCTCTTTGTGCTTTCCTGATCCTAAATTCCCTTCAGAAAGACTCAAGACTGTGCTAGTTTCTTCTGATACACATTTCTTTCTCTTATATTAATAGTACTGCCTCTGGAACCAAACAATAATTCTCATCATTCTTTACTAGTATACATGCCAATAACTCCTGAAATACATTTTCAAACTTTTAATATTTCCTTGACTCCCACTACAAAATATCTGAACAATTCCACAAAGAGAAATTTTATATATCGTAAAGTAGGTGTGAGGCAAGTAGCTCCATTTTTTTCTTGCACCTGTTTCACAGAAAGGGTTTGCACCATATTGGAAAGGTGAGGACTAATGTATAACCCAAAGCTTTCCCTTCTGTCTGAAAAAAAAAATGCTCAGTGCACGGGAAAAATATAGCTTGACCTTCTTCCTTCAGAAAAACTACATTTGATTTTATTTTGGAAGCTTTCCAGAGGTGGGAAGGTAAGAATTATTTCAGTCTGCATTTATATGACCAGAGTTCCTGCTTCATATATTTAAATAATACTACAAGGACCAAAATAACTATCTGAATAAAATAGCTATGATAGATATTTCACAATATTTTATAATCTACTGCTTCGCTACACCCACTGAAAAGTAATGCCAATGTAACTTCTTTAGAAAAGGACGCTACAGCATTTTCTGCTTGCTTCCAGCAATACTTTTAATGCAGCTGCTCTTGCTATATCTAATATGTTTAGTTACAGTAGCCATGAAAACCTCAAAATGGGTATAAGATTTCGCAGCTTCAGCATATTACAAGTTCAGCAGTCTCTGGGAATGATGAGCCATCTACTTAATCTTTATGATAGTACACAAAGTGCTGGTGTCCAACATCAGAGAATTCCTTTTTGTGCTTCCAGCATCTCACAAAGTCAAGGCAGACATACAAGTCTTGAGTAAAGCCCAAAACCAAAAATTTTTACAGAAGTTTTAGCAATAAAGAAAAGAAACTAACTAAGAAAAAAACTAAAAAAAAAAAAAAAATAAACTTAATAAACTTAAAAAACTAAAAAAGAAAAAAAAAAAAATAAAAAATAAAACCACTAAAAAAAAAAAAAAAACTACAGATATAACAGAAGTCAAGGAGACATACAAGCTTGAGTAAAGCAAACAAAAATTATACAGAAGTTAGCAACTAAACTAATCCCTCTGACTTGATATCCACCTCAATATCCAGCTTTGATTAAAAGCCTTTAGGAATTCTAGCAGAGCCCTAAAATTGAGATTTTTTTTTTTCAAATACAGCAAGATCCAGAGCACAGTTCCAGCGCTAAGAACATCCAGCTACCAATCCTTTTCATATCTTTAGAGAAAGGGAGAGAAAGAACCTTTATGGACTGATATTTACTAAAATGCATGTCTTTTAATTTCCTTAAAACACTTCTGCAAATCTTCTCCTTCCTCTATCTTTATTGGGGGGGGAATTCATAAAATTAAAGGAACACAATAAGGAAATCAGATTAACTTGTGGCTCTGTATCATGTGGTTTAAGAACAAGCACATTTGCCAAACTCCAAATGGACTGTTAGTAAAGTTTTAAAAACTCTTCATGAATGAAGCTACTAGTCCACTTGGAATGAAATGGAAATCCAATGAGAGAAATTCAGTTTTACACAAATCCTTTCCTTTTGATAACAATAAAAATGAATGTTTGCAAGTATACAGTACATTTACAGTAAGATGAAAGAAATTCAGAAAGCAGTTTGCTCCACTGTAATTGTTTTGTTATGTCTAGACCGTCCTTCTTTTCTATCTACCATGCATATTTTACTTAAACAAATGCAGTCTAGACCAATCTTTAGAACAATGTGTTCAGGAAAGCCCCACTTAAGGTATCCAAAAGCTGACTTAGGTCCTTCTCTGTTTTAGGATCTAGGGCTTGAAAGCACTAGCCTTTTAACCCAGACTTCCAATACGTGGAGGACAAATTCTTCATATTTCTTCTCACAACAGATGATGTTCTTAGCACTCACAGTATCTAGAAAGTGAAAAAATATGACTAAATTCTTTCTAACATAAACATTTAGATAACTAGCTGTTAATATGAAATATTTAACAGCAAGATCCTCCAAGTGAATAATAAAATACAATGACAAATAATCTAACAAGCCCAAAATTTAACATATGCCTGAAACCCAGGGCGTGCAGTATAACAAATTGGTAAAAAAGGATCTGATATGGATTAAGAAACAATGCTTTACTCAGTTTGTCTTTACAGAATCCTAAGACTCCTCCAGATACTCTGGATATAGAATTAATCAGAACCAGGACAGCATGGAACTTTATTTAATAAAGCGGCTTTAAAATAAAATTCACCTGCATGGACCTGAACACAAGATAGCTTCCAGCATCTCTTACTGAAACCGAATTAGCTTTTCCTTTCTTAGCTTCAGAAGACCAATTGTACTTCCCTATAGCTAGAACAATTAAGTTGTATTCCTTAGACAAAGGTCAAGACATAGATTCCAAGGGGACTCACCTCTTTTCTAGATTGTAACTTGCTTTAATTATGATTCAATTCAAAAGCATATCCAAGTAACATATTTTGGCAAAATGAAGATGTTTCACTCACTAGGAAGGATGGTAAAACCTTCTGGCACTCAAAAAAATCACTCATATCAGGAGATGAAAGGTTGGAAATGCAGGACTCCAGGTAATTTAGATCATCCTTTCCATTGCTTTTGCAACGATTCTGACTTGGACGTATTCCAGATTTCTTTAATGATATGAAACAATACAACAGAATAGCACTTTCACTGCATAAATAGCCAGACATCGCTGTTCAAAATTTAGAAGAACCAAACAAACCTTATCAAGACTTTTTGGAGGGTGAGCAGACATAATCACTGCTACTTGACCTGAAAAGGTGAGGAAGGAAAGGCAAACTACAAAGACTGTCAAGTCTAATATGTCTGGGGTAGGTAAAAGAAGTTTTGAACCTGTTCAATATCCTGGATGTCAATTGGACTCAAAACACTATTCAGCAGATGAGAGCAACTACAGCAACAGCAGCTCATGCCTCACTCCATACTAGGACCTTTGATGTGGGAAATAAAGCTGAGATGGCCGGAGACTTCATCATCCCACATAACTAGAACTTAACTCTTTTTTGTTGATGGAGTGACATACAAGGACCTGAGTGAACTAGAGAAACAGATCAAATCTTTCACTTTTTTGTATATACCATAGTCTAACCACTAAATATTTTGCTCTTGGAAACTATTAAAGATTCCAACATGCACAGAGATTGAATTTGTTGAGAAGGTTATGTGCTAAATCCTTATCAAATCAAGGATGTACATTACTGCAAAATTTGCTATATAAAATCCTAGGAAACTCTAAACAAGCATTTTCCTCTTGACATTAACAAAAGTAGCTTTTTTCACATGGTTTATGATATGCTCTAATAAAAGACAATGAACACTTTTAAAATGCATGAATTTTACTTTACATAAGTGAACAGTGGGATCTTGGACAAAGTAATTGGTATGAAAATATTTAATAACATTTACGTTTCTGGTGATTTATGCTTTTTGAGGAATCCGGTAAAATAAGGAGGGGACCCAGCGTATGTTTGTAGACTATGTCATTTTCAATTTATAAAAAATGCAGGAAGCAAGAGAAGGATTATATGTACTCCTCATTCCACCCTCTTTCACAAAGGCAAACTCCCAAAATGGTTGGAAAAGTTCCAGAAGAGGAGTTGAGTTTTGTGTCTCTCTGAATTTGGGATGAAACAACTGGCAGGGCTTTATACCAAAGAGGTGTTGGCTGCCGTCATGGCTGTACCTGATGTGGGTTTAGAAGAACAGGAAAGTGTTTCTGTTTATTTTTAGTTGTTTTCTTACTCCTTACTCTTTTGAAGCAATTCTTATAAAAATGTTTATCTTGTCATCACATGTAAATTATGTAGTATATTTTCAGTATTAGAGGGTTATGTCCACCCCACTGTGGGTTATATATCAAGATTCCTGCAGTTATTCTGAAAAGTATTTTACTCTGAAGATACTCCAGAGTTCTGGTTGACTTGAACCTGGAATAAGGATTTTGCCATTATATGCTTTATGAGAGAGAGACTGGTAAATGTCTGGACTTTGGAAATGACTTTGTGATATTTGGACTGTGCATACACATCATGTGGTGAATTAGCATGTGGTGTTCTTATACAAACAATAAAAACAAAACAAAGAAAGAATTAAATGTGTATCTAAGAAAATTAGTTTCAGCATATGACTAAAACAATCCCATAATAGCAACAACTTTGCGGTAAAGGTACATACTTGCCAAAAATATCTGCTAGTGTGGAAGCCTAATATCCAAACCCCTCAATTTAGCAGCAGTACAGATGCTATTACTTAGTTAACGTTGAGTATCATCAAAAAATTAAATGCAGTCTGGAGACTGCATTTCAGAGGAAGATGTGGTAGTAAAATTTTTTGAGGCAAAATCTTGCTCCCATTTTCAGCAGTAAAGATCACTTCAGATGACTTTGGATTTACACCAGTATAAATGGGTAACATTTGGCCCAGGACGTACAGAGAAAAAAAAAATGTTAACAGTCTTAAAAACTATGGACATTACAAAATTTCACCTGAAAAAGTTATGCCTGTTGGCAACTGCAACACCAATTAGCTGAGCCCCTAAGAGAAATCCTATCCTTAAGGACAGTGACAAGAATGGATCTTATTACTGGAGACAAAATACACAATTTTACATTTTTTTAATACTGATCTCTTAAATGTTAATAACTTCTGTTATCTACTGCAGTTGAGCTAAAATTTGGATCCTACTGCAGAACAGATAAGATAAAATAGCTCATCTGTCTAGATAGTAACTGAGGGGATAGTATCATACAGAAGTTTTCTGCAAATGTTTAGTAGTTGGCTTCCTTTCAGATCACAGGGCTTCAGTTCTTAGAACCACTTATATTGGAGATTACATCTGTTCTTGGACTTTTCTTAAGGGGAAGATTTTTCTCCAATGTACTTGGTGAAATCTTTCATCTACTGCTTACATTCTGTACAAATATATTTCACTAAAAAGAAAGGAAACAAAACAAAACCCATAAAACCTGAACTCCAGTATGACTGTATTATTCACCAACACTTTTATAATTCTGCAGATAGAATCAATCAACTACTGTGAAATACTGTCCACAAGTATAAATTTACATCTTTATATATATATATATATATATATATAAAAATACTTCAGCTTAGCTTTTCCCAAGTTAATGAAATGAACTTTATCATATGGATATGAGCAATTGAAGCTCAGTCCAGAAAGTGGTTGCTAAAAGGCATGTATACAACTGCCTTCTGCAAAGTTAGAGCTAACAGTTATTACATATGTCCAACAAAGATTCACAACATGCAAACTAGCTGGCTGATTATAGACTTTCAAATGGCAATTGCCAAAAACAGACAGCTGATCAGTGTGCTATAAACCAAGACTCACAAAGAATAACCAACAAATAATTCTGAACGGTGAATATACTTGATGCAACTGAATTATTCATCAACAATTCATGGTAAATAAGGATTTTGTGAATTATGTCCTCAAAAACATTTTAAAGTACTGCAAGGTGCAAGAAAGCATTTAAATAAGATAAACTTTCTGTTGAAAAGAAATATAATTAAAATGGATAGATAATGATAACAATTTTAGAGGCATTACAAGATTTGATTAATCAGCACAAGACAGTCTTAGAGGAGAAGAAAATCTACTTTCTTATTACAGAAACTGAAAAAAGATACCTGAAACTCAAAAATAGGAGAACAGGATAGAATTCAGTTTCTTAGTTGCTTAGGATGCCTTCCTCTATGATCTTGCTCTTCTACTCAAGGGTTATATAGTAATGTGTATGAGCCAACAGTTCTAGCACATGTTCAAATAATAGATTACTGTGACCTAATAAGGATAATTTTAACAATTATAAGCAAGCCTCCATAGATTCAGTGTTAGATTCTTCTTTTCCTCTCTTAATAATAAGGAATATTTTCAAACAAGGATTCACACACAAAACTGCAACAGGGTTTTCAGATCCAATGATTTAAACCCCATGTTATTTACAGGACTTAGGCATGGCTAATAAAACTTTGAGTTGATTTATAGGAGCTCTTTATTTATACAAAACTGTGTTTACAGATTTTGGTCAGTTTTTCAAATCTATCACCAAGTATTGTGTTAAGAAAAAAGATTATACATAAAAAGACATGTATTAAGATAACACGAATGTTGTAAGTTACAGCAGGACATAGCAGCAGTTACAGGCTTGTTCATGATGGATGGGTAGAACTACTTTCTTGACTGGTGCTAGAACTTGCATCTTCATAGTCAGTTTCTCTACAAGCTCAAGCAAAACTGGAGAAAGAATATACTAAACTAGTGTAATGGTACAGTTTAGGAAGTTGGGAAAAAATAAATTTGCTTCTCTCTCGATCAATTACCTCCTGCAATGTTTCTGTCATTAGACCTCCACAGTTAATGAGGTATGAGGAACCTTCCTTCTTAAAGTAAATAAAATACCAGGAACAACACACACACACACTTTAATTGTCCATAAGAAGCAGGATTTAATTGTGTGTCATCAACCTCAACTTGGCCTTGATATTTGGGGGCTAGGAGTAAAGGCATACGAATGCAAAAAAAACCCAAACCCAGAAATAGAGAACTTATTTGACACTGCATTCTGGAAACATTCCCATGCTGGCTGCTCCACTTATGCACTGAACAACTCTGAGAGAAATGTGTTTTGAAGTGTTTCTTTATATCCTCAAGAATGTCCTCCTCCAATAGTTCACATGTCTCTGGTGTAGATTAGTTATGGACCTTTCATGCTGATGAGGTAATCCCCTTAATATACTACACACCATAGGATATCCTCCTCCTCTGTTTCATGTTCTGACATTGCTAAAGGTCAGTAAAATGTTTCATGTGGTGCTAGACCCTATTTAAAAGGGCGATTACAAGAACGGACCAAAATTTATGTTTCTCTGAGTTTCTAGGGATAGTAGAAGTCATCTAGGTAAAAGAGGATTGTAAGTGTGGTAAGTGCATCTTATGTTAAAAGTAAAATCATAGTTTTTCTCAAAGTTTAAAGATTTGTCTCCAGTATAGTGACTGGTAACACAGCAGTACTGATAATAGTAAGATGAGATCCATACTGTAACTGCTAAGAAGTTTACTCAGAGAAAATGTAGACTTCACATCAAACAGTTACAACATAAAAATAACTTATGTTGAATGCAAAAATTACTGCTCTAAACACATGACTTTTATTAAAAGTATACTTCCTGTGTAACATAGGCATGTAAAAATTAAATTAACTCAGAAATAAAGATATTTTGTTACACAAATTATGTCTCAAACATGGTCCACATTTCTTTTCAAGAGGGATGCAGACAGGAATTTAACTTAGTAAGCTCTAGAAGTATTATACATGAGCTTTTTAACATATATTATAATTTTACATGGAATTTGCAAAAGAAAACTTTTTAAAAGTTGGCATTTTAAAAGTGTTTCTTTACTATTAGGAATATTTTGCTTGTTTGTACAATAACTTCATGTTCGTTTTTTAACAAACTTATATTACTACAATTTATAAAGTTCCTGTTGTGGCACAGCTTCAAGCACATTTAACACCTAATTTTTACTTTTTCTTTTTCTCAAAAGAATAGTTATTCATCAAACAAAAAATATAAAGAAAACGTAACAAAGTGGTTTTCAGTCAATAAATAATACACAAAAGAATTAAATAGTTTTGGTTCCTGTGTGTGTTGGATCTGAAATTTGCTTCTTTTTTGGTAATATGGAGAGAAAAAAAGCTTTTGGCAGGGAGGAAAGGGCAAGGGGGAGGGCAGAGAAGCAGCATTTCCACCATTTTTAAGCAAAAGCAACAGCACTGCTAACAGAGGGGTTCACCTTGTAAACTGTTTCTCCAAAGCACCATTTAAGTTTGATAAAGAACATGGAGCATTTTCTTTAACTACTCTTTTTGCTATATAAAGCCTAATACTTTTTGGTACCATTGCTTAGGTTTCAGCATAAACGTTCTGCCACGCTGCAACTACCCTCTCCTCTCCCTCTCTTCCTTTTAGCATTGAAATTAGGGGTTGGAAAAAGAGGAACAGAAACAAAACTGGGAATAAATTCTGCTTAGTCTTCAAAATTAAGTAAATTACGAACGTTATGGAAACTGGAAGACTTCTCTGGGAAATGAATCATAATTGGATTTTCATCATTAATAGAGGAATACATTAAATATTTAGCAAAGAAAACCATTTTTAAAAAATCTCTAAAACTAACTGTAAAAAAAAATAACCAAAAAAGCCCCCAAATTTACAATTGTTTAGCAAAAACCCTCTCGATTCTCAACTAGAGAGTAACCCGATATCTCATTTGATGGGTCTTTCAAAGAATAAAATGTAGCCCTCATAGTCTAAGTTCCATCTGGAGTTTTATACATTAGAAAATATCTGGTTTCTGAACTGGAAAAAATAATCTAAATTTCTTAAAAGTTGTATACAAAACATCCAATATGTGCACGCAAGTTCTTCACACATCAGAACAACTGTTTTAAACTACAGTTAGCAGAGACAAAACTATACCTTCTTGGTAAATTACTGAATTTCTAAAACATTTAAGAGATATATGGCCTTCTACTTCATCAGGAACTTCACAAAAAAAAAAAAAAAAAAAAAAAAAAAGAGCCATGAGAACTGTTTAACTTAGAAGAAAGGCATACACAGCTCATCCCATCTTCCCCTGTGAGTAAAAGTGGCCAAGCAAGAAGTAGGAAAAAACATGTTAGCAGAAATACTCAAGGTACAACTCAGGTCAATACATGAAAGTTTGTTTTGGAGAAGTTCAGTGTAATTAAGCATCCATTATAACCAAGTAAAGATGATTTGGAAAGGTGTTTTCTTTTTATTTCCAGGAAAACATTGCAAAAGATGCTAGGTTCATGAAAATAATATGCCAAAGTAAAACTGCTGTGCTTGCATTCATCTTACATTTTTAATATTTCCTATTCTTCCAGCTCTTGGCTTTAGCTGCACTGCCAGCTAACTGTTTAGCAAATAAGAAAAGTTCAGCCTAAGACATGGTAGCATGAACAGCAACACTAACAATAAAACTGTTTTGTGTTTGTATACAATTAACACCTTCTCAAGCCAGTAAGTTATTCCATACCTCATTGAGACAACCCCAAACCTTGCAGTCAACAGAAAGTATCAGCAAACTCTAGGTCCTGATTTCACAATCTCTCAATGTTTGTGTTTATGCTACATATAAACAAAAATATTAAAGTGAACAGGGAAAAGGAAACAATGATATTTCAGACAGCTTGTGTAAAGGTTTGGTTTCTCCCTGAAGTCTGTGGGGAATCCTTAATAACTGAATTTTTACTGACAATTTAAGTTAAACTAAAGCAAATTCTTTAAAATATCTATATTAATGTCCAAAGGGGGAAAAAAAAGCACAGAAAAGCCTACAGGAATTATTAGGAAAATATTAAAAAAATATGCAGGACAGACTGCAACAGTATCATGTGAAAAACATGAAAGTCATTCAAGTAGTGGTGTCCAAAGAAACTCCCCCGGGATGTTATGGATACAACAGTGTATCTCCAAAGATGTGAATATTTTCCCAAAGCATATCTTCACTTCACACCCCTAATGGTTAGCAGAAGAGCACACGCCACAGAGCCACAAGAGCTGAGACCAGGGGAAACGTCATATTCGGCCTTGACTGTGAGACTGAAGCTTTCTTCTGCACAGCTATCTTCTGAGCCAGTGGATTCAAACTAATTTGAGATCATTTGTGTGCAGGACATTGTATAAGTCTCAAATATCAGTGTTGGTGCTAGTCTGTGGGGCTGTTCCTTCTTGGAAGCATGCTTCCTTCTCTCCTTCCCGTTTTATACATTTCAGTCAAAGAAAGGAAAAGAAAGCCTAATCTAACTATTGATGGCTCCTTTGAAGCTTTTTCCTTCAGTTCTCTTGAACTCAGTATACATTTCAAAGCCAACAGACTGCTGCAGTTTTCTTGTACTAACTTCTATGCCGTTTCATCAATTTAAGCATCTTTGGCAACTTTCCCGTCTTTCCACTAAAAAACAAACACCACACCATCCCCAAAAATACAAAAAACAACCCAAAACCCGCCACCACTAGTGGTGAAGAGGGATTCTCTTTCTAAATTCTGCAGTCACTTACAATATATATATATCTATATATACACACCCACACATACATATACTAACCTATAACCAACACCTATAGGTGAACAAACTTTTAGTCATTTAAAGATTTACATGAAGAATGCGTTTTTGCCCAAATTCACATAAAGAACAGTAACATGCCTTTAAAGAAAACTGGTAGTCAATCCATTCTTTTGGTAGTAGTGGATTTTTAAATGTTGTTACTGCCCTAAACAAAACTTCACTACGCTCTCCAGTATTATTCACAAAAGGAAAACAAAATAAAGAGTAATTACTGAAGGACAATTAAGTTTATTTATATACATATATACACTCTTATGTATTTTCTAAAATTTTAGTAATTATGGAAAAGTTTCTTGTGGCACTCTTAGGTCAAGGAAGATGAACTTCTTTTGTCCTCTTCTGATCTGAATTTTCAATGTTTATCTACATGAATTTGTGGAAAAAAACTTCCAGAACAGGCAAGAGCAGACTTATTGTCACCATTATCATGTGGAACTCTGATGACAATTTAGGAAGATATATGCCAGAAAATCTTAGATAAACTGAAGGTAGGGTTGAACAGACACAGCACTAACTTTATTGGAGGAAGTTTTAGAAGAGCATTATTACTTAGACTATAGGAAAATTAGTGCCCTTCTCTCCCCAAATCTTTATATTTGGAAAGCATATGACTAAATTTCAACTTGAGAAACAAATTGTGAAACTACAGAAACACAGTTAAAGTTGGCCAAACAATGATTTACTATGCCGTGTGCTTACCACTCCTTTTTGGTACATCATAGTCTGTCTTTCACTCATTTTTAATTCCTAATGAACCTTCAGAAATTAGTAATATTTAAACAGCTGACCAATTCTGGGTACAGCACTGTACACATGTTATTTTTTCTGAAGAGTGAAAACAAATTAAGGAATAAAGAATTTAAGGATGTTTAAATTGAATGCGTTAACTTTAGCTTTTACCCTGTGAGCATCCTCCAGCATCTAGGACTACAGCATTGCTTGTACTAAGAAGACTCAAGTTATGCAACAGAATTTTGAAAACTGAATTAGATGTTACTTAAATGGTTTCCTTTATTTATAAAACTTGTTTATTTATAAAACTTGTGCAAATCTCAGTAAATCTTTATTTCAGTTATGTAATCTAATCTGTGTATACACTTACCTGCTCAAGTTAAGCAAACAAAAAAATTCACATTAGGCTTACAACTTAAGAGGCTAGCACAAATACAATTAAACCAATTTAAACCTGATATAAGGGATTAGAATCTCCAGTTAATTCTACTATTTCTTATTACGTTTATTTTGAAGTGTCCGCCCTTCATAATTTTTGATCCAACATCTGTTTAATTGCCAAAATATGTATCTTCCTGTACTTTCTACGCACTTAGAAAACAAAACAGGAGTGTCTACTTCTGAAGAGCCTGACCTAGTGTTAGGAGGTTAAGAGCAAGCTGTTCCTGTAGGAAGTGCTCTTGGTTTCATTTAACTGATGCAATCACATTACTACCCAGTAGTTAGGATGTGCTTACATTTCTCTTGTAAACCAGAAGTAATTTTAGGGCTGCTCAGGCGTTTTTCTATGCTCTACTAAGTTATCCGCGCACTGAAATCATTCCCCCAGGAAAATGACCTTCTCGGTAAGAAACTTGATCTTATAGGTATCAAATGACCTGAAAAGGTCTTTCAGCAGTTTGGTCATCATAGCATTAATACCCCAGCCCACAGGAGAATATTATGTAATGAAAGCCAGTGAGAATTTGATGAATGTGGACTGCAAAGAAACTGGTATACCCCAAACATCGCTCAGACAGTAAATGAATGAATTCCAACTGACTACCTCTGCAGAATCACAAGCTGTCAGGCAGGGAGACTTCAACTTCCTCAAAAAGTTGCAATTCTGTATTTAGCACAACAAAAGCTGTCAGCATCCTAGAAACTACTCAAACATGTAAGAAATTTGTTCTGTTTATCACTTCCAAGTAGGTTACTACAGGTGCTACAAGTACAGTACCACTAAAACATATCAAGGTAACTATATTCCAATAAATATGTAGTATATTGAATTGAACAACTACACACAGCACTTTACAACAGCCTGAAGAACTTAAATCTGACATCTACTTTATAGAGCTGGAAAAAATGAACTTTGTTTTACTGTAATCGGCACTTTGATTCGAAATATAAGTCAAACCTTCTAAATATATACTCATAATCATAAGTCACTTTAAACCCTATGCATTTAGGGGTTACATTGCCCTATCATTAGTTGTGCTAAGCTGATAAAAGACTAATGGAATGCTGAGTCAGCAATTCAACCAACACTAGCCATGTTTTATAGTTCAAGTTGTTATATGAGCGATATGTACTGTACATAAAACTGCCCATATTAGATACTAGCTTCTAAAAATGAGGCTACGTTGTACAAATAACTAGATCTGTGACTAAGAAAACTACCTGATGCTGAAACATTGAGCTTCAAAGAAAGAAAAATCCTCAGTTTTTATCAAATCCTTGTATTTTTAACTTCTACCCTCTCAGCACAGATCAGCGAGGACACACTTTTTTGATGTGAACAGGAGGATTTTTTTATTTTAAATATTAATTGTCCAGCATATGTCAGCACTGCTGGCTTGGTAGTCTTCAAAAAATATCAGGAAGTGTCACAACCTATAGTACACTTTTCACTAGTAATATGCAGAATATTTTCTCTAATGGGAAGTTACTGGAGGGAAGGAAAACACAGTTTTTGCTCTATCTCCACCTTATGGCTGGAAAAAGAATTTTTCTATTACAGCATACATATTTCAGGAGTGGAGGTTTATTTATTTATTTACTTCACTGTACTACTGTAGCCAGAGAATATTTACTATTAGATTACGCAACTAGAGATTACTTTTTAGTAACCATGCACTCCTCCACATGCAATTACAATGAAAATGCAATGCATAAATATCCTCTTTACAACCTGTGTTGCTTTTCTGACCCAAAACAGTAGACCTAACAATTCAACATAAATTTAGATTCAAATAGAAGAGTGATCACTTGGACCCTGCCTCACAAAGGTATACAAGTTCATATTTTTCTGTTGACTCTGTTAGGAGTTAAACAGCTAGATCTCTCCATAGATCTAACCTTCATTAATATATTTCTCTTAATAGTCTCAATTATTTTTAATAGTTTTAAGCCAAATAATGACGTGATTTATACCACTCAGAAAATGCTAAACTTACACGACCTACAATTTAAAACAAAAGACTGCATGAATCTCGTTTTAAAGATTTCATAACTATCTTCGCTCTTCATTTATCTTGCAAGCAAAATGATGTGACCACGAGAGCTAGCATAGTGCGTACTCACAAAAAACTTACTCAAGTCGGCAAACAGCAGATCCTCTCTCATCAGTCACTCTGTATACGAGATCAAACAAAAATACCAGCAGCAACATCCCACAGGGCAAAACACTCTCTTCCCTCAGACACCTGCTTACCAATAAACATCTATTTTACTTCTTTTGTGCCTTACTCACTTAGTAATAACCACTCACTGGGACAGGGACTAATATCAGCTACGTGAAAATCTGAAAGCCAAGACAAGGGCCACAAGAAGTACTTTTACCAAATTCTTCTATTTCTTTCTTTTGACTTTTCCTTCTTTTATTTGATGGTCGTAGTGAAAGGGTAGAGTATAATGTGTAACAGAGTAACACTGGCAAAGTTGCAAAGGGAAGAAAAGTTAAAACTAGATGTCTTAGTATGCGTTTAATTTTTTAGGTCTTCTATCCTGCTTTCCTGAGGAAATGACGAGTCATAATTGTATTGTCTGAGCAACTGTCCTTCCCAAAAATCTCTTAAATGTTACCTATAAAAACAGAGGAAATTCAATACTGAATTAATAGTCTCAACAGTTTCTGAACACTAAATCTCTCAATGTTTCACAAAAAGAGCAAGTAGAAAAGAGACCTTACTAATGCATCAGCATGAACCTTCCCTCAATCCTTGCCTTTTTCCTCCTAATAGTAGAGAATCAACACAGGAATTCCAATAAGAGAACACAATCTCCTTAGGCCTTCTACCACAGATGCAGTTTAAATAAAAGTTTTCTAGCACTGCATGCTTTGATGCTTTGTCATTAAATAGATTCAATAACAGAAACCAAATTATTAGCATATCCTACAAGTTTATATTAATTTGAAGTGTTCATGAACATTTAGACAACACTATTGGATTTTTAAAATAAAAACTCCTTACAGTACTGGGTAGAGAAAAGATCCTATGTATGTACACCAAGGAGTACAGAAGAGCTGCCAAATAGGAATTAACTTTAAGGTGAATACTCAAGAAGCAGATTCTAGAAAAACATAAGCATTGTATATTCCTGAATGCTTAACCACACTACATCAACCACGTTAATTTTCAGTAAGCATTTATTTAAAGTTTAACAGAGAAACCCGAATAACTGCCGAGCTACTCAGGTCTTCTGAATATCTGCCTGTTTCAGCTATTATGAAACATTCACAAAGCACTAGCCATCAGGGACAGGACACATTCTGACTCAAACTTCTCAAAGCTTACAGAAAAAAAGTCCTTCGCCTGCTGAAAAAGAGGCACCTTCTTAAGGCTCACAGAAAAAAGCCAAATCCACCATATAAAATACTAAAAACTACACTGGTGGATAGTTTTAACCACTCCTTGCCTCCTTTCCCAAATGGTAGCTGATCATCCACCTCCTACATGAGAATAAGCTCAAAGTGGATCTTGCTCCAAGGCAAACCAAAAAAGTTAACCTAAATATTAAAACAAGTTCCAAAAAAAAGCTACAGCAAACAAATGTATGCTGAGGAAAGGTAAGTGGTTATACAAGGCTAAAAAAATAATTTAGAGAAGAATTAAGAGAAAACATTTTTAGCAAAGGAAAATGTAGCGTGGTGATAAAATCAATTGTGGACAGCAATTACAATGAAAAATATAAATACCCAGTCAGATGTCCCTTACTCCCAAGAACATACTTCAGCATTAAGTCCAAATATATTTGTACGTTCTCGGCCTTCTTTGAGGATTCCAAGGGAGTAAGAGAAGGAAATGCAGGATAAAGAATCTAGTTAATCTTATGAGACATACACTGAAATAGATCCTATGAGTTAAGTAAAGCAGAGGAAACCTCTTTACTTTCTGCATACCGTAAAAGGACAACTTTTCACACATTGTACAGGATTTTTAAACGTACACAGACATGATAGAAAATTTGAAGTTCTGGCACTCCTCCAGTTTCCTTAGACTACAAAAATATTCTTTTTTGCCGAGTTCCTAGGATATATTCAGTATAATGTGTTAAACAAAATTAGACTACTCAATACATAACATTTTTAAAAATTCTTTATTTTAAGAATAGCCACTGTGCATAGGAAGGATCAGCTACCACATATTCCACAAAACTGCAAAGTATGAGATTCAACTATATCCTTATTAAGAGGTTTATTAAGTGCAGCATTCAGAAACTGTTTAAAAAATATCAGATCAGGAATAGAATTGCTTTTAGAAGATATTTTTACATAATGTGCATTTCTATACTTCTAACAAGTTAGGATGACACTCAGAAGTGGGGAGGAAGAACCTTGGCATTCATGCCAATTTATCTTCAGTATGAGTGCAGGATCTAATCTCCATAACGTGCATTTGTTCACACCAGGTGAATCAGAGACCACCACATTGTCTCATATACCACATCAAACCGTAGGGCAGTTTAACATTTCAGAGTATGATTTAGAAATACAAAATATGTATTCTTTCCACAGAACATGGAAGCTTTTACCTACTTTTCAAAGTAATTTCAAAAAATATTAAAAGACATTTATAACTAAATTGAAGGCAGGATATTTAATGCATGAGCTTCTCCAGTGATTATTTTGAAAGTACGGATTTAGTTTAGCAAGTAAATCTGCTTTAAACTGCATAATCTAAAATAGATTTAGTGCAACCTGCATTTTTATTACTGTTTTCCTTTAAAAGTTTCACACTTCTGATAATAAATGACATTTAAAGAGTGACTATGGTATAGGCATTCCTCCATTATTATGGAAGAAATAAGGTACACCAAGAGTCTAAAATGCAAAATGACACAGGTTTAAAATGATGCACAAAGTATATTAAAATATAAGTTTCTCAAATTTTAAGTTTCTTAAATTACTTTTTTAAAGAAAAAGCAGGATCCTTGGAGTCAGGAGACAGACTTCAACAAAACTAAATACTTCCAAAACTGCAAAAGCTGGATCACAGTATCTTGTGTTATAGTAAGAAAACATGGAAAAAGATGCTTTGAAATTCTTTCGCTCTGTTTTCTAGCCTCTGCTTTTCTTTAAAATAACCTGCAAAAAGAAAAAAAAAAGTATATTTATCACTTCTTTTATTGCTACAATCCAGGCAGCAGTAAGAAATTCCAAATACTGGGCTACTCAGATCAAAGCTTCCCCTAGCCAAATAATCACTTTCCAAGAGTTTAATCACCAAGGGTAGAAGTTTAGGGAAAACGTCAAAAAAAAGTAAAAGCCATATCAGAAATATGCCATATCAGAAAGTATTTTTTTAAGAAGAACATTCATAACCAATAATTGTGTAAAATAAAGGGCTTTCTCTAAAAATGAGTGCTCAGAAATTATAATAGTGGCCTCAAGCCATCAGCAAATTCCTTGAAACTCCCACCATGTGCTAGGCTTAGACAAAAAGAAAAGAAGATTTGCAATTATACAGCTACTATGCTCAGGTTTTTCTTTTGTAATGCCTTATTTTGTTCTATAGCAGAAATACCCAGACCCTTGGGAAGACATTTTTTGCTTTGCAGTTTAAGTTGAAAAATGAACTTCAAAGTTTAAGTGGGAGTATTTAAGTGATAACATTATTAAAATACAGACAGTTTTTCCTTTCTTCTCTGCTAAAAAAAAAAAAAGTCATACAAAAATGTTCAAATAATGTTAAGATTGCAGTTAAAAAGAAATTACAAATGCATGAGATTCCAACTGTAACAGTAACTTGGCTAACCTACATATCCTGTATATATTTCTGTTACTATAGTAGTAGAAAGTATTAAACTAAGCACTTCACCAAAGGAAAAAAATATTGAAGATAAACAGAACCCACAGGACCCAAGTATCAGATAACAGAGTTTTGTTCTCCCAATGTGCTCCGCAGTAGTAGGTGGCTGAACAGATAACTCAACAAATTAAAGAGACTAAATTCCATCGTGAAATCTATTTAAAGCAGACATATCCGAGCGAGTGAAATGAGCTACAGCATACAAAAGGATTTCACTCATACTTTGACACTAATTCTTTATAGAGAAAGAAAGCTGTGTAAGACAGTCGTCTTTCCCTTTTTCTTGAACTGTTTCCCTTTCACAGGTACCCATATAGTAATTTTTGTTATGCTGAACTGCCCAGTTTAATCCTTCCTTAGCTCTTCCTTTGCGCAACACAACACACGAAGTATTTGTTGAAGCAGTACCCACACAATGCAGCAAGAAACCACTTAAAACATCTTTTAGACTAAGCAGGTAAGAACTGAAAGTGTTTAAGATACTCAAACCTCTTCAAAGTATTTCTGACTTGTTCCATAAACATTCATTTATGTTACAGAAGTTAAGATAGCATGCTGCTTTGATATATCATCTAAAATCAAGATCCTCCAACACTGAAATTTGCTCCCATTCCCTGGGCTTTCAGCCCACAGATGCTTGCTGGTAGACTACTGTGTAGAGTTATCCACGTATTGAAACTATGAATTTAAACATGGAATAATCAGATAGAAAAAGGCCTATATCTAACAGGGCAAAGAGAGTTAATTTGATTTATGCCACTGATAGTTTAAAAGCACATTACGTTTCTGCAAGTTTTGGATTATAAAAATATAGTAGTACTAACACCAAAAACTTTTCTATACACTGTCATAACACACTTTCCACTAAACAAAAAAGAAAAATATTCAAAACACTTTATTACCTTTGCTGCAGCTATAGTGTGTTCAGGTTTAATTATTTTACTTTTGTTCTCAAATGCCTTTGTCCTGGCTTCTTCTGCTAGCCGATGAAGAAATAGTAAGAAGCTCAAATGCACCTTTAAAAGAGGTATAAAAAAAATTAAAAAAAAAAAAAAATAATCAAGAAGGATTCAAACTGTTTAAGCAGTTTGTTTTTTCAGAGGTTTGTTCTTTGAGACACAGGATTCTCATATTACAGTGCTCCCAAATTCACGAAAGGTGTTTGCAGAAAAACAAATTACCACTCAGTTCAAGCCTTAATAACCTTACTGCAAGACTCTTGTAAATATAGTTTAGATTTAGTATATTTAAATTGTAAAGTGTTCTAGCAATGATCATACAAACAACATCTGATTTTTATTAGCAGATTTGTATAATAAAACATAAACATAAATATCTGAGAATAAGAAGGAGCCTTTTTGCTTACTAGTAAATACAGGCAGCTTTCAGTGATTACAATAGCCAATTTTTTAATGAACAGAAAATCCACCCCATCGTACCATCAAATGGACCACAGGCAAGTTCAAGGACTTCTGACTCTTTCCAGTGCAAAGACACATTGATATTAATTTCTACAGAGCAAGAAATTCTCCGCCTTCAGGAGGTGCAATAATTTTTTTCCCAGCTCTTCATTTACTTAATCTTTCTGCATGAGAAGAACAGGTAGGGCACTATTCCATTCAATACAGAATGCTGCTCTGCTAGTACAGAAGCAACAAACATTTCAGAAACCAAGGAACCACTGCAAATTATGAGTTTATAGGAAACACCTTTGCAGCACAAAAAGTCTGTTAGAGGACACGAATTTCAGCAGTATTCATATGACAAGAAATTTAGAGTTGTTTTTTTTCATATTTTTTTTAATCTCCTGAACTAAATGAAGCCAGTATACAATAAAATAAAATAAATTTACATAGTATATGGCACTATTTCGAAGCATCTCCTACACAAAAGGCAGATGTTCTTGCAGGATTATCTAGGAAAAGATCAAAGCCATATTTATACTAGTTAATCACATAGAAATAATGTCCAATAGAATCAAGCAGTGGCACTAAAATAGCGTTCAACATTAGAACTCTCATTCCTAGACTTATCACTAGATTTCTGAAAACAATGTTGGGGGATAAGAGGGAGGCAGAACAAAAGCTTCCATACCTGCAAAGCCTCCTGCTGAGATATCCAGAGGGAAAAGTGTTAATTTTAAAACTGCCTTTAAAAAAAGCATCCTCTTTCAGAATCAATGTAACTTAATTTTCTTATTTTCTAAGTGAATTGCTGCAAGTTGAGAAGCTTACATGATCTTATATAGATTTAAACATAGTCACATAAATAAAATTAGAGCATTCTACAAAAGAGGACACATGTTAATAAATATTCTAGATTATTCAAAGCAATTGAGAAAGGATAACGAAAGGTAGAATGACTGAACCATGATTGTGACAGTTATTGACAAGTAGCCAAGAGATACCAAATTTCTTTAAAGACACTGCTTCACTACTTATTAGATTTTTATGCAGAGCGACAAGATTTAAAAACAATTTTGAACTACTTGTGAAACCTACCTTACACAACAACGTGCTAACTTTCTGGAAAAGAAAGGTTGTAAAGTTTTAAGGATGTACATAAAAACTTACAACACTGCTTGCAGAGCAATTTCCACATACCTGTTCAACAGGACTAGTAAACAGTAGGGATAAGGTCCATAATTTTATTTTGCTGCCATAACTCAACAATTTAGTGGACTGATATTTTGTTTCCACTGTACACCTATTCATCATTCTATGCCCATAACAAAGAAAACAGGGGTTATTCAATGCAACACTTCAAACTTTTTCAGCCATGTAAATACAAACCTGCCCTTCCAGCAGAAAACAAATAGCTGAGTTCCTGCTTTTCTTCTATAATTTCAGGCTACAGCAAAGTTTACAGCTTCTCTGGATATTAAGTACTAAAATCGTTACCTCTTATTTTCAAAAAGTTAAATAATTCTAAGTGCATTGGAAAAATTACTTACATACTTCCTATCTCATCACTTAAAGCTATTCTCACAGTCCTTCAAAAAAACAACTTCTTGAGAAAGTTTGATAAAATTTGTTAGCTACACTTCGCACAGACAAAAACATTAACATTTAAGAAACAGGTTCTGACTAAGCTTCAGATTTCAAAAAGAGATTTTATGAAAAAGAATCTGAAAAGCAAAGAAGAAACTCTATTGAAGCATTTAACAAAATTGTCTGAATTCTTTCAGACTTGTTAGTATCGTGTAAGACAACACTGGTTTATCAAGGAAAATAACCACTTAAGAGTAAGGAAAAGGAAAACAATCTGATTATGTCATAAGCCACGTAGGCAGACCTCCTCACTGGCTAATATCACACCAGATTGAAACATAAAGCATGGATCATTCAGGAAGATAGCCCAGAAAGTGAAATAGCCAATTCTCATATTTCCCTTCAGAAGACAAACTCTCTGCTCCGAATGTAGATGGTTTCGTCTTATTAAGACAGCTACTAGACATATAGTAAAAGTACATAAACTAATTACTCTTAACAAGGTTTGCAGGGAACAGAGACGTGTAAAACACTCATTTGCAAAACTTGTTACCTAAGTACAGAACTAAATCTTACCTCCTTCTTCCTTTTATTTTTTTTTCTTTAAATAAATCAACACAACTGGAGCTTTGCTTATTTATTCAGAGAAATAAAGAACTGTGAGCCACGTGCCTAGTTGAAGAACATCATGCACAATCACCAGCTCTGGACATCCTGTTCAAAGATAATATACAAAACACAAGCCTCCTAACAATAAGGCCATTTAATTTGACATCACCAGCAGAGACAAACTAAATTTCCACCACATTATTAAAACTAAATCTCATCTCATCTTTTGCATCAGAATGAGTATTTTGTATAGCCATGTTCGCTGTTGCACTAATTGTCTTTGCTGCTACATGACACTAGAGCCAGGACAAGGAAGAGATGACCAAGACTTGGCGAGATGCCCCCCTTTTCAGACAGCTATGCTATCTTGAAGTCAAATTAACATGACCACAGAAATACAGGCCAACTGTTCCTAATGACTATAAAAAAATGTTATTAGTGGCTGTGCAAGTTTCATTAGTTGACTACTGCATTCCACTGAGTAACGCTTTGAGTATGTCTGAGCATGATTAACAAGGGGCCAGGTCTTTAGTCAATAAAATACTCCATTAATAGCAAAAGCAGTAGGAAGAGATCATATTTTTATTAGACCAATTAGAAAAACATGTACTGGTTACATGGAAATGTAAATCCTCCCATGTAATTATCAAATTCATTCATATTAATCTCACTATTCCTTTTAATTTTGTATATTTACATTTAGCTTCATATCCAGATACCAGCCTTCAAGATGCTGCAAGGCACAACTTTTATACGTATTAAAAATAGAACTACAATTCAAGTCAAGGACCACACAACTACGCACTATACAGTAATGCTCCAATATTCACACACATTTGAAAACAAGAGGGCATGACAGTCAAGGAAGTTAAACCTATTAAGTCACTTCAAAGAATATTTTATGTACAGATTTCATTTTTTTTCAGTGTGGCAGCTACCACAAGGTCTCTTGAGGTCAAGTTTCCTTGCTGTAGTTGAGTAATTTCTTGGCAAGCCAAACCTTCCCTGTGCCACAAATTCCTTATTGTGGGTCAGAACAAATCCAGCTTTGTCGGCCTCACTTTTCTGAAACTTGTTCAATGTGGCTCTGTTATCTATACACTTTTATTGCATGTAATTTTGAACTATGAGTGGGTTCCCAAAACCACAGTCTTCTCATCAGATTGCTAACAAAAGCTTGTCACTCCTTAGTTTTGGACACAGGTTACCTAGGTGGCTTTCTAGATAAGTATGATCATTCAAGGTGCCTTAGCAGCTTAGCAATTCAATAATCACAACTGAGTTGACAGATACCTGTGTACCTGAATTAGTTTACATAAGCAACGAACAGTTGCACGTTTCAAACATAATCCAAATTCCCATTCCTCGGGACACCTAAATCAAACTCTAAACAGCAGTGTGCATATGTAGTGACACAATATTTACACATCAACCTGTCCCTGAATCCCCAATCCCTCTGTCAGAAAACTACAATGCAGTAGCTACCAACAAAGCAGAGAGCTGCAATCACTACTAAACTATATTTTACTGTAAAATGTGTAATAGTTTAAGAGGTACATTTAAACTGTGTTTTATTAAACTAACCAATCGCCTGCCTGACAAACGTTGTCTCCCCTCTGCCGCAGGTCACTGCAGAAACACTAGAATCATAGAATAGTTTGGGTTGGAAGGGACCTTAAAGATCATCCAGTTCCAACCCCCCTGCCATGGGCAGGGACACCTCCCAACAGACCAGGCTGCTCAAGGCCCTAACCAACCTGGCCTCAAACACCTCCAGGGATGGGGCAGCCACAGCTTCCCTGGGCAACCTGTGCCTCACCGCCTGACATGCCGCCACACCCTCCAACTCCAACCTGCTCCAGCCTTCACAATCAATCAGCCGACGTCTTTCAAACAACAGAAAGCCCAAACCGCCCCTATCTGGGGCCGCCTGACACCAGGCCGGGGCCGGCGCCCCCTCCTCCTCACCAGCAGGTCTGCGTTGGCCGCCAGGCGCAACTCGGGCTTGTGCTTCTTTAGGATTTTCCGCAACGTGCTCCGGGGCGCCAAGCGCTTCATCCTTGGGGTGGTTCCTCCTCCTCCTTCCTCTCCCCGGCCACCTCCTCCCGCTCCGGCCGCCGCCGACCCGGGACCAACGGCTCCCGCCCAACCGCCGTTCGAAACCGCCGCCGCGGCGCCGGCGCGCGCCCGCCGTGACGCACTTCCCAGCGCCCGCCCTCCCGCCAGCGCCGCCGCGACCCAGCGCCCCGCCCCTCAGCCCCGGCGCCTCCCGCCCTGTGCCCCTCACTTCGCCTCTCCCCGCGGTCCTTCGTACGCCATTAGCCCTACGCCCCTCTCTCCTCGCTCACCTTTCATAGAATCATAGAACAACGAGGTTGGAAGAGACCCATCGGATCATCGAGTCCAACCATTCCTATCAAACACTAAACCATGTCCCTCAGGACCTCATCCACCCGTGCCTTAAACACCTCCAGGGAAGGTGAATCCACCACCTCCCTGGGCAGCCTGTTCCAATGCCCAACGACCCTTTCCGTGAAAACCCTTTCGACCCTTTTCTCTTCGACCCTTTCTCTCCCCCTTTCCTCCCCCAACACCCTTTGCTCTCATTTTCTCCCCACGCCCTTCACCCCTTCTGACCCTACGCCTTTCACATCCTCTCCCAAAGCCCTTCGCTCCCTCTCCTCCCACCCCCTTCACACCCACTCTCTCCCTACGCCTTTTGCCTTTAGCATCCTCTCCTCCCCCACTCTCCCTCCCCCCCGCCACTCTCCCTCTCCCCATGCCCTTCTCACCCCCTTTCCCCTCTCCCTTCACGCCACTTTTCCCCACATAGAATCATAGAATCGTAGAACAACCAGGTTGGAAGAGACCCATTGGATCATCGAGTTCAACCATTTCTATCAAACACTAAACCATGTCCCTCAGGACCTCATCTACCTGTGCCTTAAACACCTCCAGGGAAAGTGCTCCACGTCACAGTTCTTTGCGCCCGCAGGGTAGAGGGCACCGAAGCATTTGTGGTGGGAGCTGCACAAAGTCATGGTGGTTGGGGCACTGCCATACCGTGATCTCTGTCCCAGGCTACCACGGGGAGAGCAGAGAGGCAAAGAGGCTCCATCCCACTCGCTCTCTGCCCCTGTGTGTCCTGCCCCAGCCACTGCCAGTAGCCGTCCCTGACCACAGCCCCACTGGTGCGTTGTTTGTGGGTCGCAGGTGGACACGGCGACAGTCACTCCCATAGAATCATAGAATGGATTGGGTTGGAAACGACCTTAAAGATCATTCATTTCCAGTCCCACCTCCCACCAGACCAGGCTGCCCAAAGGCCCATTCAAGCTAGCCTTGAACGCCTCCAGGGACAGAGCATCCACAGCTTCTCTGGGCAACCTGTGCCAGTGTCTAAACTCTTAAAGAAATTCCTCCTAACGTCTAGTCTAAATCTGCTTTCTCTAGTTTTTACCCATTGCCCTTAGTCATATCACTCCATGCCTTTAGAAACAGTCCCTCTCCAGCTTACCTGTAGGCCCTTCAGGTACTAGTAGGTTGCTATGAGGTCTCAGAGCCTTCTCTTCTCCAGGTTCCCCATATGGAAGGTGCTCCAGCCCTCTGATCACCCTTGTAGCCCTCCTCTGGACCTGCTCCAACAGTTCCTATTGCAAGGAGCTATGTGTCTGACCACAGATGGACACAGGGAACATTCGTTTCCCTCCCAAGCAATTACGTTCCAACCCCTTCCCTTTTAGGTGAACTGAAACTGTAGTTTTGCTCTGGCTTTTTTTATTAAGTTACCCAAACCTCCACCCACGCCTTTTTAATCAACAAGAAAGATCACAGCGCATCAATCAGCCAGAAGAGAAGCACTCTATCAGGCTTGGGACTGCCAACCTGAACCCACAGATTTTGTCCTGAGGCTTGTTTTGGCAGCACCATGCTGATGCTTCTGACTGGTTCGATGTTCCCTGTTTTAGGAAACTTCTGCATATGGCAGTGGCCAGCTCTGAAGGTTTGGACACTCAGAATGCAGTGACCATCTCTGAACGTATTTGCTGCAGAATTCAGGGACTTTTACATTACGCTTGTTTTCTCCTTCATTGCCTTCTGTGATCCTGCTGGGAGATTTGATGCCAAATGGCCTAGTCTGGGTGGACTGCAGGACCAAGAGTCTAATTGGCACCATTAAACGTACACTAAAATGAGCCCAGAATGATAGTTAACATTTTGCACATAAATACGAATTCAACAGTGCATTTGTACAAGTATGGCATTGACTTAATTTTACACAGAAACACACACTCATTCTGACATTGGCCATTAATTCGACGTGTCATCCTTTCCCTAGTATCTATCCCTATGCTTCTTTTTTGGCTGACGGATGCTGCTGACTGAAATACAGGTTTCCCCACAGAGGGGCCCCTGTAGCTTGGCATTCTCAGTGTATTTGGTCTGTGTGTACTTAGTTGCAGAAGGGGTCAGGATTTCATACTGAGGTATGGAGTTTTTCAGCATATTTATTAGGTTTTTGTTTTCTTTGGCCTAGGGAATGTTTGCAAATGTTAAATCATTAAGATAAATGTATTGTCTTTATTTTAGTATATGCGAAATTGTCATCACCCAGATATGAATCAGTTTTATTGATGTTCTTAAATCTGTATTATTTGGTATTTTTGTTAATTTTGTGATATGCACAAAATGCAATCCCAATAGAAGTATGATATCTGACAGCAGGAGAGAATTTGCCAATTCTTCATACTCTCTCAGATATTTGGAAACGGTACTTTGTTCTTTCAACTTTGACTGTCACTTGCCATTAATTGTAAACAGCGATGCATATCTTAAAATTAGGGTCTTAACATTTTTTTCTGTGAATGGATAAGCACTCTAAAACATAAAGTTCTTTCCTGCAGTTTAATAATAATCACAGTTAATGGCTCAGCAGCACTGACAAGTAAACGTTTTGTCAGTTAACTGAATGGCTGTGACTCAGGAGCTACATAGGGTCATATACTCTAGTGCTTTTAATATACACAGAGAAACTTGCACTGGGATCAACAATAATTTAGCATGTCAGCAGATTCAGATCTACAGCTGGGATAGATCACTAGCTCCACTGGACCTTACTAGAGCTGAGAACTGGGCCCTGCAATCTCAGACTGTCTGTGGGCAACTGCTGTGGGCAAGCTTTTTACAAACGGTATGAATTCCAAAAGTACCTCCACTATAGATCGAAAGCTATCAAAATATATCACGCAAATTTGAAGCTGTGCAGTGAACTGGATAAAATGACAGATACTGAAACTCGAGTCTAGTAACTGTGTCTGTACCAGTGTGCCTGCTATAGATACAAACTACCAAATAGTAGAATCTATTATTAAGTGTAGTACTGTTAGACTATTTTTCATTCTGATAGTTTTATATTTCTACTGGACTATTCCTTGGTTTTAGCCACAGAAAAATAATAATTTTAAAGTGCTGTCTCAAATCTACTTATTTACCAGATTTCCTTTTTTCTTATGTTTTGGAAACTTAATTACGTTAGTTACTGCGAGCAATAGATAACGGTGGTCCAATGTAAAATATAAAATTATAGGTCCATATTTACTGAATGAACATGAACATGATCTTCAATAGCTAGAATTTCTTCTTGAATATATATTTAACCAGTAAATATTTCTGTAAATATGATTTTTAATAACTTAATTTTAATATTAGTATTGTAGAAAAAGAAGAATATATATTGCTGTACATTACATATTTCAATGAACAAAATCTATAGGTTAACTAAATAACTAAATTTCATAAAAATCACAACCGGTTAAATTAATTTATTTGTATTGACACATGGATTAAAGATTACAGTGAATGACAGGAAACTGCAGACTCACATTATTCTTCTGATTTGAACATGGCTGTTTTCCTTTTCCATCTTTTTGACAGAATCCATAATGCTCCGATATAATGCCATTACAAATAGTTAAAAGCAATCAAAGTATATTATAAATTAATTCTTGAAAAGTTGGAATTGACAGTTTTGTCACGCTAATGCAGCTTTGTAAAAAAGGTAATTCTGTGCCTTAAAGGCACATTTACATTTTCTGCCTGTTCAAAAACTGCAGCAGTTCTGCAACCATTTTCTACAAGCACTTACATTATTTTCAAATAGTATTTCACAAAATTTTTATTTTTCACTTTTTAACTATTGCCATTTTAAAGGCCTTGATGATCTTAAAGATCCTTTTCCACTTAAATGTTTCTATGATTAGTTCATTTTGTGAAGTGGATGGGGTTTGTGGCTTCAGCTGCATCACAGCATTTTCCCACTTTTCCAGAAGCTCAGAGCTGTGTTTCAGAACTAAATGCATCATCTGATACCAATGATAAGAGCTAGAAAAATTCCACAATCAAAATGCCACCATCCAGGTCTGACTTCTTCAATTAAGGGGAAAAAAAAAAAAAAAAAAAAAAAAGCACTGTTTTTTAACAAAAGCAATTTCGATTACAGTATTTTGTCCCTTCTCCTTGCAGATTATGTGGATTTCTTGAAAACAGTTCCATACATTTCAGTGACTAAAAAGAGGCCAAGCTTGAGGCCATCACTGCTGAACTGCAAACTAGTAAACATTTTGTTCACTTTTTCTGTAAGGAAAGAGATTAATTTAAAGACTGATTTTATCCACTCCTCTATTACACTTTAAATTGAAACGAGTGTAATGTTAGGAAATTAAAATGAAAAACAGTGTTTTGTTTGTGACTGGAAACTTATTTATAAGCCCATCTTCACTTGTTAATTGACTCTTCTAGCCTATCTTTCATAACAATTAGTTTAATTATTTTGTTTCTGGATTTTGACATTCTCTTTAGTCAGAATTTTTGTCAGCTCTTCATTGAATCATAATTTTAGAGTCAATCTTCCCAAAGCATGCTGAAGAAGTCCATTTCTAATGTGTAATATCTTGAAATTAACGCTCACATTTTATAGATTCTTGCTAAGGCAAAGGTGTCTTGGTTTCTTCTCTAGTCAGGTAGAGACTGTTAAGTACTTTCTGGTGCTAATTCAGTTCCAGTGGTTGATGAAAGACTTTGAAACTTACCCTGGGCATGACTATCAAAGCCTAAAATCTTTTGATGTTTTCTTTGGTGGTGAAAAGATATCTCTAAACCAGAACATAACAATTCAGCAAAAGTAAACTTCTATAATATAGTTGATAGGCTTGATCATAGTGGTTGAAATACACAGACTGACTCTCATATTACATCTGTATATTCTTTCTGTTGCATATAGGGTTATTCTGGTGTGGTTGAATACTTCTGTGGAAAAACAGGTCAAGAGAGAATACAAAGGAGAAAATTGTAGATTTTCCTCTCCTCTGTGGAATTTAAGTACATATCTTGCTTGAAAAAGAAGGTGGAAATGGCAATTTTAACAAGAGACTTTTATCTTGTGGCTTCAGTTTTAGTTTTCAGGATATTCTGTATTTCAGCTTTCTCTATGTCAGGCTGTGAAGAGCCTGCCTCAAGTCAATTGACTTCCACAAGCCAGAAACAATCTGCCTGTTAAAACTGTTGGGATTGCAGTCATAAAAAGTAAAGGCATGTAAATCACAGTTCAGCTGTTGCTCCCACCACTTTTACCTTCAGAGATATTCATCGTGCACTTGACATGCTATCAGCTAAAAGTATATCAGCTTTGCTGCTTTTGGAGTAATTTAATGCAAGATCACGTTGTTAAATACATCCACGATTTCATTTATAAATTCTGTATTTATAAATTTGCAAATCCTTTATTTCTAAATTCTGTAGAAACTCTTTATTTTAGCTGTTTCCAATGAAATCCATAAAGATATGTAAATAATGTAAAAATATTACTTCAGATACCCACTGTGTCTGCATTCACATAACTTTTGCCATTACTTTTTTAGATTTTTACATTCTTTGTATTGTGCTCGTATATCTACAACACCCTTTTCACGCCAGTCATTTTTCCTCCCCTAAATTCCAGAAGGAACAATCTTAACCTCTGCAGATGTCATGTTTTCCATAAGTACAAGCCAGAAGGATCTTCTGTAACTTCTAGTCTGATCTGCTAATCCAGACCTGTCAAAACAACCACCTTCTCTGAGAAAGTTTCACAATCCTAAACAGTATTTTGAAAAATAACTGTTGTCTGCTTTCCCACTAACAAAATTTTAATTTTAGCACGTGTTGTAAACAGAGAAGAAAGGAGTGCAGAAAAGTTAATGACATTTCCTGGGATCTTACTTTACTGAAAACTGGTCTAGTAAGCACAATGTATTTTATAGTACTGACTATCAATGGAGAACTCAAAGATTAACAGGATACATATTACTCAACTGCCAACATTTAATTATATTTATTGGGAGGGGTAAATCAGAGGTGTTGATCACAAGAAGGCCTGAGTCCAATGTTTTTTCTTCACTTTATTTTTCATATGAAAGGCAGCAACAACTTTTAGTCCCTATGGAAGAGACATTATCTTTCACTTCCCACAAGGACTGTGGGGTTTCTCCATTGACTTTTTCTTCAGTCACAAAAAACCTCCTAGAAGATTGATATGCAATAGTATTTTTCCTGACTGTTGATTTGCTGCAGGTCATGTCAGCTCTCAAATGTGAAATAATGTACTACAGAATGGTCTGCTCAGCTATGCATCTTTCCATCAGTTTTTTGGTCATGGCTGCAGAGGAAAATGATTTGAGATATCAGCCCCTGCAGCAAAAAAATTAGACTCTTGCTGATGTTTCTGATCATCACTAATCCTCAGCACTCCTCAAGTAGTGGAGGAAGTGGTCATGAGGTCACGGTGATGAAAAGTGCGCACATCTTGCCTGATACTGCCTGCATGCCTTATGAGTGTACTAAAACAAAGGGACGCACAGGCATATTTGTTAACATTAAAGCCAATTAGACAACTGATCACATGTACATCTCAAGCCAAAAACATCAATACATTAATTAATTTTTCAAAATTAATAAATGGCAGCTGCTAACGAGTGGGATGTCTGCCTGCCAGTTGATTTGCCCCAGTGCCCTAGATGGATTACAGCAAATTGAAGTTAAAAAGAACCAATAAAGCGGCAGACAGCAGACATAAAAACAGTGGGTCTTCAAAATTATATTAAGAAATTAATGATCTAATACAAGCTATTGAGAGTGGGAGGCATAGAGTTCAACTATCTATTTTTCTGGGGAAAGAAGTGATTGAAAATTTTTATGTCAGCTCTAAATTAGTAAAGAATAAACACTGGGGAATGACAGAGTTACTCTTTAGTTTCTGTCATTACAGAAATGCTTGCATTCCTTTTGAGTGCACAAGAATCTTCCTGAATATGAATCTATGTCATACGCTTGAAATTTGCAAATACCAAACATCTTTTTGTGGACTGCAGGAATAAGCAAAATATAAAATCTCCTGAAACTATTACAGATTGTATTGAGAATCAGTAGCTTTCTGATGGTACCTAAATGAAAAAGATTAAGTTTTTAAAATTGCTACCGCTGCTCTAGCACAACTGAAGGAAAAATGCTTCTTTGGAGAATATAGTGAATTATAGGATCTTTTTCCTTTCAGCTAGCTAACTGCAAAATTTATGCCTAGAAATGTAGGGGGTTTGGTTGGTTAGTTGGTTCTTCTTTAATATCTTGTTTTATAGTGTATAGAAAGAGGCTTCAAACTGTCTAGTGAGTTAGAAATTATTTTATTCACTCAGAATAATTTTGCCTTTGGGGGCCAGTAACATTTGCAGTTTCAAATGTGATTAAATGGAAGTGGTAGTTTACAAAGGGGAAGATACTGCATACACTTCTTTGAATGTGAAACAACACCAATAAGTATTTCTTAAATAAGTGTAACTTTGACTACAGTTTTGTAAATAAACAGCTGCCGATACAATCTTTTCCCTTTCCTACTAAACAAACACACTTTCTTCAAACAGTGCTTGACAAAAAGAAAAATAATGAGGGTATAATGCTTCAGGTTAATAAAACTAAAAGAAAGCAGCTGTAGCTGCAGCTTTGCACAGAGGCAAGATGCTGCTCCCTGCTGTAAGAAAGTGCCTTGGAGATTTAACATAAGAATAACCATATTGTCTGTGAAGAAGAGAAGCCATATCGATCTTTCTTCGTCTACCCCAAACTTCTGTGTAAGCCTGTTGTTAAAACAGGAATGTACATGGAAGCTCAGTAGCTAGTAGAACTGGCTAAATAAATGGAGGTTCCATGTTTCTAGGCACAATGAGGCTGTCTGCCTGAGCTTACATAAGTGTACTTAACTACCAAAAAGCTAAGAAGTTATATTTTAAACAGGAAGTCACAGCTTTTGAGCCAGCACAAATACAATTATGACAAAACTCAACCCCTAAAACCACAGAGAGAAACATAATATGAATGCAGGATTTCTTTTGAAAGACCATACTATAAAGTTAGCTGACACACTTAGAAAACAGAAGTCTGTCCTAAGGTCTCTCACCTTTATTACAGGTATTGCAGATAGGCATCTTGTATTAGACTATCCAGCCTGAATATTAGCCAAGGTTAAGCTTGTGTTTCTTCAGTGCACACACAGTACGTACAGTTGCTGTGATGTTTTTGAAGTACTTTTGCCTAGGTCTGGGCTGTGTCTCCTTCATATAGCCAGTGATGCACTTCCAGATGTACAATAGAACAGTTTTCTTAGATCCTTTGGAGATCTGTAGCCTCACACTGCTGCTATTTACCATCCTTACTGTTGGCACTTCACCCCTGTACAACCAACTACCGAATGCTGCCATTAAGCAATACAGGGGAAAACATAAAATTGCTGTTCAGAGGCAAATTTTTGCCTATAAAAGTGCCAGATGTGTGCTTTTTAACTCTTTTGTTTGTTTGTTGTTTTTTTAAATGGTAAGACATCGATACTGAATGCTGCTCTGCCTTATAGAATGAATAAAAATATGCTTACACTTTACATGCTGCAGCATCTTTTATTTCCCTGGCATGTTTTCCAAACTAGTCTAAAGATGTTTGATGTTTTGCAAGATGTGTTTGCTTCTCTCTAGCATTCCTCCCACTTTTATCTGATGATGTAGTGATATCACTAGGTCTGTGTCTCTGCTCTTATGTGCGCGGTGTCCTGACAACCAGCCATCCGGAAAAAGAAAATAAGTGTGTACAAGAATATGGGAAAATGAGCCCAGACACAGTTCTTTTGAGGAGGTTTCTAGTGTAAAGGTCATTCAGTTGAAGGCCCATACTCATTGGTATACTCAGCTGTTTTACAGTGCTACAAGTAAGTGAAACAGCTGTAAACCTAGCTTAACTCTCCAATTAAGCTGAATTTATGACATCTTTACAATACCAGTGCAGAACAAAGCAGCTGGAGACAATGAGTAATTCTGATCCTAACAATCCCTTTTTAGGCTTTATTTGGCATTCTTTAGTCAGAGAAGAGTTTGCCAGTTTGTCTAAGGTTAAATTTAGAGGCCTGTGAGAGGCCTCTGAAGATTAAACAAAATTATACCACAGAACACATGTTCATAAATGCTAAGACTTTAAATGTTTCTGTGTAACATTATATTTCAAGTGCATTAATCTAGTTTGTGTGGCCAGTGAACTCAGAACTTTCACTGATTTCAGTAATTACCAGGATTGCACTTTAATTAATTTTGACTATGTTATTTTTTATTTCCTAAAAAGTGAATTTATCTTTATTTCCAAAATAAATTTAACAATTGACTTCTGCCACAGTTCTTATGCTTGTGAATTCTGTGTGAGAATGACATATCTTCATTTGGCTTTAACCACAAGGCTTCTGAAATACAGCCTGAAGTACCTATGTTTCTATAAAGAAACCACAGCCATTAGTATCTTGATGTACAGTTCACCTTTAGTAGACCCAAACAGCAGAATCTGTTTTTTTCATTCAGAGGAAGGCTCTCATTTTTGATCTTCTAGATTAGATCTGTACCTATGAGTATAATGTCAGACCTAATCTTAGGTCTGAGAGCCAAAGGCATGCCACGCCTCAGGTACCTCTAGCTGAATTCTCCCTAAATAAAGGGGGATCTAGTCAGTCATCATTACTGGAGACAAACACTGCCATGCACCATCCTCTGGGCTGTGTCCAGTAGTTGGTTGGAAGAGTGCTTGTTGGCTCAGGCCAGACCTGTACCTGCTAGACTCATGTTATAAACGAAGTAGTTACTACTATTGCATGCCAGATTTTGTGCCTATCCGTTCTCCAGTTTAGCGTACTGTGCCTGTAGCCATGGAATAATGCAATATTGATTGCAGGACATTTGTCAGTGGGACTGAAAGCTAGTGTCCTAAACAAGAAATTACATGCCAGAATTAGAAAAGTTCAGTGGTAAGACTCAATCCATGTCAGGATTGTTTCTGCATTTTATTTTGTGCTCCAGCCAGCCAGGGCCAGGGTCCAGAACACGGACCTCCTCTGTGCTTGATAACTGCCATTATGACTGACCTATGAGATCAGAATCATGTAATTTTCTTTGTAGTCCTGCTTTTTGCTACTGCAACAGTATTTGAACAGGCAGAATAGGAATTAGATGTCTCTGCACGTCCACAGCCTAGTGTCTGGGGCATCCATCTGGGAGGTGAGGAATGCAGTCTTCAACCCCAAAATTTAAGGAAGAGATGGACTAAGGATCCATCTCCAAAGACAAAGGTACTTACCAGAAAGGTATTACACAAACGAATAAGCAGAAAGCACCCACTGTCAACCAGGGATATGGAGTCTGCTCCACAAGCACTACCCTGCACTTCAGCCATTGTAAACTATTATTTTTGGCTGGTTATTGTTTTGCCAAAGTTTTGTTTAGACAGTATGAACTGTGGAACTAAATTATTCTCAGTTTTTTAGCAGAGCTAATAATTACACTGACTCTCAAAGAGTTGCTTGATGTCAAAGGGCAAACACAGGATAAGAAATTTATTAAATCTTCCATAAAACAGTTTCATTTCAAAATTTGAATTCACTCCAACAAGAAACAATAGTGCAATAGCACAGCCACAAAATTAAATCTGCAAGTGAATGGCTACAGGTCTGAGCATAAACTTGGAGGAGAATGCATTGTATGTATTTGTATGGCTGTACCTATAAAAAAATCTGAATTCTCCTAGCAGCACTGTCTGGATCCAGACCTTTGGTTTAGATTGTGTTCCACAGGGGAGGCTGCTCCATACATATATAAAACCGAAGTCAGCAATTAAACAAGAACTTTTGCACTACAGGCCTATGAATACCTACTCATAACAAAGTATAGGATTTGGTTTGGAAGTTCTGTATGGGAAGATTTGTTTCCAGATACAGTTCTCAAAATATAAAGAGCAACATGTCAATTTTTAAGTTTTCAAAATGTCTGAAAAGAATTGGTGAAGTTCTCTCTCTGTACCTATGCAAAAGACAGTGACAATACTGAGGATCCTTTGCTGGTGGTCAAGTTTTCCACTCCCCTGTTAACTCTTCCTCCCACTGGGAAATACAGTAGTAGATTTTATTAGGTAGTTTCTAATCACTTGAAGTAGTTTTATCATATGCTTGAATTTTCCTCTTAGATGCAAACAGTCGAAGCTACAGATATAATGTAAGACATAAAATTCCCATGACATCTAATTTAGACCTTTTCAGGTGATACATTTCTATAAAGGAAGATGCTCAGAAATTAGTGAGATGTAAGTTTAATGTTTTGCATTTCTTGTTAACAAAGTTCATGTTTGAAATACAACCAGTTTTCCTTGTTACTCAAATAAAGGCTGCAATATAAAAACCAATAAGAATGTTTTCTAAATTTTGTAGGATTAGTTGTAACCTCAGCATCTATTATCTTTGTAAACAAATGTCTTCACTATGTAATATGTTAAATAAATACAGCTTGTCTTTTACAAGATGTCTTCTCCCATTGACTGCCAAATCAAGCAAAACTGAAATGTTAAAAAAAGAATCCTCAATAGCTGCATAAGTAGTTGTCTGCTTACTCCAGAGATCAGTAAAATGTTTGGCAAGGAAAATATGGACTGAGCATTAGCACTCAATGACATATCAAAGCCAAAATAGAAAGTGGAGTGCAAGGTCAAGTGCCAGAAAGGCATGATTGTTACAAAACTGTACCACTCTACACCTTCTCTGCTGCTTTCATATGCAGCTCAACTACATTTCTATAAAACACTGTGCCCAAGTGCAACTCAGGAATGTATATGTCTTCTCCTGTGAATAGATGCAGAACCAAATACCAGCCCCTGTGCCAGTGCAGTACATTTGGCTGAACCCAGAGAGAGATGGTAAATGGAGTGAGGTCCAGCTGGAGGCCACTTACAAGTGAGGCTCCCCAGGGTGCAGCCCTGTTTAATGTCATCACCAGTGACCTGGATGAAGGCATTGAGTGCACCCTTAGCAAGTCTAGGGATAACACTAAGCTGGGTGGAAGTGTCGATCTGATGGAGCATTAGGGAGGTTCTGCAAAGGGATCTGAACAGTCTGGACTGCTGGGCTGAGACCAGTGGCATGAGGTTTAACACAACCAAATGCCGGGTCCTGCACTTGGGGCACAACAACCCTATGCAGAGCTACAGACTCGGAGAAGTCTGGCTAGAAAGCTGCCTGGAGGAGAAGGACCTGGGGGTATTGGTTGACAGCCGACTGAACATGAGCCAGCAGTGAGAGCAGCATGAGTGGTGAGACCGCTCCTTGAATCCTGTGCTCAGTTCTGGGCCCCTCACCACAAGAAGGATGTTGAGGCTCTGGAGCGTGTCTAGAGAAGAGTGATGAAACTGGTGAAGGGGCTGTTGAACAGATCTTATGAGGAACAGTTGAGAGAGCTGGGATTGTTTAGACTGGAGAAGAGGAGGCTGAGAGGAGACCTCATTGCTCTCTACAGCTACCTGAAAGGAGGTTGTAGAGAGAAGGGAGCTGGGCTCTTCTCCCAAGTGACAGGGGACAGGACAAGAGGGAATGGCCTCAAACTCCACCAGGGGAGGTTCAGGTTGAACATCAGAAAAAAAATTTCATGGAAAGGGTCATTGGGCACTGGAACAGGCTCCCATGGAGGTGGTTTAGTCACCATCCCTGGAGATGTTTAAAAGATGGGTGGATGAGGTGCTCAGGGCATTGTTTAGTGTTTGATAGGAATGGTTGCACTTGTTGATCCTGTGGGTCTTTTCCAACCTAGTGATTCTGTGATTCTATGATATTGCCCAGCTGGAAGACCAATTGCAGCTATTAAGAAAAAGCAAGTGCTTTTTCCTACCAGGTTATCAAAAAGCTTGAATGTGTGAAAGTGTGTTTTTAGTATGATTTTGATCTCATTAAATTTTTCAAACTAAAGGGAATGTAAATTTCATGGTAGCTTTTAAGGTCTCTGTAACTGAATCACATACATTAGAAGTCAAAAATAAGTGATTAGTTCAAAATCAATGTGTGTGAAGTTCTGCAAGTTTAAGTCACTACCTGACATTTGGATGCCACTGCACACTAAGAAGAAACGGGGGGAATTCTCCATTACCTGCCTAAAAAGGTGGCAGGAGTGCATATTGCACTGTTAAAATCTCTGTCTAGAGACAGTCAGAGGTTCATTCCACCTAACTGGTTCAGCTCAAAAAGTGCTGGTGTATATAACAGGGACAAACACCCCACAGATAGAAGCCTGTAAATCTTTGCAGTCTCAGAGGTCTTCACTCCGTGGGCTTGGCATTCATTGCACAGAGCTACACTGAGGTGTGTGAGGCACTGCTTGAGCAGGCGTGGGAACATGTGCATATTTCAGACAAATAGGATTTCAGAAAGACACCTTAGTTACCCATGTACATAAAATACACTTTTTTTTCTAAATACGAGGGTGAATACTTATGGACTATGTTTATATATTTTTTAAAAAAAACAACCCAAAAACCAGGATGGTTCTCAATTCTTCCTGAAATAAGCAAAACTGGAGGTGCTTCAATCTTTCATTAAACCTATTTATTTTTTTTCGCCGCACATATACATTGGTGGCATTAGCACTTATCAGACCCTTGCAAACAAGTATCTAGACATCACAAAACTAAAGTAAGTTTGATACAAAAGTCATGATCTTCACTTTGCAGACAAGGCAACTGACTCCAAGACATTAAGATCAAACTGTCAAACATGCTACTCTAAATCTGAACACCTGCAGACATACTTAATAACAAACAGGTGATGTAAGAGTTATCAGGACTGAAAACATCAAAATACTGCTTTAGGTCTGTGGAGATAGATATCTAAATCCGAAGACACTGTTTCAGTTCATGTTTAGTTTCCAAATATTTAAACCATGCCAAATAATATTTATTTATCTGAATGTGTTTATAGGCACTTTAAATTTGTTACTTTATAGAATTTTTTTTTCCATGACACAAAATTACCTTTTTCAGGAGATTTGCCTTTTGCTCCTTCTAGAAGAGGAGTTACTTCTGGGTTAACAAATTTCCATTTAATAATGCGTGAACTTTCCTCTTATGAAGGTAAATAGTTTTTCCATCACTTGTAGTTCAGTATTTCTGAAACCAGGTGTTAATTTTCAGGGGGATAGGAGGTTTCCAAACAGCTGCCAGGACTAATACAGCAGCCAGCAATAAATGCTGAATAAGCTTAGGTACAAAATCTATACCATCTGGTTTCAGTGGTCCCCAGCCAAAAAATGTGAGGCCAGTTCCTTTCATGTCCAGAAATCTTCCTGTTCACTGGGAACTGTGAAATGGATCTTACCTTTGCATTGCCTTTTAATTCACAACTCAGAGAAAGATGGAAATAGTGGTCTAAAGAAAACATTGCATAACTATAAAATGGGAAACTAAATAATACACTCAGGTTTCATAATAAGACAGATGAACACTATTTGACAAGCCAAGATCAAAGTCCTTGCTCAGCCTTACAGTAGTCCAGTATTTCAAGCTGCATTGACTTTCTCAAAGTCAATGATAGCTACCAGTGCTCAACACAGAAACAAAGTCCCTTGAATGAGTGGTGTCCCTAGACCAGTAAACCAAATGAAGCCCCTTAGATATGATTTAGGACCAAGGAAGTAAGGAATTAAATCCTTCTTGGTTACCAGAGGAAATACTTCTGGTTCCCTGGGTGTCTGAAGAGGTCAACCATGTTCTACAAAAAAAAAAAAAATTGTGTACCCAAAATTTTTATAAAAGGGTTAAGAGTGACTTTGTTCACAGCCATGAGTATGAAAGCATAGATATAGTTTGGGTCACTCTAGATATATCCACGGAGATCCAAGCAACAGGATTTCCTCTGAAGAATTGTGGAAAAGGAGTGCTTCCTTCAATTTTTAAAGTCTAAACCATTTCACCCTCTTTTGTCAGGCAGAAGTTTACTTTTATACATAATCCACAAGGTCACTTTCTTATCAAAGCCCTGATGATACTAAACTGTTGTACCATCCAAAGAGTCATTAATATCTCTTTAGCTTTTTATGTCTGGGTTATATATATCTAAAATTGCATATCATGAGAAATGACGCAAGCCTATTTTTCCTTTACTATGATCACTGCTTTCAGCACACCGATTAAATCATTGCTCTAATAGGATGATTTTGAGAGGACTGCCATGTTATGGTATTTGGCTAGAACAAACTATAGCGATTCCCTAGTTCATAGGCACTATCACAATGCAGATAAAAGAGCAATAATAATAATGCTGTTGCATTCCTGGTAACTGTGGGTTTGTCTGCAGTGTTGCATAGCTAGATTGCCCTGAGCTCCATAGAGCGAGTTAGAATAGGTCTATAATCTCATCTAGCACCAGGTTTAACTGGAGACACTTCTAAAAATAGGCAGGTAAGTGCAGATCAGACTAAAAAGTAGACTTTTAACAGCCTAATGTTTTCTCTCAGCACCAGTCTCCAGAAGACTTAATGTTCATAGGATTAATTCTGACTCCTTTGTGGCTAGTAGTCAAAGGATGTTTTGTACCTGTCTTTAAAGTAGCGATCCTTCTGATCTATCACATTCTATCTGTGATAGCATTTGATCATAGATTCCAGCTGGAGGGCATTCTGATTTAACAATGTCACAGAACTATACTATTTTATAACACTCTGTGAATAATCATTTCAGTGAAGGCAGTGATTTTGCTGTGTTCATGCCCTGTTCCAATAGTGCTAGTATAAATCCCAAAATAGCACTCAATGTACTTTAAGAGAGAACTTTAGTTACCTTAAAAAAAATTCAAAGGCTGTGGTCCAAAGTTCCACTTATCTCTGAATGTATGATAAATTGTTGATCCACAGATAAAGAAGAGTCTTCTGTATTGCATCCATGAAGCATCTGTAAGTGATAACTTAGGCAACTGTACTGCACTGCTATTTTTCAAAAGGACAACAAAACACACATCAAAATACTGACCAGTCACTGGATAACTGAGCATTATATTCCAGAGCAGTGTTTCCTCACTCTGGAAGCTGTAAACTCTGCACATAAAAAATGGGACTAGTACATAGACCACAAAACCACTTAACAGAAATGCTGCAAAGTTCAACTAGATCCAACTGGCTTTCCAGTTACTAATTAATGTATTTATTAGGATCTTCCTGTCTGACTATTTCTGATGTTATGAAAGGTTCAACAATAATACCAAAAGGTTAAATAATACCAAAAAAAGGATCTTTATTTCACATTATCTGATCTAGTTCCCAAAATTCACAAATCACTTTTAATACCAAAAATATTTAAAGTAAAGCAAGTACACACACAGCCACTATCCAAGAAGAAACAGCAGAAATTTTATCACTTACTCTTCTTCAGTGTTAACAGCCAGAGGGAATAAACTCTGGAAGTCAATTTTCTTATACAGAAACTTGATGTGGGTAGTTGCTTGATGTGTTCAGCTTCTGTATGGCCCAAATTCAACAAGACACTTAGAACTATGGCTGACTTTATTCATGTGGGTATTTAGGTATGTGCTTAAGTACCTTTCTGAACTGGAGCTTGTGTTAGATCATAAGTATTTACTAGGTCAGGCATCCAGAGTAAAAATTTTTGGTTTTCCTGGTTACACTGAAGGTAAGTGCAATCACACAAAACATTTGGAAGTGCCTGCAAATTAATTTTTCAAGTGATGTTACCTAAGATAATGAAGAATACATTCCTGTTCTGTTGAAGGAACGTATTCATCTGCCCTTTCAGTACAGACCCTGCAGAGACTGCTGAAAGGATTTATGTGGGTCAGGCTTCAAATGTACAAGATAATAGAGTGCCATTTTATTTCAATATTCAAGCTGCCACAGTATCCAGCAATTGCAGCCAGTCTTATGCAGTATTGTATTAGGTGCCCTAGAGAATCATGAGGCCTCTGCGCCAAGTAATTTACATTCTTAAGAAGCATTGTATGCCAGAGTTCAGTAATCAGAGAGCCATACATTTGCCCCAATGAAACACCTACCAAGAAAAATCAATAGGCAGATAATTTAGAAAGGGAAAATTAAGTGTATGACTGTTTTTTACTTCTTTGAACTCTGGCTATTAGCCAGACATTAACCTATTTAACACACAAGTGAATAAGTTCAGTGATTCTAAGCACTAAAGAAGTATCACTGAGCAAAATTTTCTGTTTTCTTGGAAGAGAAGATTATGCTGTAGTCTACTTATCAGTCCCCTGTTACTGTTAAGGTTGTGGTAGTGGGAAGACTATGGGGTGGCTCTTGTGAGATGCAGCTAGAAGCTTTACCTGTGTCTAGTAGAGCCAATGCTAGTGGGCTCCAAGATGGACCTGCCCCTGGCCAAGGACAAGCCTGTCAGTGATGGTGGTAGATAACGTATTTAAAAAGGAGAAAAAAAACCCTGCACAACAGTTACCAGAAGAGAGGAGTGAGAATATTGAAAGCAAGAACTATGTCAACAAAAGAAGGAGGAGGAAGGTGCCAGAGCAGAGACTTTTACGTAGCCTGTGTTGAAGACTGTGGTGAAGTAGGAGGCCCGTGGTGGAGCAGATATCTATGTTCAGCCCATGGAGGACTCCACACAAGTGCAGGTGAATGTGCCCAAAGGAGGTTGTGACTCCATGGGAAACCCACACATGAGCTGGCAGGACCTTTGACCCCATAGAGAATAGAGCTCACACTGGAGCAGGTGTGCTGGCAGGACTTGTGACCCTTTGGGAGACTCATGCTGGAGCATTTAGTGTAGTACTGTCTCCCAAGGGAAGGACTCACATTGGAGAAATTTGTGGAGGACTACCTTCCATGGGAGTGACCAGACACTGGAGCAGAAGAGTGCGAGGAGGAAGGAGCAACAGAAACAATGATAAACTGACTACAAACCCCCTAGCCTGTCCCCCTGCACCACTTGGTGGGGGAGGAGGTAGAGCATTCAGGAGTAAAGTTGAGCCCAGAAACAAGGGAGGAGTGAAGAGAAGGTATGCTTTTAAGATTTAGTTTTATTTCTCATTACCCTGATTTGATTGCAATAAATTAAATTAGTTTCCCTGAGTTGAGTCTGGTTTTGCCTGTGAAAGTAATTGGTGAATGATTTCTCCTTGCTTTTATCTTGACCCACAAGGCTTTCATTATATTTTTGCCCCCCTGTCCAGCTCAGGAGGAGGAGTAATAGAAGGGCTTGGTGTGCACCTGGCATCCAACCAAGGTCAACCCACTGCAAGGTCTAACCAATCTATGCTTATAGATGAGCTGTCAGTGCATCCACGACTATAACAGAACCTGAGCACATGAGAAAGAAAGACTAGGCAATATGAGAGGGTAGTGCACTTCCCAAAGAGAGCAGGACAGAACCCAGGACACAATTCTTCATGGAACCAGGTTTCACCATTTCCATTGCCCACTTATGTCATAATAATCTTCTTCGTCTTGCTTTCCTTCAGCTGTAATCAATAGAAGCATCAACATAAAGACTTAAATAATTTGGTTTTTTTCCAGGGCAAATTATTTGGGAACTGATTGTTTCTAAGTAATTCAGCAAGGCTGAACGTTGGTCTTGTGAGGTGTTGTGATGTGATTTTCTGGAACCACCCTCCCCCAAATGTGTTGATATTAACTTTGTGAAATGAAATGTCACTCCTCTGAATTTCATTCCATCTTTCTGTAAAATTTGATTGAAAGTGTCAGTTCATATTATAAAATTTATTCATGTCTTAGCAGCATGAAAATTCTTTGCTGTTTGTAAAAAAACACAGATACATTGTCATTAATTTTAACAGTGCTTAGGTACTGTTAGCATTTACAAAAAGAATTAGTGGAGGCTATTTGAGTTTTATTTCTTTTTTAGTGTAATTTGGATATGTTGCTGAAAAAGGGGAAATCATCATTAAGTTAGCAAAGGTCCGGCTTTACATCTCAGATGTCTGCACTGTGGTTTATTCCACTGATGGAATCTGCATTTATTTTGAACTCTAAGACTAGTATAAGCTGTGAACATCTCTTGAGGAGATGGAACACACAGCAATAAAATGACAGAACGCAAAAAGAATGAGGCGGAAAACTAGGCCAGAAGATTGAAATCAGGATGGATTTAAATCACTCTTTGCTCTTCTATTCATCTTGGTTTTCTGATAAACTATGAAGCAGAATGAAGTTAAGGAGACTTGATATACTGCATGTTAAGTCTTTGTTGTTATAAGGTGAACTCCCTTACTCCAGCTTGCTCTCCTTCTCTCCCACACTTGTTGTTTTAATACAGAGGAAAGTTCAACTCCCTCTGTTTAACTCCAGTACCTCTTAATGAGGGAACTGTAACACTATCCAGTCGTTTCACTGCACAGTGATCAGAATTTCATTGCTTTCCACAACTTCACTTATGTCAGAAAGGATGGTTAAAATTCACTCAAGTCCTGAAAACCCCCTGTTGAGTTAAATGGGTCACATCTTAGCTACAGGAGGATTTTTTGTTTGTTTGGTCTGTTTTCTTAAACGGTCAAAGGGTGAGAAGTATTATTTGCAAAAACTCTTTCACATACTTGGTTCTTAGGATGATGGTATCGGTAAGATGATTTACATATATAGTTAAAAGAGACACAAGCAATAGAACTTCACATACCATTAAAAAAGGGACATCATTTACCAAAGATGCAGCCTGATCATACAAAATGGATCCTTTGGCCTATTGTGGTTAAGAAAATCACTTGGAGCATCCTAATAGTTTACCTTTAACAGTTTGACATTTTCACATCTACAAATGGATAAAAATCAGAACAGAAGGCTCAAGGACACTAAATTCGGATTACAGGAAGCAATGTTATTTATGGGCAGCAGCACTTGAACCACCATTTCTGAAGCCTTCAGGACAAGCCTCATTGAAGGCTCACATGCACGTCATATGCTCACTGCAATTGCTACCAGAGGAACAATACAAGCAAACACTTGTAGGCACTTGGCTTATGCTTGCCTAGCAAGGTTGTACCTTTCAAGAGTTCTTAGATCTGCTGGTTTGGTTTTTTTCTAGTATCTTGCTTCAATTAAGCTGAAAACTAGACAGAAGAGAAACTTCTCAATTACCTCTGAAGTGATAACACAATGGATATTTTAGTGTGTATGTAGAATCAACACAAGGAGGTGACCTGTAAGTAGTGGTGGCTTTATGTCAGTGAAACATTAATTATCCAGAGAAAATATAAATTACTTATAAGCAACAGCCCTAGAACAAAAAAAAATCAATTATATTTCTTAATGGTGGCTCATTTAAAGATCATTTAAAGGAATGCGGAATCACTGAGTACACTAGTATTCTTTATTCTGGAAAAGAAACAACCAGAACCAAAATTCAAGAGTTTACAGAATCATGAGTGGCAAGTAGATGAATAGGGATCAGCTGCTCAATATCTTCTCTGATGCAAACCCAGGCATTAAGTGAAGACTGTAAATCCTGATCCAAACAAATGTGAGAGCATAGTTCTTCGTGTGCTGTGGACAGAAGCAGATGGGGTACACAGGCAGGCTTGAAGGGTCACCGGTCTAGTTAATGGAAATAAAATCCATTACAAGTTACTAAAAACATAGAAACTACACCTAATTGAGGAAATCCCTTATCTAGAGGTAGCATAAAACTAGGATTCCTCAGGGCATATTCATATTTGTTTGCTCAGTTCTTGGTATTCACTAGGCATCTGGTTATGACCACTGTCCTCACTGAATATCCCTTTATAAACAGACTTCATTTCATGCCTAATGCCAACTACCCAACCAGCGTAAAGAAAAAAATCAGTGAAAAATTAGAGTCATCAAAAAGGAAGAGATACAAAGGGTGAAAAGAAGGAAAAGTATAGAATGATAGAATCACAGAACAACCAGGTTTGAAGAGACCCACTGGATCATTGAGTCCAACTGTTCCTATCAAACACTAAACCATGCCCCTCAGCACCTTGTCCACCCATGCCTTAAACACCTCCAGGGAAGGTAAATCAACCAGCTCCCTGGACTGCCTGTTCCAGTGCCCAATGACTCTTTCTGTGAAAAGAAATGTCTAGCCTAAATCTCTCCTGGCTGAGCTTTAGGCCATTCCCTCTTGTCCTGTCCCCTGTCACTTGGGAGAAGAGGCCAGCACCCTCCTCTCTATAACCTCCTTTCAGGTAGTTATAGAGAGCAATGAGGTCTCCTCTCAGCCTCCTCTTCTCCAGGCTAAACACCCTTAGCTCTCTCAGCCATTCCTCATAAAGCCTGTTCTCTAACCCCTTCATTGCTCTGTACATGCAGACATGGCAGGGGCAAGACAAAACAGCTCCAAGAAGTACATGCCAACAGCATCACCACTCCTTCAAGGCATCCAGCTCAAGGTACCCAAGGAAATAATTGGTATTGCTCAGTGGTGCTCTTCCTAAATAGAAGGGGCAGAACAAGGGAACACAGGCTAGTTTTGCACTCACCTGATCCTATCAACTTGACAATAAGGTCTTGTGGCTTTATGGGTCCTCAGAGGAGGAGGATATAAATAAGAAGCTGAAGGGAGAAAGGTAGCCACAAGCTCAATGACTGAAGGACTGCAAGATTGTGCACTCAGTGTGCGTGTATGCCAGAACCCCACTCGTTGCAAGTTAGGGACCTTATGAACCACTTTCTGCAACACTAATCAACATCCCTATGCTAGCTCCATCTTCTCCCTGAATACAGTGTGATCTGCATTTATTCTCTACTTTAGTATTTAGCAGCAATTCTTCTGACTGAAAAATGTAAGCACTGAGTGAGGCCAGACTATGATGGGTTTCAGACTTTATGGACAGGCTGTCCATCATCCATCCCAGTTCTGGTTCTCTTGGCACATTTCTCTCTCCACATCTCAAACCTTCTGAAAGGAGTGAAGGTTGTGGTATTCGTGGCTAATGATGTCTGTATGCAAGAGAGGAAGAGGTGGTACTCATAGCACAGCACACAATGCTGATATGCAGCAGGTACAAGACTTGTCCTTTCAAATAGCCGAGACTTAAGCAGTTCAGAAACATGTAAAATATTTTATTTGGTTAAGAGGCATTCTTTGGTGTGAATAGCACTGGCAATGTCAACGTAGCCTATAAGTAAAAAGAAAAATGTAGCAATGTGGTTCTAGCACCTCAGAGTTCAAAACTCAACTTTCAGACAAGGTAGATGGAATAATTGCATGGCAGATAATTAAAGTGAGTCTAAACAGTGCCCTCCAAAGAGCCAATGCTTTTGTCACTTCCCTCAAATACAAGTTCTTCTATATCATTACCTTAGTTAAATGTGGTAAGGAAGAAAAACGCAGCACTTGTGCAATCCGTCTGAGAGAACTTGGAATTCTGGGTGTGTTCAGGGTAAAAATTATGAATTGCTCTCAGGGGAAACCAGCTGCATACTGAAAGTATCGATGGCTTATTATGTGCAGATATTAAAAAATTGTTTAAAGTCATTTTTTGACTTTGGATATGGTCGGTGTTATACAGATTTAAGACCCCCAAAGCAACAGGGTCTTAGGCCAGGGCTGGTTGTGCTTTCAAAGGCAGTGTGATGTAAGATAGGAAACTTTAGCACATACACGGTGTGCTGAATTTTCAAATGCAGCGTAAACATTGGCTAACCTATTTTCAGAATGGGAGAGCAATGCTGCACAATAGCTTATATCCAGCTATCTCCAAGAGCAAGGCTACACTGCTTGTCAGGGCCCTGTGCACAACATCTTTCCCCCCCTCTTTGCTAAGGCCTGGATGCCTGGCCAGCTTTTGAGAAAACTGAATGGCCGTGAGCCAGAGAGACATGTGGAAGGAGCTGTGAGAAGCAGATTTCTACCCTTCTTTCCTCAGGAGCTGCTTTTAAGCATGGACCCTCAAGTTTGATTTCTGTCTAAGGGGCATTTGCAGCTGTGCCTATGCCTGAACATTTCCAGCTGTCTTGATTTCCTAGCTTGACTTTGAGTCTGCCTCCTCACTATGGAACTTTCAGGTGATCTGAACTCAGCTGACCCTGTCACTGGACCTCACTGACCCCAGTATAGCCTGGGGAACCATCCTGTGTCTGACTGCAGCATCAGCTTTGTAGCTCCCATGGACAGGCAGGCAGTATGAAAGGTTGACACCAGGTGATCTTGGAGACCATCCCAACAGGTGGCATCCCACAGCCTTGATCTTACCATCTGGTTTGCCCACGTAGGCTGTCCATGAGCCACTTGGGAGGAAACAGGGAACATGCCATTAGCATGGTTTCATGTCAAATGTTGTATATACATAGGCAAAGTGATATGCAAACCTAAGTGAAGAGAGCTAAGTCTGTTCAAATATCAGATACCATAATTCGTCTTGATTAGGCTGGGATGATTCAACAGCTGTAACCATTTAGGCTACAATTCAGAAAGGCAAATAATCTAACGCTAGCAGGGAATTGCTAAGGAAAGGGAGGAACTGAAAAGAAAATATATCAAAATTTCAAACTTCTTCCTGGAAACAGAATTCTAAAACTACATTAAAATGCTTATTCTGAATATATCAAAATATAACTCAGTTATACCAAAAAAATTGCTTCTGATTTGTGGAGGAGAATTGAGAGCACCCAAGATGGTTGCAATGTAAACAAAAATTAGGCCCAAGGAAAGTAGTGAAGAAAGATATTATCCAGCAGTACCTTATTATGAAGACATCTCAAATTTAGTGGACACCTCTATTATGTCTTTTCATGGTCTTAAAATTTCCTGAGTGCCTGAACATCCACAGCAGGGCCTCAGCTGAGAAGCACACTCTTACTGATGCTCCACCATGATCCAGAGATAAAGATGTCCATCTACAGCTGCAGCCCATTATAGTTTGCTTCAAACACATGTAGAGCTTTGAGGTCAACACATAGTATGGACAAACCAGCTTCCATATCTGCAGTACTGATTTTGGCTAGGATAGATTTAATTTTCTTCCTAGCTGCTGATATAGTGCAGTGGTTTAGATTTGATATGAGAATAATGTTGGTAACATAGTGATGTTTTAGTTGTTGCTAAGCAATGCTTATTCTAATTCAAGGACTTTTCATTTTTCTCATGCTCTGCCAGCGAGGGGGCTGAGGTACACAAGAACTGAAGAAACGGTAAGGCTGGGACAGCTGACCCAAACTGGTCAAAGGAATATTCTGTACCATATGACATCATGCTCACTGTATAAACTGGGGGAGCTGACTGGGCAGTGGTGAGCAGGTGGTGAGCAACTGCATTGTGCATCACTTGTTTTGTTTGTTTTGCTACTATTATTTTTTTCCTTCCTCTTCTGTCCAATCAAATTGTCTTTATCTCAACTCATGAGTTTTGCTTTTGTTTATTCTCTCCCCCATCCCACTGGGGGTGAGTGAACAACTAGCTGTGTGGTGTTCAGCTGCCTGCTGGGTTAAACCACAACATCTGCCCAGTGCTGGCTGCAGCCTTTCCTCTAGGAGCACAGTCCGAGTACAGAAAAGAGCAAAAAATTAACATGGCCTGGAGGACTGTAACTCTGCAGGTGAAGAAGAAGACATGAGCATGATTCTTACTGGAAAGGGTGAGATGGGTCAACACTCCTTTGTGAGCTTTCTATTAAAAGAACCAGAAGAAGGCGCAGCTCATCCAACAAGTCAAATTGTGGATAGGACATGGAGCCTCATCTCCACTGACTAGCCATTTCTGCTGATATGGTTTCTCAAACCCCCTGACATTCCAGCCTTATAATCCCTGCAGTGAGAGGAAGGGAAAGAGTCCTGAGGTCTAATAAGACTGAACCTGGATATGTAGCATGCTGTGAATATACTATTAGTTTCCTTCAGTATATTTTTCACCATCTAGTGTTGTTGTAATGCAGCCAAGTCACTGAAATAATATTAGGATTTACTTAGGCCTTCAGTGTGTAGTGCCCTTTTGAACTACTTACTAATCACTATGAAAAAAAAAAAAACAATGGGTCAGGTAGTGTCTTTCTCCTCCTTCAGCTCAAAAGATTAATCACTTGTCTTCAATAAAGACCAGAAGAAGAGGTTTATGTAGCTCTGGGTTGCAACTGGTATGGAACTTTTCCTAGAGCAGCAAAGACATCAGTAACTGTGGTATAGTGTTAAGATGCATCATCACTAAGTGAGGATGTACTGATGAGATCAATGTATGAGCAGAAGCAGCTAGGTCTTCTTTCATCCAGTTTGTTCTTATAAATTGTTTACTATTGTTGAAGGAAACAGGTTTTCAAAAAAGCTCTCTTTTAAAACATTTTCTGTCAAAGGCAAAGTGAGTAGTCTTGGGAGGCAATTTGATATTAGCTGCATTTCCTGCAAGATGCTATTTTTAATGTTGAACACCTGCTTGCATACAGTCAAAAAGAGTAGTAGGGCTCGACCTCCAAATTGTTCGTGTTTGGCATGAATTGCTGTGTGCAAATGCAATGGCTATCTTCACGTGGTTTCCTGGCTACCCTGTACAATCATTTAATTTTTTTTAATCATGTGATTTCCAATGGGTAGTGCAATATCAATGTGTTGACATCAATATATAGTTATATTAAATCTCTGTGTTTTATGTTAGAATAGATGTATAGCTGCTGGCTCCAGATATCTTCCCACCAGGAAAAAATTCCCAGCCTCAGAAACTGAGCAGATATGTAATGCAGTGTTAAAGTGGTACATTTTAAAGGGAGGTAGTCATCTTAAAATTTAAATTAGCCAGAAGGAAAAGAGTTGTTGAAGACTAGGTGAAACTACTTAGATTATTTCTTTCATGTTTAAGAAGCTACAAGAAAATTCAGCAGAATGAACTTGTGATATACCTATGACTGTACTGGTACACCTGGGAGAAGAATCAAGTAAGAGCTCCACAGTGGTCACACATGTAGATTGCATTTTATACCTTCTTACAAAAAGTGACTTTCTTCATAAATTGTATTCTTAAAAACTGAGCATAATCTGATATATGTAGACAGAAAAAATAAGATGTGACACCAATAGAAACTATTTAAAAAAAAAACCTCCAAACTTGTACTGTTTCAATATCAGCAGAGAGATTTAAACAAAGGTGCATCTTACTTTCTTGAGGTTATTATAGAGCTGATACTACCCAGACAGTGTAAAAATACAGCTGAAATAAACTGGCAGATTGTACTTCGAGTATATATTCAAGAGAAGTCATTCAAGTAGTGCTGACCAATTCAGTATAACACAAACTCAGAGAGACTGTTCTGGACCTGAGCTGGCTCTGACTGAGCTAGGTTTGATGTTTCTGCATAAGTTTCATAGTTAATGCACATCCTGAGATTCCACTTTTGGATAATTAAAAACTGAATGCATCTATCATATACTAGGGAAACAAAAAAGCAAGATTCTAAATTCTGAATAATCTGGCTACAACAGACAAACTTTAAGGGGTCAGAGGATAGCTGAGGTTGGGAGTAGCTTCTCACAGTTGTCTCCTCCTAGATCTCCTAGACTGTTTCCTCCACTGTATTGTATGTCCTGCAGATATCTGTTAGATTCGAGTCCCCCAGGAAGAGAAGGGCTAGTGATCGTGAGGCTCCTCCTAGCTGTTTATAGACTAATTCATTTGTATCTTCATCCTGGTTGGATAGTCTGTAACAGACTTCCACCATGATATGTGCCTTGTTTGTCCTTCCTCCTTATTCTTACCCATAATCACTCAATCCTACCATCACCATCATTAAGCTCTAGACAATCAAAGGACTCCCTAATGAACAGATCTAACTCACTGCCTCTGCTTCATTGCCTCTCCCTTCTGAAGAGGTTAGAGCCACCCATTGCAGTACTCCAGTTGTGAGAGTTACCACATCATGTTTCCATGATGGCAGCTACATGATAGTTTTCCTATTGTACAGTGGCTTCAAGCTCGTCTTGTTTGTTGCCCATGTTGCATGCATTACCACAGAAAATAAAAGCTTGGCTCTGTCATCTTTGTAAGTCTGTTTCTACTGCTATTAGGTCACGCTTTAGTCTTCTCTTTGGCAGCAAGAAACAAGCCCAGTTCCCTCAGACTCACTCAGAAGTGAAGTGTTCTGGGTTCTCAGCCAGATTGGTAGCCCCTCAAGTCTCTCTCCACTTTCTGCCTCCAGAACTTGGCCCAAAACTAGACTTTGTTTCCCAGGTGTAGCCTCCCAAGTGTCAAGTAAAGGATAGTTATAACGTCCCTTGATCGACTAGCTGTGCTGCTCTTAATGTACTCCAATATGCAGTTTGTTTTATTCATTCATATTTTCTTCAATTAAATCCTGCACTTGCTCTAGAACATAAACACCTCGCCATTTTTTAAATTAATCAGTATGTATAGCGATGTAGTTAACCTATGCTGCTCGTGAAAGACATACACCCAAGCCCACTGTTTCATGTTCCAGTGGCAAACCAATTGATCACGATTGATTAAGTTCACAGAAAATAATATAATAGTACAATCAAACTGAGCATTAGTGAGCTAATTTGATACTTGGCACACCTTTAGAGTTTACAGTGACTTATTCTGCTGGTCCATGTGATGGGTCAGAGCAGACTTCTGCTGTAAGAATGGAGCTCATCTGGAAGTCCAAGATCAATCTTTCTTAGTGAAGGAGATTAGGCAGTAGCACAAGTTCCAGAATTGGTGTGTGGTGTATGCACAACCTGTTTATCTTCAGAAAAGTACTTCAAAACCAAAGTATGACTTTTAGAGGTATTTCCACATCCACCCACCCTTTCAAAAACTCCCATTCAAAACCAAAAGCTTCCACTTTGGCCTAGATGAGAGATCTTGGCTGAAGGCCCAGAAGTCCTTGCAGACTGCCTCAACCAGACTTGGGTGGACCCTGCAATGAGATAGTCTCTCTCATTTCATTGTAAAAGCAATGATTTAAAGATAAGCAGTGAAAAGAAGAAAAATGAAGAGGAATTTTATTCAAGCTGACTGTTGGGAACCTCAAGAAAGGGTAAGGATTGGGGAATGAAAAAATGAACATTACATTTTAGTGTAATGAAAAAGGAGTAAGCAGACAAAATGATATTTTATTTAAATACTAAGCATCCTCTGCAAGGCATTTAACAGCTTTTACTCCCAGTAGCTTCAGTGGGAGAGGTACTCCCTCCTTCTTCAGTAAAACCATGAGCTATCTGAAACACTTAGCTCATGCTAAATGATCATATGCCAAGTATTGCAATAATAGCTGATCTTAGTGCCTGAATGGTGTTACACTACAAGCAATATTGGAAATAAGTAAGTGTTTAAAAATACTTGTGCTCTTAAGGACATGTTTGTGCAAGTCCCTGATGCCTTGAGCACTGTTTCAGAAAACACTGCTACCCAATGGCATCTGTTCCCTTGACTGCCACCATGGACATTGAACCAGAAACTTCAGAAGCATCTTCAATACTGTAGTGTGACCCAAGGGATGCAGAGAAAGTATTCTTCTAAAGAAAGGATACAGAGAAGGCCCTGGAGCTTATGCCTATCAGAGGGTTACAGTCAGGGAGCAGCAAGAACAGAGTTGTCCCATAAAGGAGGACAAGCCAGCAACCAAGGGTGACCCCAGCCCAGGCTATGTGGTCTTCTGATTACTTGATTTTGTGTCACTCTTGGGGAGCAACATGTTCTTGGGGTGCAAATTGTTTTCCCAGAGCAGAAATAGCTGTTGGTTGGCAGCAGGGGTCCTCTAGCCCCAATGGGGTGTTAGCTAATGGCTCACATGTGATTCAACATCCCTGGAGGTATTTAAAAGACGGGTGGATGAGGTGCTTGAGGCCATGGTTTAGTGGTTGATAGGAATGGTTGGACTCAGTGATCCTGGAGTTCTTTTCCAGCCTGGTGATTCTGTGATTCTACATATTCACCAAAAAGACACCATCTCACACAGGCAGAGCCAGAGGCTGCCACAGGGACTAGCAACACGCCCCAAAACAAGTGATGAATCAGGGCCAGGGTTGACCTAGGGGCTCCAGTCAGGAGCAAAAAGAAATAAAACCAGAGATGAGGCTGGAGATAAGCTGTGACGTGTTATTGAGGGGTCCATCTAGGATACAGCCTAACTTCACAGTAGATCAAAGATCCATTGGGGAGATCGGGCTGGAAACAGGTACACCAACAACATAGCTCAGGAAGGGACCAGGTGCCCATCTTGACCTTATAGAGAGTCCCTGTGCAGAGGAAGTGTGTATGTGACTGTCCCAAGTGAGGCCAGTTGGAACCATCAAACTTTAAGGCACTGACAGGTACCTCACATGGCCCTTATTTCAGTATGAAGTATTTCACCATCTTATAGAAAGATATCACATGAAAGAGCAAGCTGGAAGTATAGCAAACGAATCAGGAAGAACAAGCCATCAACCTGGCTGTCCCTGGCTCTCCTTGTTCATAAGGACTAAGTGCATGGGCCCAGAGAAACCAAATCCCATTTGCAAAAAATCATTAAACGTTGTACTGAGACCAGCTGATATTAGTAAGGCCTCACAATCCCTGTTGTCGACAGCTCATTCACATAATTCATGGCTGCCTCCAATTATCTGTGGGAGATTTGCAAGCCGGACTCTCATCCTGTGAAGGAGGTTCCACATGGGCAGGCACTTAATGAACAGATTGGATTATAAACACTAGCTAATCTTTTCCACATGTACACCTGAAGAATATCACAAGTGACAGCTGTTTAAATTTCCAAGGAAATTAATGATTCCTAAAGAGGCAAGGCTTATCAAGGCTTTGACTGGGCCTGATAACAGACAACCACCAAGGGGCAAATTGTTTATAATAGTCTATAAGTGCCTCATTCTATGGGTTCATCTTGGAGACTTTTATTGACATGGTCCCTTTTATTAATGTTTGTCCTGGCAAAGACTAGAACAGCTTTGTTCAATCTGCTGATGATATTAGGCTACTAAGACCTCTAATGAGCATCTCGTATCTTCAGGTCACAGTCAGTTTAAAATGATTGGTGCTGGGGCCAGGATACCATGTGCTGAGCTGAACCCTATGAGATGGCTACATTGTGCCTGCCCCATGCAGAGCTTACACCATTGCAGGGCCCATCTGTGAGGCTGTTAAAACATTAACTCATGTGCAGTGGGTCATTTGCTGTATTCGCTGTCTTAAAATTCAGAAGTGGGAGAGGGGTGGTGGGAAGAGGGTAATCCAGGTTTACCATGAGACTATAATCAACCTTTCATAAGAGACCACACGTGGAAAAAGAAACCCCCTCCCTCTGTCCACTTTTGCAGAAAGCTGTATTTTTATAATAAGACGCAAAACCTCTGTCAGTTGTCCTAATGTTCCTCCTTCCCCATGAAGCATGTGGCAAGACATGTTCTCATGTCTGAGCGGACTTTTAAGAATCTGGTACAATTTCAAGGGAGACATTGTGAAAAAGAAAATATTCACACTGACCTGTGAAAGTGGCAGAATGGAAAGATCTATGTTAAACTTGGGCATCAAGAAAAAGAAACCAGCTACAGCAAGTCATTCTCCTCAAGCTACAAGTAATGCAAATCTCATGCATTATGGGTAGCTATAGGATTGTTTTAAAGTTCAACTTCTCTTCTTGGTCAATGAATCTTTCACGAAGGAGCACAGAATTAATTTAAATTCAAGACTACAGGCAAAACAAAATGCTCACAAAGAGTTTATAAATGTTTTCTTCCATGAGAATAACTGTGATCCATCACTGCTCAAGTGTTTGGCTGCAACAAGGGACCTATTCCTCCTGCCACATTGGTTTAAACCAGAATTGGTTTAGTTGAAACAAATGGATGAAGTTGATGGTTAAAGTCAGGCTAAAGCTGGTGGAACTGGAAGGAGTCTGGCTTGTGTTTTATCTGAACCCATGCCGTCTGACCCATTGCACTCAATTAAGCCCATTTTGCATGTATGTCATATATTCTGCAAATCAGCTCTTTCTCAGTTTATATTCATATAATTACACTGATGTAACTCTGCTTGGTGAAGGTCTGGCCTGGTATTTGTGACTTTAAGTTCTGTCATTTATCATAAAAATTAGTTGGGGGCTTCTGTTAAAGAATATTGGAGCCTTCAATGACTGGATAAACCATTTCTGTATAGGTTATTTCTTGTGCCTGTGCTGACTAGCAGAGCATTTTCCCCAAGAATAAATATAAAAAGAAAACTAAACCACTGACCTTACGATTAGATTAATTAATAAATGGATATTTTACAATACAGCTTTCAGGCAAAATATGATCTATGTCCTCCCAGCACACGCACACTTACACACACATACATCATTTTGTCAATTTTATTTTGGACATTGCATGACTGGGCTTTTTCTTCAGATGCTGAATATCTCCTACAGCAAATATTCTATTATAACCATAGCAATGTGGTACCACATTAGGAAAGGAAGTCAAGTTGTAGGGTGTCTGGAATCTTTGTTAGCTCTTACTCAAGCTAGTTTGCTGTCATGAGGGGAAGAAATCAAGAACAGGTAGCCTAAGCAGGAGATGTTACCAGCAGGTAATAGGATGGCCTAGGTCAGTGGGAAAGGTATGAGAGGGACCCTTGGCACTGCAAGCAAGGGAAGAAGAAATGAGGGAAAGGAGAATGATTTCCCTTCTCACAATGGCTCTGTGGCCTTACCACGATTATCAGAGGTGTATCAGTCCTGTCTTAATGCAACTAGTTTTAGAATATACATACACATACCCTCCTTCTGCTTTCAAGGATGACTGTTTAAGTGCTTATGCCTGGTTCTCAAAGTCAAATAGCTCTACTTGGTGAAAGTCCTCCCATGGCAGAAAAAAATGTAGTGACTCTTTCTCATGGATTCCATTGATCTAGAGAAAAAAGAAAAAAAAAGACAAAACAATACCCTTTTCTTACAGTATAAAAAAATTTGCTCAAATGGGTTGAGTACTTGCAAGACAATGTGCAACAGTGCCATCTGATGGGCTTTCTTAAAAGGGTAAACAAGGTGACAAAGTAGTCTGCAGGCCTCGCAAGCTCCCTTCAGTCCTAAGCAAAATGATGAGAGCTATACTTGATTTGATTTAAAGAAGGTGCCGTCCAATTAATTCTTATCTACATAACCTTCTTCTGTGAGCCTATATCAAACTACATTGTATAATAAGATGGTTTGGTTGGGTTTTCTTTTTATAAAAGTTATAGAGTTAAAATAATTTCCATGGTGAGTTGTTTCATTTAGTACTGTGGGATATCTTCATTGAGACAATACAGCAAATGAAATGTTCAAGTCACGTTATATGCAGTAATTACTGGCTAATGGACCCTCATTTCAAAGCAGGAATCAATAGAGGGGAGATGTGGGTCTAGAAGTTTCTCAAGAAAAGCTCATGTGCCACAGAGGCAGACTACACAGCTATGAAGGATGATAAAATGGAAAAGAAATATTATGTAATTGATCAGCATTTATATGTTGATATCTCTTTGACAATGTAAACAACTGTGGGTTTCGTGCTTGCAGAATACATTGCCCTTAAGTGGTTGCCAGAAATTTGTAGGACAAAGTTAACACAGGGATTTTTTTTTTAAATCTGATTGATTCTTCTCCAGGACCCCAGTCGAGTGACTTTGTTTTGAAGAATGAGATGTGTTCATTCCCTGTTAAAACAGACATAGAAATGAGGCTTCTCGAGTTTCAGTCATGATTTCTAACTGGTTCCTGTGGCTACTCATCACTAGACTGCTTTTCTGTAAGCCTCTTCTTTCCATAGTGCATTAAGTTATTTTAATGATGTCATTGATTTTGTAAAGGTCTTCTTAGATCAATTCCAAATGCAAAAGTGATTTTTAACTGATCTACATCTTCATTACAGCATTGAAGAAAAAGATAAAAAAAAAAATATATTATTTACCCAGGTCTGAATTCCCCTGAATATGCAGAAATAGACAGCAAAATTTATTTCATTTGCTACAGTGAAATAGTGAGAGTCATCCCAGGCCACAGAAATCAGTTCATGGCCCTGTAACGTAAACAGGTTTTATCAATGAGCCAAGACAAAACCGTAAATCATTAATCATACAATCTCTAAATAACACAAATTCAGGAAATATTTATATATTTTGGAAGGAAAAGACTTTTGAAACAGACCTGAACCATTTGGTAAGCAGGATTCAGATCAGTGTTATATTGTTTAGCATAGGTAAATGAAAAACTTGGGGAAAAGAGTATGTCTTTTTAGGACTCACTTTATCGGCAACAAGGAGTCTACTAAAAATGTAGGCAGATTAAGATAAGTAACTTGTTGAATAGTAACACAGTTTTTGGTGTTTGTTTTCAACTTCCTTCCTATCTTTTAACTTCTACAAATAAAAATCCCCACTTTTTTTTTCACACGGATCAATTAGTCTCAGAAAGCAAAAGAAAGAGTGGATCATTGTCACACACTTTTTTTTTCCAGAGCCTAAAAACTATAAGAAAAATTTTTCTTTTACTCTTGATTTTCTTTGGAGTTCTAAGTCCTGTCTAAGGAATAGTCAAGGAAGGAAGCCCTGTTCAACCATCTGTCTTAGCAGTGGATTAGGTGGATGAGGTGTGAAAAGCCAGGGTAGAAAAAAGGTTTGTCTTGAACCAGGAAAGGGTTGTGTCATTTATGGCTGTTTGGAGGCAGAGAAGGAAATGGTGAATGATGGCAGCAGCTAAGGGGTTGGGATTGGTGATCTAGCATCTCAGACATAAAGAAAGCATCATTGCCACTTTTGGAAAACTGAAATGAAATATGGAAACGCTATGGCTGAGACATCATATTATACTTGACATTTCCTGCATCTACTCACATCAGTTCTTGGTATTAACAATCAGTTCTGTGCCAACAGCTTTTACTAACCCTATTTCACAGGAAGGCTCACTTCATAACAGTACCTGGAGATGGTACTGGTACGGTGTATAGGTTGTATGGTTTACACATTGGCTCTTATTAAATCCAGGAGCTATTTTTCAGTAAAGGCATAAATTAAAAGTTCAGGTAACCAGGCTTTTCTTCCATGTGTATGTTATTTGTGCAATTTAATTATGCAACTCAAAAGGACCAAATCCAGATGTCCTCAGCTGACATAGCAGGAAGCTAAGAAACACCAACGCTTGCTGTGAGCAGAGCCACATTGCTGGAGCAGGACAGAGAGGTATAATGCATGGTTATCTGTTTTCAACCTCATGATATGAAGAATAAAAGAAAGCAAATATGCAGCCTCATATCTGTACTTTTATCTTCTTCTGTTATTGATTCCAAAATCCTCTGGGAGCCATTGCACCAGGAGTGGTTGATATTTAAATTTATATTTACTAGTTAATCTTCCGTCTGTTGTCTCCTTTGTCAATAAGCCTAGGCCTGGTTATAGGCAAAAAGGATATGCGAACTCCAGCTAGTAACATTGTAAGAGTGGCTCTAAACCTGCTAAATCAATAAAACCAGAGGCAAGGGCTCATAAATCTCTCTGTGTGTATAGCTGTCACGATCCAGCTCCTTCTGGGAGCCTGCATGTGGCCTCCAAATAGAGTTCCTGGCAGTTCATTCATCTTTCTGGTCTAGAGGTACATCTCTGATAACACAGATTTAATGGGGAAGACTTTGTAGTGGAATAACATAAGCTCTGTGTTTTCTTTCTTCCCTCTCACCAAAACACTAACATTCAGTTTCTCTCCTGTCCAAGTCAGATTAGCTTCCTATAACAGCACTCACCCATGACAATCTCCAGTATTTTCTTTCACGACAACCTGAGCTCCATGAAGTAGAACACTTGCTTTTGGAGCGAACTGCAATGGATACTGAAAGAACCTTGAGCATTTGCACTTAGAAAGAGGCAAAGCTGTGTATTTGTATTCTAGATTTCTGCCTGCATTTCTGAGTGTATATATGTGATCAAACACGAAAGTTCATCTATGAATTGGAACGATAATGTAATGTGCCCTGCATATGGAAAGGAACAGTTTCATTTACAGAGCATGAGTCACAGTGGTATCTGCAATCCTTTGGTTTTCTTAGCCAAGAAGAGAACAAACTTTATTATTTTTTTGTTTGTAAAGAATCAATATCTTTAGCAGTTTCTGAAGAGAAGTATTATACGTTGCACTTTATTAACACTGATTATTTAAGAGGAGCGTTAACATGAGTTTTTTTGTCATGTCTTTTTTTTTTAGCTTTTTTAGGCATAAATGCATTGTTTTGCTGCAAACTTAGTTCTACAGTTTCACGAGAGCATTCAAAACAGAGTATTATAAAAATGATGCAGAAGTGGAAAAAAAATAACACGGTTTCAAATGCATCAGAATCAAGAAATATGGCAAAGAGTCTTTAGAGTCAACAGATTCAGCTGCAAAAAAAGCTTTCCAGAAAGATAAGGCCATTAAAGTAAAGCTAAATTAAATCTTTACTTAGTAAGGGAGGTTTCCACCACAGCCTTTCTTTACAGACGGCTGAGTTTGATTCAAATTGCAGTGTCAGAAGAGATTTCTTAATAAAATTTATAAAATGAGAAGTAGGAAATCAGAAAGACCAGATGGTGTTCACTCGGGCTTTCTGAAAGAATGCACATACCAATGTGAAAATGTTATATGTAATATGTCACTTAAAATCAATCTCTTTCCTAGAGAAACAGAAAGCAACAAACGTGACACCATTTTTAAGCTGTCAGTGAAGATCTGGGGAACTATAGATCACTAAGTCTCACTTCCATATAGGGGAAACATGGAAACTATAATAAAATCTAGGATTAGTAGCCACATGGAAAGATTTGACTGAGTAAGGAAAAGCCAAAACTGTTTTTCTGGATGGAAGTCACAGCTCAAATATTAAACATTTCTACAAAGTAATTATTGAGTATGCAGACAGCTTCTGAAAAGTGTCTGTTCTGTGTTTCAGGCACAAGGAATAGAAGGGAAAACAAAAACTTCATTAAACCACTGTATGAATCCTTGCCGAGTGCTGCGAGCTGGTCTCACCATTGAATAACATAGCAGTCTTAAAAAATATACAGAGAAAGAACTCATGTTAGCACAGCAAAATTATGAAGAACGGACCACTATCTTCTGACATGGCAACATCACTGAGAGTCAAGCAGATTAATTTTATTCAAAAAAAGCAATTTCAGATAAGTGATATAGTGTCAGGATATATAAAAAAGTTATTGAACATACATGCAACCTTTAGAGATTAATAAATTGCCATCTGTTTCAGTATTTCATTTATACTTAAAACAGAGTCTTCAGAATAAAAAATGTCCCCAGGACCTCTTGAGCTGCAAACAGGAGATGACCTTTTGTAGCATAGCAGAAGGGCTACAGATAAATACAGTTACTAAATACCTTCCGTGAAAAGAACAGACAGCAACTTTTCTCCAAGTTCAGAGGGAATAAAATTCCAAAGGAAGGCTTTGAAGTTTGGAAGAGTTAAAACTCAATGAGAATGGTGGTTTAACCAGAAGTTTTATTTTGTGCTACTCATCACTTACTTCTAATATTTTCCTTCCCCTCCTTCAGGATTATCTTCTGCAAAATCAGGTTCTTGAAGACACAAGGAACTGCATGTGAGGATTTTGAGGGAGATGCAAAACCAGGGAACAAGGAATAGGAATGAGCTGATCCTTGTTAGTGCAAAGTAATTTATCCCATGTGTCAAAGAAAAATACTCACCTGCAGTATAGGTAGTATCTGGCCAACCCCAAAATTCCTAGGCCTATTTCTCCAGTATTAAAAGATCAGAACACTCATGAACATATTTTCTAAGATGCTGAAATCCTGTGAACAGTTTTCATGAAGCTTGAAATTATCCATAGCTGCCTGGGACATGGAATTATAGAACATGTGCTATTAAAAGGAATTGGATTTGTGACAATAACATATGTGTTTGCTTGTTCATTCCTTCAGTTTTTATTTGGATTTATGTACATGGATAAGTATCTGAATTGTCTAGGGGTATTTATTCTTAAAATGGTGTTATAATATGTATTTACAAATAATACTGTAATGAGCAATTTTAGAGCTTCAACCTGTCCTCCCTTTCCAGCATCTCCTCTGACTTCTTTTACAAGTGTATCCTTTAATCTATCCCAAGACTAGTGGCTATGCCAATTACTTTTTAAACAAACTTGCTTGTGGCAAACTTTTCAAAACCATAGGTATGTCTATGTCTAAGAAAAACATCATACACATGTAAGCATATAAACATCTTGCACATACACATACAAGCACACAAGCGCTCATAACACCACAGGTCACAGTACAACAATGTTCTTGTGCACCAGAAAGCACCTCCTTCTATACATTCTATTCCCCCTCACATCTACAGCAGTTAAGCGCACAAGAGGCGGGTGTCCCAGTAACATTTCTAAAACTTTCGCTTCACAGAAAGAGGCATTGCTGTGTGTTTTCCTAGCAAAAGGCAAAGCAAGTAGCCTCTCAACTTGATTAAAACCCTCTGACTTTTGGAATTTTGTGCTAAATTATATTTGCCATACAGGAAGGGTGTAGGAGGGAGGAAAAAAGTTAAAAAACTCCAGTCCTCTGTCAATTATCAAGTGTTTTAAATTTAGAGATTTTCCCATCAACCAGAAACTAAATCCACTTGTTTGTTGCCAGGGAAAATGGGTGAAGATGCCATTTCTAAAGTGTGTAAAGACTTTGTGGTTCATTGCACAATAATATTTGTTGAACTTTCGTGGCACGCTTTCAGAGGAAGCAAGACGGGTTTGTGTTAGTCATGATTTGCTAAATAGTACATCCTAATCCTTCCTAGTTTTTGTTTATTCATGCCTTGCTGTGGGATTTACAATGTTAGCTCATGGAAAGAAAATTAAAATCCCAGCAGATAAAGGAATGTAGCCTTCCAGTCCTGTGCTTGGAGGCAGGTTTGGAGATATCTGTTGGAAGGTCTCGCTTTACTGCTGACAGAGATCTATATTTACAGGGCATGGGGAAAAGGAGCAATAGGTGGTCTACTTCCCATGTGCAGGTGTGCAAGCCACAGGAGACCAAGTTCCATGTGTGAGATAATTTTGAAGTCAGTGGCACAGCCTGGGAAGGCAACATGGGGCAAGCTGCACCGTAAAAGCTCATCACACCCCAACCTGCTGTCTTGGACAGCACAAGCTGTAGTCAGGTTGAGACCATCTAGCTCTGGGCACCACAGGGAGATGTCATGGAGACAATGTCATGGAGGAGGGTGGCAGCTGTGCTAGAATTGTTCCCACCAGCTCTCCCTCCTGCCTCATGAGGCTGTTACAGAGATTGCTTTCATTCTCCATCTCTCTAGGCTGAGCTGACTGATTATGGAGCTCCTCTTGTTTTTTTCTCACTTGCTCTGAAATAGGATCTGCTTGTTTTAAGAGGCCCTTTTGTCAGAGGGAGGTGCCTCTTTGTTTTGTTTCCTCTTGACTCTTGCTGGCCCTACCCCTGGCAGAGCTGGAGGAGGGAGCTGTGGGGCTGCTGTGGGTCAGAGAGCTGTCCCACTAGTGTGGAGCAGGCATGGAGAGGTGGTGAACAAGGGAGCAAGTGTGTTGAAATCCTGCCTGGACTTTTCTGGACCAGGTGATCCTGTCAGTGACAGATCTGGTCTCAACCTCTCCTGCTTCTGAGGAAGACAAGGGCAGAGGGAGAGGAAAACCAATGCCTGTGGCACATAATGAATTCCTTATGTGCTGAAAACTCATATTCAATATGCCATAGACGGAGATGTTGACAGCCATGATCTGTGCCTTGCAGGAAAAGGTTTCAAAGAGAAAATATGCTGCGTTTGCAAATGCCAGCACAGAGCTGGTGTGGGCTTGCAGAGCATTGAGTCTGTTCAGTGATGAGTCCCGTTAGAGAGCTAAAGAAATATTTTGATTTATTTTTTGCATTTTAGTGCATAACTCACTTGCCAAGTGTGCAGAGCAAGGACCTCGGCATCCAAGAAGGCTAAATTTCTGTTCCTCAGCCTGTCATGGTCTTGGTACATGAATGTATGCAAGCATACGCAAGTATGCTCTGTTCTGAGCACTTTGGTTTCTTTGTCTCAAGCTTTTGCAGCTCTTGGGAAGCCAAGTATCAAACATTGTTATTAACCAAAGTCACTTGATGCCATATGCAGTCTTGGTCATTCTGTCAGTCCTCAAGAAAAGTCACAGATTTTACAAATCTCTCCTTTCCAGTGGAAATGCAGTTTCCTACACAAGTTACTGTGAAATTATGTAATTAAAAAAAAAAAAACCCTTTCTCTTATCACTGCAGCTTCATATTGTCTTCTTCCAAAATATTGTCTTGCACAGTTTTTATGCCAATCCACTCTGCCTTCAGCTTCATTACTTGCATGATAAAAACACATGGCAACCTCAAAAACTGTGATCCTGTCTATTAAGACCATGATGCTGAAGTCTGCCATAATTTCTACAGATGCCCCAACAGGCAAAGAAGATAGCCCAGTTCTAGCTAAATGCCATTTATTTAAACAACTTCCCATCCAATTTTCTACTGCGTACAAAGCAAATTAGACACACATGTAACATGGCTGCAAGGAACAGTTCTGGGTTTTCCAGAGTTAACATTATCATCCTTCATTAATGGTGACAGCAAAATGTGCCTAGAACATTTGGGTAAGGATTCCCGATGTTTTGAGTCTTTTCTAACAACAAAGAAAAACCTAGGCTGTGTTGGGGTAACTGAAACTTGCACTGACCATGTGCAATTTTGGAAATGCCTGGATTACATGATGTCACGGTTCGCAGAGCTTAGGAATCTATAGTGATAGATTCTGTTCCTCTCTATGCAAATTTCATATGTGTTTAGACATGTCTTTTATTTTCAAAGTTATCTTACTTTAATACTTTACACTGTTGCAGCTAATTTGTGTTCTGCTAAGGGGTAAAGAGTAGATTTATTTGTATAAGAAATGTCTTGTACTTCCATAGATACTGCATAAATTTTAATAATGATCTCCCAGCTCAATAGTACAAAATATGCCATTAAAAATGTAGTGAAGTACAATAATTTCTACATTAAAACAGCATCCAAAGTCGTACTTCATTCTTTGCAGAGATGTCATGGAGTATCCAATGCTACCTTCAGTTCAGCTGGTGAGGTAACCCCTACCGACAGTTCATCAGACTGGGAATGAATGTCCATGGGCATTTTCAAATCTAGACCTGATTCCAGCAGTATGAACACAACAGGAAATACTGTTATTTTGCTACCTAGATCAGAATAGCAGTTTCATGTCTACAATTGAGACAATAGGTTGTTGCAGTAAGGTTTAATTTTGGAAAACAGGCAAGTAGTTGGCCAAGTTGGAAAGTGGAAACACAAATATATCTTTATTATCTGTTCCTTGAAGTGTTCCCACTATCCAGATGTTTCTGATGACATCTGTCTTTGCTCAGCAGAGGCATATCATTGCACAGTCCCATCACCTTTTGCTGAGTAATTGAAAAAAACAAGAAACACTCATCTCAGCGACACCCTGTTTACAGGAGAAAAGCTTTAATTTCAGCACTTTCAACTTGGAGTGCTATTTGGAAATATTTAGCTCATAAAAAGTCTTACAGTTCATGCTGTGACCTCATTATGACCCAAACATTTTGTTAACAAAGTACCCTATTAGTGTTTTGACCAAAAGAACTAATGTACTTTGGGCTGGTTGTGTTGCCAAAGTGGTGCTTGCTCCTAAAAAGGGAAAGTTTTAATTCTATTTTCAAAAGCAATGTCTTACTCCTAACTATATATGGAAATGTCATCAATCAGTCCTGGAAACAGTGTCTGCATTGCAGTGCATTATAATAGCTTATGTTTCTTCATTCAGTGTAACAACTCTCACTATACCATAGCTCACAATGGAAGTCTTTTGCTATGTCTATTTTTCCTCCATTAGGTTGAGTAGATGTGAATGTAAATTTTGGTTTAATCACCAGCAGTGAAGCGTAAAGTAACAAACTAATCAAAAGAGGGGATAGCAAACTGCATACTCACTCCTAGGGTGGTTTTTCTCATGTGTTTTTTAATTAAGATGTAAAACACCCTCCATGAGTGTAACCTTCTTCTTTTTTAATGTGATAAACCATGATGTAGCTGGAAGATGGATTCTAAACATTTTCATCAATGCCCAGTTAATACCTACCCAAGGACTTCAGCAACTGAAAACCATCTCCTTACTTAAATAAGACTGTTATTTGAGCACTACATCTCCAGGAATGCAAAAAGGTAGGCAGCAAGCTCAGATTGTTTGGTCTTCATCTTTACAACCAAAATTCCAAGAAATCCCTGACTGACAGATTCAGGAAAAGTAGGAAGGAGCGAGGAAAATAGTGATTATATGGAAATGCTATGACATGAAAGAAAGGCAATATACAGAAATGTTCTAGTTGACAAATCTGAACCCAACCATGCTGAAAACCACAATGTATTGGGAAGTACTGAGTGTGTGGTTAATTTTTAATGGCCAATTAACTGTATTTCATTTGTAACTTTTAACATTTTGGTAACTCTTCTTCAACATTAAAAACTAATATATACTGTGTATGTTTTAAAATAGTCATAATAATTCCCTGGTTTTGGCATGGAGCTCATCAAATATTTTCTGTTCTACTTTTTTTTTTTTTTGTCAGTCATCTAACTTACTACTGCCTCCTTCATATGGGAATAACAAGCATTCCTAGGTCCTTTCAAAAGTGCATTTTAGGAACTCAAAAGCAATCATAGTTGATTTGGTTAATCTGCAAAAGGGGTTCTGCAAGTCCCTGGTACAAGAGCTGTCATGGAAAAAAATATCAACTAAATAGACAAGATGGGGGAAAAAAGTGAAAGAGGATAACAAATAGGAGAGTTTGTGGCTTCTTAAAATATTGCCAGCTAAATGTAGGAGAGCTGAGACCTTGTCAAAATTAGCAGTCAATATGATGTGTGTAGAATAAAATCTGTTTTGATAGCATGGAAAAGAAGGCTACTGTAATTTGTCCAGGTACGGAATATTTTTTCTGACACTTCGTCATCATGTTCTGATTAATATGGAGGCTGAGCATTATTTGTGTCAAAACTATCACTCGGAGCCCTCACTTCCCAGCAGATTGCAGTTTCTTAGTAATCTGCAAACTTACACAGTTATTTCTTTTATTTGAGATTCAAAATCTATTTGATGCCAGAGTAGAAGTGGCAGAAAACTAGAAAGAGACAGAAACCCTCCATAGAGCTCAAACTGTTTGACACAGATTCCTAAATGCAGAGTATTTTGGGTAGGAAGCCTGATGATCTGTAAGGGACCATTCACCTCATCAGAAAGTGAGATGCACAGTTACAGGGACTTCTTTGGAAAAGGGTCTCACTTTTGCAGTACTCCATTCCTTCAAGAGTTCATGCTGTATGTTTCAGAAAGGTCACCTAATTAAAATGCTTACACTAAATACAGGAGATCCTGAGTTACAGTAGGAAAATATAAAGCTTGAGGAGAACCAGTAAATGTGTTTTAGATTTAGGTCAATCAGTGTCAACCAGAGTCTGGGGGAGATCTTCAGTGAGCATATTTTCATGAACAGTCTAGGTGATAGAAAACAGAAAGTCCTTATTAAATCTGCAGACAATGGGAAGGGTGGAGCTTCAGACATGCCGAAAGGCTCAGAATGATCCTGCAAAATGAAGTTACATAAAAAAAAAAACCAGGATGGTATTCAACAAGGAAGAACAAAATGTACTACACTTAGCCAAGAGGAATTGGCTTCTCTGATGCATGATGGGGAGCAACTGGTTAGGTGGACAAAGATGGAAGAGATTCCCTGGGTTATAAAGCTCTTCTGGCTCAGTATAAATCAACTATGTCATCCTGCTCTAGACAGGCCACACACTAGGCTAGAACTTATAAACAGAAGAAAAGATATGCAGCAGCTTCTGTTCTGCTCAGAAAATAAAACCTGATTTTCCACAGAATCTTAAAATAGTTTGGATTGGAAGGGACCTTAAAGATCATCTAGTTCCAATCCACTGCCATGGGCAACGACACGTCCCATCAGATCAGGCTGCCCAAGGCCTCATCCAACCTGGCCTTGAAAACCTCCAGGGATGGGGTAGCCACAACTTCCCTGGGCAACCTGTGCCAGTGCCTCACCACTCTCGTAGTGAAGAAATTCTTCCTTATGTCTAGCCTAACGATATCTAGCCTCTTTTTGCTTTAGTCAGTTTCAGTGTCACCACTTCTCAATTCACTTTATTTAGTAGGATGATTTTTACCCTAGACTTTGCAACATCTTCTTGAGAGGATATAGAGACAGTTGCCATCCGTGATGATGTGCTGGATGTGTAGGGCATCTGCAATTCCCGTCTCCCCCACCTCTCTGCTGTATGCAGTGCCCCATATATGGGACTGGGCTGCTCTAGACAGCAGAGCTGTTTTTCCCAATTTCATCTGAGGATATGGGCCTGAACCCCAGATCTGACAATAGGTCTGAAATGTTTCAGTTCCTAATTTCACCAAACTCTAGGCTCACCACCAACTCCTTCAGATGGGAAAACATGGTATCACATTTTATTGACTTTACTTCAGCTGTTCTGCAGGACCAGTGGGCCAAACATCCGAGGGACAGAAGGGAAGATAGAGGAAGGGATAAAAGTTTGAATATCTGAGAATTGCACATAACTCATTGAGGAGAATGAAAAGCTTTTACTTTCAGAATTTTACTTGAGTTTAGGCCAGTCAGTAAACATCCTTGTTCTGAAAAATATGTTGCAGAGCTATTGAAGTCTCACATTTTGTTTTGCTGGTTTTTTAAACCCTTTCTTAGATTTTGGTATTTCTAATTAATTTCTAGTAAGAATGAAGACATTTACTTGTTCTAACTTCATTTTTCTTTATTCTGTAAACTGTATGCCCTTCAGAAAGCAGAAACCGGCTAGTCACAAATTAATTATCATAGACTGCATGGGGAATGGCTTTGTGAGGAAAAGCAGTCACTGCAGAAGTCCAGTGTTCCCTTTTGCCTACAAAAAAAACTTTAAACTGTGATATTTCTATTGCAAGCTAATAACAACACAGATTTCAGTTCCACCCTCCAGACAACACACCACCTCCCTCAAGTGGTCAGTGAAATTAGAGTTATTTTTTCTACTTCAAGGGTCGTTTTTCACCAGTTCCCAAAGAATGTGTTGAAGAAATCACTGTTTAGAAAACATTATTAATAGATCAAATTTAAAGTGTTCTGCAATAAAAATTATTTTGACTGGTAGAAAGAGAGAATAATCCCACAGAAGCAAATACTTAGCTGGCATCACTTGGGCACTACAGGCTTTTGATGAGTGGAAAACTGAAACAGCTGCTTTTATGTGGATGGGCTTTAATAGCTTTCTGCCTGCAGTTACAGGCATTCGTTACGGTCACTGCCATGGCAAGGATTGTATAAGCGCATAAGCTAATCAAAACAGTGGCACATTTGGAAAAGCAACATTGTTAATTCTGATGGCTTGCTAAAATTCTCATTGGAATAATTACAGTTTTCTTTTGTCCAAAATGCTCCCCATTTAGAAACAGTTCTTTTGTAATTTACTGCCTAATATGTGCTTGCAGAGCAAACTGGGACAATACTGGGGAAGAGCTCACAGGAGCTCAAACCAGAATTACAGAAATTACAAACCCAGCAAGAATGATGGTAAGATAGAACCAGAGGAAATACAGAAAACTTCATACTTCAGAGAGCAACCCAAGCACATGCTGCTAGGGTTCAGGATAAGATTTTCTTATGGAACAGTATGTTGTAGAAGTTCCTTGCAGAAAGATATACACACAATGCATGTATGCATTCTTTTGTATATATGCTGACAATATCTACCATGGCAATGGGTGAAGAAATTTCGGCTCATGCAGCCAACTCATGCTCTTCAACACACCACTGGATGCCCATAAAAGTGGGTGTTAGCCAGGGTGAAACCAAATATTCACACTGACCGCTGCCCTGTCAGCTCCCAAAATTTTTTTTTTCAGTGTTGCTGATAGCAAACAAAAAAGAAAAGCAGTTAAGGCAGAACTGAGTGAGCACTGTAAAAAAAAAATCTTAATTTATAGTCTGACGAAAATTATCTAATATATCTACCTAACAAAAGACTGCAGAACACATAGTTTTAGAGTGGGGAAAAGAAAGCAGTGATGCCAAGTCACCTGTACAATTATTTTGTACAGGAAACACAATCCTCATGTTTCAAGGCCTAAGTCAATCCTCAGCAGGAGTCAGGACTAAAATTGTGAACTACAACACACATACTCAAATATATTATACACATTGCTCTTGCAAATGTTCTGTTCTAGGATGTAACTTCTTTTATTTCTTTTGCTGAGTAAAACTGCAATCAGGTAGTTCCAACCACTTACTTTAACAAAAGCTGCTATTTAAAGCAGCACTACCAAGTCTCCTTCTTGGCATTAATGAAATGCCAGAGGAAGGAAGCCTTAAGCATTTATTTTTCCTCTCTGAGCATCTAATATCCTACACTACAGACGGTGGAAAAATAGTAACATGTTTCCTGACCAAGTAAAAAAAAGAGAGAGAGAGAACATATTTATCATAAAAGCTTGAAGTACAAATTTCTTTTGCAGTCTGCCTGAAAGCTGTTGAAAGGATGACATCTTCTGCATATTTGAAAGAAATGTAAATGATATAAAAAAGGTCCTTCATGCCTTATTACAGCGCCAGGGTGGTTTAGGTTAGCTACTGCAGATCTCTAAAAAATATGGCCAAATCAGATTGTACACAAATTGTAAATATTGTGATGGAAGCACAGCTAAGGACAGCAGCTCTTGACTTGTAGTACAGATGTGAAGAGATGCAGGGGAAGAAGATGTCTTCAGGTAGCCCGCAAGGTCAGCATTGCTAACTTTGCAGCTATAACACCCATCGAATTGCCAGCTATTTTTCCTTATTCTACTGCTCCCACCTAAGAGTTGCCTTTCATTCACTGTGGTGTCTGAGAAGCCTTCAGAAAGGAAAGTGATACCTTGGTCCCAGACACAAGCCAAACCAAACTCCCATCTCTAAATATCCCTGAAGTTTAGAATTGCTTGAAATTTAAACTCATGTCTACATCCAAATTTAGCTATTTGAGGTCATCTTTACACATTTTTGTTTAAAAAATAACATTGTTTGATTCCCCTGTTGTCTGATTACGCAAGGGTTTTTTTGCTTCAGTCTTTTGGGTCATGGTCAGATTGGCTTACCAGAGACTCTGGTAACTTACCATACGCATCCCATTCCCCTGCTATTCACTTCAAAATCTTCCAGAGATGAAATTCAAGATTGCCCACTAATTGTAACAGGACAGCTTCTCAGACAGATGACTTTCTGAGTAACCTTCTCATTCCGCTCATATTCAGGGAATGAAAAGTATGCCAGAGCATTATGTGATGACGGATGAGGGCCAACATTACAATTTATGTTTGTGACCTGGCACAGAGATGGAAACACAGGGTATGATTCAGTGGTTTTTGCAGTCTTAATCCCTACTAAAGACTGGCTCTGCCAAGGTAAACCTGACATTTTCAATGAAACTTCTTTGCATACGCTGCATGGAACCTGAGATCCCACTTTTGTGCTGCGGTTTCCTTCTAAAATGTAGCTACTGCCTGACAGGGCAGAGTAAGTGTGCAGTCTGGGCTCCCCTGTGCTTATAGTATTTGGTCTGCTTCGGCAAATGGCAGTGACAAGCAGACCGTGCAAAAGGAGTGAGACAAATGATATCTGAATATCCCAAGGCTGCAAAAATAAGGGTTGGATCTCATTTTCTTTCTCCACCCAGGCAACTCCCAAGCAACAAAATCCAAATTAGTCCCCACATTTGTAATAACAGTACATCTCCTGGTAAATCAATCACTAATCTACAAAACTAGAAAAGGCAATACACATCATTATGCAGTTTCCTTTTTCCTTTTCCACTGCTTACTTTGTGCTCTTTCTAAAAATAAAATATTGACAGCTTTGAAAAGGAGGGGAAGGAATCCAAGTCACTTAGGGCTCATTGCAGCACCAGTACAACCCAGCACAACTTACGTTGCCTCTATTTAAGCATACAAGCAGTCAAAATCAATGAGGTTTATCCAAGTGCTTCCTACACCAAAGCATTAATATATCCAACTGATCCTCTCTGCACCACTGCAGCAGGAATAGTACCGGTTTTCCTCAGGTAAAACCCCACTTAAACACCTCTCATGCAATGGGCAGAGCTATATCACAAAGTATAGATCAGTTCCCGACTCCTTTGCTCTCCCCAAAACCCTGCCATGCGCATCGCATGCAATGCAGAGATTTAGGTAGGCAGAGAGCGAATCATTTCACCCAAACATACCACAGTCCAAATGTCATCAAAGTCATTGTGATCTCTATCACTGGCTTGACCTGGGGTCAAAAATATAAACTGTGTAGTAAACGAATAGCATTTCTCCAAATACTTCATAAACCTGGGAAATTAGGAGCGCAGAGATAAGTGAAGACAGCTAACATAGGCTTCCTTAGCCTGCTCATGTCTGCCCAGAGAAAACAAAAAGCATTTAAGTATCACCATGCCTTTCCTCTCATCCACCCCTAGCCATTTTCTACATTTTCCTTCACTCAAGCATAGTTTATATGCAAACAGTTGAAAACTGGTAGACCCAGTGAAGTGGGAGAGTGAAGTAAGTCCTCGGGCTCCAGGACTGAGAATCAGAAGTACAAGATGTTATTCAAGAGCTTTTGGGTAGCAGTCCTTTGCCCAGGTTTACCCACATGTGCACCTTTTTCAATATTGGCTCTTGAGCCTTCCCAGAAGCATCTTGCATGCCTCATTTCCCAGGCCCTGCCAGAAAGGAATGAGAAGTTTCTATCTTTGAATGTGTGACTGTCTTGCAGGGACCTGTTGTTTTAACTCATGAAACTGTTTTATCTTTGAAACCAGTTTATTCCACTGAATGTGTATTAGTAGGTCTGGAAATAGCTGCAGTACTAATTTCTACACTTCTTTGGGTAAATATAAAGCAGAGCAAGACTATTTCAAATCATCTATGTGATATAAGCCTATTAAAGAAAAGCCTACTGCCCAGCCACTTCACTCTCTTAACACTACATTTAAGGAAAAGATTCATTGAGAAATGCCTCTTCTTTCAGAAAAGAATGTTGAGGAAATGGCAAAAAGGTTAATGAAGAAATAAAAACCAGAAATGTTTGAAATTTATGATTTTCCACTCAACTTTCATAAAAAGATTCTGAAGGACAGGAAAATTAATAATCCCATGGATTTTTCTAGAGTCAAGCAGGTGTGAAATGGGCCCTTCCTAACATCCCAAGGGTGCCAGGGAGGTTGGTACATCAACATCCTGAATGTTTTAGCTTAGCCACTGTTAGTCCACGACTGCTTTTGTATTCCAGCTTCCCCAGTAAGTCTGTCCCTGACCAGCTGTATGCAAATACTGCCCAGCAAGGATGGCACAGATTTCTTTAACTTCTAGTAGTGTCAGTTTGGACCTCAACCACGTTTCTAGGCAGCTAAACACAGCATTATCTCTGATGTAGCTATAAGCTTTTCATACTGCACTAGAATCTTCTACTATTTAAATAATTTTTTCCAGAGTTTAATTTAAGCAGGGCTGGTCATAATTAGACATGTTTTGGAAGTTGGAAAAAAAAATATATGGTAGGAAATGCATGTTTCCTTCTTTCCATCACTGATTTTGAGGCTCTCAAAAGAACTCTCAAAAGCTTTGAAACCCTTTCTTTTGCTTTCGCTGATCGCATCTTTTTAAAAGTCAAAATGCAGCAGTGTACAAAAGTCAACTAGCCCAGGACATTTTCTTTGCTACACAGCAACACAATATTGCATTGCAAGAGCATTTTTCTTTAGAACAAAATCACAGACAGAAAATGAGATGAAATACAACTATTTGTGAAGAAGAGGAAAAGGTACAGAGGGATGGATGTAAAAAAAAAAAGCAGGGGGGGGGGCGGGAACAGGAAAGAAGATACAGGGACATAGAAGCACATTGATGTGTCTGTCTTTTTCACTGACTACAGTTGATGATTGCATCTTAGGAATGCTCCAGCTTGGAAGGAGAGAAAAATTGAAAGCAGCTTTGAAATGTTATTAGCTGTAAAGGGTATCCAGGTACCAAGGCATTTCACTGATTTAGGACACCCTCAGCTCATTGCTCCCTAAATACTTCTGCAAAAGTCAGAAAAAATCAGGATACATTTTGACACAGGAAGATGATTTTATCTGGCTAGATTGTAGCATAAACTTACAAAACACTAAGGCAGAATATTTTAGAAACCTTTGCACTTTGCATTAGTACTTTTTTGAACTGATTAGTTAGACAGTCATTAACTTCAAAAGCATATCACACATCATAGTATTTAGTAGTAGATTTGGCCATTTTTTACTGCTATAAAAACCCATAAGATCCACAGGTCTCTTGTAATTTTTATTTTCAAGAAAAGAAAAATGAGAAAGCTGCAAACAGAAGCCCTGTCAATATTTAAACAAGGAGAAATGTGACCAAAGTAGTGGAAACCAGAAATCATGTGCACATAGCCCTGTGAAGGTGCTGGCATACAGAAAGACATCTCCAAAGCACATTCTGCCTCTTTTTAAACCAAGGAGAATTCTTGCATGGGTTCCCAAGGGAGTAAAACAGCATCAGCTACTCCCAAGGACTGGATTACTTCAGAATGATACCCTGAGCAACTCTGTCTGTGAAATTCTGCAGATGATCAAGGTGGCATTCTGTTCTTTAAACCTTACCTGCAGAAACAAGTAGGTTTGCAGAAATACTAATCTAATCCTCCTTCCACTACTTAACCCAGATTCATTTATTCTTCCTAAGTACATGCTCCTTGGGCATTTCCGTATTTATTCACTTTATGCCCAAAAGACAGGCAGACAAAGCTCTGCTGCACTATCACTTTGATGCATGAATACTGCAACTGAATGCTTCATGAGTCTCTAGGAGAAGCACACAGTTTTGAACAGTCAGAAGCAGTGTTGGTATCTGCCTTTGATAGTACAGGATTAAAGCAGGAAGCAAAAGAGACTGATCAGCCCAAGAGGGATTAAACCCACTCCCAAAAAGTGCCCTAATCACCAGTTCACAGGGTATGCTGGGCAAGAGCATTCCACATTCTCCGTCTTGAAATTACGCCACAGAGCAGCTGGGCATGCAAGAACTGTGGAGACAGCCAGAGAAAAGACAACAAGGAATGTGATTGTAAGCTAGTGGTTAGGGCACTAATCTTGGAGGGAGAGGGTTGAAAGGCCTACTCCACTCTCCCAGATCTATTCTGGATTTTATTTAACCCACAACTAGTCCGGTGACAAACTGAAGGAAATTCATACCACTCCCACCAAGCAGGGTTTAAGCCCCAGCTTTCTCCCTTCACAGACAGGTAACTAATCAGCTAAAGCCAACATCTCTTGCTGCTGTTTCCTGCAGGTCACCTTCAACAGAAAGAAGACCTATTCTCAAGTGGGTTGCATCTCTGAGATGAAGAGAGAAGTTTTCTCCCTGTCCAGCTGACCAGACCCAGCACTCAAGGTAAACGACTGCCCACTGTGACTTCTGTTATGTGCATCACTTTAGTCTCCTCTCCCATTAAGTACCTGTCCTCAAAAGACTGTATGAAAACAAGGCAACTGAGTGAAGACTAGCACCCAGTATTTCCCAAAGTTATCCTATATTCTTAGTGAAAGAGGCAGGTACCTAAATTAAATTACCTAATTGACCACAAGAGATGGCACTGCTCATAAAACTGGCAATGAATGGGATGAGAAGGCTAAGCAGATGAATACAACTAATGCTGGTTTGTGCATGTGTGTGAAGAAACATGACCATCTTTCAGTCTAATGATTTCTTAGGTAATGTCAGTAGAAGTTAAGACACATATGCAACAGACACAGTGTAATGAACCAGCCAGACTGCTATAAGCTCTTGGTTTCTGCTGATACAAACCAGATGTTGGTGAGATCTGAGTTTCTGAGTTTGCATAACTCCTTGGAGCATCGTTTTAGAATAAACACCAAAGGCATCTTTTCTCACAGCTCTCACAACTCTCTTTTCTCTCACATCAGACTTACCTCAGCTGAACAGGTTATTTATTGTCCAGTGGGAAATGTCAGTTGCACAAGATCATTTGAAAACTTGGACAGAGAAGAGGAAAGAAAATCACTGTGAAATTTTCCAGGCAAAACTGCATTTTTACCCTTCATTTGATCTATAGATACATTGAAATTTTTAAGCAGAAAAGAGAAAAACCTTACACTGTTTGACATAGAAAGAAAAATGTAGATTTAATGTAGGGCTCATTGAAAACTGACTTAGGATTTTATCCAAAGAATAATATCTTTCTCTCACACTTGATTTATTTACTGCATGAAGAACAGGTGCCTGGCGAAGTACTTCAGAGACAGTGTACCCAGAAAAAAGAGATAAATATATGTCCTGTTCCACTTGTGTGAAGTAGTACACAACAACAAAAATGTGGGATTTCAACACCATAAGTCTGCATAATTTCCCAATTAGCATTGGGAAAAGTCCCTTGAGTTATGTCATCACAAATATAGTATTACTGATGCAGGTCATGAAAAGGAAGGTTCAAAATTTTAGCTTGCTGCCTTGATCTTTGGTCCCACTTGGCAAATCTACACCTAAGAGTCTACCCAAAGCTATTCCATAGGAGTCAGAAGCCAGCAAGCAGGGGGAAGCATGACCTCTCACAGTGCTTCTGGGGGCAGCACAAACAAGGTGTCTCCAAAGTCTATCCCCTCTTAACTTTCTACCACTGAGAGGCATAAATAAACACTGAACTCTATATACTATTATGTGGTACTCACCACTACTCTTTAAATATCTCAGTCCCAAAAGGTCCCTTCCCATGCCAACTCCCCTACTTCAGCTTAGTTGCCCCAAATTCACTTTGCCTGCCAGAGGTCTGCAGTCTGTGTCTCTGGGTCACAATTGGGAAAAGTGACCTTTCCTGAAGGAAAATTGCTTTGAACATGGAAATAGTGGGAAGAGGCAGGAGACACAAGGATGTGGCATGGCCAAGTCTCTGACCAAAATAGCCTAAATTGCACTTATAAAATGGACCAAAATATTTTAAACTGCACTTATAAAATGAACAAAAGTTGTGGAACAGAAAGAACTTATGAGTGACGCATCACAAATACACTGCTGCCTAGCTGACCAAAAGTACATGGAGGAATTGGTAGAAACTACTTGATTGGTTTCATTTGAAAAGATCACTAGCATCAAAAATAATGTAGGAATTATATCTGTCCACACTGCATGTTATCTCTTAACATGTAAAGTCTGAGCATGCAGCTAACAGTTCATGCAAGTAAAATTAATTTTATAAACAGAAAACCTATTCACATAAACACTGCAAAGTCTTTTTTGTTTGTCTAGGGGTTTTTTTAACATGAAACAGCTCTCACCCTATCCCCTACATCTATCTATTCCAGAGAGAAGGGAAGATTTAAAGTAGTCTACTAGGAGTAAATAGTGAAGAGACCACTTTCAGACTGGGAGGTGCAAAAGCATGCGGCAAGGCAGATTTATAAATCGCTGGGTTACGATGCCATGGAGGAATGGAAGACTTCACCAGAAGTGAATGCGGAAGAGATGATGTTTCCAGTGCTGCAGGTGTTTAATCCATTCAATGAGTAAGTAATAGTAAAATCAGTCTGCTGGATGTAGTGAGCCTGCAGGGATATATTCCCTTCTTTTATTAGGATCAGAAAAGAGGAATCCTGAAACTCCTTCTCTTTGTGACTTGGGGTCACAGTCTGGAAGAGATTGAGAACCACTGTGATAGAAAGCCTCAGTTTCTGGCACTGATCAATCCAACACCTTTCCTGAGTGGCAGAAGAGGTGATAACCCATCTATTCTGCCCATAGATCACTGATAGTAGTCCAGCAGGCTCACTAATCATCCAGGCATCTGAGTAGTATTCAAAATGAGATGAAATAATTAGCTCCAGCTGAAGATTTCAAACATATATCTAACTAAAGCACCTCTCTCTTTAAAATGTCCTCCTTCTGTCAATGTTGTAAAGGTTCTGCTTGACAGGTCTGGTCCCCCTGGTCTCTCTATGTCTGCCAGCCCTGGTACTGCCAGATACTTTGTGATGGTTCCCATTTATTAGCTGGAGACTGACAAGTCCATTGAATTCCACTCAGCAATAAAGCATGTACGAAGTGACGCTGTCTTCTGCTTCTGGCATTACTCACTTGCAGTGCTTAAGTGCTTTACTGGAGCAAAACAAGCCACTTAGCACCATCCAGGATCTGGCACTGCAACCCTGGAGACTGCAATCACACATCTAGTGCACGACACAGAGTTTCATTTAGTGTGATGAAAAGGTGATGAATATTCATAGAAAAGTAGGTAAAGCAGAAAAGATTTGAAAGCAGATGATCAGGACACTTACACTGGTGTAATCTTTAAAGCAAACAAAGGAAACCTTCAAACCAGATATTTTAAGAGATCTTACACTACACAGAACACATTAAAAGGGAATAGTCCTGGTTTGACAAGACACAGGACATGCTGGAAGAGTCTAACTCACTGAGATGACAAATTTAGGCTAAACATCAGAAGTTAACTATAAAATCAGTTGGACAGAATGTCAGACTCTCAAAAGAAACCACAAGATCTGCAGCTATGCAAGAACCAGTAAGGTAACAAGGACATGAACCAGGGCACGGGCCCACAAGCATAAAGGACCCCTTCCTGGATCACCCAGGTTGGTGTTATATTTTTCCCTATCCATTGATAGACCAAGTTTATGTCTGTTAAAGTTAACGGGAATTTTGCCACTGACTTCCAAGGGAGCAACAGCCCTATGATTTGGCTGTGTATAGTTTATATTGAAAAGTCTATGAATCACATCATTCTGCCCTTGGCAGCTGAGAGATGAAGACAGCAGGGTAGGAAAAGAGCAGCTCAAGCAAATGGAAATAATTTTTCAATTAAACCTCTTTTTTTTTAAAGGAAGATACGCTGCATAACTTATTCTTTTTTCCTCCTGTTCTGTTACTAATAACTGTCTGGTGTGACTTAAGTGGATTGCTATCTTGTTTACTTTGCACTATCTACAGGTTTGATCCTGTGAGATTTATTCACCATGGGTAAAATTCATTCCTATGCAGAAAACGCTGTCTTGTTCAAGGGTCACTCAAGTCCTTAGTTAGCTCAGTTTTGACAGTTGATTTGGGCTTGGGCTTAATGACACGCCCTAGTGAACAGGGCACAAGAAAGCCTCTCAGCAGTAATTGTGTGATCTTCAGCGATGCCAGTGAAGCCAACTAATTGTTTAGATTGGAAACAGACTTCTGCCCTTACACTGCCTCAGCATCATAAGCACCCAGCTGATTTGAAACATATCACTGAATGTGTATGCTTGCACTATAGACTGTGTGTATTGAAGTACATTCTACAAAAAAAAGGCATCCTGAGAACAAAACTGCAGTTACACTAAGAACCTTAATATGCAATATTTCCTGAAAGAAATAAGGAAGTACATAGGATAGTACCAGTGGGTGAAGACTGGTATTCAGATGGCCTTGGTTTAACTCCAGGCTTCTTAAATGCCCAAGTACAAGTCATTAGGAAGGTGTCAATGTAGGTAGGTTAGTAGGCAGATGATCCTGATGATTCCACTAACACTATATTCAAAACTTAAAAAAAAAAAAAAAAACAGACCATGAGAAGGCTGGAGGAAACAGGTCGTGACTGAGCATAAGGGAGCATAACTTGGTATGAGTGTGTCTGTCTGATCAGTTTGTGGAGAGGTGTTCCTGTGGGCTCAGGGCTGTGCTGGCTCAGGCCAGCCCCAGCAGCAGCCTCTCTGATGCTCAAGGCATTTGGGTGCTTGGCTCACACAGATTTCAGTGAGATTTAGGTGCAAAAACCAGGAAGCATTTTGGAGGTTCTGGGTCTCAATGCCCTGATTTTAAAACAGAGATATTTACCTTTAACCATTCCATACTGTCTGTTTCAATCTGTAAGACCTAACACCTTTAGGGGACTTTCTTGCTTTGTACGTGTGCAATGTTTAGCAAAGCAAGGCTGCAGTCCCTGCAAATGCTTTGTAAACACAAAAGAAACACATTATTAGTAAAAACATAATATAGATTTTTATTTTAAATTAGTATTGACCTTGAAATTAAACTTCCCTAAGCTTCAGAAGCAGTACCTTGCTAGCTTCAGATAAGTACCGCAAAATTACTCCAAAGGTAGCTATTTGGGTTAACTCAAATTCACTACAAAGTTCTTTTTCTGAAGTGTTTTTATAGAGGCAAAATACTACTCCTGCCTCTTTCTCCCACTAGCATCCATATTCAATAGCACTGTGACCTTGTCATTGCGTAGTAAATTAACGGAAGTATTAAAATAACTCTTCTTGTTAGAAAAGTATCAGAGCCATAGCGTGTTTTAACCTGAGTGAAACCCATGGATCCACAGCTGAACCAAGAGAATGTGAGACAAAACACGGAGTGCAGCAATAGCTAACAAACTATTTGGAAAATACGTATTTGTTGTATTTTTATTTTATGACGCCATCAAGTCATGTAAGCAAGATTAAAAATCTTTTTGTAAATCATTTTATCCACAAGGTCTTCTTCATGTGTGTTACATGCATCTCCCAGTAGTTTTCCCATTTAGTACCTGTAATCTATGTTCTCTTTCAATAACCCCCGTAATCCGTTGCTACTGCACGGAGCAGAGTTTGCAAGATTTGCAAGCCAAGACATTTTTAAGTGATTTATACAGTAAAGAAGAATTTCCTCTGTCCACCTGCAAAAGCTGGAGCATTTCTGCGATTATAGTTCATGTCTTAAAGTTTCCATTAATATAGAGTTTTTATTAAAAAAAGAAGCACATTAAAGGGATTCATATGTGTGTCTGCCACTTAAATCTGCAACAGGTCTCACAGTTTGCCACTCAGAACAAATCTGATTCCTTTTGAAATGATATACCTGCCACAGGCAATAGATTTAGCTGTAAATTGCTTTAGTACACTGTAAACAAACAGAAGATAAGAAAGGAAAAATACCTATTACACATGCAGAATTTTTCTTCTAATAACACAGTCACATACTTTATTATTGTAGAATGAAGCAACAATCTGTTCATTTTCATTAGCAATATCAGTCATACTTTTAACAGATATTAAAATCACTTCTTGAGGATTAAATTAGAGCAATCAAAAAAGAAAGAGAAAAACCAAAACTCTTCTCACACAAGAACATTCCTTTAACTTCCTCAGTCTAGACGTGGAGTGGCAAACTTTTTCATGTCCTGTTGCCTGCTCCCTGAGCCATGCTGACCCTTGTTAACGGAAAAGAACCTCAAATTAATCAAAAGAATATGTATCAGAGAATATTCCACTTAGAACAAAAGGAAAAATTATTAGCAATGTTATAAAATTGCAGCTGGTAACTTAAACGTCTGCAAGGATTGCAGACAAAGAAGCAATGCTAAAATCTCTAAATTAAACACAAATAAAAGGCCTTATGGAAAATTAAGAGAAGTGCCCTACAGTTAAAATAAAACCTATGGAATAGGATGTGAAGGAACTAGCAAAAGCAGCAACCATGGAAGAAAAGTTATTACAGGGTACATAAACATTAGTTAGAGGAATATCATGGCCTTCTTCCATCTTGGAAGGCTGTTATGTTACTAAAAGGCAGCAGTAAAAGATCAGAGCATTGTTAATCAGTGTGAAGGGAGAAGATCAGCCAAGAATAGCAAAAAATAAATATATTTTTAATGGCTATTAAAAATCGCAGGTCTTCTGGCCAAGAAGGGAGTCTGAGATGTCTGATTACCTCACTGTAGCAGGAGACATAGTAATTGAATTTACCCTTTGGTGCTTGCACAGAGGCAGCCAGTTTCAGCAGCACCTGAGATATGTAGAAACAGACTGTACTGGGAAGCCCAGATAGCTGCTTTGTACGCCCTCTTGGTGTTGGCTTTGGGACGCAATGGCTTCATGTGTCTGTACAGAGCAGCTGAGTAACTCCAAATGTTGTGGCACTGAACCACCATTCATAACAACAGCTTAAACCTGCAAAGCCTAAATTCCACCTATGTTTGATATAGTAGGTAGTATTTCTTACAAGATATAGAATTTCTTACACAATACTTACGGAGATAATGCCATGTTTAGATGTTTCCAGTTGGAGCTGGACATTTCAAGGCATTTGGGCAGTAAAAAACACTTGGAAATTTTAACTGCTGGGAAGACTGTTGGTAGAGAAAAGCAGCACATTGGTGTTTCAGTATCTCTGAACCTTGCAGATCAATGATGTACCTGCTAGAGGAGTGGAACATGGAGTCATCATGCTAAATAAAATATTATCTAAATCCTGCTCTCCTGGAGGACGATCTCTCTGCTGGAGTTTTGATATCCCCTGTCACCTTTCAGGAGCTGCCAGACATATCTCCAATGAAGATTCAAGATAGACTTACACCCAAACACAATCTTGCTAAACATTTTTGGCAGGAGGGCATGCAAAATTAGATCAGAGAGCTAGCACAAAGGTATTCGGTATTGCTTACATACTGAAAACACTTGTTCTGTACGTTATGACTTTCCACACTCACTTTCTAATGAAGCGGTGGATTCATCTTTCACAGCAGTTTCTCAAGTGAAACACAGTTAAAAGGCTTATTTCATAGAAATAGTCAATAAAAAATAATGAAGCACCTTACACCATATACCAGCTATTTCTTTAATGAGACTTAATCACTGTGCTTATGACAGTGACTGCAGCATTGCACAGAGCTGATGACACCCTAATCCCAGGAAACTGAAGACTGAAAAATAAAAGACATCTGAAACATGATACTTCTGGTTAATCATATGCCAACAAACTGTCACCCTTGGGTCATTTAATATGTAATTCCAAAGCAGATGTTCTTTTCCTAATGCTATTTACAGATCTCTCAGACTGCAAATACAATTCCTTTTGTTGGTCAGACTTTTTCCCAGATGAAATATAACACTAATACAAGTCTGGGTGTTATTTTAGGATGTCTCTAATCTTTTTATTTTTATCTTCCACTGCTTGTTAAAGTTTCTCTGGCTCCCATCTAAACATATGTGGAAAATACAAGTGGATTTACGTTTCAATAAGAAGCTTTCATTGATTGTTTTTCTTCTGAATGAAATCTTTCTTCCTATTTTCATGTTTTCATGGGTAGAAATCCAGTTTTCTTCTGTAAATCATTATTATTGTTTGTTTCAGTTACCTTTTACTGTTTTACTGGTTGGGAGAAAGGAAGAAGGATCCTTTTACTCCTTTCACGTTGTGGCCATTCATTCTTACCACAATCTCAAAATTATATTTGTTAATAGATTGTAACGTTTTTTACTCAGGTAGTAAACTACTGAGACAGTTTGGGATTTTTAAAACTTTTCTTGTTGTTCAAGCTTAACATTCAGATGTTGTGACTGTGTTGGTCTATGTGAAGTACAACATACTCTAAGCAAAGGCAGTTCAAGAAAGCAGCATTTAATATCCATGCTACATTTCAACTGGGGTTCAGGTTCTGGATTAGAAAGTGAACCAAAGCCAAGAATAATGCTCCATTTATTTCCATGGCTTTATTACTCATTTAGATTAAAAAGAAAGAAAAAGAAATCACAGAAGTGCTTTAAATCTCACGAATTTAACAGTCTCAGAACTGTAGAGTATGATCCTGCAAGTTCAATTTCAGGAACCAGAGCTTTAATTTTTAAATACTTGCAATTCACTTTTGGCAGTGCCCTTAAAATGCTCCGATCTAGCATTTTACTCAACTATCTTATCTTATCTTATCTTATCTTATCTTATCTTATTTTTACCATAAATTAATATAAAGCGTGGGCCAAATGCTCTTGCCTGTAACAAACAGTGTGATCACATAATGTTAAAATCAGAATAAATCTTTTCAGGAGCAAGGCATTATGGTAATGTCTGTTAGATGTCATACAGGCTAAAAGGATGGGCTACATATAATATTGCTTTAATTCATAGCACCAGTAACAAGCTACTCTTTGACAGTTCTAATTTCAATTCATTTCAATGAATTCTGAAATCTAGGCCTATATAATGCTACAAAATTCACAGCATGAGACTAGAAATCTTTCAGAAGTGGACTTTACCACCTATTTTCTAGGTCCTCATGAAGTCAGGGATTTTTAATAGTATCCCAAGACCTGTACTTTCAGTGCTGATCATAGCTAGAAGAGTAAAGAAATTTTAGAAGTGCTTCAGCATCATACTTCTTTATTCAGCTTCAGTTTTGGAAATAACTTAAATTTTGCAGACAGAAGCACAGGGGAGTCATTCATGCCTGACTAGTTCATCTGTCTGTGGTCTGTATAACCTGACTCCAGGGTTTAATAAAAGCAAGTATCTTACATGTCCTGTTAAAGGTGACTTAATGCAAAATCTTATTACTTTCTTTCTGCTCTGTCTCCTCTCATCCCTCCTCTACGGGACAAAGGCAAAGACTGTACATCATTCTGCTTTCTATGTTCAACTGCAACTTTGAAAATTGTAGTACAGACCTTGTTTGTATAGAGACAATTCTAGGTATCCTGATAATACAAGACTGCAAAAAATAAAATTGCCCATGAGAGCAGGTGAATAGGAAAACTAGATATATTTCTTATTCTTTTTCTCCTTTTTTTTTCCTCTGCAAAAGTCTAACTGCACACATAGAAGCACAGACAACCAAACTAAATTTCCAGAGTCAAAAATCAAAGAAACTTCTGGGGAACCCTGTTTGAGACAGGAGTGAACACTCATGTACTTTTGATGACAGCACTCTGTCTGCTTCTTCACATTTCTTTATGTACTATGATCTGAAAGCAGAGACAAGATTTCAAGGTTTTCACTTCATGAAGATAGGACAGAAAATTTTAAAAGAAAATAAACCTTTCTTTCTTGCTGTTCTTCTGCTTTAAAGGTTTTCATTCAATTCATTCTGATTGTTTGACTCTCATAAATTAGGGACCAAATCTACAACACCTAGTAAATTAGTGCACCACTGCTAGTGAAGTCAAGCTAATTTACAGAAGTCCAGCTCTTAATCACCTGTTGCCTTTGGGTATATCTTCTGCTGTAATTTCCCCAAACTATTTAAACACTTTGGAGTGTTAGGATATTTTTGCACTCTGTTAATGAGATTAGCTTTATTAGATTTATCTAAAGTTTCAAAAGATGATTTAATTTTTAATGACTAAAGCAATAAATTTTAGGAGGGTCTTTAAAAAAAATCCTAATAAGTTTGCCAGAACTGTAAAGTGAAAAAGAAGCAGTCAGAACTGGCAAAAAAAAAATCAATGTAGATGAGGCAGGTTACGACTGGGAAACATGGAAATGTCCAACTGCAAAATGACTTAAAAAAATACATGCTTTACAGAGTGCAGGGTACTATATCACCATTTATACTTGTAAAAACAGTCTCCTTTTATCTCTCTAGGCTGTGGAACATCTGGTAAGCAGCTTCCACTCTGCATTCTTTGTTGCCCACTAAAACTTTAAGTTTGAGGAAAACCCATTACCCAACTTGCCCCTTAAAGGTAAACATTTTAAGAGATCCACCAAAATGTCTGAAGATAATTCACTTATTTATGGACATGCTAGTAACTTCATAGTTCAACCCAGTTTTCCTCAAAAGTTCTGCATCTGATGATGGGAAACCTGGTTTTCATGGCAGATGGATGGGAGGAAGAATAGCCCTTCTCAGAAGGACCACTTTTAACAACTTTTGAGAACAGAGCCATACAGTGCAACTCAATCAGATGTAGAAAGCAATTTTAAAGCCTGGGCTTCTCACAAATATTTCCACTATGACTGTCTTTGGAGGGGAAATTTCTCATAACTATCTTCTTCCTCTTTTTATTTCTCTCTCACACATTATAAAACACAACACCCAAATTCTAAAGCCTTTCCTCTTTGATTGGCCAGATCAGTGTCCCTCAGGATGGTCATGCTCTTCCCCACTTCCTTCAGCTGGTGGTGCTTCCATTGGCTTTTCTCTGGTCATACCTATGGGTGACACCAGGAGAGCTATGGAGCAACTATTGACTGGACTTGCAGGTCATATTCAAAGGGTCTGCCTTTGGAGCTATGCCTAAGTGGAGGGCGCAGGAGTGCAAAAATATTATTCTGTTCTAAATCAAACCTACAGACTTAGTGCAGCTACATAACCACCACCACCACCACCACCACCACCCCCCCCCCCCCAATATTTTTACATCCCCTTTGCTCTAGAGCAGGTATTTTTGAAACACCCATACGTGTATGTGGTTTAACATTTGCCCAACTTACCCTCAGCTCACAAAGAGTAGCTGAATTCCATGAGATAGGAAGAGAAAGAGACAACTCTGCAGCAACTCTTCCCTCCAGGCTCCTGATGTCATTTGGTCTCAGTTCTCTCCACATTCAGCAGGATCTGAGCTCAGGGACATGTCAGGGAGTTGAGCAGCACAACACTCAGACCTGCCTGTGCCCAGCCCTTCCAGAGGAGCCATATCAAGGTCCATGTAAGGGATCTCAAAGGGTTTGAGCTCTTCCCTCTCAATAAACCCCTGGGGCTGCCTTCATACTAGACAGAATTTCTAGTGATATGTGACAAAAAGCTGTAATGGTGCGGATGCTCTGACAGGAAAATGTCTGAGATGATAACCATGCAGTTTTGTGTTAGGAGCCTGAGCAGGATAGGCCAAGTAACACCACGACCCTGAGGATAAAAGCCATTGGAGTTACATCACTTATAGACATTGCAAAAGGACACTGAAGCACAAATTGAAAAGGTTTGCTTCAAATTAGCATTAGAAACATATGTACCAGTCCTAAATTGAGCTCTACTCAACTATTTGTTATACTGGCACTTCCCGCCCCTGGCTTTGTTTAATCTTACCCAGATGTGCAGTACTCCAGAGGCCCAGACATAAGGTCTGCACGTTTACTGCTCCACCCCAGGCCTGCAAACTGTCCAACAGGTGGAATCACTGAAGAGCAATATATCCTGGTGGTATCAAATGAAGATTAGGAAAGAGATGCTCTGGGTCAACAGGAAGATGTGAGGCAGGGGAGGGAAGATTTACTTGTTTTAACAACTAAGTGACAGGATTCTCTGGGGGAAGCCCATGATGCCAAAGGGAAGATACAACCCTCTCCCATGACCTCCCTTCATTCCTCTACCCCCATCACAATCAGCTCTTCCTTTCTGACTTTGAAGAGGAGAAAGGAAGAAGTTCCGTCTCTTGTTCTTCTCATGAAACAAAACTCTCCCTCTTCCTCCTGCCCTATGCTGTGGATGAAAAGAGAGGATGAACCCACAACATCCCCTCCCCTGGGGCTCCCAGGCAGGGTAAGAAGGCGCTGCTGGCATGGGTTTCATTGTTAAACTTTAGGCACACAGAATTGCATATTTGTCCTTAGCTTTTAGCCTGTTTCTTTTTAAGAGAACATGCTGGATGAAAGTCTTTGCTTGGGGCAAAAAAAGACACTGGACTTTGTGTGTCATTCAACTTATTAGTCCAAGCTGACATGTAGCATAATTGTAATTGTGCCAGTTATCTGGTTAAATGGCCACCTTGCTCCAGTCCTACAACTATTTCTCTTCAAAGTAGCTTGTAGCTGTACCAAAAAGGTATGAATCTTAACACTTGGAGTAGACAAGGAAAATTATTACTGTGAAGTTTGCAGATTTTGGTATTTAAAGGATGGATGGTTTTAATTGGTCTATGCTGCTCTTGAAAGTTCTCCTTTGCTATTATCCCTTCTAAACGATGTATCAGAATCCAAACATGAAAAAAAACCAAAAAAAATCAGCACAGAATGGGAGCAGCAGCAAAACACTAACAGAGAAATAACATTCTACCTGAAAGAAACAACCAAAACATCAAACAGTCAAGCATCAAAAAGTGAGATCCAACTAAAAAAATGAAGTATTAGCTTAAGTTTAGCCTGCAACACTCCTATAGACCTAGAAAAAGGACTTTTGGACTGTTAGTATAGCTGCTAGGAAAGTGGCAGGTCCTGGGCAGATGTAGCTAGGACACTCTGCCTCCTTCAGGAGCTAGAGTGGAGCTGGCTTCTCCGCAGTACTCATCTCCCTTCCCAGATTTCCAGGAGACCACTCTGTGAATGCCAGTGGTAGTTTTCAGGCATCTCTCTATTTACAGACCCCCTAAAATGTTACACAGGAGAGGCAGAGTACATCATACTGCCTTAAAACCTATTGCCACTAGGCTTTATTTAATTAGATACCATTCACTGGCCTTTTCAAAGTAGTCCATAGACAGTTCAGAGGTGGAAAAGCACCATCCTCAGACCCCTACTTGTAGCAGCAAGGGAAAGCAGAGGCAGTGCCAAAGCTGAGCGCATGCATCCATTGCAAGCAAAAATCCAGGATGAGCAAAGGTTCACAGAATTGTCCTTCGAGAACTTAATGCTCCTCCCAGGAAGGTGTTTAGGACTGTCCTAGGAGCTTCATTGGCTGCTTTTATGCCAGGAGACACTCTCTTAGGAAGATCAACAAGATGGTAGAGTCAATCAGAAATGCCAAAAAATGCCACACGGAGCCTTGTTCCTTTTAATATCAGGCTTATATGAGGTCAGAGGCTGAAAAAACTTATTCAATAAATTCGCTGTCTTCTGATGACAGAAATATGGTCAATTCTGGTCTACTTCAGCCCCTGCTGAAACAGGAGAGATGTCATAAGCTGCACATTCAAAGGATAACAAAGCAGAAAATACAAGCAAGAAAGAGTACATTGGTCTTGAATTCAATAAAAGTTAATGCACTATTTTCAAAGAAAGCAGCCCTCCTCAAAGCATAAGTGTCTTGCCAAGTGCCCACAAGTATGGTCTGATGAGGCTAGAGAGGCTTTGTGATTTCAGGATTAGACCCTCTGGGAATGAATGAAATAGAAGGTTGTGTTATGCTGATAATATTCTTCTGTACATTTCAGTCTCCATAATGCTTTGGATGTAGAATGTTTAATTTAATTAGAGATAGAACAAGAAGACCATGTTATGGTTTTGGTTTGGAAGATTTACATTAGTCAGATTGTGATTTGCACAATCCATATCAGGGATGGTTTAAATCCAGGTTCCATTTTTAGCCAAACCACCAAAGTCCATAGGGGATAGAGGGTCCAGATAAAAGTGTTTGAGTTCAGTCTTATGTCTATAATGGACAAACTGGAGTGGTTTGTGTTTGAATTTTGCAAAACCTCATCACTCGGGTTTTGGTTTTGCAAAAATAAAAGCAACTTGGGGTTGGTTTGGATGTCATTACATTTTATCTGAATCTTTAAATTTGATGGAGCGGATGGGCTTGGTTAAAGACCCCATTTATGCCTTATCTCCAGGTTTAACAGCGTTGCAGTGTTTTTTCCTGTGATTTTTCAGAAGACAAAGAAAAAGAGCCAAAAAAAAAAAAAAAACCAAAATGTAGATTATTAAGTCAGTTTAGGACTTAGTTCTTCAAGATGCTAAGCAATTCTGCATTTTATCAAGCTAACAAAGCTGCCAGCACCTTTACAAGATGTGGAGGGCACACAGTATTTTGTAGAGGACAGTAAACCACTGGCACTTTCCAGGTCACGTCCTTAACTGACAGAGCTATCACCATGCCTCTGAAGTTAAATAGCCAAGGATCTGCTTCACTGAACCAAATTTCACTGCTGTAATAAAGCACGCAAATCCCATTCATGAAGTGAGTCAACTTGGACAGATGTAATTGGAACCCTACAATGTCAGAGATTTAGAAATTCAGATGACATTTGAAACTGAGAATTCAGATTCTCTTAGCTGAAAGGTTAACACTGTCCAGCACAGGGCATGTGTTGGGAATGATTAGAAAATGAATATTTGATTCATAGTTATGAAGCAACTCATTTAAACAATCCTATTCATGGTGTAATTTAGTAATGTCTTATTATTCTTTCTTTTTCTTCCCCTGGCCCTGTGCTGTCTTTTGTCAAATGCAAATTCATACATAAAGCCAGTTGTTGACATTTTCAGAAACCGGTCCTAGTTGTGTCTTCTAGAACAATTTTCCCTTCCTTTTTTTCATTGCTGTACATTCAGCAAATGAAAAAATAAGATATATATATATTTATATAAATATAGACATTGTGCTGTTAAGAATCAGACTCAAGCTGTTGAATATATGTATTCTTTTAATTTGGAGCAGAATATACACTAGTACAATGTACATCAAAGATACCTTCTTTGCTCAAATCAACATTGGATCAGTTCTGTAGTCAACAACCATACATCTGTACAGTGCTATTGGATAAATTAATGAGAATATGGTAATGAAAGGTAAAATATTTCTGTTGTCTTCTTACTAGCATTTGATCACTAGATCCCTCTACCTATATTGCTACATCCAAACCCTTCTTTCACACTCAAGCCTTGCCTCAATAGTCCCAAAATGACTGCTTCTTCTCCAGATTTCAAGACTTGATGATTAGGGTATGGACTACATAGTAGAGCTGGGTCAGCAGAGAAATCTACCCTCCATATCTTCCTGTCTAACCTCTTGAACGCATTCAGGTTTCTGAAATGCCAAGGTCTGTAAAGTAGCACTCTGGAAGACAGAGCAATTGGAGCCATCTGTGCTCATTGTCTTATTATTCATTGTTGGTCACTGTTAATGACTAGGTAATACGTTAATTAAGCTTATTGTAAGTTGTCTTATTCATTTGCTGACTTTTCTGGGTCTCTGCTGTTTATGTGTTCTTTTCTTCTCTGTTTTGTCTTTTCCTTCCTCTCTTTGATATTTTCTTTTTCTCAACTAAGTTCAGACTACATGTTTTTCCCTCTATCTCTTACCACAGCTCTTTTCTCTCTTCCCATCCATATACCTATACCCTGAGTATCAAGTATCTTTCTCACCCCCTTCACATTGACTCATGATCATTACTATGCTGTATAATGATGGCAGCAAGTTACTCTAAGGAGTTGCCTCCTCACAGACAAATCAAGGGTTGTATCTCCCAAGCCTCCCGTATTGCTTCACACACTGCAATTATCCCTACAATCCTCAGCTGTGTGCTGGCAAAGTTTTGCACTTAACGCTCTCTTGAGGACGCTTTTCAAAGACTGGAAAGCCATAGTATGCCTTCACATTTTGTACACACATCTAGAAATGTGTCTGAAACAGAAACATAACCTCATGACTTTCCTGAGTGCAAAATAGCATCTTATGTTGCAGATGAAAAGCTCTACAAATACCTTGGCTTTGCTATGGATACACTTCTACCAGATGTGTACTTAAGCTCTGAACTGCAGCTTTGAGAGTTATTAGGCACCCCACGAACTTTAGCCTGAGACCCTACAATTCCTGTTGATGTTGCCTTCAAATATACAGGGAGCCTCACAGTGCCTTTCTGAATGGGGCATTGCCTGTTTTCAAATCCTTTATTGTTATCTGCACTGTGGAATGAGGTCCGGAGGGGAAGGAGATTAACTCAAAAAGAGCGGCTCTGGCTGTCCTGTGGTCAGCTTCTGCTCCAGCAGCTATTCTCTTATCAGGAAAAAATGGACTGTTTTCCCGGCAGTATGTGGTTGCCCATTGTCTTCAGGCCCCAGACCTTATATCTTTCCTCCCAAAAGGAGGTTAAGATCTAATTTTAATTGGGAAAGAAGGGGGATCGAAAATATCAGACAACTTCCAATATATTTTTCTCAAAGAGAAGAGTTCCCGGATAAACAACATTGGGCTGTGATAACACTAAACATCTCTCCCATTTAACATTGTGAGAACTGAAGAAACTCTTGTGAGATACTACTCAATCTCCGTCCAGAGATAAGAGCTTGAAACATTTTAGTCATGTGTGTGTTGGGGATATAACAGTAGACTGTGTCACTGAACAAGAAGAGGATGCTGATGAATGCCAGGCAATGTGCCCTAGTGGGAATGGAAAAGTGGGAAGTCAAGGCTGGGGGGACCAGTGTTTTAAAACAGAAAATAGTGATAACTTGCAGGGGGTGAAATTCTCCTTCATAACTCCCAAAACAGACCTGATGGTTACATATTCTGACATAAAGGATTTTCAAAGAATGAATACTAAACTGAATTTTCCTATTCCCTACCTCAACCTCATCCAGACTTCCAACAGCATTCTAGGCCCTGTTGAGTAGACCCAGGAAAAAAAAACAAAACAAAAAAAAAAAAAAACAAAGGGTGGATAATCAGCAAAAGCTTCTTTTTACAGACAGCAAAATTAAAAGTCAGAAGTAGGGAGATGCCCAAGATTGCCCAAGACCAGAAATAAATCCTAGGTTTCAGATCTCTTTCTCTGTACCCTGAATATGATTTCATCTTTCCAGAAATTACATGGAATTAATGTCAGTGGAAAGTGATAGTGGCAGGAAGGGCACTGTATTTCCCTATGCAGAAAACATTTTGCTCCTATCAAAGTTATGAGGGATATGTGAGAGATTTTTTGGGGAAAGAAGTTGAACAGAGCTTTAAGATGGAGGGGTGCTAGTTTGGCAAATTTTGTCACAATGAGTTGTGGGAATTATTTTTTTCTGTCTTTAACTAAGGAAATGAAATGCAAACAACTCTCCTTTGTAACTCATTTGAGATTTTTAAGCACTGAGAACTCAAGAATTTCATTACTAACATTCCCATGGCAACTGTAACTTGTCTATACAGCACATGTATATGACACCATAAAAACTAACACTCCAGTCGGTAATAGAAAAATTTCTGAACAACACTTTTGTACCGTGGCAGTTATTGCAGAAATTAAAATGCTGATTTCCATCATACGTGTTGTATCAAAATGTCAGCCAGAAGGCTGAATTAACATTGGATAGGTTTTACTTAACTGTAAAGCAGTTTTCAATTTCCTGGGAGAAGTTCCCTTAATCTCTGTATCACCATTTAGCCCTCTCCAGCTTCACCCATCAAGGATGCATTGTCTTTGGCTATGTCCACTGCCATAAGCCATGAGATGAGAACAGCTGCAGATTTGTTGCATGAATGGGAAGATGTAAAAGGCCAGTTGTGCACCCCACCGATTCATCGCTGACTACATTTTACAGGATAAAACCAACTTTTACTTGATCATGTAGGTGCAGAGCAAAGAATAGGCCAAAACCTGAGGCAGCACCAGTAACACTGGTGAACTGTTCACTCCAGCCTGGAGTGTGCTAGATTACTGTATTTACTTGAAAACTGAACCTTCAGCTCTTGCCTCCCCAGGCTATGGGATGAATTCCTCTCTGTTACAGCCAAGTCCAGCATTCAGGGCAGATAATGACAGCGCAAAGAAAGTTTTGATGGTTTTTTCACATGGCCTCAAGTTTATGCTTGGCCATAAAGCAGGGAGTCTTGCTCAGTGCATCTGCATTAAAAAAATACTAATAAACCTGTAAAATGCATAGTGTATAATAAGTAAGTCATTGTGTACTATCTTTCACCTTTACAGTTGCAGCTGAGCTTGTGAAAGCCTGGAAAAAGTTGGCTTTATCTTTGTATCTGTCCAAGAAGCACCATATGGTATCCACAGCCACAGAACCACTGCAAAGCTTGTCTCAGTACCAGCATCTGCCATCTGGAGACAGAACAACTGTATAAGGTGTTAGGATGCCCAACTACGTTGAGTCAAGCAGGGATATTTGCAGGTAAGAGGAATGTGAACCGTGTATAGGTCCCAACCAGGCACAGAGGAGGAAATGGTGCTGGTGCACACAACTAGCAGCAGTCAGGATGCCTACTTATCCTGCACACAGTCCAACTTTTTTTGCTTCTCCTTTATGAAACATCTCTGCTCCCTTTTGTTCTTCTCTTTTCTCTGACACTGGTCTGACAACAGGTTTTGCCAAGCTTCTGGCTCACCTCTCTCCTCCAAAAGTGGTTCCCACCAGCTAAAATGGGCAGACCACTGGCAAGCAGGATCCTACACAAAGCAAACCAAAGAAGTCTCTCCATTTACGGTGTGCTTCCTCATTCTGGTCTGCCACCAGGGAAGGGAGATGTGGATGGGGAGAAGATCTCTGCATGGACCAAGCAGGACATGGGGGCAAAGAAGGTGGTAGTTTGAAGAGAAGCTGAGGATGTTGGCAGGGAACAAGTGAAAACATGAAAATAAGGGAGACTCCAGCTTCAACTGTGTTTTTGGCAGCTGTGGGACTGTCATTGGCTCAGAGTATAGTACATGACTGGCACAAATAGCTGTTTGGAAGAACAAGGGAAAGGGAACGCTGTATATTTCACATACAATTTGACCCACTATAATCAAATTTGTTAATAATAACCAGTGAATAGCTCAGTGGTAATGAAATGATACAGAACATACTCTGTGGAAATTTCTAGACAGCACCAAAACTCTCATGCTGAGTTCTATAAAACACCGCCCTTTTAAAGAGCAAAGAAGCCATTTGAAAACCAGCCTTCCCATCCTCCCAACAGTCAGAGGCAGCAGATGGATTCAGTTATGAAAAAATCAATAGAACAAAGAAAGGAACTAAAAGTAATCAGGTAGCTGAGCATTAATACATCCCAGCAACATAGCTGAGGTAGTGAAGGAAGAGATACTGCCAGTGAAGAGGAAAATGTCTGAGGGAGAAGGAGAAAAAGAGGGATTTGTGGGAGAGAGGAAGCAAAGCAGAGCTAGAGAACGACTCCCAGTGCTTGGGCTTCCTCAAGCAGCTCAGTTCAATGACACCACACAGGCATGGTGTAGCTCATACTGGGGAAAAAGTTTAGCTAGCCCTGGCCACGAAACATGATTAGGTAGATTCCCATAGCAAACTCTGACTTGCATTGTGCTGGGCAGGCAGAAGATCTTGAGTCTGAAGGTACATCTACACGCAGAGACTTAGTCAGAATATTACGCTACTATGTGGGAAATTTTTTTTTAAAGTCAGTATTTTCTCTGTGCATGAAAAAAAATAGCCGTATGATCCAAGTCTCAGCATGGGGACAAGTATCCGGGCCTGCCTGGTGTGATTCTGCTCTGCAGCTGGTCATTTCGCATTGTTTATCTCAAAGCTGCTGCACAGTTTTGTCAGCACGGTGCTGCTTCCTGACTAGTGCACTCCATGAATCTTATCTACTGCCAGTGCATCATGCAGAGAGGATTTTGTTTATATACAAACATGCACATGTGACAAAGAGGTCCCCAGAGCTGTGTACATTATAAACTGTGCTTTAACCTTTTCCCTTTGCTGACTTTGATCAGGCTGCAAGATTATTGTCAAGGACTTGCTATAAATGCAAAGTAGATTTCAGGCAGCATGATAAAGATAAAGCAGTGGGATACTAGCTGTACAAACAAACAAATAAACCCCAAACTACTTCTGAAAATTTAATTTCACTGTCACATGGTTCTATTTTGGCTTCTGTTTAATGATAACCACACTGGTGACTGACTTTGAAGGGCCTGGCTGCAAGTCCCCATATTTAACTTTGTTGTTTTCCTCCAGGTCATCCCATAACCCTCTTTTCTCTCCTTCAGATTTTACCTCATGGATCATTGCATTTGCAATCATGATATTTTAAATCATAAACACCAAATTGTTTGCCTGCCTGCCTTGGAAACACTGCAGCCTCTCCACCCATGTGCACGTCCATCCACCCTCCTGTTCCACTCAAGTTACTCCTGAAGCTGCAGGCCAGTTGTCCTGAGGGATGATCAGGGGAGACAGTGCCCTGCCCAAGGGAAGGGTTCCCTCAGCACAGCTCAGTGAGTGCACACATAAGCAGAGCCCCAGAGATGCCCCAGTCCCAAGACTGGTCTCAATGCCTGCTCAGCCATGGAATACAAACCATAGCTAATTGGGCTCATTCATTCCAGCCTGTAGGGAATCAGTTGTTTTTAAAGGGAACTACGTAGATCCTGGTCCCACTTGGAGCAGCTGTGGCCCCAGACAGGGTCATTTAGGGTGTCAGTAGGGACATGATTGCAGTTCACAAACATGTCCCAGAATGACCCAAATGGAGAAGAAGACTGTAGAAAAGCCCGTTTCCCCCTCCCAGGGCAGCTCTATCCCGCCAGAAAATTTCTTGGCAAGACAGAGAAAGCTGAGATCCCTCCCTCCGGCTTAATTTATCCTTTTTTATTGTTCTTGACTTGTGTTTTTGTTGCATTTCAAAGTCCTGGTCAGAAATTAGTTAAGCTCGTTACACACTGTAGTGTGAAAATAAAAGTGAAACTTCCTGCCCCATTTGTGCCTCTGTCACTTCTCTGTGAGATGTGTTTTCTGATTTGCTGTCTTCCATTCTGTTATTAGGATTTTTTGTACAATAACATCTTCAAAAGCTTCCAAAACTGCAATTAAATATAAACAGCAAACTAGACATATGCAAACACAACTGTCCTTATGCCTTCAAATAAATCCACAGTTAGAAACTGAACTTGGAGAGGTAACTCGCACTTACCTTTAAATTTTACATTACACATCTGAAAAAGGAATGAATGACTGCCCAGCTTTCTACAAATTATTTGTCTTGACTTTAAATCTCAAGTCATGCAATGAAAATGAAGAATTTAGGAGAAAAAGTGCAAGGGAAAACTGGACCAACGTTTTGTTATGTGCTCTGCAGTGATCACTCTGTCAGCCAAAAGGTCTGGCTTCCAGTTGAGGAATCTGACCAACAAGGAGTTATATCAGTAACAGCAATATTTCTTCCAGGGTAAAATGTTGGCATAAGAAGCCTTACAGCTCACACTTAAAAACAATAAGAGAAGGACAGGTAGCAGAGAGTGGGTTTTTCTAATTCTCTGCTATATTCCTAGCCTTTGCACAACAATCATATCCTGGAAGGGGTGTATTTTCTGTCTTTCTTGGGCCTGATTGATTCAAATCAGAATGGTTATTTGGTTTTCAAGAATGAGTTATTGTTCCCATGTGCAGCAACTTTTATATGGCCAACAAAGCTTTGTGATGTTTCTAGCATATGGCATGAGTGAATTTACTTGACAGCTCACTTTATATTTAGTCCAGAAGCTTGGATTGGAAGTGGGAAAACACAAGCAGTGATTAGAAATGACTTAGCTCTCACCTGGCTCTTCTCATTGACTCCCTGGGTGGCTAGAGCACTGGGCTAGAGCAATTTTTGAAAACAGCCTCCGAGAAGGATTGCCAAGTTTTGGGATAGCGTGAGACACTGTAGGCCTTTTCCTTATGTTGCAGATGGTAGTAAAAAATATTTTTTTTTCCCCTGAAGTGTTCACCTAAAAGCTTAACCACCAATAAGTTACTGGACACAAATTTCTGTATCAGTTTCCCCACTTTGAAACGTGGTGTGCCGATATTAATCTGCTTCATGGAGAGAGAACCAGTGATTTTAAATCTATACGTCCTTTGATATTCACTTTGAATTAGTTTTTATTCAGTGTCTCTTATTTCAATACAGAATTAAAGTCAGGTTGAATTGGGACGTACATCTGCTATGTAGCATAAGGAGACCTTCCTTTACTGGCAATCCAGAACAGTGTGATTTCAGTCTGGTTTTAATGGCAATTGATTGAAGTGTTTACTGCAATTCCAACAAGCCCCAGCTGCAAGACTCCCTGTGCAAATGTGCAGATTTGCTGTTGCCACTTATGCCGAGTGGCCTTCATACAGGATTTCTGGACAGCTGGTAGAACAGGAGCTCGATATCCAGCCAAACAAAGTAACAAGACAGTAGGGAATTGCTAAAATCTGTGATCTACCACCAAAACTTATAGAGTCAGCAGGGGTAAAATAACCCGTGATTGTATTCGAAAAAGGAAATTCCTGCAGCATAAGCTGTCTCTAAATAAAGCTACATTCTGGTGATTTCTTCCGATGTCTTTTATTTGCACGAGTCACAGGCATTCACTATTTTCGACTATTGTTACTCTGCTGTCTCTGGAGAAAATGGCAGGGTTATGATAGGGCTGACCAGCTTCCTTACAACTAAGCGTTAAATGAAAAATGTGTCATAAACCCAATCAGCAACTGACAGGTAAACAGCCACATGGAAACACTGGCTGCTTTCAAGTATCTCGGACACTCCCCTAGGCTTTCTGCTCTAGGTCCTCATCTGTCAGTGCCTGGATGCAGAGGATTTTGCTGTGTTTTCAGCATTGTCATCCTGTGCTCCAAATGGGAGGGGTACTGGGAGATTCCAGGGGCTCATGTCATGGCTCATATGCCATTGTGCTGTGCTCTGCTCCTTAACTGGGATCTTTAGTGGGCTTGTGATGAATGAAAGTCACCCTCCGTCATCTGTGTCATCATACAAATCATATTCCATTGAGAAGATACTAAAGCAAATTTAAGCAGTAAACCTGTAAATGAGAGTATAGAGGCACGAAGGTAATGTATAATGTCTTGTATATAATACAAAAATATTGTGTAATGTGGCATAAGGACCAATGTCAGATTGATCATCCAGTGATGAGAAGCTCCTTCAGCAAGTATTGTCCTCTTACAGGGTGCCTACTGTTGCAGTCCTAAAATTGCTAAGATCTCCTTAAATCAATCAAACGTGGGTTTTTCACAGGCAATTGCCAACTTGTGAGTAAAATTTTCAGAAGCAACTTTGTTACTAAGCCCTGTCGCCTTTTGAGTGCTACTTGGATATCAAACACATGGTCAGGTTACTTAAACTCGTGCAGTCAGGAGTTACCAGAGATTGCACATAAGCTGAATGGAATAAATGTCTGTGTACATACAAATGCAATGTAATTTGACCTGATCTAAACTTCTCATATTATTAAGTAAGTTCAGAGCTGCCACAGACTTAAAGCAGACATGCAGAGAGCTATTGCAGCTTAGTGGACATGTGGCAACCTGCTATGCTGTGGGAGTTGTGTGGTTGAACTGGGCTCTTAGGTACTCAAATTCCTTTTGAAAATGGAACTTAGGCACTTCAAAAAAATTCCACAAAACTTTCTTGTATGAAAGCCTAAACTCAGCATGTGAGAGCTATGTAGCTTTGGGGACACTTTTAGAGATGGCTGCTACCAATAATTATGGCACTTGAGGCAGGAAAAAAAAAGGTTTTGAAAAAAAAAGGTAATTCTGACAAAGTTTCTCCTTCCTCCAGCTGAAGGGGCTCTGTGGGACCCTGCTACTTATGAAGATTTCTGACTCCAGTTATATCATCCATTTGTAACACTGAGTAAATAACTTGGTAGTGGAAAACTGTATTATCATGTACTTAGCTTTATTTTCAGAGATGTTCCTAATGAACTTATCTTATAATAAAGTGTGTAATTACTCATCTTTTTTATTGTGGAGATTTAATATTGAGTAGTAGCCTCAGGTCTATTGCTAGACCACATGATAAAATAAAGCTGCTGTTGATTTTAATTCTTAGACCTAACAAAAGGATACCCTGGCAGAGCTCATCTAAAGTGGAAAATTGGCTACAACCCTTGAAGCTCAAAGAAAATATAATTTATTATACAGTCTTCTCAATGTCTTCATAAGCATTGTCCATTTTCAGGAAAACCATGTCAACAAATCAGCCACTAATTGTTTTTTGAAGGTCAAGTTAAAGGCTTTGTTTTTCTTGCAGTTGAATTCTGTAGGTGAAGAAACATTTGGCTTCATGGCTAGACATTCTTGGAATTAATTTTCCGCTAGTTCTTATGCTACTGAATGTCAAATATTTCTGCACTTGAAACTGTCACATCATTCTGAGAGCTAAATCTAATTGCCACCTCTTTGAAATATTTCTTTGAGCATTTCTGTGGCTTTTTAATTTTTGTCTGTATTCTTTCCTTTTCTGCCTTTAGCACTTTTTTTTTTTGGTGCTTCAAAGACCCTTCTGAATTCAAGTGCCTTGTTAAGAGCCAGGCTGAAAACAAAAATTGCAAGTGAAGTTTCATCACTACATGCTGACCTCCTTAATGCTTTAGAAAAGGGTTTCACCTGCCCCATTAGGCAGAGAGGGGGAGTGTGGGAGGCTGAGTGGACAGGCAGACACAAGAGCCTCCTTAACAGATGTGATAGTGTACATGGGGATAGAGGCAGCAGACAACAGGAGAGAACCAAGAATTGACAGCAGTTGACAAGGGGGATACAAAGGAGAGAGCAACTGTAGAAAGCTGGCTGACTGAGGGTTTCCAGACTCTAGCTGTGGGCTCTGGGAGTGCTGTAGGAAGGGCTGTCCAAGAAAGGCAAGAGGCCACAATGAGAATCCAGCTGACAAGATAACCAGGAGTCTGGATGCCTTGAAAAGGAGCAAAGGTAATTACAAGAATGAAGCTGTTCCGTGATTTCATCCCATACAAGTAGCTGCTGTACATAGAACATTATCACAGTTTCTTTTCCATCTCATGGGTTGAGTTCCACCTCAGGGGACTGGTTGCACCAGTGTGCACATAGCTCTGGCTGTGCAGTCCGTTTCTTTGCTCCCCTTGCTGAGTCATAGTGGAAAGCTGCTACCTCGCTCCTGCACAGGGTGCAGCATCCTTTCAGCTATGGTCACCAAGACTCATCTCACCTACTATTGGGTGCTAATAGACACCTACACCTGGGCTAATTGTCTAAACTCTCTCTATAAATAAGCAGGAGAACCAAACATATCAAAAATGCAGTTCACCCCTTCCTAAGGTAGATATCAGAAACAGGGCAGATGAATTTCTCTCCCAACATACCTATTTATATTCTTTGACTATAAAGAAATGAGGTCTGTAAGCCTCTAAAAGGTAGTTTAGATGAATGTGCTTTGTATATCCATAAGAACAAATCCTCTTTTTACAGTGTCAACATGGGCAACATTTATTGGATACTTCTCTTCTTTCTACTATTTGTTCTTTTCCAGACCACTACCTCCTTTTAATTTTAATCTTTTTGCCTTTGTTATATTGGTTGGCACAAAATATTCATTTCTTCTCTCTTGCCTTGTTCACTTATGAGATACCAGAAACATTATTAGGTACCAGTTCCATTACAAAATTTTCCCTCTGAATTCACAGCCTGAGAAAAATTAGATGTTCTGTAAATGCTGACTTTTGGACCAATGATTCCCACCCTAACTAAGTGCAAACCCTGACAGTTGCATGATATTTTAGAAGCAATTTTAGAATTTTCTCATCATGTGCCATCTCTGCCCACAGGCAGCTCAGGGTGTCACAGCGTTGCCCCTGCCCATGTCCCTGCGGAGAGAGCCTGACTTCCAACAAGAACCAAGGAGAAAGGGAAGGACTACGTGGAGAGATGTGAAGAAACTGTTCAGCTCTGCTCAAATGGGTGAGGTTTGTACCCTACTGAGATCTAGAAAAACAAGTGGAAATTGTAGCCATAAGTTTTGAATAAATAAAATAAATATTTTAAAAAACAGTTCTGTGGTTCTAAAGAGAAAATAATATTTGATTAAAAGACAAAACATGTATGGGGTAACTTTTTCATTTCCTGTTCATGATGAAGGTATTACTGATGTTATTTAAGCTGTGTTGAAGACATATAACAAGAGTCTAAGCAGATATAAATGTTCATTTGGAATGTTATTTATAGTTCCTTGGTACCCAATGCCAAATGTTAATAAGGTTTATGAGAAACCAGTGGAGACTGTAAATTGTTAGACTTCTAATTTAAATCATGTTGCTGACTCCATTTGTTTCCTACACATTGATCTGACATTCAGAGGTAAATCTGATAAAGTTCTCCAAGCTAGAGAAAGATTTGTTTTCTGTCAGTGGTAATCTAACTATTAGAAAGACAAAGAATGAGGTTATTGGGAACAAAGCCATATGCAGTAATATACCACACTTGGATATTTCTTTTTTATTTATTTAAATGTTACAGTGCTTGATAAATTGCTTATGCAGCCAGTTAACTGACTCTTCTGGAAAGTGTTTATTTGCAGGCACCTCAATGTCAGCAGTGAAATGAGCTGGGACTGAAATTTCATTAAGAAAACCATATTTCATTATTATGGCCCCAGCAATCATCACTCTTTATACGTGAAGTACAGAAACTATTGAACTTTTAAATAATAATACAGCTATGGCAAAAAAAAAATGGGCATGAGCCAGACAGGATATTCACTGTTAATATACTGGCCATACCAACAGCTTGGGCTCTCGTGGAACAAATAGCTGAAAGAGTATGTGGGTCTTAAACTTTGAATTTCCTTTGATTTGCTCATTTCAAATTCCCTTCAGTGCAAAGAAAACCTCAAGGTGCCTGCTTTGTATCAAATAGAGCCCTCCTGCTGCAAAATCTAAAGACAATGCCAAAAAAGAAGAGAAAAGTTAGGAGTATCCTTCTCATGGGACCATTTCCCTCAGGCAGAAGGTAATTTCCCTCCTGTGAAGAAGCACGTAACAGAGGTGGGTCAGTCTCCTGTACCTTGGACAGCCACAGAGTCCAAGCCAGGGGCTGGTGCCCTCCTGCTTTTGAAGCTCCCACCATCTTATTTCCATTTTAGAGGAGCTAAATTCAACCTTTTCCCAAACTGCACTGTAATGTGTGGTTCTACAAACCAGCTTGTCCCAGTTCAGCCAAATTAGTTAAAGCATTTCTACTCCCAGACTATAAGTCCATGTTGTAAGGGTTTATTATTCCTATTCAGGGACATGATTCAGAGTTTCTAAAGCCAACAGAGAGAGGGATGGACAAGAGAAACAGGCAGGAAGGGATGCAGCAGCTATGCTAGCCCAAAGCATGTGATAGTCCACAAAACAAAGTTCAAGGCAAGTCCCTTCCAGAAGGTATATTTTGCCCAGGTATAGTCTTACAGCCCTATTTTATTTCCCATCACATACCCTGTAACCCAAGGGATACGGTGCACCCAGAAATCACACAATGACTCAGAAGCAAGCTGTGATATTTGCATCTGACTGTGTTGCTAAGCTAGTTGTGGGTTCAGAACTCTTGTTTCAAGGAAACAACATTTGGGAGTAACAACCTATTAAGAATCAGAGCATGGAACACTTTTACAGCTCCTTATGCCTTAGAGAGATTAATGATACATGGAGCTTTATTCTTATTTTCTGTCCATCAGAAAAGTCCTCTATCAAAATAGGCATATAGAAATGACCGCAATTTAGATACAGTACATAAAATAAATCATAGGAGATAGAATTATACTGGGGGCTTTGTTTGTGCCTTTGAATATACCAGAGTGAACCAAATGAGAATCAGAATATCACAGGAAAATGGGACCAAAAGGCACCTTGAAATACAAGCAGCTATTAAAGCTTATCTACACCTTCCCTCCCAACAGTGTGATTCAAACCCTTCAGAAGTCAATGTGTGTTGTAGGCTTCAGCGGCAGTGCTTTACAGTTCCTTTGGAGCAAGAGGAATCTAGCTTGCCTCCTCCCATACACCAAATAAAGTTTCCAAAATGGCACCTCTGCCTTGCTGACTACACTCTTTTCTTTTTTAATTGTACACGTGTATCCCTGAGAAACTCCACTCCAAGTTCAGGATAAACTCATGTTTCCTCTGCTTGCCAGAAGAAAATGAAAAGTAAAGCCCCATCAATTTTACTGCTCATAATTGTGGATAAAATGCAATATATTTGGCTCATATAAATTTGCTAGCAAATTATATTCAATAAAACCCTGGTGAGCAGTTTAAAAGCATAAATCCCCCCATGCTGAAAAAAAGCTCATAAATTATACAAGAAAAAGGAGTGATTTCATCAAAGAGCCAAGCTCTGCCCATGGAATGTTTCAATAGTACTGGATTTATAGTTTTTTGGGAGACAATTTATGATCCCTAATTTTCTGCAATAAAAAGCTCAGTGGGGATTCTCTGAATGAAATATCTTTTAACAAAGAAATAAATTAAAGAAAAATCCATCTGAGAGTGAATGCAGACAATGCCATTCTTGAAGCACTCCCCTTTTGTGTTCCTGTTCCAAAATTAATCATGGAAGACCCTAATAAAGATTACATAGTGAGAAAGGAAAGGAAGACCATTAGACTTTGAAATAAATGTATTGCACAGTTGGAGATGGCATTTTTAGTAATAAATTCGCCTGTGATTCTTCATAGTCATTGTCTTTAAATAAGAATAAACCGATCAGATTGTTTCAAAGGAAAGGTTAAACATTTCCAAAACACTCAGGGATGATTACATTATATAAATAACCAGGTGGGGGAGGTTATATGTGAAGCCTGTGCACAGACGTGATGTTTAATCATAGCTAGATGCACAGAAACGTTCCCTCACTTCCCCTGATCCACAGTCCTTGTCAAATCTAGTGGCAGTGGCTGATGAGGTTACTGTTCCCATGGGCCATCAGTCACCAGGCAGCAGGGACCATGAATCAAAGCACATATCTGTCACAGGTTACAGACCAGAGTGCTAGGGTGAAGTGAGAGTCCCAAGATTTAAATTAATATGACAGGACATGAATTATGACAGTTGAGAAGGAGGTTTAATGTCTCTTTGACTGCTAAAGGGATGGGACAGGAAAAAAAAGTCTTCAATCATCTTTTTAAAACTCCCACATGAATCACCAAAGTTGTGACCAAGCACTCTTGCTTTCCTGCTTTGAGAATCTGCTACTGGGTGATAAAAGAAATTATAATGAGCTGGATAGACACATGCTGTAGTACACTCTGTTTCTCAAGATGTTATTATTTCCATTTTAATGATAAGATGCTGAGGCATATATATATATATACACTACATATATATATATATACACACACACATATATATATATATATGATCAGACAAGCACACTGAATACTGGGATCTGAGTGCATTATCCTACATCAAAAATGGAGGATTGTCCTCCCTCTCTATCCTACTAGTCATCCATTCACCACCCAGGATCCTGGTACACAGGCATAGGGACAGCCACCAGGATAAGCGGGAGCAGTGAAAGTACCTACTGCTGAGTACCTAACATCACTGGGGTCAGCAGCAAATACTCAGTTTCTCACTATGCCTCCAGACCTCCAGACTGTGAGAAACAGAAAAAGGGTGAAGGTACAATTCAAACAGATTTCCCATTTCTATCCATTGTATTTTCCCTGTTTATTTCTCCCATGTGAGGGCTCCAATCTAGACCTCCAATCTTTCAACTTGGCAAAAAAATAGACACAGGCAGTTAGGGGTTGTTCCAATGTCCAGGCAAGCCTGCAGATGAAAGGACTCTATTGCCTTTGAAACACAATAGATTGAGTCCTTACCTAAACCCATGGAATATAAATGAAAAGAAAATGCTGAAAACTATTTTGTTTTGACATTAATCAATGGGCAGAATGGGTTGGTGGAGGTATTTGACTGAGCAGACTTTCTCATCAAGTTTTATTTTGAAATAGGACAAGAATGGCTGAAAATGACCTTGATTCAAGTAACTCTTTCTTATATAGCACAGCAGACTGTTGATGGAGCTTTGGGAAAGAAGAGTAAGAAAACTCCAGCAAGGAGATAGATTTTCAAAGAAATTAATTTAAACTCACATTTCAGGTCTGGAAGACTACCAGCTAAGTGTGCTGAGGCAGAACAGCTGGCTGAAAGGAAGGAAGTGTGTCTTTGGAAAGGTAATTTGTAAGTATTAAGCATGCAAGATTTGCTCTCTATCATCTATCCCTGCTCCAAAACATTTTACAAGCACCAGGCATTTTGCCCATGTCTGTCTGGCAGAACTTGGGAGTACTTCATAGGTCCTCTGCCTTGGTGTTCATGCCAGCTACATTGAATGATATGTTGGGAGCAAACCCAGCTACAGACTGGTCCTCTCCATCCTGTTCAGTGGAAACTCCAGTTTCTGGTCCCAAGGTAACTGTAAATTATCCCTGCTGTTCCCCTGATCTGTACAGTGACTATGTGCCTGGAGCTAACTTACCTCGTGCTCTGCAGACAACATTTTCAGCTGAAGCAGACCAGGAGAAGGCATCCATCAACACCTTTCGTTGCTCCTCTGGAAAAAACGTCTGCAGCTTAATCATTCACTGCTCTTACAGAGCTGGTTCTCTCGCATCCTGAGGATCTGAACTGTATTTCTGGCTGATCAAGAATGCAGAACAAGACTTTATTTGTAGGTGTCAATGCTCTAGTTATCTACAGATATTCCAATAAATACATTTATATTCCTCTCATCCACTATTGATACCAGAAGAGACTTTAGGGTATATATACATGTTGCCTTATACTAACATGTCTACTTGACATCTCAGTGTATCAAAAAAGAAGCATTTTTTCATGTAGACAGTGGTATCTGGCTCCCATTCCAAATAGCAATAATATTTACTTGACATAAAATGTAACATCCCTACAAAGCAAGATCTCACCATAAAATAAAGGCATGCAAAACTAGAGCTCTGTGATCCATTCTGTGATCTCACTATAATAAATTTCAGAAACCAAATTAAATGCCTTTTATATATCTTAGGGATAATTCTTACATTTCAGTAAATGATACTTATTACTGATGCTACAGCGTCCTAGTGTGTCCCCTGAAGTACATCAACTGGTTGACCTGGATCAGTCCAAGACTTTGACATAACTGTGGGTGGGCTAATGTCTTCTCTTAATTACTTCTCTTTATGCATAGAATAGATCCAAACCAACCCTCCAGACCTTTACTTGATCCCATATAGAAACTCAGGTTAATAAACATGGAAATTATTCATGGCACTAAGCCATTACTGCATTAGTACCAGCTCCCAATGATCTGCAACAATAAAAACAGGATTTTTGAACAACTCATCCATTATTAGTGCCTAAAATAGCAAAGCTGGATCTCCAGAAGATATTAGGTTTAGAGAAGTGATGGAACCCTGCCTGAAAGCTTTCCTTTACTCTTGTCCAGCACAGTCTAGCTGACCTACAATAAACATCTTGTAGCTACTAAGAAAGGACTCAAGTACATAAGAAGCTAATTCCTCAAACTGAAAAGCATGAGGGAACACCCCAAAGGTGACAAAACAACTGAAAATCAAATGTACAGTAGCCATAGAAGAAAAATCTTGAGTTGGAGAACAGTCATAGAATCATAGAATCATAGAACAACCAGGTTGGAAGGGACCCATTGGATCTTCTAGTCCAACCATTCCTATCAAACATTAAACCAAGTCCCTCAAGACCTCATCCACCTGTGCCTTAAACACCTCCAGGGAAGGTGAATGCTTTATTCTCACCCTCTGTGTAAATCCAGGTAAGCACCCATCACGTACAAACGCCCCTGATGCTCCCAACTCCCTGATCTGTCCCCATCCCTTCTGAAAACTGGCAGAGAAACACCATTCAGATAGGGGTTTAGCTTGAACAAACAGTCTCATAGGCAATATACATAAAATGCAGGTTAATATTTTTGCATAGTTTGTTTAATTTGTTCTTCTAAAGTCAGAGGCAGAAAGATCATAGAAACAACGCTGGGAAGGATCTCAAGTCATTTAGTCCATCCGCTTAATGCAAGGCAAGCTAAATACAGCTGAGCATGATATGTTCAATCTGTTCTTTAAAGACCTCTAACAAAGGTCAAGCCACAGATACACGTGGAGAGTGAGGGAAGGAAATGAATTCAAAATGCATTGCCTGCCCTGTAAATGGCTGGATTCCCCAAGCTGACTTATATGTAATCCACAATCTTGATTTGTTGAAGAATTCAGCAATGTCTTTATTTCTAGTTACAACCAGAAGTATTGCATGTTGAGATCACATCACCAGTGCTAATGCTGGATGCCCTTATATTCTCCGGAATAGTCAGAAGAGGATAAGAAGTGAGAAATGGCCCCTTTGAATGAGAAGTCTGCTGTTATTGACACAACAACAAGAGAAATATCTCATTACAACAATGAGTTGGCAACTGGATCCTGATGACTTCTCAGTGTATCTGGGAACTTCCTAAAGTCACAGGTCATGGCACAGACCAGCCACAAATCATGAGTTATGATCTTGAAGTCATCCTCAACAAGGTCAAGATGTCCCCACTTCATTCACTGAGATTTAATGCAGAGAGTCTTTTTGTTTGTGATTGTTTCTTAGAGCTGAAGGCATAAGAAGCTCTTCCCAAATTTTGTGAGGGTATGATCCAAAACCTAAATGCCAAAAATCAACATTCAGCAGCACCCAATCACTAAGACTTACTAGAGGGAAATATTAAAGGGAAAGGAAAGGAATGTTCAACAGTAAAAACAGAGGCTTACTAAATAAGCTATAAATAGGCTACTAAATATCACAGCATAATTATTCCTTAATCCAATTAACTTTAGATGTAAGAAGGCTAAAAATGGCTGAAAAATAAGACAGAGCAAGAGGAAACTGTGTACTTTACAGAGGGCCAACTCTAGGATGCCAATGGGAGAGAATCAACAGAAAGCAAGAGAAATAAGACCCAGAAGGAGTGCACTAACCTGCCCACGTGCCTTCTGGGGCAACCAAATATGTCAGACAAATTGGTGTTGATGTTCATGCCGAGCCACAGATACCACAATTTGTCAGGGAATAACCTCAGGTCTTTCCAGAGAAAATATTAAATATTTACTCCTTCCATATCCAATCAGTGAGCAATATGGAAAAATTTCCTTCTAATGGGTGAGCGTTGTGTCCTAAAACATGACTGGGGAATATATAGCTTGTACTTTATGCAGATTTAGTAAATCAGCTGAACCATGCAGGTTGTCCGCTCATGAGGGTAGACGCTTATTAAAAAAAAAGCATAGAGGAGGAATCTTTGAGGGATTTCTTTCTTTCTTTCTTTCTTTCTTTCTTTCTTTCTTTCTTTCTTTCTTTCTTTCTTTCTTTCTTTCTTTCTTTCTTTCTTTCTTTCTTTCTTTCTTTCTTTCTTTCTTTCTTTCCTTCTTTCCTTCTTTCCTTCTTTCCTTCTTTCCTTCTTTCCTTCTTTCCTTCTTTCCTTCTTTCCTTCTTTCCTTCTTTCCTTCTTTCTTTCCTTCTTTCTTTCCTTCTTTCTTTCCTTCTTTCCTTCCTTCTTTCCTTCCTTCTTTCCTTCCTTCTTTCCTTCCTTCTTTCCTTCCTTCTTTCCTTCCTTCTTTCCTTCTTTCTTTCCTTCCTTCCTTCCTTCCTTCCTTCCTTCCTTCCTTCCTTCCTTCCTTCCTTCCTTCCTTCCTTCCTTCCTTCCTTCCTTCCTTCCTTCCTTCCTTCCTTCCTTCCTTCCTTCCTTCCTTCCTTCCTTTTTCAGTGGCTTTGTCAGGACAGAAAATCATAGAGTCATAGAATGATTCATTTTCTACCCAAGGAAGATGAAGTCTCTTTTTGTTCTCTCAGACAGGGTAGCTGGGACAAGAGGACTGCCTCAGAATGGTTTCTGTCCCTTCTAGACAGTAGGTCAGGCTGTTTTCAACATGAGTGGAATTGCTAGTCTCTCCTCTCGATTTTGCTTTCTTCCATCCACCTCCTCACAAAACTACCACTACCAAAAACTTACTTCCCTTCCCAGAGCAGGGCCAAGATGTGACTCAACTAGAGATGAAAGGGCACGTTAACTGTCCACACTTGCTTTCTTTTGGGGTCAGCTGTTAGGATTCAAGAAAGACTCTGGAAATGTGTTTTTCTTGTTGTCTAGCTTATGCTCTTTAGCCACTGCAATGACACTCTGACTCCTTGCATTTTACAAACTCCATTGACCAAATGAAACAACCTTCCACTACCTTGATGTCATATCCTTGGTTAAACTGAGCTGCTGCTTGTTTGTACTTCACCTCAGAGCTGGGTGATCTCTTCACTATTTTTCCAAAATCAGTGAAACAAGATTAAGTCTGTCAAGACCAAACCTTAACACTGCCACAGGGGGCTAGTTCAAATCTTCTTAATAAAACCTTTTCAGAGAACAGGTGTTGGGGGAAGTGTCTCTCTATATTCATCATGCTACTTGACTATAAAGCTGGAGGCCTAGGGACATCTGTAAGTGTGATAGACAAGGAGCAGACAACCACGTACTTGGCTGAGTAGTGCACAGTGTGATGGACACAAAGTTACTCTGCAATAATTTTAATAGTGTTTGTTGGCCTTGTTAATGTTTATGTACAACTATTTGGGTTAAGTTTAACAGCAGACTGTAAAGAAAACACTCGGAAAGGAAGAAATACAGCTTGAACTCAGACAGCCCTGTGGCAAACACAGGACAATAAGAAAGTCATTGGCTTGTAGAAGTCTGTTTCAGCTTCCTGCAGGGCCTACTGAACTGGGTGGGAAAAACAGAGCCAGAAGTCTGACAAAGTCTGACAACCGAGAAGCACAAATGAACTCTGGCTGCATCAGCAGGACTCTCTTTTCAGAGCCAGGGGGATCTTGGGGAGCTGTTCAGGGGCACCAGACTGAGACTCAGGCACTCACTGTAGTGTCTGCAGAAGCAAGACCTGCCTCAGTTGCCAAAGTGGTAGAGCTTTGCATAACTTGGAGGATGGGGAAAAATTGCTCATTCTGCAAATGCACTTTGGAAAAGGAAACACTATAGTTTCAACAAAATGGTTTTGACATTTTGTGGGCATGTCACATCGGTCTTGGAGAAAAGCTCACAGACATCCAAACATGGCTGAATGTTTTGATGAAGACCTTCTTCCCTGTACTGCATGCAGCCCCTGGCAACTCAAGAAGAGACCCAGACTCTTGAATCTCCCCCAGCTGGACAAGGCTCAGCCCCCATGGTGAGGTCAAGACCCAGTTGCCATTAGCAAACTCTGATGGGAATTCAGTTGTAGAGGCCACCCTGTGAGCTCCACAGCCTAGATGGTCCTGGATCACCTTGGTTCAATGCTGGCAGTTGGTTTCTCCATACCTCCTCTGCCAAGAAGAGTGTCTGAGCCAAACTGTTTTCTCCTCCTATCAGAGTTGTGATACCAAAGGAACAGAAGCATTCCTGCAGTCAGCCTGAATGGGATTGAATGTGTTTGAACAGCTACAGGGAGCAAGTTTATAACATCAGAAGAAAGCATTCTGCTTTGCTCTACTGCAAATAAGCAAGCTAGGTTAGTTTAAGTCACCTGAAATCATGTTTAATCTATTATCATAGCAATGATTTTGCATTACACTTGCAACAGGGTAGGCACCAGGTCTGCTCAGTTTCTGCCTTCCAGCTCCAGGGCAGTAAGAACTGCTAATATATGCCCTGCTTATCATCATTTGAGCAAACCCCTCATAGCACTGATTTTCCATGCTGCATTTCAGGACTAGCAGTTCTCTTCCAAACCCAAGCTGCTAATTTAGGTGAAATTTCATTGAGACTTCCATGAGTACTACAGATGTGCATCAGTAAGAAAGGACACAACCTTGCTGAGCAAGAGTGAACACACACCAGCCTCTGTGTATGAGGACAAGTGACTGCTAGGTCATATTTAATTTACCCAAACCACACTCACCATGATCCTGTCTAACCAGAAGAAAATGTTGCATGATAGGAAAATCAGGCAGACCATGAACTAAGTATATGCTACCAAATTCAGTACAGCATGTTGAGTAAGCAGATGCTACTGGAAGAAAAGCACAATGCTGAAGGTACTGAAAACCTTCTGCTGATATCAGCATTTCTTTATTTCTCTCTACAGGTCTCCTTTAATAGATGACAGGACAAGAGGGAATGGCCTCAAGCTCCACCAGGGGAGATTTAGGCTAGAGATTAGGAGGAAGTTCTTCACGGAAAGGGTCATTGGGCATTGGAATAGGCTGCCCAGGGAGGTGATTGATTCACCTTCCCTGGAGGTGTTTAAGGCATGGGTAGATGAGGTCCTGAGGGACGTGGTTTAGTGTTTGATAGGAATGGTTGGACTCGGTGATCTGATAGGTCTCTTCCAACCTGGTGATTCTATGATTCTATGATTCTATTATCTCATTTTTATTCTTCCAAATGTGAAATGGTGACAGTTTATATCCATGATTTCATAAAAGGCATTTTTCTGCTATTTAGAAAATCAGGTATCTTCTTGTAACAGGTGAGATAGTATTCGCCTAATAGACAGTTTCTTGGGTTTAAGAAATCACTGGTGGGCTACTCTAGAGCAGGTCATATATGATATAGAAAATTACATTTAGCAGGAGAAAGAATCAGTAGCAAAAACACAAGGTCCATCAATCTTAGGTAAACTAAACAGTACCTTGGCTCTTATCAGGGAGCTAGTCTTGAAGAATGACACTAACAAGGGAAGATCTGACCTATAAGAGTAGAAATCTTTTCTCTCCACAATTGCTCACAGAAACTGCAGTTCAAAATCTCAGCAGGGAGATGGATGCCAAGTACTTCATGCTTTGGATGCACAACTTGAGAAATACTACAGGGGCCAAATTACAAGGAGTTCTCTCAAAAATCAGGCCTTGTTTTGGACATCATAAGCTATTCAGCATCACCAGTCAGATGCTAAGATCTTGGCCAGAAAGTACATCTTCCCATAAGCAGCACACACATCTTCACAACAAGAACCCAGCCTGCTGTTAGTAATGCTTGGCATTCTAACCTCAAGTAAATACACCAAGTAATCTGCAGGATATGTCTCTGAGCATGCTTACATGGTAATAATGATGTTAAAGTAGAACAACCGTATGATTTATTATGCCTTGTGAAATAAAGCAAAGCGAATCTCTTCCCACCACGGGAAGTACCATAACAGTAGAAAATGGAAACAAGAAAAAATTAAATACCACCCAGGCCTGGTTCAAACATGCAAACTTTCTAATAAAATATCAGAACCAGATGCTTCTAAAGACGAGTGATAATTAAAGAAGATAAATTAAAAAAACATTTTTCCAGGGAATAACTCTACTGCACACAAATTGCTTCAGCATGGGGAAAAAAATAAAATTACTGTTGCTGCCTGTTTTCAAAAGTTTCCATTAATGAGTCAAGTCAGGTTCTCTACTAAATTCCCTCATATCCAGGCTCTCTCTCTGCCTCTGTTGGTTTAATCTTGGTGTGGTTTAGCAGCGTGAGCAGAGGACCAAGCGCTAGGAACTTGGTTCCAGCACTGACTCACTGTGTGGGCTCCCTTATGTCATGCTCAGGGCAGGTCAGCCCTGGAAAGCACATCTCTAAAAATGGTCTTGAGGGGTCCAGAGCTTGATGATCCCCTCACTGTCCATGTCAGATGCGCACAGTTCACCAGAGCTTTTTCCTGCCTGCTAGAGCAGCAAACTGATCTCAAACTAAGCTGGTGTAATGTGATTTTTCTGCAGTCTGGTGTCTCCTAAAAAGACATGAGTACACTGGAAGTCAAGTTATGCAGGCACCTGTGCAAACTCATGGCAGGAAACACAGCTGGAGCACTGCAGATGAAGGGTAGATTCAGCAGAACTGCTAAGACCACCCTGGAGCTTTACACGCCTGTGTATAAACTCATCTCAGTCTAGGCTGTTGTTAAGATTCATCTTAGCTGAACATTAGATGCTGTTTAAGCCCCTCTAAGACCCTTCATTTCTTTAGATTTCTGGCATACAGAAAAGCGCCTATCCAATTGCCATAGGCATTTTCATAGCAAATAAAACAATGTACTGCACAAGGAAAGGAAAAGAATAAAATGAAATCATGTAAATACATGGCCTGCTTCCCTTTTAACCACATGTTCCCCAGCCTCATAACCTCTGCAAATGCCTATGAGGAATAATGTGGTTTGCAGTGTGTCTTTAGGGTCAACAAATCTGGCCTGCTTCAGGCTGAACGAGGACTCAAACATGAGATCAGGTTCCCCTTGTTTAATGAACTGCCATGCAGGGTCTGCGTGAGCACACTTTGCTCATGCTGAGCACAAGGTGAAAGAGCGTGGTTTCAGCTGACATCACTGAGGTTTGTATCCCTGGGCTCCTGCCTCGTTTGCCCAAGGGGCTGAGAGGACACACACAGCAGCTGACTGCAGTTTGGCAGCCATGTCCCTGCTCACTAAGCCAGAGTAGAGCAGCTGCACGTCTCACATATGGATGTCCAAGCAAAGGGAGCTTCATGAAGGAAACTGGGCTCCCAGCTCTTTCTCCTGGATAGCAAAGTCAAACCAAAGGATGAATGCACACACAGAAACAAGAACAATGACAGGCCTCTTGAGCATGCAAGTTTCCAGCTATTCACGGATGTTAGCAAAAACTGAGAATTTATATTCTATTTGAGACTCCATGAAAGCCAAACCTACAGCCATCATCTGCCGGCTTCAGCCCAGCCGTCCATGTGGAGAGGCCAGCTGCACTCTGCATGTTCTCTTTTGAACCTCTTGGAAGGGAGCAGCACAGGCACAAAGGGAAGAGACATGGATGACAGTAGCTACAGCTGCTTCCAAAACAGTAAGAGCAATGATCTGCTGGCCAGACTCAGACAGAGGAGAGCAGTGCTGACCACAGCTCTCACTTGATCCTCTAAAAATTGTAATTTTAAAGATCCTCTACCCCCTGCAGACCTTTGAACTTCATATAAGAAGTATTGGTTACACATCTTGTAGGGCGTGTGGCAATCTCTTCTTCATCTCTGCTTCAGTTCTCATGCTCCCAGTGCTGCAGGACATCTTCCCCCTAGTCGTGCTTCCCACCTGTTGGACAGATTTCCTGGAGACATCAGATGGAGGAATCGGCAGAGGAGCGGAGAGAGAGAGGAAGAAATGAAAAAACAGAGAAGGACAGGAGAGGAGAGGAGAGGAGAGGAAAAGGAGAAAAGGAAAAAAAGGAAAAAAGGGGAAAAGGGAAAAAGAGAATAAGGGAAAATGAAGGGAAGGGGAAAAGGGGGACAGAAGAAGGAAAAAGGGGGGGAGAAGGGGGAAAAAGGAGGGGGAAAAGGGGGAAAAGGGGGGAAAAGGCAAAGGAGACATGAATCCGTGTGTGTAATTTATATACGAGGGAAAGTTTAAACCAGTGTGACTGGCAAGAATACAATGTTGCTAAAAGCCACAGACATGCTAATTGGCGAGTCATTTAAGCAAACCCTATTGATCTTGTAAGTCTGCCAGTTTTCAATTTTCACTTTTACTTCAAAACACCTCAGAAAAAAAAGACTTAACCAGAAACTCATGATTGGTGATTTTTTAATCCCACTTTTTAGCAGATGTAACTTATCTCTCATGAGGGGTGCTTTTGTTTGATCAAGGGAACAGATCTAGGGAGCTTTCCTTTACTCCAGCACAGGCTGGAGCTGCAAACTTGAGGCAGGGCAGGTCTTATATATTTTTCTCCTGCAGATGCAAACCAAGGTGTTCTTCTCAACAGTGATCTTCACTGCCAGCAACCAGTTATAAATGCGTCAGGAATAACCACAACAGACCTATGACACCTCAGTCGTACCACTGCAGAGGTGGGGCGATCCAAATGGTCAAGTTTGGCTCAGATTGATTTCCTGCAGCTCTCACAGCCATGCCCAGATGCTCTGAGCAGCTCAGAAATTTGACTGACATCATCCTCTTGCTAACTGTAAATGGGCATGACTGATGTTTAACAATTCAAAGATGACTTTAGTACGGCAACTCACTTAAAGAAACAACAAAAAAGCGCTTTTATTTCACTCACCCTTTATTATTTGGGATGTAGCTAAGGCAAACTTGCCAAAACAGGTATCCCTGGCTGTCCACCCTGCTCCTGTGTCACAGGAAGGTCTTTTCCTCTCAGAAAGAAGTGCCCTTGGCTGCCAGGCGACCCTGGGCTGCTGCGTAAGAGGGACAGGATCCATCTCCCGCTCAGAGAGAGCATTAGTAGCAGGCACAGGCATTCCACATTCTTAGAGCAAAATATTTACTTTACAAGTGCTGAAACCAAATTTGGAAAAGTGAAGAATAATATTTATTTTGACAATGTTAAATTGTATTAAAGTTGAAAGTGAAAATTAGATGCATGCACATACACCAAGGACATTATCCACTAATCACAGAAACATAAAAGAACTGGAAAATATCCTCCTCCTCTGCCACTAGGAAAGTTGGTCTGGACTAAATTACAGGCAAAATGTGTAATTAAGCAAGCTATTATTATCCAGTGTCTTAGCAGATGCTGACCTCGTTTATGGTGCTTTGAATAAGAATTCAACTGAGGTTTGATTTTGCAGCTGTGTCCATGATGCCTTGGACCTGTTGTACTGCCCCAGAAATTCTCAGCATGTTCACATTGGTGTCTAAGTGTGGTGCTTAGAGTTTCCTGCCCAACTCAGCTGCTGACTAGGAAACTTTTCTTTAAATTCTTGAGAAAGATAAAATGGTTTTACTGATCTGTCAGCCAGACTTTATACTTGCAACTGCATTTAATTACTCTGAAGAAGTTTTAATATTCCATCAGTACAAGGGTGGGCCGGGGCCTGGGGTGGGGGGGCTTCCACTGCTGTGTTATTCTCTTATTTTTATTTTTTGCAGGTGTAGAATTGTCACTTAGTTACTGAAATAATAATTCTGTTGGAAATATCATTGGCATTAGAGATGAGCTGCCAAAGTGTAACGGGCTCAGTAATTTGTACATGGAAATGAGGATCCAGGGAACAACATGAACATCGGTGGCCTGAGGAGGTTATGATTAAAACATGATGCTGAGCTTTTATGATTTCTACAGCTAATTAGCAAGATTTATAAGCATCTAAGAAGAAAAAAAAACAAGGCTGAATACAGTAATGATCCTTATTTTCCACTTGGAGCAGAAAACTACTGAGTTCTAAAAGAGCAGGGAAAGGAAGAGAGGAACAAACACCCTTCCCTCTTCATTTGCCCATGATGTAGCCTAATTGCTTCTCTTTTCCATAGGATGAGTGTATGTCTCTCAGGTGGCAAGCACAAAGTCTGTGACTTATTCACATCAATGGCAATACTTTGTTGATTTAATAGAGAAAAGGATTCCTGCTGTTTCTTTATGGCTTCAGGCTAGCACTGGTTTTGTTTTCCAGCAGTGTGTTGGGGGGAATGCGAGATGTCTGAAAAAGCCACTTCCACCAATATATACTTGGTTGATTCTGTTCCCCAGAGGTGCAAAAGGAAAAAGAGGGGGAGGAGAAGAAGAAATACCAAACTAGTCTGTAGAGGAATGAAGGGCTCAGTCTGCAGCCATAGACCTGTGAGAGCTCAGTTTGCAGTTGCAGACCTGCAAGAGTCCCCGCTATTCCTAGGAGGGTTTCAGGCTGGCAGAACCTGCAGGACCTGCCTGGGAAGTTCCTGGTATGTGTGGTGGGGCTGTGCGTGACCCCAGCCTGTTCCCTACAGCTCCTACATTTCCAGAAGCCCAAAAAACCTCATTTAGTCACAAAGTGGAAAACCTCATGCCTGCACGTAAATTCCTTCTGTTCTGCCTGGACACACCTTTCAGACAGAAAAGAAGACATCCTCCAGAAAACTGGATTGCATGGGAATCTCACAGAATTGGATGAGACTTCCTTGAAGTGTAGATAAAAACAAAAAAAAAAAAAAAAAAAGAGGTGAACGTTATTGAAATCATCAGCAAAGGAATTTCTCTAGCACAGGCCCACAGCAACTGAAATCAGTTGTGATGACGCGGTTTGTTGTGATTGCAGCTAGCTCCTGCGTGCAGCACAGCTGAGATTTCATCCAGAATACAGATGGCTGTGTCCCTCACCCAAGTTTATTTCTTGGAAGAGGTTCTCTAGCCACCATGGGCATTGTTCTTTTTCAGCACCCGCCCTGGGCACCTCTCCTGTTTCTAGAAAGAAATGCAAGGACCACAGGTGGGTCTATGCTTCCCTGGTGGGGAATTGTGACCCATGATGAGGAACTGAGAGCCCTGTGAGGCCATCAGCTGCCTGAGCAGCAGTGTTTCCCTTGGCACACAGCATGCAGGCAAACTGGGTTGCACTTCAGTTTTTATTGATTGTAAACTTCCAGCAGCAGCCACAGTATCTTCCCATGTACGTGTAAAGTGCTTTACCCATTCTGTATGTCACCACAATATAATAATTAAAAATACACTGACTTATTACATGGTCAGTTTGTCCACAGATTTTCATTTACAAAGCTCCATCTATTAATACTAATACTTCCTCAGCTTACAGATACATAAATACTGGTATGCCATGCTTAATAGTATCCTAGTGTTATATTATTTTTAAAAGAATCATTGTCATCACTTCATCCAGTAATTTTTTCCCTCATTCTTGTATTCCTAGGCAGTTAGCATAAATGGGTATAATGGCATAATTCCCATTCCAGCAACGGTTTGATGCTCATATTAAGCAGTGCCTGGTAGCTGGCACATTCTTAAGACACAGAATTTGCCAGAGTTTATGATGAGACCCATACTGGATTGATGTACTCTCCGTTTTTACCTCCAAAATCAGTCCAATTTTGGTGACATGAAGTAGGAGAAATTACATACAAATACTTTTTGAGAGTTTCTGGTCTAATGTTAGATAGGGAGGTTTAGCCATCTAACTTCCACTAAAGTGGCACCTAGCATCCTGTTTTCTTGGTCAGAGGTGGTACAGAAGATGGAAATGTCACATCAGCATTTCCAACAGCAAACCAGCGAGAGGAATAGCAGAAGAGCTCGTTCTCACCATATAAGCCCAGGGCTGCGTGTAGATGCAACGCTCTCAAAACAGGGCTGTGGGTGGAAGGACCTTGTCCTGCTGGGAAGAGGAACATGGAAAAGAAAACCATGCAGCTCTGAGCTCAGCCGGTATCGCCAGGATGCCAGCAGAGCTCAGGCTAGCACTGGTGGTTATGGGAGGGGAGCAGAGAGGCTATGGGGCAGCCCCCTCACCCGTCACCATCCAGCACAGGGATCAGGGTCTGCCTGACCTTTTTTACAGGTGTGCAGGGAAACAGAGGAGCAACAGGCTGCCAGCGCTCGCCTCCCAAGCATGTGTGCTCCAGATGTGCCAGGAGTGAAAGCCAGCCAATAAGGAATATTATTTATAATAACAATAATAACAATATTAATAACATAAGAACATCTGGTAGTGGGGTTTTTCCATCTACCATTTGGCTGGAGGCAGAGCATTCGGGTGACATGACAATCAGTATTTCTGTTTCCAATTTAGCCCCAGCTCAGCTGCTGCAGCAACTCAGAGACAGGAGCTTCCAGGGATGCACCTCTGGCTCCTGGGTTCAGCCAGCCCCACAGGTGTCACTGCTGTCACTGCTGACAACAAGAATCACATAAACTTGTCTAAGTTTGGGTTTCCTTTATCAGATGTTTCATATGAGCTTCCAAGAGGTTTTTTATACTTGCATGGCTTCTTTCCATCCCATCCAGTGAGAAAGTTACCCAACTACAGCACTGTGTGTTTTAAGACAGAAAACAAAAGTTAGCTATTTTGAAATCAAAACACTAGTGGCTCTATTACATATATCATGCTCTTGAAATTTAACTAAATTCATATTTAAACCATTTTGGTGTTGTTTTGTTAATGCTTTCAAATGTGTCCAGAAAATACATCACTTCCACCTACAAAGATTTTGACATGAAACAAACACAAAGCCTAAAAAATTAATGCTGCGATTAAAAACAATCCTCTAGCTTTTCTTTCCTCATTATACTGGCAGAAAACTAAAAGCAAAACTACCACAGCAGCTGCACAGCTGCTCCTAAACTGTACATAGATAGCTGTAGAAAAATTCCTTTTACCCATCCTGTTCATCATTAGTTCCTCCCCAAAAGTCGTAGGCTGGGGAATTGATTTTTTCAGGACGTAGTGCATGGAGAGTAGATTCCTCAGTCAAGGCACAGGCTTTCAGTTTAAAGCAGACAACACATTGCACAGAGACTCTCATGTGCTATAAATTTATACTGGTTGATGACAAACTTAGAATGTGCGCTACTAAAACTTCACATTCAAGAACACCGTTAATTTAAGTATTCGAACATTCTCCTTCAAGCCACTAAAGACTGAGATTTATGTACAGCAAATAAAGAGGACTCCTTATGCCACTGGAGACATATCTTGTTCCTGTCCTTGGGATCAGCCAGCTCTGCAAGTACGCTCAAGGACAAGCTAGGTCCCAATACTAATTATATTGTCAAATTTGCATACGAAGCCGCAAAACTTGCTGATAAACAGAAAATCCAGGCCTTTCACTCCATATTTCTCTAATTATTAAAATCAGTTGCTTTAGATGGCACCTTAAATAAACCAGTTTCTCCTAAGGCACTTTATACACTACTCTGTCAATAATACAAGGTTAGATTAAATCAAATCTAATTATGCAACAACCCCTCCTGCTTTATGCAACTGAATTTATAGGACAATGTAAGGCTGCTTCCATCCCTTTTGGCTCTAGTGCAGTGAATCTTAATATAAGTAAGGTGAATATCGCAATATTCAGCATTATTTGTAAATGGTAAAGGCAAGGAATTTGGATGAATTCTACTTCCAGTCTTATTTTAATCAGCACATAGGCTCACTATTGTCACAAATATTATTAGCATATAAAACCTGCTGACTGCTAAAGTTTGGGGGAATTTGATAATGAAGACATAACCATACCCTTAAATCTGACACATTTTCTGAAGCAGATGCTCGGCTAATGTATATTACAAAGTTTGTATATAATTTGTATATAATGTATATTTACAAAGTTTGTGGTTGGACTCGATGATCCGATGGGTCTCTTCCAACCTGGTTGTTCTATGATTCTATGATTCTATAATTCTATGATTCCCTAGTTGTTTCAATGCTAACTTACAGTCACTGAGAGCCAGGAGTTTTGGCATACGAATACCAGGCCAGACTCTCATCTCTAGGCCTGCAGAGCCAGTGGCTTGGGGATCTCCTTGGGGATGCTCACTATGCCATCCAAGCAGGGATGCTATGCTTTCCTTTCTCTAGAACGTCATGGCTGCACCTGGATGCAGTGATTATCAAGCAGCACATGAACAGACAAGAAATTTGGCAGCTGAGCAGCCACAAGAAATGGGGGGAAAGCAGAGTGGGAATGAGCAGACCTGGGAAAATGGAACTGGGAAGGAACAAAGAAAGAGCAGTAATCAGAAATCATCTGAAGCGTCACTGCTAAAATGTGATGCGTAACAAAGTCCTTCATGACAGTCCAGAACTCTCAGCTTGGGCCAGGGAATTGTCAGCTAGATAGGAGCAAGTTGTTACATGGGTTCATACTATTAACAGTGACAGTGCTCAGTAAATCTTACCCTGTGCATTGTAAACAAGTTTTTATTCCTACGGCTCAGGACAAGTCCTTTCAAATCCAGAATTTATTTGCTTCCTAGATACACAGGCTAGAGGTTCAGCTTCACAGGCAGAACTGAAACATTGCAAAACTGAGCACTACACTGGTTGCACACATTTTTTTAGATTCACCTTCTTCTTGCAAGATGTTGAGCAGCTCAGTTCAATTTCTTCTCCCCTCTCTGATTTCCTCCATTCTGCAGAGCATTGCCTCACATGCTGGCACTTTTGCTTTATGTGAACAAAGAAGTATCTGTGACAGTTACCTTGGAGGGTGAGAAGTTGGTTCCTGCCTCTGTCTGAAAAATTTGGCACAGTGGGAGAGCGGGGTCCAGATCTTCACAATCTCTGGAGAGGTCTCACAGCCTGACAAGAAAGCCTTCTCTCTTCTGGTGCTTACATTGGGGATGGTAATTAAAATCCTTGAACCCAAAGATGGCAGCTTCAATGAGGAGGCTTAAGGTCCCCACTGCAAAGCTTTGTAAGCATTTTCTCATAGAAAGTAGCTTAAAACTGTCTGTACCCCTGGCAGGGGTGGAGCGTCAAACTGGATGTTCCACAGGATGTGTAAGAAGGTAGAGCTGGGAGTGTTTAAATCCCTTCTCAGTCCTTTGGGGTCTGCTTTACTTTACCATCAGAGGTAAGCATCTAGACAGTATTTGATACTGAGTCTCTGTGCAGCAGAAAACTGAACATGTTCAGGCAGGTGTGCTCTGTTCCCCATTCCAGAGTTTCAATAGTCTTTTACCAGGAAATCCTGAACATCAACATTGGGTTTCTGGTAAGATTTTAATTGGTTTTTTTACAATGTTACAGTGTAGAAGGCTGATGAAAAAAATCTCCAGAAAAATGTCTGTTACGGTGTTAACATCAGAAATCTAGAGACAGTACCAGTGATTTGGTCTCATATTTCTGCAGCACATGTCTGAAAGAAACACTTGTTCAGTGTTGAGCGTCATACCATTGCAGAAGGACAGAGGAATCAAATTATGGGTAAGGGGGCACACACTTCTAATCATGCTAAAAATATCCTTAGGAATAAATGCTGTGATTTGTTGCTTTGTGCTTTTTTCCAAAGGTTGCCTTTGAGCATCATTATGAGGCAAGACACTTTCCTCTCCCGGGCAAAAAAAAAAAAAATCTCTCCCAAAAAAAGTCTGGAAGGGAGAAGATGCAGTCTACCTAGAAATTAATATTTAGGAGTCACCACAAGATTCAGTATCTTCCACGCAACAATGTCAACCAGTTTGGTGGAACACCCAGACTTGCTCTTCAGTGGGAAAAAATGTTGACTAGGTTTACACTTGATTTCCATGAGTAATTCACGGGCTCTCTCAGCACTCGTGCACGCAGTGGACACTTCCACCTACAGACTTCAAAGTGTTTTGGCCACAGGACCACAGATTACTCTGTCTTCTCTAAGAGAATGCTGCTAGCAGTGAAGGTCCCTCTTGACATAAGGTTAGCATTGCTCTTAGTGAGCTGTGGCCTTGTGCTGTCAGGGAAGAAAGAGAAAATAATTCTTGGATTCATAAAGAGAGGATCTTGGAGCAATCAGTAAATGGGAGAAGAAGTGAAGATGACTAGTGTTGTGCTGATTGCTGTCAGCAATCCACTCAAAGAACAGTACCTTCCAACTTCTTTGTAAGAATAGACAAAAGACTAGAGCTGGAGAAGAGGAGAATCCATCCAGCCTAGTCAATCACCTCTGCAATAGATAAATGAACTACTCCAGCTCCTACCACAAAATAGCAGAAGCTGGAGAACTAAGCCCACTTAACTTTAACCAACTTTTGCTAATGTGGGACCTTAAACTACACATTTTGGGGATCAAGAAACAAGAGTGCTATTGGCTGCATTACAATCAACAAAATGAGCAGCAAAGTGACAGCATATGGGTAATAAAATAATAGCCAGTGGGAAACATGAGGAATCATTTAAATGATGCAAGAAGGAAGGATATACAACTGAGTATATTTTTCATAGGGAAACAGATGAAAATTGGTCCTCCAGCAAAGCTGGGGTACAGCCAGGGACTTAGATGTTGCAATGTTTTAATTTGCAGATTTCCTGTTGCCTAGCAGACTCCTCAGCCAGGAACTGGACAGTCAAGATACAGTTCCCAGGGAGAATTAGGTGCCTTAGAATAGTATTCCTAGAAACTAGCACACTGAGCATGAAATTATTTACACTGGCCTGAAGAAACCACAGAAGAACAGAATAGGACCACAGCCAGAGACAGCAAAAATCTCTCTTTGCTGTCTTGAATTTTCTACTGAAGGCAGGTGTTCAAGCCCAGTTAGCCCTTTGTCACAAAAAGAAACTGAATTTATGTCTTCTTGCAAAAGTAAGACTATGAAGGCCAACCTACAACTTCGATGGGAGAAGTCATGCTCCATTTGAGAAGTTGCTCTGCAAGTACCTGGAGGTAAGTGGGGCTCTGAAAAGGCTTGCTATGCCAAGACTGAAGCTGCAGTAGGTGTGACAACAGACAAGGGGTTTAGGTGGACAGTACAGCTTTCCAACAGTGCCTCCAAATCAGGATTTAGGTGGCCTAAGAAATCTACATGATATTAACACAACCATCCCGCAGCTGCCTGTACTACTTACAGTAACATGAAGATGAAGGTGAACTTCGTAAAAGCTTAATGCGGAAGAGTTTCACAGCCAGCTTTTTGTCAGCATCTTCCCACCCCTGTATTAGGCATGGAAAACTGAGGGACAAACTTGTTATCTTCTGTTGTGCTTGCTGCCTTGTGAAAGAGGGCTCTGCTTTCCCTGAGGAAGCAAAGCACAGCTGTGTTTTTCTTTTATATTGCGTACAATATCTGCTGAACCTTGCAAACAATTTACCTCCTCCTTAGGCTTCCTTATTAGGTGTACAAGAGTAGTATGTATATATATAGAGAGAATCAGTCGAGTGCTACATGCAAATAATAATAGAATCATAGAATCATAGAATGGTTTGGGTTGGAAGGGACCTAAAAGATCATGCAGTTCCAACTCCCCCGCCACGGGCAGGAACACTTTCCGCTACATCAGGTTGCTTGAAGCCTCATCCAACCTGGCCTTGAACAGCTCCAGAGATTCACTGCCCCTCCAGGGGCATTCACTACTTTTCTGGGTAGAGAACACTATGCCAAAGAATATTTATGTGATTTTATCCAGTTAAGAGTAAATTGCTTCTACAAAAGCAGAATTTAAGTAATACTATAACAGGGACAGCTGTATCTTGCTTGCAGGCAATCTCTTCAGTGATTTCAGAAAGGTTGGTCATTGTCAAATTTAGAATAATCTGGAAGATCTAGACTTAGAAAGTAGTCTTGAAGTTGGCATGAATTATATGTGCCTTAGACTTGTATCATGGATTTTTTTACAATTTAAGACAAATGTGCACTAGGTCATTTTCATAATGATGTTTACAATACAGCACTATTCCCAGTATTAAATTCAGAGGATTTCTGTCTCTGCAGTTGCCACTGAAACTCTGATTCTTTCTGCAGGCAAATAATTTTCAGTAGTGTCTTACTTAGCTCCTTAAGACAGGCTGCCCTGCACACCACATAAAGCCCTGCAATATGAAACCTCAGGAAAGCAAACTGCAAACCTCATGACTGTAAACATATAAGCAAACCTGCTCTCGATAAACAAAAGAGCCCTTGAGTTAACGACAATGCATGCCCATAGCCATCTTGTTTTCTGCTAAGAGAATATTCTGGACTGATAGGATTGAGATGAGCAGAACTCAAACACTGCTGTTGATGTATATCTTTTATTTGACCAGTTGATGAAATGTGCTTCAGAAAAATGTACCAAATCTGATCTGAGTAGGAAGAGTCAAACAGATAATTTTTCTGACCATATGAGACCATCTCCCACCTCTCAACAATACCCTAGACTACTCCCTTGTTACAATTAAGGTTATGGGGGGTATTATTGGTGGCAAAGTTTTGTCGAATAAACAGGACCTATTTAGCAATCAGCCAGACAAGACAATAGCAAACAGATTACAAAAGCAATAAACCTGGCAGAGATGGACATTGTATCATCTAATTGACCTTCTATCTTTGAAGCTTGTCATCTATCATTGGCTACGGGCTGCAGAAGAATGAAAAATGTTCAAGATGAAAACAGGTTTAAGAAGAGAGAAAGAAAACACAGACGCAAATGCGGAACACAATACAATTGCTCAAGATACAAATTGTAACCAGACCCAGGAACAGATTAAGAAATGATGAGTATACTCAGAGTGCCAGACTCCAAATAGTAGGTTACTGTAATGCCTCCTTTTTAACCCCACAGAGTCACTTAGCCAGCAGTAAACTTCCTTTGCAGGACTTGGATCTCTTCATGTTCGGGATGTAGGCAGAAATGCACATTCAAAGCCTCAACTTACTTCTAGGTCTACAGCACATTAGAGACTATAACGTAGACTTCATTTTACAACTAGAAGAAGTCACAGAAAGTAGCTCATCTCATCTGAGGCATCACCTCTGAGTATGCCTCTACAAACTCTGATTTCCCAGAGTCTATATTAGAGGCTAAGCCAACAGTAGTGCTGCAACTGGCTGGAAACAAACAAACCAACCTTGGATTTCTACTATAATCAGCCTAAAAATCTCTGGTTTGTAGAAGTTAGTGTGCACTGCTTCCATTTCTGCTGATTTGGTCTCATTTGTCCTCATCCTGCAGCCAGTGCCCAAGGACAACAGCATGCTAAGTGCTTCTCAACACTCCTTCCTCCACAAAAGGATTCTCCATCAACTTCCCCATGCTCAGGCAAACTACGGGAAAAAAGAGCCAATTCTGCTGCACTAGAACCGCTGTCTTTCCTTCCTTCCTCCCTTCCTTCCTTCAGAAAACACTGCATTTGTTTCTCAATTCTTGGTAAAGACGCAACTCTAATGTATCCTCACTTTGTCTAGCTGAAGTTCAAAAGCAGAAAACTTGCAAAAGAGAGAAAAGAAGTAAAAGTGCTTGTGAGGGGCCACAGATCTCTCTCTCATCTCTGCTACTCTGCTCAAAGTCCATAGGGCACTGAGGTTTCTACAGCATCATGAGGTGGGTGGTAAATTGACTAAAACTTTCTTCAAACACCCATGGCTTTCAAGTGGGTTTGCTGGGAAGCATCATTACCTCCTGTAGAAAAGAACAGGAGCCAGTCACCCAGTCCTCAGTTTTTAAGGGGTGGCAGGACCTATTTAATTATCAGGACATTTTAATTATCAACATTTCTAATCAAACTGTTTGATTACAAGATTAAGCAATGATTTTGCAAAGTGATTAGCTCAATTGCCTGAGATTTCCCTATTTATTACTGACTCTTTCATCCAACAAAGAGTGGAATACAAAAAGATTTATAGACTTTTACAAGATTTTACATTCTCCAATTAAGAAAGGCTGAGAAATACTTATTCAAAATATTCAAAGACATTATAAATCCCCCTGATCTCTGCTATATTACTTTCAAAACTAGATTAAGAAGGGCAAAATATAAGCTTAAAACAGACAAATGAACCTCTCCCCCTCAGCCACAGTAAAAACAGAACTGGAAGTATGAGTGATCCTTTATTTTGAAGTTTTCCAATTTCTTCTACCACAATTAGAAAAAACAACTTTAGGTTCAGTCTATTACTTGGACTCTTTAACAAAAGCAATTTTTGTCTTCCACCTCTAACAAAAGATCCCCAGTCTCAGCATTATTCCCAACAGCTCCAGTCAACAGTTCTGGGGTCTCCACTGAACAATTTCTTTGTAAATCAGATTGACACAGAATTATTTCCTTGGCCAAGAAAACTAAGAATTGAGCCAAAAAAAGACCAAAAAGAAAGTCCTTCCCCTCAATTTTCAGGCAAACACACAACTGTAATAATATTTGAACATATTTTATCATCAAAATCAACTACTTCACCCTTAAACAACTTACACTATTTAGCTAACCATCCAACTAAACCGCTGGTCTGCTTAAACAATTAGTCATTTTCTTAAAACAATGATAACAGGCAAGATCATGGTTTCCATAATAAATAAAGTGATCATTTTTAGTAGAAGTTATACCTTGCGTCTGCTCCTCCAATATATATGTTATTGTATGTATTCAATGTAGTTAATACTCACATGACAACCAATGGAGAATAGAAAAGAAACCAAAGCTGGCCCAGATCCTACCTCCTCCTGAGTTTCAGCTTCTGGGACAGGAGTCAGGAAAATGAAACGTCTCAGTAAATGTCATTCTGTCATAAGTAATGAGTATGAAAGAGGAAGGTAAACTCAGAAAGAAAGCAGGACAAGATGAGACCTCAGGATTTCAAACTCTCTTCCAGTTCATACAAACAGAGGTTATTTCCTTTGGGTTTGAGTCCCTACCCCACCTTATTGCTCTGTTGCCTATTATAAGTAGAGATCCCAACCACTTACCTGACTGTATTACCACAATGTATTACCAGAAGAACTGCTATCACCAGGAGACCTCAGGTCTTCAGTGCCCAAGAGATCGGCTGCTCTGCCACCTGCAAAGGGGTGAGCAACCCTACTGGTTCAAAGCAGAAACCTTTAGGGCCAAGCACAGAGCACTCCTTGGTCCTTCCAAGGATCAAAAAGCATGGACAGCACAAAATTAAGCAGCTTAGCACACGAAACTAGCTTCCCGCTACAGTGTGGAGAAGGGGAGAATGGGTGTCTGTCTTGGTCTGTGACACCCAAGTACAGATCTCTTTCCCCCTGACCACATATCTAGGCAAGTGCTAAGAGGGATCCACCACTCATTCCAGGCTGTTGGGACATCACCTTAAAGCTGGATGCAGCAGGATCCTCTTTGTCACAAAATCCAGAGGAAACAAAAACATGGGACCATCATGACACAAATGCAGGCTTTGGTGGGTTTTTGAGGACTGGGTTTTGTGGTTTTGGGTTTGGTTTTTTTTTTTCAGGCAGACATTTATGTAACAAGGAGCACCTGAACTAACTGAAATCTAAGTAATGATGCAGAGGATGGAGAGAGGGAGGAACAGTGAAATGAGTGGAAAAGCTTGATCATCGGCAATTCCTTACCTATAATAATTTCTAAAGCTGGCTAAGCACCGAAGCATGTGCAAAACTGCATAAAGTGAAGTCTTCCTCTGAATCACCTCCAAGACATTGATTAGAGCACACAGAATTACAAAATATGCACACACAATTATAATTAATGCAATTACAGATTTTATGAGATCGCATAATTTCCAGTTCGATGTAAGAACAATAATTTTGAAAGGGTCAGTTGTCCTTATCCAAAGAACTTGTGCCAATATAAAATTACTAAGTGGGAGGAGAATTAAAGCATGTCACTGGAAACTGAACAATTTAAGTCTCTGGAGATATACATCTGCTTTTATAGTTCATTCTTTGATACTTTTCTTTAAAAGACTGAAAAGCAAGCAATCGAATACTAATTAAACCGTTACAGTGTCTGCAGGGCTATTTTTCCATTACAAGTTCAATAACCTAAATGAGGTATTTTAGTTACTTCTCCAGAGCCCAGATTTACAACATCCCCTCCACATACACACGTCTGTGAATGCTGAAAACCCTGGTTTATAAACTCAAATGTTGAGATCAGTTCTTAGGAAACTCAGAAGCAACAGCGCAGTTGTGTACCTGACAGGACAGCCAGCAGCTAGGGATAATTTCAGAAAACGGCACTCCTTTCGTCCCACGCAAACCAGCTTTGCTTTGGAGTGAGTCGAAGTGAAGTATGTGCAGCCATCGTTGCTACAAAGGCATCCTACACTTACAGGAGGGACTACTGCAAAGTTGCAGCACTTGTGCTTTGAGTTATAAATAAAACACCCGGTGGGACTGAGTGCTTAATGTTCGCGATTCAACAGACATTCTTTATACCCTTTTCTAGATCTTAGGAACTAACACAAAAGATTAGTTGGATGCTTTAAAAACCTACCCTGTCCAACTTGCCAGATGCTCTAAATCTGCAAAGCAAAAAGGAACTGGTACAAAAATAGAGTCTTTGGGTACCAAGTCTACAGATTGGCAGTAACTTAAGGCAATAAACTGATTTCCTGCTCTCTGCACAGACTATAAAGAGGATGTAATATTTCATGGTAAAAGATTGCTGTGGAAGATATTTGCCTGGACTCTTTTTAATAAAGTCTATTTGGCAGCTATAGGGGAATGGACCATTAGGTATTTTTCCATCCCTAGCATCTATTATTCTAATTTCATCTAGGAACAGCAGTCCAGTATCCAACTGTAGCAGTGAAGCTAGAAAGGTAAAGCACAGATATAAAAAAACCAGACTGAAACAGCCAACAAAATCAGTTGTCCGTATCTGGTAGCCAGTAATCTGATAGTCTAGCCTCTTACCTTTAAAACTGAAAATATCCATCATCATAAAGTGGGAATTCATTTCTAGAAGAACAAATACAAAACTTTGAAAATAATCTTCTAGGCATGTACTGGAGGTACCTCATCACCCTGTCCTCTCTCTCTGTGCTGATGTGTTGCATCCTGTGAAGAAGGCTAAGACAGAATCTCTGAAATGTTGTGATGATTTTCTCTTCACCTTGTCACAGCTCTGCTGAGTGATGGAGGAGGATCTGAATGGTCTATTCTCTCTGGAGTGAGACAATAGTGTCAACACTGCTCTAGATTTCAGATCTGGCAAAATCTGCCTGAAGGTGACTTGGAAGAACAGTAAGTTTTAAATGACCTCTCCGTTCTCATATGACTCCTGTGAAGGTCTGCCATCAATAAGAGAAAGCTTTCTTAAAAATTAACTGTTTTTCTTGTATCTCTCGTACTGCACGTTTGAGCACAATGAGTTATATGAAGTAGACACTTATTTTAGATGCCAACTGATAAGCACTAATTACCAGTTGTAATGAATTTCTATAAGGATCTTTTAGTCCCGGTGCCATCGGTGCTCACAGAGTAGTAATGCTCCATAGGTAAGAGCCTTTCTTGACATCAGCAATCACAAACATTCATTTTTTTCCTTTGGAAACTCTAATACAGTAACATAGTTTCTGGAAAAAGTCTTCAGACAAGCCTTAAAGATAACTGCTATAATAGAGGTTTCTCTTAAGTTTGGTAGGTTTTGAACTGTTTGCTGTAGCTAGGTAGTCGGAGTGAATGAAACTAATTGTGCAGATTACAACCTTTGAATTTTTGCTTGAAGATCATACTGTTATCCAGAAAAAATTAACAATCAATCACTGATAAATCTACTTGTATTGTTGTTCATGGTACCAAGCAATTTACATAACCTGCAGAATGTGCAGTGTTTTGTAGACAATTACTTTGTAGTTCACTGTGAATTTCCTCACTAATTTAAAATCCAGCCTTTCTTTCATGTATTTACAGTACATTCCTACAGATCATTGGCTCTTTTCAGTTAGAAAGCAAATGAATGTAGACGGTGCCCACAAGCACTAAAATAATAGATGCTAAAACAGAACCCTATAAAATTACTAGTTTCACAGGCAGATCCAGATTCAGATTTACAGATCCAGAACATTTTCCTTCCCTGATCTCCTAGCACAGAAAAAAATCCACGCAGACATACAGCATTGTAAGCCGGAAGATGGTGGAGCAGTATGGGAGATGTTAATTTTCCTGCTCCACCACAGGCATCATGTGTGAACTTGGGTAAGTGACACTGTAAGACTGGAGTAATATCTGTTTCATACGGACCTTGTGGGGACAAATATATCGAAGAATACAAGACATTCAAATGGTCATATGGTTTATAAAAATACATAAAATAACTTTGCAAGCCCAGTGGCTGAAACCTTTGCAGAGTAAGGATTCCTAGGTTTCCATTATTCATAGAAAGAATGACCACACAAATAGATAAAAGGGGTGTTCACCATGAATTGCTGAAGGCAGATGTTTCACACGGGAAGATGTTCTCAGCCTCAGAGGTGGATAGAATTATAGAATGAATCATGAATCATATAATGTTTTGGGCTGGAAGGGACCTTAAAGATCACCCATTTCCACCCTTGCTGCTGTGGGCAGGGACACCTCCTACCAGATCAGGCTGCACAAAGCCCCATCCAACCTGGCCTCGAACATCTCCAGGGATGGGGTAGCCACAACTTCTCTAGGCAACCTGTTCCAATGTGGCATCACCCTCATTGCAAAGAATTTCTTCCTAACATCTAATCTAAATCTTCCCCTCTGCCTCCATCAACTTATAGCCATTAGAATGCCTACTTGCATTTCACACAGAGAAAACTTCTTCAGGTAGGATATAAAATTGAGGGTACCCACTGCAGTTACAACTGCTGAACAGTCACACTTGTACTGTCTATCTCAGCACGTAGGGTATTAAACCCCCTCTAGCACACACATAGCATCTTGTTCCAAACACCTCCCTAAAATACTCTGCTGCTGTTTGCTAGGCAACTAACTTAACCTGCTACACAACACTGCTGCTCCCCTGTATTATTCAGGCTGAGATTAACTACTTGGTGATTTCACACATTGAGTCTGAGTTACTGTCCTGGTACGCAGACATTACCAACACAGACACACTCAGAGAGCAAAAGAATCTTAGCACATCCTCACACCAGCAGCTACTAGGATGCTGTAACTCTTTAAAACACTTGGGTCAAAAAGTTGCAGCATCCAAATTAAAGGAATCCCAGGCCACTTCTCAGTTGGCAGACTGAGAGGGAAGAACTGATTTCTCAGTAAAAATCAGAGTCACTGAGTTTCAAATCCAAATAGAACAAAGACCAAATCAGAAACATACTAGGCTCCAATGGGACCACTTTCACAGGGGTGGAAAATACTATAAGCCAAATCAGCTAGGAGAGAGAATTTTTGAAAAGAAAATAGAAGTAATAATCAGGAAGTATTGAAAAAGAGCATTGGAAACCTAAAGATCCACAATCATGCAGACAAAAAAGAAAGTTTTTGCTGCTGTGACACATACTGTGGCTGAACTTCCTGCACCTTAAACCTCTCCAGAACCTGAAGGGAGGCTGCAAGTGCTCCTAGGCAACAAATCTCTTCACACCTCTTCAAGGTGCTAAATCCCATGTACCAAAACCCAAGTGGTGGCTCCACTACTGATCCCCATGGTTCCTCTTGGTTAACTTCGGTGCATCCTGTCCGTGGAGCTCAATAAGCAAATAAAGGTTTCAGCAGCCACAACATAGTTTGTCATTTAAAAGAAAAACACAATTAAGCATACCTCACAAGTGAGTAAATAACCCTCAAAGGTAATCCTTCTCACTTTAGTTTATCTTCCCATTTCTTAAGGAAATCTGTGGTCAATCTGTGTTTAGGAAGGCAAGCAATGACATTTTGTCTTCAATATTCCACAATTTTACATAGCTCACTGCGATACAAAAGACCATCAGCTGCTTTCCTTGTCATGGCAAGATGATTTGGGGTGATTCAGTGAGGAGCTGCACGCTCTCTGCACTCAGCCTGAGGTCTAGGAGTGATGTGACAGAGACCACGGTTTCCTCACCACAGAGAGCTGATCCAACAGCTCACCTCCAATGCACAGAAGTCCACTCCCTGCAGTAATCTTTTTCAGCAAAACGAATAGTTTTCTGCTGGGTTAGTAAATTGAACTTGCGCAAGAAAAGGCTCCAGTAAGAAGTAGAGTCAGTTCAAGAGCAGGCAACTCTACTGAGCACAGTGTGAGAAAAGCCAAGACCAGGGAACAGGGGAAAAGCACAAACCCCCTCTCCTTTCAGCAGCACTGCACTGTCACATTAGTTTCCCTGCCTGTAAAACCGCAGGCTGAGGACTTGCTACAAAGCAATAACTCATCTGCAGAACCTTTCATGAAATGTAATCCAGTATTCCCAAACTGGATTGGTATCTCACCCATCAGCTCCCCAAAGCATCATAAAGTAGCAATCTAGTGAAAGGGGAAGTAAAATTAGATGTACAAATATTTAGATAACCCATGAAAAAAAGGAGAAGTAGGCAGCAACTTATTGAAAACATAAGCCAGAAAACTGATAAGGCAGTCAACAGGCCAATGGGAAATAAATTTTGTTCACACCAAAAGATTCTGTGAAAGGAGAGATTTTGATGTGTGGGTGTTTGCTCTCCTGTGTGTTTGATGAATTCTTGTTTTTTGGTGTATATCAATACCAAATTGATTCATTTTTGGATGGACAAAGTAGATGAAAATGAAGGAGTAGAACTATTTCATATCCTTATTGAGCATTAGAGAAGCAGCAGCCGATACGCATATATGAAATGAATGTGAGTTAACTGGTTTCACAGTAAACAAAGAGTTTCAGTAAAAAAATAGACATTACCTACCAGAGTACTTCTTAAATGAGCACGTCTGATCAGTGCACATCCAAGAGCTTTAGAAGCGTAGACAGACAAGTGTTCTGGACTTATCCATCTCCATTAACTAGGAGGAGGATAACATGACTGCTTTAGATAGAAATCTTGACACGAAAGATTAGGGGAGTCAAGAGCTCAGTCTAAACATTGATTGTCAGTGTCACAGATACTTAAGATGACTGGAATAAAGCTAAAGTTGTGCCGTTCCAGTAAAAGACAAAGTACTGGCTTGCTGACCTCATCAGTAGTACCAATCTTGATATGAGACCCAGTTAATAAAAACATTAAAGGATGTTAAAACAATATGAATCAAATGGATGTTTGGAAAGCAGACCTTCTTAAACTAGTAACAACTCCCGAAAGCCTGCTATTTGAAATTCTAAAAATTCAGAGTGTTGTATGGCTTAAACAACCGAAAACTTTGTAAGTGCTATTCCCAAATCATACCTGATTTATATAAAACAAGACAGAATGAAGTATCATAGGCAACAATTAACTGCTTTGTTCTGTTAATCTGCAGCATGTAAAAAGCATAGTTCCTGTTAATTAGATATATATTCCTAAAGTACAAATGATTCCTAGTGAGATGAAAAATCAGAGGGAGGGTACAAAAATCTTCCAACCCTCCTTTTTTTTTTAGAGTTGAATGAATTAAAAAATGCATCATATTAAGCTAAAATAGCATAAAATTAATCATTTACTAGGTTACTTTGTTAAAAGTTTCAGCTTTTTCCAGGGAGTTCATTTCAACCCATTATCACTGTAATGATCACATAGCCTTTACTGTCAACAAAGAACTCGCTATATTAGCTTTACCTAAATTCTCTTCTCCAAATGGCACATGCTAACACTGACTACAACAGGAATTGCTCTTGCCAAAATGGATACTCCCTGTGTCTTATTTTATCAACTTCTAGACATGCCAGGTTAAGAGTTACAAGTTGATGGAAAAGCAAAGCAACGCAACTCAGTAAAATATTTTATTATTTTTTCAAAAGCAGGATTGAAGACCTTCTGATTTTTTATAATTAGAAGATGATTAAACGATATAGCTCTAACAAAAAGCATGTCTAAATTCATGCCTTGTTTTTGCGCTAATACTATAAACAGGTGAATTGTGGCAGGTGTCTTCAAGGGTACAATCTGAAGGCAACAGGTTTATAAAGAGTTTCTGAGGAGAACACATTGTCCTCAATAACTGTTTCTACTCATAGTAGGATGCTGTTACAGAACTCAAAATGCATTTGCAAAGTGCAGCCAGAGAAGAAGTACTTCTTGCTCACAAATTGTGTACATTTGACATGGAAATAAGCAAGATGATGGCTGCAAGTATGTCCCAGCTGTGCCTCTCCTGACTGAAAGACAGGCTGGACTTCAGCTGAGACATCTCACTTTCCTCTCTCTACTTTCTTAAGACTACAATCTTCGCTACCTCAAGGCATCCTGAGGAGGAAAGAACACAAGTCAATGCGCATTTCCTCAGTTCCTTCCAAGCAGCTGGGAGGCAAGTCAAGGGAGCCTGTCAAGCATCTGCACACACCTGCTGAACATCTGATGGAAAAAACAGCTAATAATGACAAGGACCACATCCTTAAAAACAAAGCCCTCAGCCCAGTGGAGGGGGTAAGTCTCCCACAAGAGATCAGAGAGGCTGCATGACTTTCAGTGTCAGCAGGCACAGCTGTGTCAGGAGATGCTGCTGTCTACACAACACCCCATAATGCTTTAGCAGTAGCTGCCTCCTTCAAAATCTTCAGATTCATCAGTCGTAAGTGGCACACCTGAGAAAGCTGCTGTTGCTGTTGTTCATAATGATTAACAGACTATGCCATAAATATAGCTGGTAGCACGACTTCTCCAGGCAGGTCAGCAAGTCACTTGGAGTACATGCAGTGAGGAGCTCCTGCTGTCCCCTCCAGCATCTGAACTAACATGCTCACAAGTAGCTCTCACACGTTCTTGTGAGCTGCAGCCCCACACCTGGCTGGCAAGGCTCCAGCAAAGGCTGGCGACGTCCCAGGGCACTGCCTGCATTCGGAGCACTGTTTTTCCCTTGTCTCAGCATGGTCATCAAGAGATAATCCCACCAAGCAAGGTCTTAGCAAGCTCACAAGCTTCCAGAAAACTCTCCTGGTGAGAAGGAGGAAGGGAAGGAACATGGGCCACTTGCCAGAGATTGAACTGTCCAATTTAAAGAAATTAATTTAATTGTTTGTGGCAGTAGGAGAGCTTGCAGCTGCTGGCTCCAGGAAGCCTGGACAGCAAAAAAATACGGCGCCAATACTGCTAGAATGAAGCAAGTCAGGTGAGTGTCCATTGGCTGGGACTCGAGATGTTCAGTGGCTTCACAGCCCTGAGATGGCAGAACTGCATAACCATCCTCAACAGTCACTTCTGAGCTCAGCAACCGTGAAATGCATGCTGATGGCTAACACATAGAGTAGCTGAATGAGATTAGGGCTTAAAAAACCCTACCACCCTGCTATCAAAACCTCACCCTGCAAAAGCCAGAGGCCCCTCCCACCAAGAGGAGCCCCAGCCAGCTACTCAGGCAGGTGGGAGCTGCTGGCTGTGCACTCCATGCCCTGCACGCTGATTCCTGCTGTCCCAGCCCTGGGAAGGGAAAGGCAAGGAGAGTGCTAACAACTGTGTAATTAGAAAATTATGTTTGCTTATTTTTTTTTTTTCCTTTTTTTTTTTTTTTGCCTCAGAAGATAAGAACAGTTGGAGAAGTACATGCTGTGGGGCCTCAGCAAACTGACTGCCAGGATTTGCTGTTTGAGGCTTTCATCCATCCAGTTTTAATCCAAATTAGTAGGAGCTTCAGAAAGGGATTCTGGCAATGTCACAGCTGGAAAGATTTTCATCATTAATTCTGCCAAGCATATAAAATATAATTTAAAAGAAAAAAGAGAAAGGGAGGTGGGATATAACTGTTCTTGGCACAAACATGTTTTGATCTGCTCTAAGAGTAAAAACAAAAAAACAAAAGAAAATCTATATTAAATTAAGAAATAGTCCATATTTTTGCCTTCTTTGACATTTTTACATAAGGCTAAAAATGCTGTTCCATAGTGATTATAAAATTAATCTCTTACCAAGGTAGACATTTTCTTTGCTTTATGAAGAGGCTTGGCGTGAGAGGGGAGGTCCCTCTTCCTTGGCCCCAGTGGCACGGGGCCTGTGCAGTTTTTTGGCAGGTCATTCCCTGTAGCAAACAGCAGTAGTTCATCAAGTTCAGCCTGCTGCTTGTCAGGTCGCTCTGGGTAACACCAGAACAGGAAGGCAGAACAAACGCAGGCAGTGCTCGGGTGCTTGTGCACATTTGTCGCTGACCATACCAGCTGCTTTGCAATCACAGAACTGAGCAGAGGCATCACAATACTGAAGAAACTGCTTTTCAGTAACCACCATCAAAGAACAACACACGGGAACACACGCACCTATGTGACGTGCAGGATTGAAGCCTCCTGTGCCTAGGTCTGCTGCAGGTTATCAGCAATCTGTAATGTATCTCCTGGGTACCTCACTTAGGTACTTTCAGCCACCGACCTCATTGTAAGCAACCTACAATTAGAGAAGACCTTCCGTGGCAAACCTATCTTGAGGTCCACTACCCTTAGTGTAAGCAGACAAATTGTCCTTTCTCTGGGACCTTGGGTATGATGAAGCCTTTTATATAACAGACAGCTGATGTCTCTTTCGAGTGGTGTCCTCCTCGCCTATAAGCTTGGAAAGCTGTAACTTATTAGAGGCACTGTAGAAAATAACAGTAGCTGTGAGAGAAAACTGTAATGAAAATAGTTGTGAGGATACATACATAAACAGTGTCACATGGAGGCAGGTGAGATATATTTTATTTTAAACTACATGATCACAAAAACCAATGACATGAGAGAACAAGGTTAAAATACCAGTTTTTTTCCAAACAGCAAACAGAAGAGGAGAAAGGTAGAGAGAAATACCAGCCTCTTCATTCTCCTGGGTCTCCACAACTCTCTTGGTGTTTTAGGAGCAGGGAAGAAGTCTCCAGACCGAAAAGATAGCCCTGTTCAACTCTAGACCTTGGTTTAAGCTGCAGATCAAGCTAAAAAGTAAAGAAAGAACACATTTTCTTTTCAGCTTCTGTGAAGGGGTGGAAAGGAGAGTTACAAAAGAGAAAGAAGGTGGTGACAGAAGCTGAGCCAACTGAGAACAACCTTCTTCGCCTTTTGGAGAGTTCATCAACCTCCAGTCAAATAACACCAGAGCTGCTTGTTGCCTGATACAGGAACTCTCAACCACTGCATACCATCTGCTCCAGTCTTGCCCACTCTAACTGGACATTCCTGTCTCTGGAACACTTATGACCAGAGGATAGTGCTAAGTTACAGGGTCACCTTCTCTGTGACATCCTTCCCTGACTCACTGGCCATGAGGCTAAAGAGTTGTCCTTGGGACAGCAGAAATAACCATTAAGAAGAAATCTTAAAAAGTAGCAAAAAAAAGAAAGAGAAGTTTCAGAATTACTTTGTTTCCTCCACATAACATCTCTGCAGTTAACTAACATCAAAACAGCCTGGGAGAGAGCCCATACTTTATGTTTTCAGCAGTGCTTTTCAGTATTTTAGGACAGGTGAGACTTGACTGAGAATTCACATAAAATCAACTATCTTCTGCCAACTTCCACGTGTATGCATGCCAATGATTCATTTGTAAGTCACAACTCTAAGCTAAAATACTAGTATAACAGAAAAAGAGATGCCAAACAGTTAAGGACTTCTACCACAGCCTTCCATCAATGTTGAACAGGCAGAGAGGAAGGAAGGATCCACCAAACCCAAACTTCTGGAGCTGTTGTTGAAGTGTCCATATCCAGTGAGTGGAAGCTGCTTAACTGCAAGGTACCAGCACGAAGTCCAGCACAAGTGTTGTGGAAACAGAACACTTGTTCTACTAGAGCAGACCCACAGTTAGATGATGCCCCAATAACTGACAACAGCTTCTTAGGTTGGTTTAAACAGAGAACTACAACTCTCACTGAGACATTCAGCAAGCCAACACATCTGCTTCACAACTCTTATCAGAGCAATGAGAAACAACTATCAAGCCCGAGTTTTTGTGAGCTACTCTCATAGCTTGAATGGAAAGTCCAGCCAAGACCTTTATGTTCCTTCTAAAAAAACTCTTCGTATGCTTTTATTTGGGTCTTTTTGTTTCAAAGGTAAGATGAAGAAGCAGCGGGTGATAGCAGCAGCAACAAAAATCATAGTTATTTTTTGTCTCCAAGTCTTGTATCCATGCAGGTTCTCTGAAAGTTGAACTCATTTTACAGCCTTTTTCTCGGAAAACATCTAGGTCTTTTTCTGCAGTACCTTTCCCTATTTAAATAAATTTGTGGCTACCTGTAATCTATAAAACTTCATCAAACATTGACCTTCTGTCAAACTTCTTTAAATCAGCTGCCAATTAAGAGAAGTATTTGAGAGAAATAACCAGGTGGGGCACGCAATTAATGCAGAGAAAATCTGTTTCTGTTCCTTTTCTACTTCCTTTTCCCATAGCTACTTGGGAGGCTTGGCAGCTGGAAACACCATCACCAAGTAAAGGGGTTCTGTGAAAAGCAAGGCTCCTTCCCTTCGCTGCCTCAACAGATTGCTCCCTACAGCAAGAAGTAGCCTCTGCCCATATGACCTTGCAGTTGTTTTTAGCTCCTCCCTCCACCCAATTTGCTACAGCACAACAAAGTACTCCAAAAATAACGTTTACTTTTCAAAACTGGAAAATGGCACAAACCACCCCAAAGGAGAGAATGACAACAGCATGAGTTCAGCGCAGGCTCGTGAACTGACCCTGCCTGCCAGGGACAGGAAACTGAACCCCAGAGAAAGAGACTGAATGGAACCAGATCGAACAAAAGCGCCAGAAACCGCGGCCATCGATGGCCAAGTCTTGCCGAAAGGATAACTCACCCGCCTGTCAGTCCTTTGCTAGAGCGAGCATGAGCACTGTGTTACAGCTATAAATGTCTCTGCTTCACAAGTCTGCACATACAGTAGGCTGGAGCATGTGCATTAAGTGAGGAGAAAGTTAAAGATCAGAAATATTTCCAAATGATAGCTTTAAAGAGGGGAGCAGACACTTAACATCTGATTTCAATTCTAAACTTTTTGAATAACGGATGTTGATGCAGTACCCCAAACAGGGTCACAGTTTCTGCTCAAAATGGTATTCTTCAGTAATGACAGAGCTGTTATGTATGAACTGCTAAACAGAGGCCACACCACCACTGCTGAATGGACTAAAAGTTGGATTAGGAAGAAAAGAAATAAAACTAAATCACTCTCTGAATAGACACAGCCAGATCTGCCACTACCTTACATCCTGTATAATAATCTAGTTCATGTCTACATAGGGTAAGTTTCATGAAAATGAAGTTATAAATGCGTAATAAATCCATCTAGAAAAATTCCTTGTCGATGAAGAGCAGAAAGTAATTTTAATTTATAAAGTAATAAAACCTGAAAGCCAAATTGTAATGCTAAAATTGAAGTCAGAAATTCTATGAAGACAGGTTTTCAGAAGCAGTAATTTTTAGATGTAATATTTGAGTGATCAATTCAAATTCCGCTTTTGAAAAAATTTCTGAGTTTTGATCTTGCTCCAAGTTCAGCCCAGAACAACTATTATACAGCTGACATTAAAAGTTTCAAAATAAAGTGATTTACAATGGAAACACAGAAAATAAATCACTATTTCAGAACCTCCTAACACACCACAGATTAGATCCAGAAGGTCAGACAAAGTTGTCATTGAGTATCTGAGCTCTCCCTGCTGCAGCGAAGGACTGCAACACACATAAGAGCAAATTCAGTTAATGAACTCTACCAGATCTACACAATGACTCGCGACACCTTCCTAGGTATCACTGGTTTTGTGAAGGCACTTGAAGATTATAATCTACAAAGATTCTAACATGACCACAGTCAGTAACTTGCAGCAAGCTGAGCTTTCTCTGGCTGGAGTAAGTAGATACATTCACCAAGCACCCTGCTGAAGAACGTCTGACCACCAAAATGGGAAGAGCCATTAACATCCTGAATTAATGGGCTTAGTGGTTTTCAAATGAGGTATTTTCATGATGGACATGGTGTGAATTCAGCAAAGTTTGCCTTTTTAACAAATATAGCTTCAATTTCAGAGATTTGATTAGGCTTAATACCATTAGGGAATCATTACTGATTTTATGCTGTTGTTGTTACTGCTTTAACTATCAGTTTCTGAACCAAAAATTGCAGACAGTTGGCTTGACCAAGAGTCAAAGTTTAGGAATGCAAAAGCAAATCCAAGGTACAGATGAGCTTCAGATGTGGACAGGCTTCATAGGGTTTAATAGGCACTCCAGAGTTTGTCAGGTCACTCAGGCTTTTGTGAGGTGGGTGCGCATATGAATGCGCATGTGCACTTGTTTCTTTGTGGTTTTGGGGTGTTTTTTTAAGCACTGCTGGCCTCAGCCAGAGCCATTGGAATTCAAACAAGTAGTTATTGCATGCAACAATTACAAAAAAACTGACAACAATCTCCTCTGTTTTATTGTATACCATTTACAAAAAAACCAAACAAATGAAAATTATCTTCTTAATAAGCAATCCTTGATCACCACCACGTGTTTCTAAAACAGCCAGATGTTCACAGTTTAAGAAGCCAAATAATACTACTACTTTTCTGTAAACATTAATGGAGAAAGAACAATAATAATGGTTTTAGTCAATCATCGTTAGTACTTTAAAGTACAAATATAAATTAAATAAGAGTCAAAAAAACTTGTACAATAAAATCCACTATAAACAAAGCTAATTAAAAAGAACTGTTCTCAACCTGTGTTGTGGGTTTCATCTTGTTTTAGAATTAAAAAGCGGTATTTATTTCTCTGAAGCATCCAAATGAATGTTTATTTCCAGATGTCCTTACAAAGAAACGCAATCTTCATTCTTTCCTCGTTTTCTTTAATCTGCTTGTATTATATTTTACTTCTGATTGTCTTTTTCTTCTTTGGCAATTCTCTTTGTCACACCACTGAAATACTTCTCACGGAATGAATTGTGTCCCCTGTATGGCATATATTGACCATCCAACAAGTAAGAATTCTGATCTTGATCCTGCATGGCATCAAAATGCAAGCATAAGGTTTTATGGCAGTACGTTCAGGTTTTCCTCCAAACCTTTTCAGACAATTACGACCAAGAATAAAGTTGTTGGGGTTTGTTTTTTTAATACTTAAATGGCAAACATAAGTCATTAGATTGATTTAAGAATTCCAAAACTAGAATGCTACGGTTTCCATTAAGATTAACAAGAGCATATACATCCTACTGCAAAGTCTTGGCATTTAACAGAAATGAAAATCCAGATGCAACGGATTCTCATTTGACATTGATAAAACACAAGCTATAAGCAGAGAAGGGATGTTTGTGGTGCAGGAGTGGCTGCTTATAATGTTTTCATTCATATTTTCCTTATTCTGCTCTGTACAGCAAAATGATGCAAGCTGTCAGCACCAGTCATTTGAAGTTTTAATAGTTCTGCATCACTGGAAATCTCTCAGCTAACATCAGCATCCAACCCTTGCATGAATGAATGAGAGCACTGGTACTACTCCACACAGCCTTTATAAAGGAAAATATATAGGTTAATTTCAAGAAGAAATACCACCTAGAGAATTCAATCACTCAGAGGTTTGTGCAAGACAGATACAAACAGAAGAGGAACATAAATGATTAAAATGAGTTCCTACAGTTACTGAAGCACTATCAGAGGGTTTTGGTTTGTTTTTTTTTTTCAATATTCACATACTTCTGGAAGCTGACACAGTAAACCCCTACACATAATACCTGAGTAGAAAATTGGCCCATTATGTATGTATAAAGGTTTAGTTCAACATGAACTGTGGTTTTATACAACTAAGATACTTGTGAACTAATGTTACCAATACTGTAATACAATACAGCAAACTTTAATCTGAGTGCTCAAGAAAACTGATGGAAACTTTTAAAAACAGTTTTACAGTTACGGTTCTCAGTTTATTACGCAAAATAACAAGATGGAACCGAGATAAGCAGCCTCACATAGAACAACTGAACTGTGCAAAGAGAAAATAAAAACAAGCATACGACAGAACTAAACCTCTGCTCTGCTGAATCTTTCTTCTCAATGCATCTTCAAAGCTATAATTTTTTTATGCAAAGTAGTAACATATAGATTGGTTCATTACGTATGCTCAGATTTCAGAATTATTTATCCATATCCAAAAATAAGGTCACCATGGAATGCTTTAGTGTAAGTAGTAGGAACACCAACGTAGGTTTACATCAATATTTTCACACTATAAAAGTATTACAATGCGAGGATAAACTGAATGCTAGTGGACAATTCACTCTCCTTAAGCTATTCTGTAGCCTGTCCAGGCTTTCACCTAGCAAGAGCAACAACTCGTCTTGCTTTGGATATCCTCATTCGCATTCTAAAGGAGTGAAAGGAAAGCTTTTTCAACACAGCAAGACATCTGTGTGCATGTACAAGTGCCCTCTTCTGGACACAATGAGATGTCCCTATGAACTAGTTCTCATCGTAGCAGCCACTGGCTTTAATTTGCTAAATGTTAAGCACCATATGGATAGCTAACATGTGAAGCATACACACTGGTAGCACCAAATTAGTTCTATTTAAATATTGCAATGTTGGAAAATGCCAGGAGAAAATGACATCGGTAATCCCAATGCAAATACAGTACTATCATCTTTTGGTCACTTGTGAGGGACTGCCACCTCTAAGGCCATTCTCAAGTTGATAATCAACAGGCTTTTAACATGTCTGCAGAAAATGCTACTGGCAGACAAGAAATAAGTAGGATTTAAGACATGCTCCTCTCTCACAGCCAGTCTGGACCCACTTCTCCAGGCCTCTCATACAGAACCACCCTGAGGAGAAGGCCACTTATTCTTCCCCTGAATATGCAGGTCATTCATCCTTCTTTGACCTAAGTATATAATATATTTTTAGAACTTTGGGATGTCTTTTAATGGTAACTCTAATTTGCTTGTTTTGAGAAATGAGTGAGTTATTTGACCCTGAAAGATGTATCTTAACATAAAAAATAATCCCTACAACCTCTAAAAGATCACACATCTGTACACCACTCATCTTGATTCCTTAAGTAACAAAGTGCTGATTCAGGGTGAAGGGAGGAAGGAAGAAAGGAACTGTCCCAATCTACCCTTGAGCTGCTTAGGGCAAAGGGAAGATACGATATGGAAGACAACAAACTGCATTAAAACCCAGTTCTAAGTGGAGCATCTGCATTTATCAAATGGAAGCAGGCTTGGTGCATCACTCCACAGCAGAATCCATTTCAGAAATCCAGTCTTCATATAAAACTACGCAAATCATTGCTCACAAGATGAGAGGGCATCTGCAGTCAGGAACAGATTTCTTGGGAGAGCTTGCGAAGGAAGCTCCTGGCCCACATCACAATAAATCCACCTAAATCCCTACCTCTCCTCTGTATGGGCTTGACTGTCCAATAAAGATCATAATTGCTTTAAAGAAAAATAACAAATCAGGAATTGCTTCTTAAAAAGGGGGAAAGAAAATAAGAAACCCTGAACTACCTGGAGATGTTGCTCACTGTTGACATTTACTAGTCAAAACAATTTTATGGGCAACAAGAGAACCAATCAAACATAAAAGTAACCCTTGCATTTCAGAGAATAGTTATCTCTTAACAAATCCTAGTTTAGGATATTTTATATCTACATGGGGAGCTGAACGGGCACACTCTGAACACTAGAGAGAGGGTGTATTTAATTCTACGAATACAGAAACTAGTCAAAAATCACCTTCGTGAAACTGTTTGTTGTGACTATTTGCACAGGCATCTGCTCATCTCAGTAAGGAAGCCATTCAAACATCCTCAGTTAAGTCCTATTTAGAGCAGCATATACTAGTAAAATATGCACTGTAAATATTTGGCAGGAATGTTTTGCAGTAAGAGAAGAAGGGTGTCTGTGGTAGTGTCGACTCTCCCTCAGATGCATCAGTTGTCCATTGCAGTTAATATGGATGGTTTAAAATCAGGCAATGGAGATGAATCACCATGTCTTAAGGGACATAGTCTCTTTCCTCCTCTTAACATGACACATTGGAAGAGGAATAAGAAGTACTGCTTGTGATACACAGCTGTACCTAGAAGGTGAAACAACTGTACATATGTTTCAAGGCATAAAGTTTGTAACTGGTTATTCAACACGAAACACTAAGACTTCCCAAGAAATCATTTCCAAGACTGATCAGCACTATCAGCTTGCTTGGCACTAGCTCAGCTCTTTCCCCAGTGTGCCAGACAAGACCTTTTCCTTTATTTGTAAAAGGTCAGAACTGAAGATGTTCACTAATTTCCAGTCATTCTTTATCATCATCCTTGCTTCTCACTTGGAAAAATTTAAGTTATCAAACCAGCAGACTAATTGCAAACAACAGTTATCCCACAAAACTTTTGCTCTGAAATGTTTTACTATTACTTCTGTGACAACTGAAAACCAAAAAAGTTCTTGTCTAAGTGCATGCTACTGAACTGCTTTTAGTTAATTTGTGTTTCCAACTCAACACTTACTTGTTCTAAAGACAACACTACAAAAGGTGCTACAGATCTCCAGTAAGTAATGAAAGAGGTGGATAAAAAGAGGGGAAATCTTAAAAGCAACAAGAAAGCTTTGGATTTTTTTTTAAATCTTGGTAAACATTAAGTGAAATTCTAAAGGATTTTATGAATCCAGCATACTGCAGTTCAGTTTCAGGGTAATTACCCACGTTCAGTTTTTGTTTAGAAACATCTTTCAAGCCTTATCAAAGCTTCCTACCACTCTACATCTGGTGCTGGACAGAAGCTACAGAAATCATTTGTACTGCTCTTACGCAGTTATAGATAATACCAAGCAATTTCCAAATCAGAGACAACAGGTCCAGCAACAGACATTGCGAAATTCAGTAGGAAAAGTTCTACTCCAATAAAGACTCCAGAGTGACCATTTACCTTGAAAAGCTGCACCTGTTCAGTGAGGTAGATTCGTATGCCTGATGCACTAGAGTGCTTTCACAAGCAGTAATACGCTCAGAGTTCCTTCTTCAGTTAAGTTTGCTGTTTCATCTTACTACATAATTTTTAAGTGTCTCTCTTGGCCCTTGTCAATTACAGATGACTCCTCTAACATTTTTTTAAATAGTCCTCATTAGAAACTTCAGAATTAGGTAGTATTAATCAGCTAAATAGATACCATATATTTCTATAAGAGAGCCAGCAGTGGAATTAAACAAGTAATTTGGCAATACCTGAAATAATTCAGTATGGGGAAATCAACCAGCCTCAGAAGACAGGAACATAGACATGCAAAGAAAAGGAGTAGGAAACAACCCTATAAGTTAAATACCGTTACTAAGTCCATCCCTTCTGAAAATAGTTGCTTGATCACTAGACAGACTCTCAAATATTCATGTGGCAATAATAATAATAAAATAATAAATAATAATAAATAATTAAAAATGTTATACGCTAATTTTCTCACTGCTTAACCATTTACCAGTTAATTGACATTTAGATAAAAAAATAATTATGTGAATTAAAATACTGGTGTCAGCCTGAGACCCTTCAGTCTTGAATAACTATATATTTTAAGGCTTTTTCAAAATAAACTGGCACAATGAAACATACATTTACATTTGATTCAAGATGCAAGAATTGATTCAAATCTCCTCTGACCTAAAGTAGAAGCCTTGGACTCCTACTATATCACAGTTGACAGATACTACACCATGAAACTACTTGGTCCTGGAGAGCTGAACTTGTGTATTTACTGCCTAAAACCAATCTCCTTTTACAGTTGAATGAGGGTAGACTCACACACAGTCCTGCCCACTATAATATCTATTTAAAAGTTATTGCAGCTTCAGAGAGATACTGACGAGATCCATATCCATTTAATACCAAAAGGGACACTGATGTCTATAGAAAAAAGTAATAAATCAGGCTGGTACTTTCTCACCTCATATTATTTCTGTTTTGCTCCTCTCCCACTCCACAATCCAGTTTTTCACTTTGCTAATTCTATCTTCAGAGTTTTAGCGATCACTAGCAGGTTACTACTAGCTGACCTCTACAAAAACTGCTTCCATACATTTTTACTATTAGCACTATAAATTAAGACTGGGGAGGAAGGGAATCAAAGACCATCATGGTTGTCTAAAAAAGCCCTTAAATGTTAAAAACCAAACTACTCTTATCTCCGTGCACATGCTGGAAAAGCCTATTCATATCAACACTATATTAAGTAAGAAATTAAGTTGGTACGATTTCATCAAATTTAAACAGAACAGACTGGATGCTTAAAAGACAGCAAGTTAAATAGCACTTTTTGTGATGTTTTTAATCTAACATTTGTGATATTCATGTTTATGATTAATTATGGAAGATCGATACCTCAAGCAGACATTTTCACTTTTTACATTTGCTTTGGTCTCCTTTATATCACAGGTACAATCAAATTGCTCCACCAATTTCATGTTCAGTAACTGAATTAATCTCCACTTAAGAGTTTAGAGTACTAATAGTGAGAATGAATTTGCTGTGAAATCTGCAATTCATTACTGGTGGCAAACACTGTGGAAACTAAAGGACTGCACAATGACAGTACATGACACATAAAATTTCTTTGTAAGAAATTTCTTACAAGTCCTACACTAAGCTGAAATAAAAAGCATCTTTTGAGTGCCTGTTACAAATCAGTTTAGTAAAACAGTCAGGAGCTGTCTGGAAACATAAATGCTTGTACATTTATAAAAATTTACCCCTTCACTTGGGAGAAAGAAAAACAGCCAAACTCCAACTATTTGATTTTATAAACATTTAGGATGAATAATATGTATCCAATTCAAAAACTGATCATGACAGGAAAAAACACCTTCCAGGTAAGGGACACAGGAGTGGGGAAATCTTAAGATATGAAACAGTAAGACCATAACCTAAGCAGGTGCTAGCTAGTGTGTGTTTATCTTGTTATTTCGACAAGTTTTTCCATCATTAGTAAGAGTATATGGGCTTTGGTATCTTTAAATAATCTAAAAGACATCTGGAGTTCTGAGTGTAAGCACCTGCACAGTTTTACATAAAAGCAGTAAGCCTGCCAGCTATTCTCAGGTGCTCTGAGCTAAGCATTTCCAGACGTGAACCTGTCAAGGCATGCACTGAAGAACAGGTGACGCAAAAAACGAGAAAAATAAATAATGGAAGACTACTCATAGAAAGGTGAATATATTTTTTTAAATTAGTACATGTTGTCCTACAGCACTGGCAATAATCAAACTCCTGTAGAAAACCTCCATGAATGCCCACACATGTCAAAAACTTTCATAATTTACCCACTCGGTGAAGCTCTGGCTCTCAAATCCACATACAGCATTTTTTTTTATAAAAAAAAAAATCAGTTGTTGCTTGAAAGCCTCCATCATCATTAGTATTATGAATCCAGTACTGAAACTCTGCTGTGTTATTAGTGCAGGTATCATGTAGAGACAGCAGTCTGACTGTATCTCCTGTCGTTTAAAATAGCTCTTCCAACCGACAGGGAATAAACTAAAAACATATGCTCACCTTTTGCATGTGTTTTCATTAAGAAATTGCTTCAACTTTGTTTAGCATCTTTTTTAATAGTGTTAGGCGAGAGAAGCAGCAAGAACAGAAAGATGACCTGAATGCATTATTCCCTGGTCTCAGTGCCTCAGGAAGACGGTACAATACAAACAAAAACAACAACATACTTCACTGAGGTTATGTCACAGATACATATTATTTCCAAAAGCTAAAAAAGTACCACTGTAGAAATGAAACAACAGAATTCAAAATGGTTTAGCTGTACTGCCGCTTCCACAAAGGCATTTATTACTTACTTAGGAACCAAATCACACTTTGGAATCCACAAGAACTTGGACGTTTAGGCATCCTTGTGAATATGATTCACTAGAATTCAGTTTTCCAGGAAAGTACGTGAAGTTTCACAAGTAACCATAACCTCAAAGTTACCTTTCACACTTAAACTTTAAATCCTGAGCAAGCTGCTTATCAAAAACTGAGGAGAAAAAGAGAAAAACCAGAGCATTCCCTTACATCACTACCCTTAAAGTCACCTTCCCTGGAGGTGTTTAAAGGACGGGTGGATGAAATGCTGAGGGGCATGGTTTAGTGATTGATAGGAATGGTTCGATTCGATGATCCAATGTGTCTTTTCCAACCTAGTGATTCTGTGAATTTATTTTAACAAAATATATGGTGATTTTACAAAAGCTCTCTCATCATAAAAAAACCTCTCATGCAATAGAAATATGGATCAAACGCTATATTCAATAGCACAAACTTTTCATTAATGCAATTTATATATTCATTATATATATATTATATATATATTATATATTCATTAATATTTTACACAATATAATCAAGCTTACCTTGAATTCTTTCACCTTTTCCATGGTTATCAGGCGCCTTGATGTGTGGCTGGAAAGCATCTGCTCACAGTTGCTAATGACTTTCAGGCACGGGTGGCGAGGAATGATCTCTTCTGTATATCTGGAAGAAATAAACATTCATAGGGTTGTATGTTCATGAACTGGAACACTTGCATCTGAAACAAAATTCATACAGATTCTTCACAAAATATTTAAGGCTAGAAAGTTTCTATGCATTTTAATGTGATTAAAGAAATTCCTGAATCAGTGCTCCAGAGGTTTCAATTCATAAACTCCAGTCATCTTGTGACATAAAATCCATAGAATTAATTGAAACTTCACAGTAAAGAGATATACATGCATATTTTCTACATACAACTACATGACGTTGATGTATGCACAGAAGCCTGCCTGTATAATTTCAAGTAGAAAAATATCTCAGCCAATCACCAGTAACAACTTATCCAATCAGGAGCTGTAATCTTAAAAAATTTATTCCACAGTCACCATATACTAAGTTGCAGGAATGAGACTTAACTCTGGCTCCCTAAGAGGAGACCATTACACTTCAATTACAAATTAAATTAAAACAGTTCTTATTAGACAGTAAAGTTCCTGGACTTCTAGATTCAATTTTATAAATGTATTGCACTGTAATTTCTTCTTCTAAAGGGAAGGAAAAAAATACATTATCTGCTAACATCAAATGGTATCAATACAAGCTTGCAAGTAAATCCTATCTATAGAAGCAAGCAGCTACAGTGTTTTAAGTGCTTCCATCTCAGAATCATACTATTTTTTTATAGAAACAGCTTTCTCTAAATTGCTTTCAATCCTTCTGCTTCTCCAAATGCTGAAAGAGGAATGTAAGAATTTAAGAGCTTTGCACAGAACTAGAGGATCAAGAAGTACTGACCTAGCTAATAAGATAAACATGAGATCAGACATCCTTCCTCTGTACTGCAATGCAGACTGGCCATTTAGTCTTAGTTTTTGTAATAAGCTTTCCTCTTATCATTACTTCAACGTAATACAGAAAAAGATAGATGGTATTGTTCATGACTGATTTCATATAAAATGTTTGCTCTCATGATTCCCAATGCCTGGGGACCAACAGAAATCAGACATTAAAAAGCAGAACTAAATGACTTCCACATCTAACACTTGAACTTAACAGATACAAAGGAGGAGCTTCATATCTTTTCCTTTAAAGAGGTGTATTTTCTGAATGCACTGTACAAAGTAAATGTATTATTCCAAAAGAAAGAGAAGTCAAATGAAACAGAACACAAAAATAGAATCCATATAGTTGCCAATATAAATCTTAACATTTCTTCAAGATAATAGTGAGCTGTTAAACAAGACAAATATGAATATGAAGAGCAAAAATTGCCTTTTTGCATTGTTCCAAAACTTTCAGATGGCAAAACTACCTTTCAGTCACTTCTCATGTATGAGATCAAATCATCACTTCTGCTAGGTGAATTTAGAACATGCTTTTGAAAAAGGAGCATCAAATTAATTCTCTGTTGTTTTTTTCTTTTACACAAGATGATGCATCTCGTACCATCAAACTGGCTTTCCCTCTTACAAAGGTAGGCAGTCTGCCACAACATCTTTAAAGTTCCTCTTCATAACCATAGAAAAGCCTGACTGCTAGGAATTAAAAGAATTCAGACTCAACAATGATTTCAATGTCAGATTGAAAGAGTAAACTTTGGAGTGAGATGCTATCTTGCAGAGGGAGAGATCATTATCACTTTGTTAAAAGGCCTTGTCTGTTAGCATTAATGCATATATTCCTACATTCTTTCAGGTAAATCTCACAACATTATCAAATAAGAAATATAGCAGCAGAGAGTTTAACAGATATCCATTTCAATCTAGTTTGGGGTTTAATTTAAGGTAATACACAATGATCTCAAGTATGAACCTGATGGCAGGTGTTGCCAACGGATAACTGAGAGCACAATATATCAGCAGGCAGTATCTTATCTTGGCTCCACATACTTGCTTTAATATTTGTTCCTGTGTTCACCATTACAGCTGAAATTAAAGTGACTATACTAACATTCTGTACTAATGGAGCAATTTCAGTATTTCAACCTTTATTGCATAAAGTCAATTCATAGTTGTATGTACAGATTTACTTTTTAAGAGGCACTAGAGCTTGAGAGCGCTGACTGCCCCAAACCAGCAACTAAAGTAGAACCAGAATGGGCAGTTCATACTTATCTAATACTGCTGCACTGAAGCAGCCTGCCCTTACCAATAAGCAATGAGCAGACAAAAGGCTCTGGTATTCTAACAAACAGAATAACCGCAGTAATTCCATACAGAGTTTACAGACATGAAAATCTAAGGATTCACTACACGGGGTCTGTCAGGGTTAAGCATGTATACAGACATCTTGAACAATCAGGCGTAACTGTTAATGGCATTCATTGTTCTGTTTTTGAATAGTCTTACAAGAAAAAAAGCCTAAGTTAACAATTTTCAAAATACAAAACCTACTAAGTGCACTCTTCTGCTACAGAAACATGTAACAGAAATTGCTGCCTTTCATTTAAAAATATTAAAACCAGCATGTGGTAATTACATGTAGTACTGTCACAAGTCATTTCCACAGTAAAATCAGGGATGACAACCACTTTATATATATGTACAGTTTGATTGTACATAGAAACATAAGACACCGTAGGAGCTATTTTCAGAAGACATCCACATCTAGAATATACTTGGAAACAACTGCTGCACATAAATTCCTCTCTTCACTGTGGAACAGTTTTAAAAAAAACAACCAACCAACAAATAAAACCTTTGAAACCTTACCTAAGAGATGCTAAAGTACATTAAGCAAACAGATGTCTTTCCTTTTAAACCCAGTTCTAATCTCAACCTGCACTAATGAGCATCCAGCAGTCTCTGCTGCTTGTCTCTTGTTTCCCTAACATGGCTGCTCCTCTATACTTCCTGCCTCTCACTGTCATCACTTGCTCACCTGGCTTTTAATTTCTCAGAAGAAAGCCAAATTAGTAGTGCCAAATCCCAAAGAGCCAAGAATGTTCTCTTACAGGACCCTGTCATGCACCTCTATCAACTCCTCTAGCTGAAACACATATTAATAAGGCCTTGCTACTATCTTAGAAATCTATCTGCCCCTCTATAGTCCAATTTTCTAAGCTTAAACCTCAACTCATTGGACATGCATTTGCAAGGACATGTGAAGGCTTTATATTTGTGGTAACAGACAGGAATTATCTTTGTGTAAAAACCTTATTTCAAAATCTGCTTTTCCTCATGCAAAGTTCTAATATATGAAGTCTGAGTATTACTCTTAAGTGCTAGTACTACAGAAGTTCCAACTGCATCATGACTCGAAAGCACAGTGTGAATGTAGCATCTGTTCTGACATACTAAATACCAGAAATCAAGAATACATACTCAGGTCTGTATATTGGCAGCCAGTAAACTAATCTTCCTCCCATCACCAGATATTCTGCCGCAAACTTCAAGAGGTCAAAAAAGATGTCACTGAGATGGTAACTGGATGAAACGAAGATGTGGTTTTCTGCACTAAACATAAAATTTACACGTGTAAACATAAAAGCACATGTAAAACCTTCATTTTTAATTAAAAAAAAGTAGAACAAAAAAACCCCAAACAATAAAATAGCCCTATCTGAGATTCGCAAAACTGTGTAGGACAATCCAGGAGTACAACATCTAATACAAGAAATATGACTTCCAAAGTTCCCCTTCTGGCTCTTGAGACTATCATCTCTAGCACTTATGGAAGTCAAAAGATCACAAGCATGGGTAGGAACAATTATTTTGCACAGTATCTTTCTTAAGGGCAATTTAGAGTAAAAGGCAGAAGGCAAGAAAAGCCAGTCAGTAAAGAAGATGTGTAATATCTAAAGAGAAAGAAGTAGTGGAAATTCAAGTGAGAAAGTCAAGGTATAATAGAAGTTTTCCACTTTAGACTGATTTTGCAGCTTGCAGGGACTGAAGAAAACATTCTGAGAACAGGAAACACAAGGTAATGGTCACTCATATAGTCAACAAATAGGATTCGAAATTTTACAATGTGTTAATGATAAGCAGGGAGAACAAAAAAAAGAGGATTTCAGGAAGTTGCGTAACAGTTTTGCAAAGAGAACAAAAAGAGGTTTTCTTCTTTAATTTCTACTACTGTCATTTTTTTTAACTGCTGACAGCCAATCAAGAAACAATAAAGATTCTAAAAAACTATTACTGGGTATCCATTAAGACATTTATATTCTACAACAGACAAAACAGCTTACCTACCTTCTTTCAGCTGACTTAACCGTTTCATTTTGCAAAGCTGTTCTGCGAGTAGCTTCTCTGATACCATATGGTGCTATACAAAGCAAATGCACAATGCAGAGATGAGAGTCTTTGTCAAATAACATATAATTATATTCTACATATATAACAGTGCACTAAAACGTGGCTTATATAAAGTTAAAAAAAAAAGAATAGCTTTTACAAAGTAGAAGTTAGTAAAGCTAATTTCCTCAAGAATGATTAAAAAGTTTCTCACTCCAAAAGATTATTTTAAAACTCTTCCAAGGAAATCTCTTCAGCTGTTAAGAGGCTCCCAGTAGCCTAGAGGTTTGCTATGCTACAAAGGACAATGTTTTTCTGTCATGTTCATTAAAAGATACTCCATACATTTCCAACATTTGACAAATAATCCTATTCTCTTTTGCCTGACAGAAACAAACATCTCCCTTCCAGCACATAGCTAACTTTTTTAGAAATGAAATTGTATCTAGTGGAATTTATTGTCTACACATTGAACAAATGGCCATCCTCACACAGATAAGAGCCACAAGCAGCTTTTGCTCATATACTCTTGCACATTTCTAATAGTACAAGGTATTTATTTCATCAACACATTTGGTTTTTTGTGAGATTTGTTTCAGCATCACAGAAGCACCAAAATCACCATTTTGAAAACGCAGAAGTTGCGACACAATTTGCAAACTCAGTTCTAAGTCACACTAATATTCTGCATTGTCTTACTGCCAAACAGACAAAATAAAAATTAGCACGCAACCCACAAAGAGAAGCCACACTCCCTATTCTTTACTAATATGAATGTGCCATCATAAGAGCCAGCACTAGAGATCAGTAGATCAATGCTGTATCAAGCTTTTATTTATTCCCTTAGCCTCTACTCCTTCTCAGGCACGACGAATGGTGTTAACTACATAGGTTGCTAAAAGAGCAGAAAAGCCTTTCAAACTGCTAGCGTTTCTAGTGAAGTGTATCAGAAATGCATTAAAATTTGTCATTGGAAGCATTCCAATAAAGTGCTTAAGTCTTCAGAAGTCCACCAGAGCTTCCTGGCAGATTTCAGTGGTTGCAGATCAAGTCCTAACAGCAATATGGACCATGCCAATAAGAAGTCTCCACGCATCAATACAGTTATGCCTTCACTGAATGAGTTTTCTTCAAAGGATTATTTCCAACCACATCGATTTCTATTGGCAAAAACATTCTCTCTATGGAAGAAGTTATTACTGCCAGCTTTGTTACACATTTATAATTACCCTTAAAATAAATACAGAGATTTCAAATACAGATACAATTTTCACAGTGTTCTCTCAACAGTGATACAAACACTGCAGATCTGAGCACTGATCAAGACATTAAGTCAATGCACACAGGCATGTATACAGGCGATAACATTTCAGACACTGTTATTAGGCAACAAAAAGCATTAACTAACTTACGATCTGTAATGATTGCATCAAAGAGCATCCCTTTTCGCCATATTGGTCTTGAAGAATCAGAGACTAGCGCATCAAGGTAGTATTTCTCTAAACCATACTGTCGGAGATTAGCTCTGATATTTTCATCTGGCCCTCTCCATTTCTGGTTCTTTCTGCTTGCCTTGCCTAGGAGGGTGGGACATGGAACAGAAAAAAAAAAGCACACTTAACAATGAAACATTTTATAGGAAAGGCATTCATATACTCTACCATTCATTTTAAAGGAAAATAATTAAATGTCACTTACAAAACAATAATTTATTTCATGCCTTATACTACTCACTGGCACAAGTATTTGCAATAAACTTCACAAGCAGCAAGGAAAAATGAAAATGCATGTGAAAAGTGCTGCTGCAGCATCTGCACAGAGCATCACAGAATACATTTATAAAAATATTGGTTTGTAAGATGTTCTCACTATCAGTCATAATCCCTGTCCAGTAAGTCAGATATAATTTGCACTGCAGTTTTTCAGAGAAATAAGAATGAGATTAGACTTCCTGGGTCAGGTTTCAAGAAGCTTCCTGCAGCACAGGCTAAGAAAGCGCGCAGCTGTGGTAATTATTATCCAGAACTCTTAATTGGGTTTCATTATTCTTCTTACTATATTTCCTGCTTAAAAATTAAGAGACTAGTTTAGCTAGCATACATAAAAATTGGTCAATAAAAATCAGCATGGCCAAATAAATCCTGTGAGGATTAATGTTGTTTTAAAACCCATTAAGTATCACCCACTATCATCACTATGCTGAAATTCCATTGAGTAAGATTTCAGCAGATTAGAAATATGTAACATACCTAATCCATGGATTGTGTTGTAGTCTATATCAGAACCACACACATATGCTCCAAAGTGTGCTGAAGAGATAAGCAGGCCACCTGTAAAGGGGAGAAAAAGGGAAAAACAAACTGCTGTACTGCTGTCATATATTCATAGATATTATGTGCATTAGGATATTTTGCTCAGGAACACTAGCAGCACACCAGACCCCAGCTAGACTCAAGCAAAGAGGAAAAAAAACTTCAAAAGGAAAGAAAAAACAAAACAAAAAAATAATTAAAACTACCAACCAGATAGAATCACTACGCAACTATAATCAGAGATAACAATACTAAGTCCCTGGTATGCTATACTTGATCTTCTTCATCTTGCTATACCCTATCCTGCTATAATCTATGTCACTCCTTATCTCTAGACACTGTTCTTGCGAGCATTTATGGTTTTCCATATTACAATGCAGTATAATCCTTTAATTATTACATGAACCAGGATTCTTGATTCTACTTTGCAGGCAGAATTTCAAACTGTTGGCAAATAATTTGAAGAAGCATCATCAAAACAATTCTACCATTTCGTTCTGAAAGTAAGTCTTGTTAACTGTGTCTAAAATCAAGCTTGTATGATGTGGTCATTCCTCAAGTAAGAAGCAATGGTCAAGTAGCTTGTAAATATCTTCAATGTAAATAGCAATATCAAAATAAGCTTCTGTAATTGTCTTGGAGCATGAAAGTTACACATAGATGCTTTTTCTTTTTCTATGAGTATGCTATCTGATTTGTCAGTCCATTTATTAGCATACTCATCCTGCAATAAAACACTTTATGATTACTATTGTGATCTGTTTTCCTAAATAAATAAGTATAAAAAAAAAAAAAAGCACGTGTAATTCCCTCTTGAAACTGGGCAATGGTTGAACAGCCCACAGAAAAGAGCAAATAACATCTCTTTCACTGCTTCTGAATGAAAGAAGGGATAGAGAGCAGATTATCCCACAAGCGTGTTGATGAGTTGTTAGTAAGGATGTATATAGCTAACTGAACAGTTTAATAGGGAAGAGTGACTGAGTTGTGAACCCCACACTACTGATGTCAACTGCCTACAAACAGACCTGCCAAAATAAAGTGGATGATTACTGCAGGATGAAGTGCTCATCAGCACAGGGAACAATGCACAAGCTGGCTATGTGGGTGACAATGATTCTCCCATTCACCAGCAACATGGAGAGGAGCATCTTGGGTGGCTGCATTGCCTCTTGCAACCCACTCAACACCAAGAAATCCATAACATGTACTGCATGCACTGTCTAAATATCCTATCTCAGGATATCGGAAAACTCCTACACCCTATGAACTCTACCAAAACTAAAGGAGCGGGAGAAAGAAAAAAAAATCCTCTTTTTTTTGTGAAATGGATGAGGGAAAAGCAAAGTTACTCACCCCAGAGGAGTCACCCATTTCCCTTCTTGGCTGCAATCCCTCAGAACAGATGGGCAGTACCTCCAGAGGGTCAAGACAAATTTAGCTAGCCCTGACCCCAAGCATAGCATACCACCCAGTCCTATAAAAAAAGTAAGAAGAAAGTACTTTGCCCATCTAAGAATGTTTTTAATTACAGGAGGGGGGGGAAGTTAGGAAAACATGAACTTACAGCTTTTAATAAATCTCAGCTGGTGCTAATTTAATTGTGTTCACACAGAAGGTGCATGAATACATAAATTCTAGAATATGGCCAGCCCTTTGACCTACTGCATCAGACACACACAAAAGGTTAATCAGAGGATCACTGTATCCCCTGACGACTATAAGAAGAATGACAACGGCACAGAACTTCATGCCTTTCAGTCCAATATTATTTCTCCCCTTTTGCATCACAGATGAGGGTCCGGTCATACCACTATCCTCCAGAGGTCAAAGAAAAACTTCATGTCATTATGCAGTATCACAGGTTGACCAAGGGAAAACTAGGGACAAACATCTTCACAAGGAGCAAAAAATTATTTTACTGTGAAAATCAGAGTAGATTATCTAGGTAGAAGTAAAAATTATTCAGGTGAAAAACTTGACTTATTCTTCCACAAACCTGCAAGATTCCTTCTGCCCAACACTAAGGAAAGAACAACTAAAGAGTTTATGGAAGTTACATTTTACAACTCAAAACCAATCCTGGTTATTCCAATTCTGTTTTACAACAGGGGAATCAAGACTCCAAGACCAGCCTAGTCAAAAGCACTTTTTATTTCAAGGATAAATTCCAACTGTCTACTCCTACACTAATGTCGAGGACATGTAGTTCATCCAGCAAAAACTGTTTCCAACAAGCAAGCACCATTTTGCCAGGTTGTTCTAGTTTGGCACTATTTGCAAATATTAAAGTTGCACCACTGAAGAAATCTGAACTGCAGCTTTTTCAAAACACTCCTCAAATCTAGAATGTATGTTCTTTCAAAATCCATCAGTTCAAACTCACTGCATTACTCTCAACTCTGAACTACCTCTCAAAATTGCAGTGGCAGGGCACAGTGGCACTGACGATCTTGAAAATCCTCTAAAAGAACTCAAGATACACCGGAAATTCCTGGGGTTTACTCACCAAAAGCAAGCACAAAAGCCACCATTTAGTTGTTTATTCATAAATGCACTTCACTGACAAATGGTGCACCACCCAGCATCGCCAGTGCCCCTATGTACCTTTAATCTAATATCTATGCATAACAGATGTCCAGTGTAATAAAATCACAAAACCCACAATTAAAATCATTAGGCAATTTGGAAAGAAGTTTGTATATGTTACCTTTTGAACTGAAACAGGACTTAACATTTTATCTTGAACTTTTATAGCTTCGACACTTCTATGTGATTTTTCTTCCTCTAACTTTACATTTGCTTTATTTTTTTTGTTCAGTTTTCACTCCCAAGAGAATTAATGCTCTCAGAGAATCTTTTTTGTGATTTAGGTTTAGTAGATTTTGTAAAAGAAGACATAAAACTATAGGCACTGAAATTAAGCAAACTGTTTACAAATGAAGTTGAAGAATCTCCTCAACATTTCAAAGAGCACTACCCATCTGCAAGGAATGCAAGCACAAGGAGGAAGAGGGAACTTCATAGGATATTAGCATGCACATAAAAATCAGGTCATATATGTACAAAAATTTAAGGCACAATGATACAGTTCACTGAAGCCTTGTGTTTCTGAAAATATTATAACCCTGATCTGGTTTCTATGGCACAGAAAAGCCACATGCCGACGAGAATTTGTCCTACTAGTGACACTGTATTGTTGTATTCTCTAACTTCTCTGCAGTGATTTCTGCAGTGAATTCTCTTCATCCTCTCATTAATGTAAGATTTTTAGTTTTATGCACCTCACATGTCTTCTTAATCAAAGTTTAGCAAAACCCAGTTTAAAAACACAGCTTTTGTTAAGCGTTTGAAGAAACTACTATTGGTAGCTTAACACAATATATTCTTGTATGATTAAATGGCACAACCTGATACAACAGATCTTCTCTTTCACCTACAAAACAACTGAGTTTTGCTTAGGTATGAAGTACTTCTGCGCCACACACAGTATTACATGGAATAAAAGCTCCCCCTCCTGGCCTAACTAAGAAAACTTCAGCTAGGGGTGAACACACAGTGTGAAGAACACTATCCCGGACACAAGACATGATGGTACAAGAAATCATCAGTATCAAATGCCACGACGTAACTATTGTTGTTACCAGACCAGAAATGCCCTCAGTACTCCTCTGAACAGTTACCTCCAAAAATGCTGCTGCTTGTAACATTCTGAAGTGGGTGCTGGGAGCTCTCTAGCCAAATCCCAGCTTAACCAGTCCAAGACACACATGACCTCTTTGTTTCAGCCACGTTATATAAAATAATGCAGTGAAGATGACCTTGTTAGAAGTGCAAAACTAACTGTTTGTATCTTCTGAAGTTGGTCTCCTCCTCCCAAAATGCCTTTTAAGTTAACAGAAGATTCCTTTTATAATCACCATTTTGCTTTTGGTATCATCTTGATTATTGGTCTAGTACAGGAAGCCACAGTTCCAGGCAGGAATGTGCGCATTGCAGGGGGGTTGGATTAGATGACCTTCATGGTCCCTTCCAATCCAAACTGTTCTACAATTTTACCATATGAGCAGCAAAACAATCTCCCAATTTTTCCCACTGGTAGAAAAAAAGAAACATACCTGTTCCAACAAATGGATCATACACAATATCGTTGGGTTTTACTCTCCCATGGTTTGCCATAATGAAAGACAGGCAGGCATCCATGCTTGTATTTCCAATAAAGTGTCTCTTTTTCACACTGTAGGACTCAATAAGTTCTCTTTGGCCATCTGCAATCTGTTGAAACATTTTAAACCACTGTCAGGTCTTAGATCCAAGATACAAGCATGCAAGTCTGTTAGCCTGTCTAAGTTACAGCACCCAACAAACAGGTAAATCTTCATTTCATAACACATCATCTTATTTTCTGCTGTCTGAAAATATAACAGGTTTCTTTCCACGCAACAGGTAATTTGTTTCACAGCTAATTTAACTCTTCACGACGCAGGTCAAAAATATACAAACAATTTAGAGGGAAAATTCTTCTGAAGAAATAAAATTATGAGCAATTTTGCTATTATTTTAGGTACCAGAAAAACAATTCCTGGCAATTCAGAGTTAAAAGAATTTCAAAATTATGAGGAGTAGAAACGCATGCTACATACACACACACACACATGCTTAAGGTCACACAGAATATCCACCTTCACTGGCTTTTCAGTCATGCTCGAAATCTAAATTGGGGTTAGCATTAACAGATCAGAATTTACTGGAAAAACAAAGACCAAATGCTAAAATATTTACATCAGGTTTATAAAATATATTTAAAAGGGCCAAAGCAGTCTGAAAGAAAACACATTCAAAAGCTCTCCCACCAATATTCTCCACTTCCAGTCAACATCAGTCTTCCTTGATAAACAAAATACACTTGCCCTTTTTTTCAGGTCGGTTTACTCATTTTTAAACACCCCAGGAATCCAGCACAGATGGGAAAACAGCAGCAATGTTTTGCAGTATTGCTACAACCCAGGGTGCTTTCACATTAACCACAGGCATGGAGAATATTCACATGTGCCAAGAGATCACTTGGACCTCCAGCTTCTCAGTACACACTCCTTGACCATAGCTGTACAACCTCAGCACTGGTTCTCCTTCTTTCCAACTGCCCTTGACCAAGGACACTGCAAGCACATATTGCCATCACTGGCTGGTGTCATTCTGAAATACATCTGGGGACCCACTTTTTCCTCACAAGACATAGAAGACCAGATCAGATTTCCTCTGGATAGCCTAAAAATGCAGCAGGTTTGGAGCACATACACCCAACAGGCAAGAAGTTCTTGGTAAGAACTTCTAACGTCAGCTAGACAGTTTTTGAGCATGGTTCCTACTGTACAGCACTTGCACTGCCAGTGTCCCCTCAGGCAGGCACCGACCTAAGGGCTGGACCTGCTGATGTGCAAAGCCTCAAGGATGAGTCTGCACCTTTCTGTTGAGCAGCCTGTTGGGACCACTTGAAGCACCAAACGCCCCAACAGGTCTGATGCTACTGAGTGGGGCTGCAAGCCATCTACAGTTCCTGTAAACCTTTCTTCACATGTGAAACAAGCTGCTGGTGCTCTTAGCTCCACTTGGGCCCACAATAATTACAGAAATTTACTTTCTCGGTCCTGGGATGCCAGAGTTTCTTTCCCAGTCAAGACTGAGATGGCTTTCATCACTCTGATGTTTTTAATTTGGGATTCCACTGGCAAGCTAAAATACCAGATCGAGTAAGTTGCCAATATAGTACTGGCAAGCCAGGACAGAAATAGAACAAGGGTAACAGTGAAAAAGGGTTGGACTCGATGATTTGATGGGTCTCTTCCAGCCTGGTTGTTCTATAACCTAATAGGCCACTGTAGTTGTGCAGAGACTCACTGCTGTGTCCATTTCTCTCAGTATAGGGCAAGACAAGGTGTGTTCCCAGATAAAAACTTCAATTTTCCCCACCTCTAAATAGCTCAATTAACATGGTTTTTTTCCTAGTCACAAAACAGACTTTCAAGGCTTGCATCATTGTGTCATGAAGCGACAGATTCAGTTACAGTAATATTGCCTGCTTCCACTGAAAACTCAACATATTTTTTTACGCTTCAATTGAAGAACACAAGCAATTGAAAATACAAGCCCGTAAGAACCGAAGCAAGCACACTCACGTACCCATCTACCAAAATAAAGATGAAAAGGTTCTTCTGGAATATTATTAGGGTCCATACCATAATCTTCCAAAATCCAGAAGACGTGCTCTGGATTCTTTAAATTTACTTTTCCTTTGAATGGCAGAAATTCAAGGGCCTATACAATAACGACAAACAGAGACAAAAATAAAACAAAGTGCATTTTTTAAAATATGCACCTAAAAAAAAAAAATCAAAACACAATTCCATTTGTAAGAAATGACAGATTAGTACTAAAACTATATTCTCCATTTTTTCTGGATTTCTGAAACGCCTTTCCATGAATAAAGATAGCTCAAAATAAATTATTAAGGATTAGAAATCAGAAACCATAACATTTTTTTATTAACTGAAGAGAACCCAACTTTAGAGGAAATGAACTGTGCATATTAATGATGCAATTCTGAAGTTACAAAAACAATACTGATGATGAACAACTGGATTTAAGATTTCATTGACATGCAGCTACACCAATTTACACATTCAGCATTATTCCATGTACACAAAAACTGAATAGACAGGAAAGGGTAGCTACTATTAATACAGATCATTTTAGTCTCTGTAAATTAAGTTAAAAGGACAAACAGCTTCTAAAACAGAATATATAAAAGCAAAAATTAACAGTAATTTATGAAGATTTCCTAATTAAAACACTGATGCAGTTAAGAGGAGGGCACAAGTGCAAACAAGCACAAGGACAGAACAGAAATCGGCACATAATCCGCAGTTTGCAACTGAAGTCTCTGAACTGGCTTATTCCACATTCTGCAAAAAATAAACACCTAATGTGAAGATCAAACAACAGATTTTTCTAAAAACCTACCACCTAATCATTTGAACCTCACAATTTTGGGCAACAAGCTTCAGTCTCCCCAGCACACGGGGCTGAAATCATCAGTGATATTTCTTTGCCTTACATGGTCTGTTCACAAAATTAAAAAAAACAACGAAGTAATGAATTTTGAGGATAACATCATTAGTACAGACACAAACATCTCATTTAGAGATGTGGTGGTAAGGCATAAGCTAAAAACTGCTCTAAGATCTTTAAGAAACCCAAAAACTTACATACACTCCAGACAACACTGATAACATGGAGAAAGAACAACGTAAATAGATTAAATCATACGTCAAAGTTTTCTTAAACATCTACTTACATCTATCTCCTGTATCTTCTGTGCCTGGGTGAGTGTTTTATTAAACGTATGTATTCGTATTTTGTAAGTAGAATCTGACTGTAGATATGGAAACTGAAAAAAAAGGCAAAGATATTTTCATTAGTACAACTGCAGCGCTACTCAGTGTGGTTAAGGAACCATATTGTACAGATTGTTCACATGCATACCATCTTTTCCATTGGATACTTCTTCAAAGACGCATAGAGCTCCCCTTCAGTCCTTCCATGACCCCACAGTTCAAATATAGACCTGAAATTATGAAGTTTTTTAGAGTGCAGTCACAGAGGGAGCTAAAAAAAATGCCTTGCAGATACCTCCTTCTTCTAACCCCACGGCCAATATATGTAGGTGTTGCTTCATGGAATACTGAACTGCGTTATTTTACTCTTCACACATGCTTAAAAGATTTGGGGTTTTTTTTAGCATAGACACACTTACTTTAACCCTAAACCGCTATTTTGATGAAGCTTTTGATTTGGTAACATCCACTAAAAGGTAAATTCCAATCTTTAAACCCTTGGATATCACAAGACTTTTTCCTGGCACACAGCAACACTAACAAATGAGGCAGAATTAATTTGTACCTATCAATCTGATAGGGTAAGTACAGGCTGGGCTAACAAATGTGAAGACTTTCAAACTATTATGCATGCTGCCCTGGAGTAAAATGAACTGTGAAAACTGTAACATCCTACATATAATGGTAACATCAGAGGTTCTATCCCATTTTAAGAAGTAGTTATAATGTCTGATATTTTCAGATGTTTAAACATCATGCTTTCATTGAAACATAAAATGCTTTGGGTTGGAAGGGACCTTAAAGATCATCCAGTTCCAACCTCCTTGCCATGGGCAATGACACCCTCTGCTAGATCTGGTTACCCAAAGCCTCATCCAATCTGGCCTTGAACAACTCCAGGGATGAAGCATGTGTGACATTACCTGTTCCATTCACCACCACAACAAGAAAAAAATTCTTCCTAATATCAAGTCTAAATCCACCTTCTTTCAGCTTAAAACCATTACCCCTCATCCTATCACTGCAACCCCTGATAAAGAACTCTGTCCCAGTTTTCCTGTGAGCCCCCTTTAATAACTGTGAGGCTGTCCTCATATGGGAGGTGCTCCAGCACTCTGACCATCTTCACGGCCCTCCTCTGGATTCACTCTAACCAATTTATGTACTTGTTGAACTGAGGATTCCAGAACTGAATGCAGTCCTCCAGGTGAGGTCTCATGACAGCAGAGTAGAAGGCAATACTGTTCCCATATTGCTGGCTTTAAGAAATGCACTGCCTTGGAAGAAGAGATGATTGATGCTACTGTAGTGGAAGTACAACACTGCATCACAGACTTTTCCCCCAGCATTCAAATATCTCAACAAAGCGCCCTTTCTGTATCAAAGGGAAAAAATCTTTTAGTACAGAAATCCTAGTGTCACTGCATACATTGTTAGACACACCATAAACACAGTCTTAAGAATAACAGAGCCATGTGGTACCTTTTCAAAGGTGACTCCTGAAATTAAATCTTCAAAACATTCAAAGGTTTAGCTCACTCAAAGAAAAATAAGAGAGAATCATATTTTACTAAGTGACGATAGCAGATACCACGGCCCAGTGGTAAGCCATTTTGTTAAATTACTCCTCTCCTTAATCAGTTACTTAAGACTACATTTCTAGCCTGCATTAACACCCCAAAAAGAACATTTTTCACAGTGCTCGATTTTTTCCTACAGCATCTGATTCATCTACTGTGAGAATTTAAACTCTATTTCTAGATGGAGCGATGGAAACACTGACAGTATAGACTGTACTAGAGAATCTATTAACCTCTGCATTTTATTCAGCTGATAGAGGTGCTCTTAAAATGCGTTTAAGTTAATGTTTTACTTCTTACACTTATATATGTGTTGGAAAAAAGCAGAAAGTGCTGGCGAAATTTTATTTAGATAAATGTAAGCTTTGGACCTTTTAATATTCATTAGCAGTATAAGTGGGATGCTTCAGCAATTTTGCTCTAAAACTAATATATGTCCACAGAACCAGTAGTAGACCAGAAAAAATAATCATGGAGCAGTAATGCTTTCTACATAAAATGAACATGTATTAGCTAAAAGAGCACAGCATATTGAACGTCAGCAAGCTGTTTTGTCACGTCTTACTTCCTTAGTTGCCTACGGCTACTTTTGGAAGTGCCGTAGTTTATTCCCCCTGCAAACACACTGTCATAAGGACAATTTTGTATACATGAGGTTTCTTTAGGCAAGAGTAGACAGCCCAAATCACCAAATACCTAACAAACCAAGCTCTCAAGAGGGACCATGCAAGGCTCTGTAGAGATGCTCAAACTCCCCCTGAACAAGATAACACAGACACTCCAGATTTAGTGTATCAGAGAGCCACACCACAGCTATGCTGCTTCTCACCCTGAATCCTATTTCTGAAGTATCTATCAAGCCTCACCAGAAAGCATATTATTCAGGTACCTCCAAGAAAGATCAAAAGCAGTTGGAACAATCACTCTCTGGCATATTCTTTTGCTCTTGAATTTTCTACAAGGATCTCTACCCCCATGGTCTGGGCTGAGGGCTCAAATACCAGCACTAGGAGGAAGATATGAGGAACCACTACCTTTCTCTTCCAATCTTGATTTTCAGTTTTTACGTATCACTGTTTCTAACTTTATATCAATTTTTAAACAAGCCAGTAACTAAATATTATTTAAGCCAACTAAACCACCAGTGATGCTACAGAAGAAGTACTGGCTCTGCAGCAAAAAACACCATTTCAAGATGCTGTCTTGTGTCCTAAGGAGGACAGGTGTGCTATGTAGTCAGTCCTACAAGCTCCAGTGACACCACCTAAATCCAAGAGCTCATCAGATACTGTTTAAGACTCCATACAAAATTATTATTTGCCACAATACAGCAGAACATTTTCCACAGCCTGCGCTATCATTTATAATATTTTTCACCTCTTACTTTGCACATACTGTCCGTTTCATTAGTCCCCTTGCCATCTCTTCTGAAGAAATATTAAGAATCCAAAATGGAGACTGAAAGAAAGAGAAGACAAGTGATGCAAATGCCTAGGTGGAAAATGTCATACAAATCACACAGTTAAACAATTCTGTTCTACAAAATCAGAGTACGCGAGCTGAAGACAAAAAAAAACAAAAAAAAAATCTTTTAATTGTACAGAGAATGCGAGTATTTCATTTTTCTATCATATTGTTAACTTGTCAGAATATTATTTGTTTGTGCATGCTCCTCCAGGTTATTCACCCTCTAAAAATCCTAACACTTAATTACACACAAGAAGTAACTAAAACTGAGTTACATGACTTAAGCACCGAGACCAGAATCATACAACTTCCTGGGTTCACTCTTTCAGATACGCTGTCCCATTGATTTAGAGGCAAATACCAAAATCAAACTGCTGCTGCATGTTTTCGTGGTTCAGCTATTTTGAAAGGGAAAGGAGAGCCTCCCAGTAGATGGCACTGTTTCTTTTCATATTACTAAATGAAAACATTGAGGTGGATTTTGTGCATCTTGTACACAACTGAGAATCAGGAAGATAACTTATTTTCCCAAGAAACTTAAAAATTTATTCAGTTACCGTATTAAATAAATATAGTTATTATAAAGAATATACTTGTATATCTTAATGCACCCAAGCAAAATATTTGGTCCATACGTACATTTACATGAATTTCCTGCCCACCGCTGAACTGTCCACCATAAAGGGAAAGCAAAGATGCTATTTCCTGAAATGAAAATATAAAAAGCAAGTTTTATGAGCATTAACTGATGTTTTAAAGAAAGCAGAAAAAAAGGGGGGGGGGAGGAAGCAGCATACTACAAATCCTAATTCAAACCATGACCTCCACGGGTGCTATGAACAAAATGTTAGAGACAGCAACAGAAGAATGTTGTTTATTACCGACTTACTGCTGGGAAATGACAGTGAAACTCTCTTAGTGCAGTTGTGTGGACAGGGTAGAGCGTCACAAATAAATTCAGCTTGTATGTACTGCTCATGAACCACCAAAAAAAAAAAAAAAATCAGGCTCTCATGTTATAAAAGCAGTTGACTACCTTTTTGAGTTCTGTTGCAAAGGAACAGGTTATGATTAGATTATGAAAAGTTCTACAACAAAATAAGGTCGTCAGGTAAATTTCAGTAATCAAATGCCACCATTTAGCATTCTCTCTCATTTAAATCTTTACTGTTCAGTCCAACACTCTCACAACAATATTCCTCTTAGATTATTCTATCTATTCTTAAAATATTTTCCTGACCAATTCATGAAACAGCAATGCCTCACTCGTAATACCCTGAACCAGAGCCAGGACTGGCACTCAGCATCAATCTCTTTTCTGTTATCCCTCTCCTTTACAGGTATCTCAACAGATCTCTTCAGTAGGTGTCTTTTCCAGAGTAAATTATATCAAAGACCATAAATTGAAAAAACAAAACAGCAAAATTCAAAATACAAGCTAGTAATTCAGAAAACCACTCACTACAAAGGCTTTTGAAATTCAGTGAGAGGCAAACATGTGGGGTTTTTTTGTGCAGCTCTTTTGCAAGAAATCATAGAACTACAGAATCATTGGAAAAGACCTTTAAGATCAAGTCCAACCATAAACCTAGCACTGCCAACTCCACCACTAAACCATGTCCCCAAGCACCACATCTACATGTCTTTTACATACCTCCAGAGATGGTGAATCAACCACTTCCCTGAGTAGCCTGTTTCGAAGCTTGATAACGCCTTCCATTCCAAACCACCCCCGGAGCAACTTGAGACCACTGCCTTCTAGTCTTACCCCTTGGCATTTGAGAGAAGAGACCAACACTCACCTCACTACAACCTCCTTTCAAGTGGTTGCAAGGAGGAAAAAAATATAACCACAAGTTAAATTTGCTAACAAGAGGGTTTTCTTATAAACAAGGAAACTGAGCATATGCTAAACTAGACATTCACTAACTACTTCTAAAAACCACCAAGGAGCATCAGAGAAGCTGCAATTTCTTTCTGTTTTAATTATTTCTGTGAGTACCACCTTATAAGGTAAAACCAATTTAATGACAGTGAACAAATTCTGCACCCCAAAATTTTGCAATCAACTGGCATAAACATGTCAATGAGAAGCAGACTGATGTACTTGAGGCAGGGCTCACTGGCTCCTACACCTGACATGCTGCAATCCTTCTGCAAAAGTAGGTCTCCTCTCTCTGGTCCCGCATATGTTAGCATGGCACAAACCCTTTTGACTGCACGGGAATAAACTCACAATAAAAATGCAAAATGGAGCAGCCCTCAGTGCCACTAGTAGGACAGAGAGGAGGCTCAGAACCAGGATGCCAGTCAAGGGCTTGGAGATCTTTGTTCCATCCCAGCCTGTATGGCAGGCCCTAGGTCTTCAGGGAAGCCCCATCCTCGATGCTTCTTATGTCCTCTTCCAGAATATGAAGACGTTTGTACCCCCTTGTCTCACACAGCTTCATAAGCAGCCAAGGCAAAGAGGAACTTGAGTGTCACTAGGGCAGCACCAACCACACGGGTACCCACACCACACATTGTCGGGGCAGCTGCACCACTGAAACAAACTAAGAAATCACCAAAACAAGAAATGGAATGGTTTGGAAGAGACCATGAAGGTCATCTAGTCCAGTCTCCTGCAGCAAGCAGGGACATCTTCAACTCCATCAGGTCACTCTGAAGAAAAGAATAAATAAGAATCAAATCTTGGCCAGCTTGCAGTTAGAAGCTTAGCTCGTTTACTAGCTGAAACAAGGAACAAGTCTAGTGATCAGAAGGACATTCCTACAGCAAGAACCAGGAACAAAGCTAAGTTCACAGCAAGGAAGGAGACAGGGCATCAGAGTATTGTGAAGACACAAAGGAATCATGATATACATTTGAGAGTGGGTCATACCAGTTCTATTTGACCAATATTTCTTGGAATATGTAAACAATGTTTCTTGGAATCTATATTGTAAGAATTAATTGGTAAGTTTTGCTGCAGCTGGTTTGTATGTTTAATTATCTCATCATATAAATCTGTCTTAGGCTAAGAAATAGGCTGTTTTAGGACTGTGAGAATGTATCAATCTGCTTAGTGGCCTTGTAAGGTGTAGCTGTTGTAGGAGATAACCTGAAGGGAGTCTACAGACATGGTTGGATAGTCAAAAAAAATTATGAGCATTCTTTGAAGACTTATATGGTTCTTTGTCTATCATAGAATCATAGAACAACCAGGTTGGAAGAGACCCACTGGATCATCGAGTCCAACCATTCCTATCAAACACTAAACCATGTCCCTCAGGACCTCATCTACCTGTGCCTTAAACACCTACAGGGAAGGCAAATCAACCACCTCCCTGGGCAGCCTATTCCAATGTCCAATGACCCTCTGTGTGAAAAACTTCCTCCTAATCTCTAGCCTAAATCTCCCCTGGCGGAGCTTGAGGCCATTCCCTCTTGTCCTGTCCCCTGTCATTTGGGAGAAGAGGCCAGCTCCCTCCTCTCTACAACCTCCTTTCAGGTAGTTGTAGAGAGTAATGAGGTCTCCTCTCAACCTCCTCTTCTCCAGGCTAAACAATCCCAACTCTCTCAGCCGCTCCTCATAAGGCCTGCTCTCCAGACCCTTCACCAGCTTCGTTGCTCTTCTCTGGACTCGCTCCAGAGCCTCAACATCCTTCTTGTGGTGAGGGGCCCAGAACTGCACGCAGTATTCAAGGAGCAGCCTCACCAGTGCTGAGTCCAGAGGGAGAATAACCTCCCTGGACCTGCTGGTCACACCATTTCTGATAAAACTAGTATATATAACCAGTGCTTTTGTAAGATGTCATGCCTTTTTTAAAAGGGCATCCAACTCAGTGCTGAATTTCAAAATAAAAATGTTACTATAATTCCTTCGAAGACTTTGTCTTTTTCAATATTTTACCAGCGAATGAGTGTTTCTCAGGATATGAAATATACACGTGTGTTTAATCAGTATAAAAGCCCTATAACGAGCCTCAACTGACACATATATTAGGCGAAACGATTCCCTGTGTGTCACAGAATCATAGAACAACCAGGTTGGAAGAGACCCACTGGATCATCGAGTCCACCCATTCCTATCAAACACTAAACCATGTCCCTCAGGATCTAATCCACCCGTCCCTTAAAGACCTCCAGAGAAGGTGAATCAACCACCTCCCTGGACAGCCTCTGACAGTGCCCAATGACCCTTTCTGTCAAAAATTTTTTTTTCCTAATATCCAGCCTAAACCTCCCCTGGCAGAGCTTGAGGCCATTCCCCTGTCACTTGGGATTAGAGCCCAGCTCACTCCTCTCTACAACCTCCTTTCAGGTAGTTGTAGAGAGCAATGAGGTCTCCCCTCAGCCTCCTCTTCTCCAGGCTAAACACCCCCAGCTCTCTCAGCCGCTCCTCGTATTATGTACTAAAGCAATACCCACTTAATAATCCAACTGGCGTTGGTTATCGCGTCTGGTCTTTAACGGCACCAGCTCAGAGCCCCGTCCCGCCTTCCTGTGGATGTTTCCAGGGATGGAACATTCACCACCACCCCAGCCTTTCACCACCCTCAGCATACAGGATTTTCTTTCTCACACCTCGTCTAAACCTTCCCCTCTTTCCGCTCACACCCGCCACCCCCACGATAACCCAACTCTCCTCGCCTCCACCTCCCACCCGGAGTCCCCGCGTCCTCCCGGCCCCGAGGCTCTTCGGGAGCGCGGAGGGACACGGGGGATTGGGGAGCGCGAGGTGCGGCGTCGTGGGGGGGGAGGGGGGGCACAGCGCGGTTCTGCGCGCCGCTCACCGGCAGCCGGAACTCGAGGTGCTCCTGCGCCAGCAGCAGCAGGAACCGCCGCGCCGGGGCCGCCATGGCGGGGCGGGGGCGGAGCGCTGCGGGCGGCGGCGGCGAATCAGTGCGCGATGGGAAGCGTGGGGGCGGCTGAGGGGTGGAGTCAGGAAGGACCGTGTGGGGTAGACCTCTGGCACCTTCAAGTGCAGCTATTCCGGTGTGCTACTAAACCATACCCCTCAGCACCTCATCCAGCCGTCTTTTAAATACCTCCAGGGAAAGTGACTCAACCACCTCCCTGGGCAGCCTCTGCTGGTGCCCAGTGACCCTTTCTGTGATATTTTTTTCCTGATGTCCAGCCTGAACCTCCCCTGGCGGAGCTTGAGGCCATTCCCTCTTGTCCTGTCCCCTGGCACTTGGGAGAAGAGGCCAGCTCCCTCCTCTCCACAACCTCCCTTCAGGTAGTTGTGGAGAGCAATGAGGTCTCCCCTCAGCCTCCTCTTCTCCAGGCTAAACAACCCCAGCTCTCTCAGCCATTCCTCATAAGGCCTGTTCTCCAGACCCTTCACCAGCTTCTTTGCTCTTCTCTGGACTCGCTCCAGAGCCTCAACATCCTTCTTGTGGTGAGAGGCCCAGAACTGAACACAGGATTCAAGGAGCAATCTCACCAGTGCTGAGTACAGAGGGAGAATCACCTCCCTGGACCTGCTGGTCACACCATTTCTGATAAAACTCGTATATATAACCAGTGCTTTTGTAAGATGTCATGCCTTTTTTAAAAAGGCATCCAACTCAGTGCTGAATTGTAAAATAAAAATGTTACTATATATACTTCTTGTGGTGAGGGGCCCAGAACTGAACACAGGATTCAAGGAGCAATCTCACCAGTGCTGAGTACAGAGGGAGAATCACCTCCCTGGACCTGCTGGTCACACCATTTCTGATAAAACTCGTATATATAACCAGTGCTTTTGTAAGATGTCATGCCTTTTTTAAAAAGGCATCCAACTCAGTGCTGAATTGTAAAATAAAAATGTTACTATATATACTTCTTGTGGTGAGGGGCCCAGAACTGAACAACGGATTCAAGGAGCAGTCTCACCAGTGCCGAGTACATAGGGAGAATAACCTCCCTGGACCTTCTGGTCACACCGTTTCTGATACAAGTCAGGATTCTTGGCCACCTGGGCACACCCAGTTCCTAGCAAGCTTTGCTATTTCCACAGAGCAAGAAGCAGATAGTAACAAGAAGGGCAATGACCTTTCTGACCCACTGTAATGTACACAAGAGTAAAGGAGGAGCCTGGTACTTTGCTGCACCTGATCCTTCCACCAGCCCATTTCCACTGTGAGTTTAACACTGGGGGCTGCCTCAACCTCTTCCAGAGGCTACATGGTCAGAGACCGTCTTCAGCCAACAGAGACTGACACGAGCCCAGCCTGGTGTGTGCAGCCAAACACCCATCCAGGTGTGACTGAAGGAAGGAGGCAGTCAGGAGAAGTGCCATGGTTAGCCACAGGATAGGTAGCATCCTAAAAGAGATGGAAAGCATGCCGGGACTAAACACGCACAATTGAAGTACTTAGAATCATAGAATGGTTTGGGTTGGAAGGAACCTTAAAGATCATCCAGTTCCCTGGATGATAAAGATCATCCAACCCCCCTGCCACGGGCAGAGACATCTCCCACCAGATCAGGTTGCTCAAAGCCTCATCCAACCTGGCTTTGAATGCCTCCAGGAATAGGTCATCCACAGCTTCCCTGGGAAACCTGTTCCAGTGCCTCACCACCCTCACAGGAAAAAAAATTCTTCCAAATATCTAATCCAGATGTCCCCCTTTTCAACTTAAAACTATTATCCTTCATCCTATCCCTGCACTCCCTGATAATGAACCCCTCGCCAGTTTTCCTGTAGCCCTTTCAAGTACTGGAAGGTCACTATAAGGTCTCCTCCAGCCTTCTCCAGGCTGAGCAACCCTAACTCTCTCAGCCTGTCCTTGTGTGGGAGGTGCTCTGATCACCAGCCCTCTGATCATCTTTGTGGCCTCCTCTGGACACACTCTAGCAGATCCATGTCCTTCCTGCACTGTGGACTCCAGGACGGGATGCAGTACTCCAGGTCAAGTCTCATGAGAGCCAAGTAGAGCGGGTTTCATCTTCTTCCCACACTTAGTTTAGACTTTGTGTATACTTCATAACACCAAAACACTTAACACTTCATAAAACTTCATAGCAGTAGCCCCTGTACTGTGTGTATGCTGGGGGCATAGGTTCAGTGGTGCTTTACTGGTGTGGGATTGAACTGGTGTGGGCACTGGCCTGGACACCTGGTTGGCTGGCGCTGTGCCCATTGGGCTGCACAGCTCCCACCTCTCCCTCCCCAAGCAATAACTTTCCCTTGCAGGCAGCAGTGGAGCAGAGCATTAAATAACATTAACAATTAACAGACGCCAAAGGAGTCATATTCGTTTTTCCATGGGAAGGAGGTCAGTGCCAAGTACAGTAGGAGCAGATAGAGACAAGAAACACATTCCCAGGAAAGGGGCGGAGATGTGACTATACAAAAGGGAAGTCTTTTTTTTTTTTTATTGCAGCTTGTACTTTGTTTTATGTTAGCATCTAGACTTTATAACTATAATCCTGTACTCACTGATCTCTTGGTTACGTTGAGCTGAAAGGTTTGGCTTATCCAGATTTTTATAAGCCTTTTATTAGCACCCGGCCAGCTCAGCACTGAACTCATGTTCTGTATTTTCTGTGCTGATTTTTGGACAGCTTTTTTTCTAGATGGCTAAGATTTTGCTCGTGACCTTTAAGCACTGCACAGGACACATACTTTTTGCTTCTGCATAATCTCATCCTGCAGCTTCTCCAGTTATCTCTTCCCGTGGCAATCAAAACTGAGTTTTGCTATGAAGCTTTAGCCCTGACAATTGATGAGGAAACAATCTAAATGTGACCTGGCATCTAAATGGGAACTTTCCCAGAAGAGAAAGAAAACACATAGAAACAGATCAGCTTTGCTCACCTCTGCAGCTGAGTGCTGCGACCTGGCAGTAAATGTATTGCTGAACTGCTGGCAAACCCTGCAAGCCAGAGGTGGCTTGCAAAATCTTGGGATTGCTGAAAGAGATTTAGTGGAAGAAGTCTGCTTTTATTTTTCCAATCTGTCTCACTTCAGATTTCTTAGCTGTATAGCTTCCATTTTAGAAACTCCTTATAGGCATTATCGCTTAAGCCTAATCTCTTTGAGACTGGCTTTCTCTTACCTTATCTGTAGATAGAGCATTGCTGTCTGTTTTCAGAAGATGAATACCTCATTTTTACAGTGATACTGTTTTCTACAGAAGAATTTCATTAATGCTCTCTTTTTTTTTTCCTGCTTTTGATTTTGGGATCCATGAAAAATCACTGGCAGTCTCTATATGCTGTTCAGAATAGCACCTGTATATTATTAGGTAAATGTTACAGAGTATTTGATCTGAGAGGAGAACAAAGTGCTTTTCAGATGCTGTGTTTGTAAACTTAAAATACATTCCTATACTGCCACTGAGAAGAATCAAGTAGCTTGTTAGTGTGGATTTGGGGAATCACATCGACAGCATTATATAACTGTTTGGGAGGGAAAGGAAGAACAATTATCCTTTTTAGCCTTCAGGGGAATATTAAATACACAAAACATAATTACTCAAATTGAAAGTTAGCCAGAAAGCTAGAATTAACCACCCTCCTCTCACAAAAAAATATAATAGAATCATATGACAATCATGAGTTTCAATTTAAAAGTGAAAGGCTGTGACTGAAAAGCCGTTCTTCGATGTGTGGTGTGGTCTATCAGTTCTCTTTTGCAGCCACGGTGTTGCAACCCTAACTCTCGCAGCTTGTCCTTGTGTGGGAGGTGCTCTGATCACCAGTCCTCTGATCATCTTTGTAGCCCTCCTCTGGTCCTGTTCCAACTGTTCCATCTCCTTCTTATGTTAAGGATTTCAGAACTGGACACAATATTCCAGGTGAGGTCTCACAAGAGAGGAATGTCAGGGGTAGAACCACCTCCCTTGATCTGCTGGCCACACTTCTTTTGATGCATCAAGGACACAGTTGGACTTCTGGGCCGCGAGCCCACATTGCTGGTTTATGCCAAGCTTCTAATCAACCAGCACCCCCAAGTTCTTCTCCACAGGGCTGCTCTCAAGCACATCATCCCCCATTCTGTATGGAAACTGGGGATTGCCCAGACCCAGGTGTAGGACCTTGCACTTGGCCTTGTTGAACCTCATGAGGCCCACTTCTTCAGCCTGTCCAGATCCCTATGGATGACATCCCATCCTTCTGGTGTGGCAACTACACCACTCAGCTTGGTGTCATCTGCAAACCCGTTGAGGGTGCAGGCAACGTAGCTGTCTATATCATCAATGAAGATATTAAACAGTTCTGGTCCCAGTAGGGACCCCTGAGTTATCAAACTATTCAGAATTTGCATTTCTATCCATTTTCATAGAATCATAGAACAACCAGGTTGGAAGAGACCCATAAGATCGTCGAGTCCAACCATTCCTATCAAACACTAAACCATGCGCCTCAGGACCTCATCCACACATGCCTTAAACACCTCCAGGGAAGGTGAATCAACCACCTCCCTGGGCAGCCTATTCCAGTGCCCAATGACCCTTTCCGTGAAAAACTTCCTCCTAATCTCTAGCCTAAATCTCCCCTGGCAGAGCTTGAGGCCATTCCCTCTTGTCCTGTCCCCTGTCACTTGGGAGAAGAGGCCAGCTCCCTCCTCTCCACAACCTCCTTTCAGGTAGTTGTAGAGAGTAATGAGGTCTCCTCTCAGCCTCCTCTTCTCTAGGCTAAACAACCCCAGCTCTCTCAGCCGCTATTTTGTCATAGAAAAGCTCTGTTTTATGTCCAAATGTCTGTGAGAAAAGTATCGTCTTTGCTAATGTGCTATATGGAAACTCTAGTTTGTGTATTTCAACAGGCGAGGAATATGACAGAGCAAAGACATGGCTATTCACACAGTCGGATCCCTATAGGCAAGTAAAAGCCTGCCTCAAGCCATCAAAATAATTACATACTGCACCCATAAGCGAAACACAAGTAATTTTCGAGCCCGGTGCGGAAACATCCCCTCAGCTCTTACCGTCCCCTCGGCTCGAGGGAGCCCTTCCCATGCCTAACCCCTCCCCACCCCGCGGGAGGCTTTCTCCACCTTTAATCGGGATGCGTCCCGCCCCCTGCGGGGAGGTTCGTCCCCGCCGGCGCTGCCCGGGGCTGGTGGCGGAGCCTGCGGGGAACGAGGAGCGAGCCCTTTGCGGGAGGAGCAGGTACCTCGCTGCCGAGCGCCCCGAACCCCCGCCAGACGCCCTGAATCCCGAATTTCGGCTGAAACGTTTTCCCTTTTTTTTTCGCTGCTGTAGAGTTACTGGCACGGGTAGATGAGGTCCTGAGGGGCATGCTTTAGTGTTTGATAGGAATGGTTGGACTCGATGATCCGATGGGTCTCTTCCAACCTGGTGATTCTATGATTCTACTGGCGCGCTCGACGAGATCTGTAGCTATTTAGCGTGTTTTCCAGTTCCCTCGCAAAACTTCCCCACGCGAAGAGGCTGATTTGTTGTTGTCTTTGCTTCACAGCGGCCGGTGCTGCCAAGGAACCACAGATACCACCCGTCGCTCATTCGTTTCCTGCCCGAGGGCCGCAAAAGGTTCTTGAGAAATGGACGGAGATAAAAGACAAGATGCAAAAGCTACCAGCGCCGTGGGTGACCTGAGGAAGAGTTGGCAGACCTGGGCAGAAGATCACATTGAGTATCAGAGAAAGAACCCGTTCAGCAACCATGACAGGGTCGTGTCTAAACCGCTGCACACGCACAGAGGAGATCCGACCTACGGGAGACCCCCCGAAGGATCTCGGACGGAGCAGAGAGGAAAGGATGCTCACTCGCACGTGGGGAAGGAGGTGGAAGAGCTGTGCTTGATCATCAGAAGCACGGGAGAGGTGGGAGAAGACGGACACGTGAGTGTGACGTTCGGGCAGCTGTTTGAAACCTATGTGACTATTTCCAATAAAGTGGTGGGAATCTTGTTAAGAGCTAGAAAGCATGGCCTGGTTCGTTTTGAAGGTGAAATGCTTTGGCAAGGAAAAGATGATGATGTGGTCATCACTTTACTAGACTAAAATTTTGTCATCTAATGAATTCTGCATGGATCCATTTGGAAAAAAAGTATCTGGATGCCGTCTTGAAAGAGGTTCTCGTTACAGAATTTCAACTCAGCTACTCTTTCAGCAGGAGAGAAAATGGGCAAGAAGGACAAAGTGGTAGAGATTTGGCTAGAAGTCACAAATAATGAACTAATCCATTGTGCTGCCATAGGATTGTCCTTTCTTTATTATCATCCACTACCTAGTATACCATGGTTCTTCAGACAGCTCCACTGGCTTAGTGCTTTAGGTTATGGAGAGTATAAATTACTAACTTGCTACCATACAACACTGATTATTGCAGGCTGTGAACTACTCACTGTGTGTGTGATCTTGATTTATAAAGCATGGAATTAATAACTTTTACGGGAATTCATATACTTTTTCAAAAATAGAGCCTGGTGTATAGCAAAAGTTCAGGTTGTTTTCACATGGTTAAACAGAATAAATGGCAGTTATTTTCATGAAGCGCTTGAAAATTCCCAAGTTGACAGAAATGCCACAGCAAGGATGTTTAATGGTTCCTAAATTAGTTACATTTTGCATGTGTTTTGGAGAGCTGCACTAGCCCTGCTATTTAATGGTCTATTCTTATCCTCTCCAAAACTTCTGCCTCTCATTCTTTTTTTCTCAGTATCTCACACTATTTTTACTTGTTCTCTTCTACTAATGCTGTGTCATACCCTAGAACATTACAAATACCTTCTGTATCCCTTCATAGGAAGTAGGGTGGCACAACGTAAAGATCTGAAAGACAAAGTAAGCCATATATTGGGGTACTGTGTGTTGGAGGAGGGGAAAAAAAGTTTCTTCTTTCTCCAAAATGTAGCAATGTTGTCTACAAGGGGAGGGGAGTAGAGATCCTGTAGTGCCAAATGCATCAAGAAAAGCATGGTGGTGCAGTCCTATCCCTTATTTAACTCAGGCAGGGCTGTGCTTTCATGCTATTAAAAATAATAAGGAGCTGTATTTACAGTAGCCCCGACCAAGAAAACTGTGTAATTATGAACACAAAATTCTACTTTTTACCAGTGCAAATAAAAACTTTTCTGAGATGTTAACTACACTACTTAATAGATCTTTAAAGTAAGAGTATTCTCTTGCCTCAAAAGGATATTGATATTCAATATAAATTACAAACTTCATAAAACTGATAGTTTATTTCATGCTGTAGTATTTATAGAAAATAACTTTTTTTTCCCCAAAAAGCCTAAAAGGATAGGGGGTTGTTTTGACAGTTTCATCCTATGAAATTTTGCATCAAAATAAGCCTTTATCTGGGCAAATAAGAATAGGGGTTTAATTATCCCTCTGCCTCATTTTCCTAGTGAAAAGACAATGAAAATAGAAGAAATAGAAGAAATTACTTACTCTGCTGAAATAAGAATATCTGTGGGACAGGGGAGCCAGATGCAGGTACAGCATGCAAGGGAAAACCAAAGGTGGGTTTTAATCACCACATAATGTTACCGTGTTGGAAGCTGAGGAATATGTGCTGCACCAGGTACTGTCAGTATGTCCCTTAGCTCTCCACTCCTTCCTCAACAAATCTGTGTCTTGCAGCTGAAAGCAAGACATGTAATTTGTGACCTTAATGCATTTTAAGCGCCTTGGATTTTTTTGAAAAGCATTTCTTGCCAAAATGGCATGAGCACGCTTCAGTATGACATCAAAACAAATTTTGATATAAAAAAAAAATCAGGCTTTTTAGAATACAGGTATGGAATGCACTTTGCTGAATTCTAGCCATTCTGAAATCCAGTCAGTTCTGCTGTAGCGTAGTTTTCAGGAAGCGATAGCTGGCAGTTCAGGTGTCACCAACTGACTAACAGGAAGGCAATATCAGGAAAAATAATACAGTACTAGCCATTAAACGCATTAAAAGGCAAACCATTGAGGCAGTGTGTAGCCTGGGCTCCCGAAGATGCAAGTACCATTCCTGTGAACCTAAGCGTGTCTCAAGCTGTTACAGGACAGGGGTCTAGGCTTCCATTGCCATGTACATAGCAGGTGTTAATTACTTACATGGACTCTTCTACACTCTCTCCCGCTACTACTGGTTGGTCTAAATATGATTTGAGTACATCTGCAAGAGCCATAAGCTTACCCTGATCAAAACAGACACAAGCAGAGTAAGCTATAATAAAATGGTCTTACCCACTTTGCAAGTCATTGTGAAAACCTTGCCCTGTCACAATATTTCGAATAAAACCAAGGATTATTGTAAAAAAAAAAGATGATTTATAGAGGAATAGATTTTTAAAAACAATTATAGGGCCAAATTTCCTGCCTGCCAGTGTTAAAATGAGGATTCTCTAAAGAATGACTGAAATCTTTCTGTGTGCACACGCAATGGTTATAAACACCAAAACAGCTGCAAAAGTGCATCAGCATGCAAGTTGAAAAATCCAATCTCCTGCTTCCAGCAATAATGAGTATTTCAAAACAAATCTAAAAGACAGATAATACAATTGGTCAGTTCATCCACCAGTACACTTTAGCATAAAAAAATTACTCCTGAAGCCTGTCCAGTCAGGAGTGCCTCGCAGCTAATGAGCATAACAGAATCTAGCTACTAGTGTACAAGTTTTACACAATTCTGCTTCCTCATCTGCTACATTGAGATTTAATAAAACAGGTGTTTAAATTTTTACAAAGGCCTGTAGTAATACGACTAGAAGCAATGGGTACAAACTGGAGAGGGGCAGATATAGACTAGACATAAGGAAAAATTTCTTAACCGTGAGAGTGGGGAGACACTGGCACAGGTTGCCCAGGGAAGTTGTGGCTGCCCCATCCCTGGAGCTGTTCAAGGCCAGGCTGGATGGGGCCTTGGGAGGCTGATCTAGTAAGATGTGTCCCTGCCTGTGTCAGGGAGGGTTGGAACTGGAAGGTCTTTAAGGTCCCTTCCAACTTAAATTATTCTATGATTTAATGAATTTATTAAGTTATTTTAATGAAAATTGTAGCGTGTGGGCGTTTATAGCATTACAGATTATTTGGAGCAGTAGGTAAATCATGACCTTCTAAAAGGTGTTCTTGCCCTACTAAGGAACTTTCAGCTTTTCAAACCTCTCCTCCACTTCTTTGCAGCAAGCTCCCTCAGTGGTCTTTCCTCTTCTTCCACTTGAAACCTGTGAATTCTACATCTGTTTTGGACTGCATATTGTGTAGGGATTACCTGTATTTGGTTGTGTCAAACACTGAGAGCACTTTGAGCACTTCAATAAATGTTGCACACCAGTTTGAAATGACAGCAAGTGAGATTTTATGCAGCACTGTATTATTTCCAAGTTTGTCAAATTTTAAATGTGATCTTCACTGCTCTGCTCCCATTTTTATGCTTTTATTTATGTTTAGAAGACTTCAGAATAGCTTAATCTTATACAGATTTAATCACATTGAAAATGCTGTCCTCAGTCAAGACACAAACTTTTTTATTCTGCATTTAATAGTATCGCACTTATTTCATCTTTTCCAAGGGGGCAGGTTGTACTTCAACATAAAAATATTATTCTCTGGGTTTGCATTAGGTTGGGAGTTTATGTAAAACAATTGAGCAAAAAAGAACAAAAAAAGCTTTGTCATTCCTAAATGTAGTCAAAAAAGCAGCTTTTCTCGGGACTGCTAATACTGGATTAAAGAACAACATAGACGGGGGTGGTGGCTAAGCAACTTCTCTTTGCTACTCCAGACTCTTGGAGAGTATGAGCTGCTGAGTAAGTTCACTCTCCAAGACTATTTTATTTATCTTTGCTCACTGGAAAGGTCTGTGTGTGATTTTTGGAAGTTTTAAAATGATGCCACAATGCTGCTCTAGAGGAGGGTGGCAACAGTTACTGGGGTCTGTCCAGCGCCTCTCCCAGGGGCTAGCCTGTAATTCTGAAACACAGTCAATGCATTAGGGTGGGCTTTTCAGAAAATACTTCTTTGCCTAATTAAAAAAATTATCTACTGAATCCAAGAATGCTTGTCAATTTAGAAGGAAAATGGAACATGGTTCTGTGATGAAAATACACTAATGAGATACTGAGCATTCATCTCAGTAATTAATGTAGCTCTGTTTAACGCTTTCTTGTTTCAGCTGGCTTGATGCCTGCCTGCTGCTGTCAGAGACAAGCTGAATTCCCCATCTTGGTCATCAGCTTAAGTTTGGAAGCTAGATTATACCCTAATTTTTACTGTTCCTGTCTCACCGCCATTAGTTGGAACTTTCTCTAGTACGTCATGCTTCTGCGCACTTTTGACAACATACTGTGTCTGGCCAGCATGGAGATAATTTTTTTCAGAGCAGGACAGGTGGATGAGATGCTGAGGGACATGGTTTAGTGACTGACAGGAATGGTTGGACTTGATGATCCAGTGGGTCCTTTCCAACCTAGTGCTTCTATGTCTTGGGTTTGTTACTGAACAGCATTGATAACACAGCAGTGATCTGGCGATTGCTGAGCAGCACCTGCACAGCATCAGGGCTTTTTCTTTTTCTTGTTCTGCCCAACCAGCAGGCAAAAAGTGGGGAAGGAGGCACAGATTGGCCAAACCGACCAGCAGGGCTATTCTATACCATATATCATCAATAGAAGCTAAGGAGAGGTTTTCTGGAGGGCTAGGGGCAGCCCTTGCAACTGGCTTGCTTATGGGAGGTCATGAGTGGATTACCTTTGCTTCACATGCTCGTTTTTTATTTCCCTTCATTTATTAAGCTGTCTATGTCTCAACCCATGGCTTTTCTCACTTTTGCTCTTCCTATTCTCTCTCCCAGCCCACTGGGGCCAGGGGTAGAAAAGCAAGCAAACAGGTACCTAGGGTCAACCCCCACAGTCAACTATTCCACTGCTCAGGAAGATCATTCCAAGATTAGTATTTATTCTCTTTGTTTATTAATCCTTTTTGACAACAGTTCATGTTGGTACTTTAAATATTACACTTCACAGTTACATAAATTAATTACAAATCAGAACACATACACAGTATTACATCTTGAAAGATCTTAATGTTCAGGTATTTCATGAAGCCAGGAGCCAGCTCAAATCTCCTTATGTATTGCACAGAAGTAGTCAAAAGTTCAGTAGCTATAATTCACACTCTCCCTACCTAATGCTACAAATTAGAACCCTAAAAGGCTGCAAAAGACATGCGGGCACCCAATAATAAGAATAACAAGACTTCAGGAACAAGGTCTTACAGCAAAGGGAGGTGTAAACTCTTCTGGGTAGAAAATGTTCTTCAGAAGGGTGGGAACTTTCTGAAGTATTATGTATAGTTTACTGTAAGAATCTTACAATACAATGTACCGCTAAGGCAACAGGTGCTGGATCAGTGGAAAACACTGAGAAGATTAAGTTCAGGGAAGCTTGCAGTGCAACAGACCATCACCACCTCAGCTGCATCTAGGTGCACCAGCCAGGGGCACTTTGTTAGTTAGGCACAAAGAGGGATGATCTGTGAATGAAGAAAATCTACTCTGTGTTTTCTGGAGTCTCAACTTGCTGAACTGTGTGCCTTAATATGGTATTGAAGAACAGAGCACTGGCATTACTATCAGCGCCAAACAGCGAAGGCAAGTGTTCAGCATGTTCCTTAAGCAATCAGACACATTCCAATTTTGGGCTGTCCCTGCTATCCCAAATTCAAATCGGATTGCTATTGTGCAAGCCTGCCACATACTCACTGCACTGAAGACCTGTTTCTCTCATGACTTCATTTAGAAATGTAGCCAAGACATTAGTAACCTCCAAAAGACTTACAGTGAGGAAAGTATCAGAACCATCTAAAAATCTGATTTTTTTTTTCTACCGCTGTGCAGAAGAGTGGTATGTTAAACCAATTCCTCTGAACTCTTCACATTTTTTGTAAACATAGAATAACCAATTTAAAATATTGTGCATGTAAGAGGGAACCAATCATTAAGTCCAACACACAACCACTTACACATACATTTAAACTATGTTCTATGTTATATTATGACACCTTGGGCACCTATTGTATTAAAATTTACTAGGTCACTGTCATGCAAATAAGATGGGTAATATATTAAAGTGGTTTAGCACCAGAAAGTTAGTAGTGTACTTTCAGCAATGTACCTACTGATAACTAGGCATAAATAACACATCTTGCAAATACAGGTGGAACCTTAAATGTTTTAAAAGTTACCTGCAATCCCAGAAAAATGCATCTTTGAGATGAAAGCCTGAAAGTCTCCACAACAAACATTAACTTTGGCACCACATACATGCTGTTAGCAGTAACTTGTTGCCTTAGTTGCAATACATTCTGCTGCTATAACCTGCCTTTTACTAGGAAAAGTTCTCTGCATGTGCAAGTATGAGCATGTGTATATTATGTATGCATTTATATACAAATATAAAATTAAAATGCATTGCCTCATTGTCTGAGAAGTATATGGATTCAAGTATCCAAATAGGAGAATTAAGTTGGCAGCTACAAATTCTGTGTGTGTTTCCTCATAAGGAACTAAAGCTTTTTTTATCCTGGTGTATTACTGGCAACATCAAACCACGTAACCTTAAATCAGAGTTCAAAGACAAAGAACAAACTAGCTATTGACACAAGGCCAAGAGTGCTTTCAACTGGCAGCATTTTCAGTTTGCAGTCGCTCAATCAGTTGTTCAGCCTATGAAAGAGAGAAAGCAATGCATTAACTACACCATGGACCTTCAGTTTACTGAAAATCTCATTTTAACACCAGTAAGTGACAAAGCATGACTTTCCATTTTTACAGTCAGCATATAAAAGAAGCAGAATGCAATTGCTTTGGACAGCAGACTCTTTTTCACAGTTTCCATCAAACTCCTTTTAAGTGATGAGAAAAGGCAACACAAGCTATAAAAGTCAGAAGACGTTTGAGCGAATAAATAGCAGATAAAGTAGTGTGGTTTGAAAGACCTCAGAAGACAGCAGAGCTGAGAACCCAGCTATGAGGCCTGGAATTCTCTCGGAGATGCTCCAGAATGACGTGCTGTGGCCTCTCATCACCCAAGCAGCTGCACACCAGCCAGATATGCTGCTGAGGTTGGAATGCATTCACGTATGTGGTTCATGTCAGGAGATATACATCCATTTGGTTACTTCACTATTTGGACACATACTTTTCATCGTACAACCACTTATGCACCTATACATAACTAGGATAGACATATTTTTTATATGCAACAGCACCAGCCCTCAGAAAGGTTCAGGGCAGAAAGAATTCTGCCAACATTGTCCTAGCAAGCCAAACTGGGCACATGGAGACTGACATGGGCTCTTCTGAAACAAATCAGTTTATTGTTAGCCTTTTTTTCCAGTCCTACTGAATTAATCTTACAGTCTGAACCAGTGCTTGAGGTTTTATTAAGATCTCCAAAGGAACCATGTTAAAAGGTGAAAAGCTTAATTTTGGCATATTTTAAACACATAACAGTAAAAAAGCAATCAGTAGCATCAGGTAGGAACAGTTTAACAAAAGTTAAGTAACTCTTGCACTTTATTTGTAAATAAAGCTAGATAAAGCATAGAACAACTGAAAACAAAGCTATCTGAACCTTGGTTTGCTTTCTTAAACAAGTATCACATTCAAGCTATTATAACTTTTAAAAAAGTCGCAAAGCCCCAAACCAACTCGAGAACTATTTCCAACCTGACAATAGGGCAAAGTATCTTTTTGAAGTGCATCCATATTGGATAACCACACTTTGTACAGATCTCCCTGAGCTAATCCAAGATAGTAAGCACTAAAAAACCAAAGCTATACTTATTCAAGGGCCAAATATCTGTACAACACTCTAATATATGGCAGAGAGACATCTACTTGTTTTGAGCAATGCAAAATCTCTGCTGAGGTACTATTGTGAAGTAACCTAGCTTTTTCTTGTTAAATAAGAGCTCTTTCTGTTCTTTAGATGATGCAGACCTTTTTCAGCATCTTTCTTTTGGGGCTGTGCAATGACACCAGGATGCTGCACCTACATTGCAAGAATACATTCTTTCCTGCATCAAAGCAATGAGAGTAAGCTTCAGTCCTCAAGAGAGATTTCCCAATAGTGATTTAGGCAGCACTAGTTCAGTCTCACTGCTTTTCTCTACTGACATAAATCCATATGAACAACACTGTCGTAAAGTGGACACTTGTTTCAGTCTAAAGATGACAAGCTGAGGAAAACCAAAAGTTACTAGTTGGCCAAGGTTTTCACCTAAATTGGATGAACCAGGGAATGTACCACGTATAGCCCACTGCACTTGAATATATCCTTTCACATTAAAGAAACACTTGCAGGGTTCTCAGAAGCACATCACATTAACAGAAGCTACGCTTTAGATCCACAACTACTGTCAATGTTCTTGTCATTCCATTTCCCTTAATAAGCATAAACACTGCAGTTATATTTTATCATTAGATTTTCTCAAATACTTAATGCAAAATATAAACAATAATTATAGCAATGGCAAAAATAATTGCTCAAAGAATTATTAGAAATAGTTAAAATGTTAGAAAGACATGTTTTCAGCTCACAATTGAAAACCTACCAAACAGCTCACCTGAATTACACTTACCGTGATAAACCAGTAGGAATTGATTCTGTACACAAGTCTAGATAAGAATCCTAGCTGACTGGCTGGGGCCAGGACATGAAGATGCAAGTGAGATATTGAGCAGAATGGAGGCCAGTGAAAACCCATTCTTCAGGAAAGGAAAAGAAGTAAACAAGTAAAAAATACTGGTGATGTTAATTCAGGAAGAAGTAAAACACTGCAAATTATTTAACATGATCAAATTAATTGAGCTCTGAATTCATCACAATTTTCCTTGTACATAAAGGCACAAACAAAAATACGCCATTTGTTCCCACTTTGCTCTCAGGGAACTATTTCAGAAGCCCATTAACCTCCTCCTTCACATCTCTGTATTTAAGATATATTTTGTTAAAAAGGTTGGATTTCAAAAATAAAATGCATCTTAAGTACAGAATATCTAGTTTACAGATGGAATGCCAACCGTAGCTAGATGAATGTAGTTTCTACTTATTTTAATCATGACGGTTCAGCTCCCTGTACCCTACGCTATTTATGTTACAATTTACTTCAGCCATCAAGGGCACTGGCTTAAACTAAAGGGTGCAGCACTGAAATCAAATGAATGCAGGTATGACTGAAAGACAATGCAGCACCCTGCTTGAATAGGAGAGAGTTTACCACTCTTCTGGAATCTAGGATTTAGAACATATTTTCATCACGTAACTTAAAAACAGCCTTTGAGATATATTGTTTGAAATGCCCTAACTGTCCCAAGATGTCATCATGAAAAAAACCCTCAAAGTCAGAATGCAATCTGCACTAGAAATTAATCTCAAAAAAGTTTATATTCAACACATTCTACTTGAGAAGTCATGCAGTAAGTGAATGCAGACCCAATTTCATTAGTAAACCATACTGAAGTTGTCACCACTGTCTCTAAAATAGCATTCTGAAAGCAAAAAATGTACTCAAACACAGAAGGTTTCCATTGCATACCTTACATCACTCATGTCACTGAAATTATTTTTCTGGAGGACGGCTTTTCCAACTTCCATCATTCTCTTCACTATTAAACACAAATACATTTCATTTAAGTAATATTTTGTGCATCACATTTCACCAACTAATTTTAAAAAATATATTTTTCATAATATTAACTTCAACAAAATGATAACAATGGGATCACAAATAGTTTTTTTTTCAAAATATAATCACTGTAACTACTCATAATCAAACAAGATTGTCAAGACAGTGCTGTGCAATTACTGACAAGAAGATTGCCACTGTTACCAATTTCTACACTAATGATGCTTTTAAGCCTGGATTATTTTAAGAACTTTGGCCAAAGCCATGCAATCACCATACCCTTTTTAAGAAAAAAACCAATAAATACTGATTGGTCAGAATGATGACGTTTATACTAATTCCAATGCTGTATCTCTACAGAACTACAGGACTTTGATCTGTAGGTCCTCTGCAGGGTATGGTAAGAAGTTTCCAACATGTAACACAAATTTAAATTAAAATAAAACTCTTAGTCCTACTTATTACTAGGACAAAGTTTCACTACTGCATCTCTGAGAAAAGAATCTACTCTAATACAAAAACTCAAGGCAAAAATCTAAGGAACTGTCTTGAAGCCAAACGCATATGGAAGCTGTTTCTGGAGAAAAGCACCCTATGTTTAGAAGAGAAATACAGGGATGCAAGATTTGCAACACACAACTATAACTCTTTTCTTGCATCACCTGTAAATTTCCCTCAGGTGGAATCTCTTCATGCATATATAGTCATAGTTTCTTGTGTTACTCAACACAGACATTTCTTGTGAAGCAAATTCAAGGACAATTTTTTTTAAGGAAAAAAAAAAAAAGCCAATCAATGAGAAATCATAGCTTCAATATTTTAGAATTTTATCTTCTAAAAAATCATTGAAGTTTATCGGACCATCATTTCCCTCCTTCTTCTCTTACTCCCTTTTTTCCTGAAAAATAAAGTAGCATTTATCTTAAAACATACATTTCACAAAATTCTGCTGTAATTTTTCATACAATTTATACCTGTATATTTATCTAAGAAAACACAGTGAAGCATCACATAAATGTCTTAAAAAGAAAGCTACAGAGGCATCTATACTCCATGCAAACAAAAAAAAGATTTCACACACCTAGGCAAGGTTTTTTCTAGAACCGCACAGAAAAATGTCCTAGAACAGCACACAAAGTTCCCAGGAAGAACAAGTCCTTGCCTACACTCATTCACTCGTTTAATGCCACGTTTAACTTCATCAACTAAATAGTGCTCAAAGGCACAGTTTACTTGACAACAAGACAGTATTTAAGTCTGTGTAAAATTATGTTCCTTTAGGTTAATATATGTTTACGGTCTTACCTATAGGTATATGTTCCGCCTTCAGTGTTTTGCAGTTTCCCATGTGCTCCACTGGCACCACGAGATAGTGATGGGGGGCTCCAGGTCTGATGTCTCTAAAGCAAACAAGGTCTTCATACTAAAAAGGGAAGCAAAGATATTAAATTGATTAGGATGAAGATGCTGGCAAAGAGTAGGGAACAAAGTCTATTATCCTCATATCAGAATGACACTTAATGTCACACATGAATCAAGCAGCACAAATCTCAAGATTTTGGGGCCAGCCTACAGAAAGGCTTGCAAGGACAATTGATGTCCTCAGCTGACCTTCTGCAGTCAGGATTCCTCGGGGGGCCTGCTCTAAAGTTCGCAACTGCTGTGCCAGCACTAAGGGTGGCATGATATTTCCTTCCTGATGGATGTTTCTCCCCTTGTCCTGCTGGGGAGCCCAGGAGCCCTGAGGGCACCTCATCCTCCCTGAGCCCCGCTGGCTGTCTGCTTCATACAGAGACACAGATGTACACACAGACAGAACCACTAGACTGGAAAAAACCCACAGGATCATCGAGTCCAAACATTCCTATCAAACACTAAACCATGTCCCGCATCACCTCATCCACCCGTGCCTTAAACACCTCCAGGGAAGGTGAATCAACCACCTCCCTGAGCAGCCTATTCCAGTGCCCAATCAATGATCCTTACCGTGAAATTTTTTTCCTAATGTCCAGCCTAAACCTTCCCCTGGTGGAGCCGGAGGCCATTCGCTCTTGTCCCGTCCCCTTATCACTTGGGAGAAGAGCCCAGCTCCCTCCTCTTCACAGCCTCCTTTCAGGCAGTTAATAGAGAGTAATGAGGTCTCCTCTCAGCCTCCTCTTCTCCAGGCTAAACAACCCCAGCTCTCTCAGCCGCTCCTCGTAAGACCTGTTCTCCTGCCCCCTCACCAGCTTCGTTGCTCTTCTTTGGACTCGCTCCATGCACAGGTTCAAGCAGATACACACACACACACACACAGACACAGACAGACACTGACAGACAGAGGATACCCACACAGAGGCACACTCTCGCCCCCCCCTCCCGAGGCAGCCCCCGGCTCTCCCCCCGCACCTGGCAGGGCAGCAGGGCGGTGCGGGGCTCCTGCCGCCGGGCGATCCTGCAGAACACGCACCTCTCGTCGCCGCCGCTGGCGCCCGCCGCCCCCTCCCCATCTCCCTCGGCCTCGGCTCTCCGCGCGCCCGCCGCCCCCTCCCCGGCCATGGCCGCCGCGCGCGCCCTCCGCCCCGACGACGACGACGACGCTGCGCGCGCCTTGCCCCGCCCCATCCTCCCTCCTCTTCCCCCCATCCCCTACCGCTTGAGCCGCCAGGGGGCGCGCGCGGCGCACGGGACTGCCTCTCCCCACCCGCGCCAGTACCGCTCGGTGCCTCTTGAGACGCTGTGAGCTGCGGGACCAGCGCTCCCTGCCCTTTGGGCCACGGGAATCGCAGAACCGTAGAATGCTTTGGGTTGGAAGGGACCTTAAAGATCATCCAGTTCCAACCCCCCCTGCCATGGGCAGGGACACCTCCCACCAGCCCAGGCTGCCCAAGGCCCCATCCAACCTAGCCTTGAACATATCCAGGTATCATAGAATCATAGAACAACCAGGTTGGAAGGGACCCATCGGATCATCAAGTCCAGCCATTCCTATCAAACACTAAACCATGTCCCTCAGGACCTCATCCACCGATGCCTTAACCACCTCCAGGGAAGGTGACTCAACCACCTCCCTGGGTAACCTATTCCAATGCCCAATGACCCTTTCCATGAAGAACTTCCTCCTAATCTCTAGCCTAAATCTCCCCTGGCAGAGCTTGAGGCCATTCCTTCTTGTCCTGTCCCCTGTCACTTGGGAGAAGAGGCCAGCTCCCTCCTCTCTACAACCTCCTTTCAGGTAGTTGTAGAGAGCAATGAGGTCTCCTCTCAGCCTCCTCTTCTCCAGGCAAAACAACCCCAGCTCTCTCAGCCGCTCCTCATAGGGCCTGTTGGGCAGCCACAGCTTCCCTGGGCAGCCTACTCCTGTATTTTGCCATATTCATTGTACCAATCGCCTCCAGAGCTAACAGAGGGCACTTCAAAGTGCTACCTAACCTTCCATTTCTAAAAATCTTAGGAATTGGTGTTTTGAATCACTTGCACTCTTCATGAGACGGGAGTCACAGAGCTGCAGAATCCTTCACCACAGAATTTCACTATTCTTGTTCTTCATTCAGCAGCATTCATGTTCAGAAGGATACAGAACTGTTGGAACAGGTCCAGAGGAAGCTACAAAGATGATTAGAGGGCTGAAACACCTTCCATGCAAGGACATGCTGAGAGAGTTGGGGTTGTTCAGCCTGGAGAAGGCTCCAAAGAAACCTTATAGTGACCTTACCTTAAAGCTGGGGAGGGACTGTTTACAAAGGCTTGTAGTGATAGGGGCAGTGGGTATAAACTGGAGAGGGGCAGGTTTACTCTAGGCACAAAGAAGAATTTCTTCACTATGAGGGTGGTGAGGCACTGGCACATTTTCCCAGGGAAGCTGTGGCTGCCCCATCCCTGGAGGTGTTCAAGACCAGGCTAGATGGGGCCTTGGGTAGCTTGGTCTGGTGGGGATGTCCCTGCCCATGGCAGGCAGGATGGAACTAGGTGGTCTTTAATGTCCATTCCAACCCAAACTATTCTATGATTCATGTGGCTCAAATGGTTCAAAGTACTTGCCCCACAGACAACAGTGTTTCAAGAGGTAATGAGCTGTAAAATTTACAATAAGATTTTTCAGAAATGTGTTTCTCTCAGAGGAAAGCTCTGCTTGTATAAACAGGACACGGTCAGCAAAGCATTTGCCAACATTTACCAGCCCACAGAGCTAAAGCAATCCATTTGCTACAAACTAATGTGCTTCTTTTCTCTGCTTCAAACAGGCAAGTGAAATCTTAAAAGTTTACACACAAGGATTATTCTGAAAGTTACTTGGGTTTTGCTTTCTCTAAAGCCAGCTTTGCACAAAACATCCAGTGCAAAATCTGCCTTGAAGTCAGCACCAAACCAAACATCTGCACTTACCTGGGTACTCACAAGCCTTATTGTGAATGCGCATCTCAGCACTGTCTTGAATCAAAAATCTTTATCTCAGTACCACAAAAGTACATATGCTTCTTGTTCCAAGAACAAGCTTTTATGCACCCTCTGAAAAACTACTAGCGACATTAATTTTTCCCAGATTTTCCTTTAAGAAAATTCTTATGCCATCTCACTCAACGCAAGGTTCACAGATTGCATGCTTGTCCCATTTTATGCATAACTGTAGTAGTTTTTTTAGTTAATGCCACTTCTGTGTGCAAGACAATCAGTGAAAGCCAAGAACTAAGAACTTTTAAGATGTTGTGTGTCTTCACCTTGCTTAGGCAGAAAGTAAAATACATCAACACTTCAGCAAGATAAAAAGGATTCATGCAAAAATGACATACACGGATTTCTGGCAATGAGTTGGTCAAAAAAGAGAAAAGAAAAAATATATATATATAATTTACCACAGCTAAGAAAAACAGTGAAAACTATTAGGTCAACTGTTTACTGGTATTTCTTTGCCCTTTGGCACAATCTTTCTTCCAGTGACCTCAAAACACAGCTTTATTTTAGGAGATGCCATACCACACCAAAAACCCCAGCCCAGAAGCTCCCACTTCCTTCGCTGTGTTTCTAAAACATGATATTGCCAGAATTCTCCTTTTGAGGGGAGGCATATGCATTTGTCAGCATAACCGGTAATTAAAGCTGCATCCTTTCATCTTTAAAATGTACTAAAGTCTGTGGGAAAAAAGAGGAAAAAAGTCTGTAACAAGTTTTTGAATGCATAAATTCCTTTATTGAAAATATCGTGATACCACTGCATTACATATAGTCAATAATCATAGTTTCAATGGTCACAGAATTTTGATTGAACAATACTGTTTTGAATATAGACCACAGCGTTTAGATATGCTCTGACAAGGATAATATAATGGAGCAAGGTGTAGGCAGCAAGAGTGAAATGTATGTAAAATGTCAAACTTTGCTTGGGTCTTTTTGAATTGTTAAGAGGTCTGCCACCATTTAAGAGAGCAAACAGTATTCCTGGTATCTTCAGTGTTATGCTGTTAGCAACTTCCAAAATATTTTACAGCATTACCAACAAGAACATTATTTATGGTTGTAGTAGACCACAACGGAGGTGAATTGTGAGAAGCTCAGGTGCAGCGTGCTACAGGCCTACTGTGTATAGCATTGATTTCCAGACTGTGAAATTTCTGTGCAGAATTAAGATTTAGAAATGCTTTTGAAAGAAAACCGCTTGGCTGTTTTTTCACTTTAATTTTTCTAATCTATTAAAAAAAGGGAGGAACAGGAACTAGAGTTGCATTACTCGGTTAATAATATTCTAAAACTAGAGTGTACTGTTTAATGCATGAAAGCACCCTACCACTAATAAAACCTGCCTTTCTCAGGACAATGACACATTCGATTCGAAGGGCAGGACAGCATCCTAATGTTGATTTGGTCTGGATTCTGTAAACGAAACCACAGAGTAACGAGAAAGCAGAATTCTTTCGCAAACAGAGAAGATTGGCAGTCCTCCATCATACTCTCCCTATTTACCAAAATTTCAGTTTTGTAACATGTAATCTTTTCTGTTCAGTGTTGAAGTGGAGTAGGGTAAAAGTATCTGATTATTTTCATGAAAAACATAGAATATTAGTTATGTGACAAATCCTAAGCCAGCCTGTTGCTTTAAGTCTTTTTTCGGGAAGGAAATCATATATGTAATTACTAAGAAAACAAGTATTACACTAACATGACCTGGCCTGTTAGAGAAATAGCATTCTTCTAAATCTCAATTGTATTTCTTCCTTAACAAAGCAGTTATTTGTAGAGAAGTGCTCATGAAAGCACAGTGGGTGGCTTATTTTGAATCATTTGGTGGTGATAGAGAAAAACAATCCTCTCTTAGAAATGTCCTTTGTAAACAGTCAAATAATACTAGGGCAGATGCTTGGAGCACGCTGCCCCCATTCTGCTGACTGCAACAGAGCTAATACAGGCTACACCAGGTGGCAGTTTGCCCAGTGTCTCCATACGCTGCCAAAATAATAATCTATTAGCAGGATGGCAGCAGAGTTAATAACAAGCACTATCCACCTTCTCTCTCATCTTATAAAAAAAACCAAAAAAACCCAGAACAGAATTATGCACTCAAGTGTTTCTGCCAGAAAAACAAGCCCTCTAATCAGGGCAAAATGAAAAGCAAATCTCATTTACAAAATAAAAATATAAAAATTAAATTCAGAAATCAAATAAATTGATTCAGAATAAACATCAATGCATAAGAAATCTACCTGAATAGAAATTATTTATCAAATTGACATTTGAAACACTGAAAGGAAAAAAAAAACCCTTTTAGCACATATACTTACAAAAAAAAATCTGCTATACAATAACAATAAATAAAAATATTTAAAAAACATGTTCCCTTAAGTGCTGTGTACACCTATTTCTGATTCTTTTCCATGGCAAACAGTATGCTATAGATTTTGGTAAAGTAACCTTTTATTTTTGGTTAGCATTTGTACGTTGAACATAAACACACATGGAATGTACTAGATAGTTATAGTTTTTCCACAGGATCTTTTTCACAGTTACAGAAAAAGTTTTCAACTTACACACCATGAATGTTTTCATAAGCATCGTATGTTCCATGGAGGAGTGCTGGAGGAGGAAGTAAAAAACACTTCAGACTGATCTCTTACTGCCTCTCAAAACCAGCTCTTTTTTCTTGGGTTGGTTGTTTGGGGTTGGTTTTTTTTTTTTGCGTAGTCATGCTCTGGTACAAACTTGAGGAAAAAGCATGTAACTTGAGGCAGCCTGCACCTTCTAGTTAGCTTTTAAGTGCCTAATGGATTCCAGTCCTTAAGGCAGTCAGTATTTCATTCAAATGTCCATACTTCTACATCTTGTATTATGAAATCTTCTTTTTTAGATAAGATGTCATTATTGAAGGTGCTGCAGGAGTTGCTTCGCCCATGATACAAATCTGCATCTAACCATAAGCCAAACCGGCCACTAAAAAGGAAAAACATGACAAATTTCGGGTTATATGTAATAATAAACATAGTGGAAGCTGTAGAAACAACCAGGAGTGGCAAGGAGGAATCTAGGTAGTTCTGAGGACCTCAGACTGAACATGAAGAGCTCCATCCTGGCAAAGCACTTGCCTAGAAGTGTACAGAGCTGTCCCCTTGCTTTTGTTCACACCAGTGCATGGGGCAGAGTGCAGGACAAGGCCTCCGTGCCATTTTTTGGCTGTTTGCACTGCTGGCTGTGAAAGTCCTGTCTGTATCCTTGCTCTGTGCAGCAACAGAATAAGGACAATCTAATAAGAACCATGGGAGAATCCTCAGAAGCAGCTGATGGCAAAACTGCCACTAGAAATTATCTTCCAGTGGCAAACTCACTCAGTACTGAGGTGTGTTATCTACTCGGAACATCTGTTTTATTTCTGATCTCAAAAAAACCAAACCAACTTGCCCAGCATCATTCACCCTGTTTAAGCAATGAAAACGTCTATAATGTCTATAACAGAAATCAAAGTGTTGAGGTATCTGCCCTAAAGAATTTACTAGGATAGGTTCAGCCATTTTACTGATTAGTTTTTTTCTGGCAGCTACCATTGCACCTATTCAGATTTATAAAAAAAGAAGTCAGCTACACAATTTGAAAACCAAACATTGACTCACCCTCCACCTCCAAGCTCCAGGTAGCTAGTGTCTCCGTTGATAAAGTAGGTGTTCTCTCCACTCCATTTGAATACCTGATGGGGGGAAAAAAAGCCAAACGTATTTGAACTGTGAAGATTCTTGTATGTTAAAACTACTAGGGATCAACTCTTAGCAAGTATTTTATGGTGTGGTTATATTCTTTTTTTTCTTGAAGGGGGAGGGGGAAGAGGCAATATATAGAAAGTAAAGGAACAATACATATTTGAAACTATGAACAATGCACGCTAATCTTTTTCAAAATTCTGCTTACATCTCTAAATCAACAGGCATTCCATTAAAAAGCAACTATGTGTTCAATACTGAAAAATACATAAGCCATGAACATTAAGGGATATTTCAGTAGCATTCTTATTTCTCATTTCTGGCCACAGTGAACCTTAGCACATGTGAAATTACACCCAGCTTTTGGTATCACTGCCTTCCAAGGTGAGTCTTTCACAGTTCTCTCCTTACTTTTTCCTGCTTCTCCCCTTCACTCCACTTAAAACCCTCTCCTCACCCTTGCAGACTGTCCTCTTAGCACTTCAGATACTTACAGCTACTTTTGCTTAAACCTTTGCACTGAAGCAATGAGTGATCAACTGCATTCATCAACAGCTAGCACATCTAAATTCGCACATGCTGCTTTCATAAAAATCACATAAATGTTTCAGAAGTAGCACCCAAAAATATTATTTGAGAAAGTGAACACCCACTTACCTTGAAATTTGGACTGAATGTGTAGAGGAATGTTTCACCAGTGCCATAGTAATGGTCGCTAAACCTGAAGGGATGTGTAGCATAAGCTCCAAATATCTGTTAGAATAAAGTCATTAAACTACATTTGAAGACAGTGCAAAAATCAAGAGGAAAAAACCCAAACATTTCAAAATACTTTCTAAAGAACACCTGAGCTAGTGTTTCATGTTAGAAGAACCAACTACTGAAGCACTTCAGATGAGCAAGTACTCCTGCAAATATTTTGTATCCTGCAAGTTAAAAGCCACATGACAACAACCGCAACAGGAATGCAAACTCTAGGAGCTACTGAAGTACTAGACCTCCACAGAGGCATTACTTGTGACAGTTCGTTAACTGAGATACTTAAGGAATTTACTTCCATGGGCACTGTTAGAACCAGCACTCATCGCAATTATGAAACTGGGGGGTGTATTTCTATTACTGCTGACACATGGTCCTGCCTGTAAGTCTAGTTTAAGCAGCAGAAAATATATAACACTAATGTCTTATTTGATGTCACTTTGTGGTACAACTAGCACTTCATAACAATCGTTTTTTATAATGCTGCCCTTCCAATTGAATCCCCGCAGAACAAGCACTCCTTACCTGGTTGTCCATATCCTTGATGACAAGGAGAACTGGACTGTCAAGAGAGGCTGATTTACGGTACAGAGTCTTCAGGCTAGTGCCGTGCTCCAGTGTGCTGTATGCAAGCCGCCATGGATATCCCTGCACTCGTGCAGGCAGGCACCGGGCAAGCTGGTCAATAAACAGGGGAAAATAGTTACATATCCAACAGGTTCGGTCACAAAGTGGTGAGGCTTCTGTAGGGGCTCCTGAGCCAAAAACCAAAAAATGTCTGTCAAAGGAAGAGTTGATACCAGCAGCTCAACATCTCTCCCACAGCTCTGAGCCCAACTGTCTGCATTCGCATCACCCATGAAAAAGATTTTAAAACTAGCACATCCTCTCCAACCACTGAAAGAGTTGCGAGTCCTCACTATCACGACTCAAACTCCAGAGTTGCAAAGCATAAAAATAAGCTTTCCAGGTGAGCCAATGCTGCAGCACCCAAGACCTTGTGCAAGGACACTGAATATACAAAGAACTTTCCAAACTCTTAAGCAGCATTGGCATTGCCTGCAGAAAGCCGAATGTCCCACACTTGACAGAGACAGCACCACAGCTAACAATGAAACCCAAGGTTTCTCTGGCCATACCTGCTCTATGTGCATGTTCTCCAGGAGGGCACTGTGATGTTTTAAGACAGGCAAAGAATCGTCGTCATCTTCTTCATGGTAACTGCAAACGCTCTTTCGTCGTTTTGCTTCTTCTACAGTAATAATCTGAGGCAAGATAACAAGTGTCCAACTTAAGGTATAGCTCTTCAGCTGTCAATCCTCTCATGAAGCATATTAATTTAAAAGAAACGTACTCTCCAGCTGTTACACTCTGTGGAGCAAAACCAGTGTATGGGATGGCTGTTATTAAGTACAGGAAGCCTTAACCAACTGGGGGAATTCTTAGCTGCAAGGTGTCTTTGAGATAACATGGCCAGAATTTCTTTATGCCTTCATGATCTCCTGCAACCACAGAGTCCTTTGGGATTAATAAACACTGAGGTAACCAGATGACATCAGGTGGTTGGTCTCAGACGTACTTGGGTCCAAGTCAGAAGGCTAAAGTGTAGCTACTACTTCAGAAGCACACTACAGAGGTCTGAACTATAGGTCTTCTGAGAGTCTAAATAAGGAGGACACAGAAGCTTCTGTTTTCTCTCATGCAGCTAGTTAATTAATTATTTTCTCAGGTATTAATGCATAAGAGTGTGAAAAAGATTAATATTTTCCTCCTCCTTTTTATTAAAATAGCTTTTTCCTGGGTTTCTTTACTAACTCAGACATTTTTTCACATATACAAACTGAAACAGAATGAATACAGCAAAAATGTAAATCAACTTGGAACAAGTATTTCAAAGTTCTGTCCCGTAGGAAATGTACTGACTAAGATTTGTGTCATCTAGTTTACACAAGTTATTGAAAACAGTCAGGGTCTTTATAAAATACATTCTTAGACAAAAGTGCTCAAACAGCTCTTTGGAAACTTTTATTTATTCCTTTGCATAAAACTTTATAAAGGGAGCACACTAATATTTTAAAAAGTGAGTCCATACGAATATTTCTAATGTCATGTTTGAACGTAAATACTTAGAAAACACAGCACATGCTTCCCTGCAGCAACTACAGGTAAGCCACATTATCTTTTCCCATACAGCTGGAAACAGAATGAAAATCTGAGTCCATATGCTTAATTCTTGCCTGTAAGAGGATCCATCAGCCTACAAGGGGCTGAGAAAGACAAGACAAACTCTGAACTGCATGTGGTATAGGCAGGTAACTGGAGCCCAGACGTGGTGTGAGACAGGAGCTCCCAGGCTGGCAGCACCCATGGTACCTGGAGCTCACTGCAGAGGGAAGGATGTTGCTTCACCCCTTGGCAGCAGCGGTGCAGTTGTCCTGGCTCCCAACACACTGCTGCTGGGATGCTCAGCCTCCTAGCTGGCAGAGAGCATCATCTGGCAGAGCTGGAAAGCTCTGCACAGCAGCAGGAGGTGAGATGAGCTTTAGCTGGGGCTCAGTGCTACCGTGGCAAACAGGGAGAAACAGTGAGAGCTCAATTGATGGGGCTGATGAGAAAAAAATGGAGAAGGAGACCTAGCTACAAAACAACCAGGAGAGCTTCAACTGCCTTCCTTCCTTAAGCGTATCACCACAAAGTCTTATCTTGGAGCAGAAAGCCACATGCCTTCCTGCAAAAGCAGCTTCCAAATGACTTTCACGTTACACGAATCAAGTTTTGCATAACTCCTCCGCACTTTCATGATCACTGCTTGAACCTGCAAAAGCTGTCAACGGTTGAGACAATTGCCAAGAAGCGCCTGGAGGTCCTACACACACCTGCCCTGCAGGCAGGAAAGCAAATCCACTGGACTGACTCTAAGTGCAGATTTAACCACACCACAAAGCAAGAAGCAGCTTTTCATGAAGACCAGGAGACCTAAAGAGCTCACTGTGGTTAGGAGAAAGCCCTAAAATACAGTCATGCCTTGCTTCTCCAGTATGATGTGAGCAAGGTATCTGCTGCATACACTCACATCCAGCCTGCATTCATATGCAGGCAGCTGAGCCCAGGGCAGGCAGAGCCATGGCATCCAGACACCGGCACTCCAACACCACAGCAGGGTTAGGAGAAGAGGGCAGGAACACCACAAACAAAATCCAGCCTGCAGAATTAATGTCATTACGTGCCCCTGCACACCCAGGCAATACAGGCGCTCCTGGCTGATAATACTGGAAAGATGCACAGCTGCATCCTGCCCCATCATACCAGGTTCAGTGACATCTAGTCCTGAGTGTTGAGACTGAAGAGAATCTTGTGCTGGATCAGGGAAGGTTTGCATTGCAAAATTAAGATTTTTTTTTTTAAAAAAAACAAACTCTTGAAAGAAAATGGAGCTTTCTGCTTTTATCCTTGTTCTTTTTCCACCTCCTCAATGCTTTTTCTTTCTTTCTTTCTTTCTTCCTTCCTTATTTCCAAGACCATTAATTTAACATTTTTTTTCTTTTAATGAACACCTTTTTCATCTTATAATTTGAAAGCACTCAACTCCTCCTTTGAAGTCTATAGTATCCTTCCACAAGGGGGAGGAAGGTGTAACAGTAAATCAACTAGCAACAGGTATGTGTAGCAAAATGCAACCAAACTCACAGATGTAGGCAACTACAGAAAATCTGTTAACACAGCTTTAATTGACTTCAAAGACCCTGCTCTGCACAGATCTATAACTGAGGAGCACATCTGAATGAAGTTCAGAGTCAACAATTGCAAAAAAAGGGATTTGCAAGATCAGATATATACAGACCACCCAAAAGGAATGAAAAAAATCAAGCACTACAGAAATTGGATCTACTAAATCTTTTTAGGATTTTACAGGACTGAGAAAGCAGCACCCAGGGTGGAAATATCCTGCTAAAATTCACCCGAGTACAGAGCACACTTTTCACTGGGACAGAAGTGCTGTATCCAAGCTATTCAAACAGGGACACAGTCAACAACATACCTCCACAAAAGGTTCCTCCTGGTCAGGTCTGGCACAGTAAAGAATTCGAATATTCAAAGGCATTTGTTTCCCTTTCATCATCTACCACTTTATTTTGCAGTATCCACTACACTTCCCTGCTGTAGTGGCAAGAGCTCTAGTTCACAAGCGTGACAGATGGTTACTGCCCGTGGCACACTGTGATAAAACCACTTATATGAGTCTGCTCCTCCACAGTTACACTTTCGATTTCCCAGCAGGGAAGAGCGAAACTAGAGTAATCATGCCCAAATTTGGGCTTTCAATAGAGATTTCCCAGCAGATCTACTTTAAATTTGTAAAGCTTGAATGTATTACAAATAAAGCAGACACGCCTTTAGAAGGTCTTTCCAACTATTTTTCTCCCAGTATATATTTAAATAAAACAATGAGAAGCCAGCTCTCAGTGTGGCCAGATCTCTTTCACCTCTGTTCTTTGGATCACTGTCCCTCCTCCTCCAGTTTGGTTTGATGAGAATGGCATGCAAATAACATATGAACAGTGAAATCTACTGCAATATATGGCTACACTCAGCGCTGAAAGAATAGAGGTGTTTTTTTTATATATATCTTGCAGTTCACAATGAACTAACATTAAGAAACTACAAAATTGTAAAAATAAATTTTATTTGGGATAAGCCATGACGCTGCTACCTCTGAAACGACAAGCTCCACTCCCAAGCTCCACTTTTGAACAGGACAACTAATCTTAAAAGGAATTAAAAAAAAAAAAGGGTAGTAGAATTTAAAAAAACAAGTTCAGATTTAAGACAAATACTCAGATCCCTTCTTAAATCACCATCAAGGTATTTCCCAGTTATGAATTTATCTCTGCAATTTATCCCATATATCTTTAATTTATCCCATATCCTTGGCAGAGCAAGTGCTTCAGTGTTTGGAAATATCATTAAAAAAATACACGTGCAAGCAGATTTCCATTAGAAACTAGCCTTTGTATCCACAGGAGACAGACAGATAACGAACACAGGCACACCAAGCAGTTCAAACAGATTGCAAAAGCTCCCATATGAAAAAGTCAAAGTCTGAGGATAAAACTTATCCATCTTACAACTGAAGCAGCACTGCTGCATGCAGCTGAGAAGCAAGGGCCTGGCACATCAACACATACTGATCAATTTTAACCAGCACACAGGAGTCTGTGTTGGTGTTTATGTATAAAAACACATTTGGAAGATTTTTTTTTTGAGCATATAAAACCAATACAAATTTAGCAATACTGACAACATGCACCTGTACAGTTTTGCAAAAAAGCTAATATCATATAACCAAAATGTTTACACAACTTCTGATGGTTGCACACCAGAGAACTCTCACGTGTTTGTCTGCTCTTTCTACAGAGAGGAGAAAGGAGGGCTGAGGGAATCTAAGTCCATTTGTGAGACAGATACAAGCCTTATGGACACTTTCAAATGAAGCAGTAAGCATTACAGAGAAACACCATACAAATCATTAAAGAGCAAGTGCCGAGATTCTTAACAAAGGATGCACACTTGAGATGCACACACTTTATGTAAAGGCTTGAAGCACTCACCTCCCAGCTTTTAGTAGTGGGCTCACTGAAGAAGTTGTCTATCATGTCAAGCTCCTCCTTTTCCACCACAACAAAACCTTGCTCTTTGGCATCTTTCCCATATATTTCTGGTGACCACTGAACAAAAAATGTGTACAAGTGATCCACCCTGTGAAGAGAAGAGGACATCTGCTGCTCAGTGGTCCACAAACACAGCACTGTCCCATAGTATAGAGATTTGGCAGAATAACAAAGAAGGGACAACCACACATATAGAATACCCACGTACTTCCACACTCATATATCACACAAGGCCATAGCTCCCTCCACCTGGCAGCATCAAGTGCTTCAAGGTTTCTCTGTTTTCACTCCACACAACATATTTTTCTCCTCCCTTTACTATACACATAGTCAAAGCATCACTGTAAAACTAAGCAGCTTGTCCACTTCATATTAAGAAGCCAAACTGACTGGTACTAGGGTCATACTCAAAAAACTCCATGAAAAAAAAAATCACTTTACTTATTTACTTTGACCTCCTGCATAGAACAAGCCGTAAGTGATCACCACTGAAATCTACACCACGCTTCTAGCTACCCTCTAAAAGTTAGAGACTAACTACAAAACTTCATTCCGTTAGCATAATGAAAATAAGAAGTTACTGACAGCTTCACAAATGATACAGTAACAGCAGTAAACAAACATTTTAGAGAAATTCAGACATTCCTCCTCTATATTTCAAGTTACTTGTGTTTCTAACTATGAACAAATAATCTTAAAACACTATTGCAGCACTGTTGGATTCTGTTCAGGGCTACTAGTATAATTCCAGAGATCCTTTTCCAACTGATCCTACATTTGTTTGTTCTATGCTCCTACCAATGATGTAGTGATGTCAGTTCTAACTGCAGAAAGTAACAGCCCTTCATGACATCTATGCCAATTCACAATCAAAATGAAATATTAGACAGCCTGATCTAGGGGGATGTGTCCCTGCTCATGGCAGGGGGGTGGAAATGGTTGATCTTTAAGGTCCCTTCCAACCCAAACTATTTTATGATCCTGTATTTGGAGGGGTTTGGATCACTGTGGCCTCAAGAAATGTGGATCCAATATCCACTACCCTCAGAAAGAACATCATGGAAATGTCCTCTTTATAACGAAAAAGGAACAAATTAGCACTGCCATCAGTTTTTTTTTCTCCTTTGCACATTTAGAAATGCTTCTGTGGTGCACAGCTAACAGACCTTCTAGCAAAGTTTAATTTTTTTTTACCAAGTAAGAATCACAGAATCATAGAACAACCAGGTTGGAAGAGACCCACAAGATCATCAAGTCCAACCGTTCCTATCAAACACTAAACCATGCCCCTCAGCACCTTGTCCACCTGTGCCTTAAACACCTCCAGGGAAGGTGAATCAGCCACCTCCCTGGGTAGCCTGTTCTGAAGTACTTTTAATATATATGACAAAATACAGTTTTAGTATAATTGTCCTAAATTTGTGAATGTCCAACGCTAGTTCCTGAGGCATCAGCAGCCTCCCTTTATTGAGAAGAAGTAAGGAAGGTAATGTTGATATCAAAGTAAAAAATCAGCAGCAGTTCGTTCCCCTGCAGCAACACTCACACAGGAGAGATCCAGGTAGCACTGTGCAAACAATCAGTCTTTGGGATAGTTCTCACCAATAATTCCCTGGAAAAGGGTGAACGAGTGTAACCCTCCCACTGCCAAGGGTTTCACCCCCTTCTTTGTGAGAAGCCATGTGGTTGCTTACAAGTTCACATAGATCTAAAAGCAGTGAACAACAGAAGGCACTTCTGTAAGCTATATCATCTTGTTTAGTCAAGACTTTCTTCCTACTGTTTTCCCACATCAATACGTGCCACACAGTATGCCCTGTTCCTCTTCACTCGCTCAAAGAGGCTTTGCAAAGGGCAGCACAATCATGTCTATGCTAACTAATCTGAGTTTTAACTGAAGAAGATGTTTAACTTGAGCAAGAGGTATTTTATCTGCAGCAGTCCTACTCTGTAAAGGCAACTACTTAATTCCTACAAATCCCTTTGGAAGAACAATAAAACTACTGGTTACTGTTGTCTGGCTAAGATCTATTTGAAAGCACATTCATGCAGGTGGGTGGAGGAGAGCATCTCAGAATCACAGGATGTATTTTAGTTGTAAAGCAACTCTGGAGATCATCTACACCAAGTTTTGCTTACAGCAGAACTAACTTCCAAGTCAGAAGCAGTTGCACAGTCCTGCCCATTTGTAGTTGTGCAAATCTCCAACAGAGATTCCACAACCTCTCCACAGAACCTGTTCCATACATAACCAGTTTCATGGTGGTTTTTTCACCTCTGATGCATGCAGCAAGTGATCTGAGAAGGGTCTGGTACCATCAAACTTTTGAAAGTCCTCCCTGCTTTGTCAACCACATGTCCAAGTAGAAGAAGAGTGAATAACCACCACTCAGGCTGTTGGTAATGCTCTTCGTTACACAGGCCAGCAAGAAGCAAATTATTCATTACTGCAAAGACACACCACTGACTTGGGCTGGCTCTCAAATTCCCCATCTTTTGTGCAGAAACTATACCCTGGGTCACTCACCCTCAGACTGCACCATGGCAGGGAATGCTCCACCCCCGCTGCACAACTTGGCATTTGGCTTTTCTGAACTTCCTGATGTTTCTGTCAGTACATTCTTCCATGCTGGGGTCCCTCTGAACAGCAGCCCTGCAATCCTCTCTAAGGCATGAACACTCCCCAAATTTAGCATTATCCCCTAAAGTGACAGAGGTGTATTCTGTTCCAGTGCCTGTGAAGGTGATGAAGGCACTGAACAGTACCAGTCCTCAAGGAATAAATACCACTTTCACTTGGCTGCCACTCAAACTAGCTACCAACACATTGAGCCCAATGGTACAGTCAGGTTTTCATTCATCTGGTACCTGTAACAGTCTACCTCTCCATGTCACATCTCTTCAATTTGGCTACAAGGATACTACGAGACACTGTGTTGAAAACCTTATTAGAGTCATGGTAAAAAAACAATTTTTTGCTTTCTCCTTGTTCACAGAACAATCTCGAAGAGAAAAGTTATCTGGTTGGTAAGAACAGAACTTGCCCTTGGTAAATCTGCAACATTCCTGATCACTTCTTGCCCTCCATGTGACTGGAAACAGCATCCATAAGGTTGTCCTTCATAGTCTTCCTAGGGACTGAGGGACGCTCACAGCCTTGTGCTTTCTCAGGTGGGTCTCAATTTTTCTGAAGATGGCTGCAGCATTTGTCTTTCCAATTACTAAGGACCTCTCCCAGTGATCATAACCTTTCAAAAGACGATAGAAAGCAGCCTTGCAATAACACCAACCAGCTTCCTCTACACTCAGAATATTTCCTGTCAGGCCCCATGGACCTGTATATACTCACTTTAAGTAGCCTGTAACTAAGTTTTCCTCTACCATGGACAGATGCTAAATAAATTTAGACACTTCAGTTACAAGGAGTGGCAGCATATAATGAGAAACAGATGACTGTAGAAGTGAGGTAATTTTGAAATAGATGCAGAGCATCCCTTCTCTGTCAATAAAACTGCAACATTATGCTATGGTGGTATTTCCTAGCTGTTTTGATGATCGTATGCTTATGAGTGTCCTCTGCAGTAAGAAAGAGACATCAGTAAAATGTAAAGTACTGGGAAAAGAATAATTTCAGAAACTTGTAATCACTCCAGACAGAAGTTATTCAAAAGGAAAACATGATAACAAGAAACTTTTTTGTTGTTGTTAAGGAAAAACAACTTATAAGACCAAAAAAAATGAAAAATGGAATATGGATCAGAGAGGGACTCCTCAGTTGTAACCTCATTAAAAGGAAAGTGAATATGCTTACAGGTAACATGCAAACAGAGGGCACAAAAAAAAAAACCACAAAAAGAGAAGTTTACAGTGAAGGAGATACATTCAGTAGAAAACTAATTTTGGAGAGTACAAAATATGACAAAGATCATGAGAACAAAGTGATAAAATCAGGCAAGACAAAAGCTTCATGGAGGGTTTATGCCACTGCACTGCTTAGTGAACTGGGTATAGCCAGCTGTGTGCAGAGGAGCACACACTGAATAACAGTGAGCAGAGGCTGCACTTTAGGATGGTACTTTTCCCTTGGTAGAAGGAGCTCAGAGTCCTGAGATTATGATTCTGAATCTTGCATCAAGAGTTTTGCACTAGAACACTGATGACAACACTTGGTGTGATTCCTGAATGTACCAAGAAAGTAACATTCAGCAGAAGGAATGAGATTGTGTTTATGTTGGTATTCAGCACTTTGGCAATCATTGCTGGAATACTCTGCCCATCTCTAGTGCACGATTCCCAAGTCATGCTCAAGTGTTCCAACGTACAGACAAAACCCCACCCGAGTGGTTAAGTTTACAGGAGGAATACCCTGTGAGAGCCTACATTAAGAGGAACCGAATCTTGAGGATACAATCCCAACCAGGGACTGGAAGCCAGGAAGAATAAAGTAGATGTATAGCACACTGAAAAAGAGAAAAGGCAATTATCAACAAAAGATACCAGATAGCTTGTCAAGTTACAGTTGATTCTTGAGGATGAATGATAAATGATTTTTCTTCTAAAAGATATACTTTAATTTAGGATGTCCCAAATTGACATTATCACCACCACCATTTCTGTTGATATGGCAACAATATCCAACTTCTCTGAGGTCAGAGGCAAACCAGTTTTCCACAAGTGAATATCTTCAAGGTCAGTCACAGGTGAGAGAGTGGCTACTCCCAAATTTGTGTCTAGGTAGAGGTGAAGAGTTTATACATCCTGTGATACATGCACAAATGCCAACTACAGCTCCTGGTCTAGAAACAGGAGTTAAGTGAGAGGAGTCCTAAGACTCTGTAATAAATATGTCTCACTAGATGACAATGATCCTCCTTGAATCTCACGAAGGATTAAGTTACTGTAAGCCCTCATAGGCTTATGTGAGCCCTCTTTATAAGGCATTAAGCTAAATAAAACAGGTTTTCATAGGTTTCATCTGTATAGTTTAAAATCTTATTTATCAGGAATACTTTATTTGCAGAAAGCTAATTCAAAAGAAGTCTAAATCTAAGCTTTATGCTACCTATGCCATATCATTAATAAGAGCATGGAAGAGTGGTCCTTCAGCATCAGGACAGTCTTAATCATCATCCCTAATGCAAAGCCCTGCCTAAGTGCACAGAAGCATCACGTAGGTACTGACTCCAGCTACCTGTACTGCAAGTTCTTCAAGGTCTCAGCTTCAGCTATATTAACTACAGGATGTTACGCATTAGACACGGGAATCACACCTAAGGAACATTTTGCTCTACAAAAGGAAATCCTGCAGAAACAGTAACATATAAACCCCCTAAATCTTATTCAGCTCCCTAAACACAAAAACATGAATAAATCAGTGCAGCAGGAAGCTAAGACTGGAAGAGTTAAGCAAGGTTGAAGTTCTGTTACTTCTCCTTGAAAATCTGCCTACTCCTAAAATGTAACTTCCAAACAACTTCCCTCTTAGCAGCACAATCTCAGTGTAAACCCTTTTACGTCAACATCAATGCAAAATATAAATTCAGAAACCAAACCTGCCTGCCAAATTTATGTTATAGATAATCAATGAGATTTACTTGTTGACTGAGAAACTAGTCAATGCTAAAATGAGGAAATTATTTGTTAGGACATATGTTTATAAACAAAGAAGTTCTGCATTACTATCTCTGTCCCAGAGCAAGGTATTTTCCTCTGCAAGACCCTGCGGAAATCTATAAAAATTACTGACCTATCACTACTGTAGGGTGGAAAACCTACACACCATTTAAATATAAATACATGTAGTAAGAGTAGATACAGACTTACCCTCTGATACTGTAAGCTATGCCCATTATAGGATGTCTTGCCAAAAAGTCAGTCTTTCTATTAGTGTCCAAAAGTATTGATGCCTCTCTGCTCAGCTGAACCTGACAGGAAGCTGCAGTAACCTGTATATAAGGCAACTCAAGATGCTCATCTCCACCGTTACGTGCTAAGATAAGCGCCACAGTGATCAAGCAGGCAGGACAAAGCAGCTATATAGTCACTGAGTAACTCAGTGTAGGTCACAGGGTGACACACGCCAGGACACACTCAGTACGTGGAAAGCCACCTTGGAAGAGAGAAGACCTATCACAGCCACAAAAGGCAAATGAGACTTAAGACTCATTGACAGCCTTTATAAAATATCAACTTAACAGTCTTTTCTCTGTATTAACGACATTTCCAGAGGCTCTATCACGAATAAAAAAAAAAATTCTTTACAGGTAAGTCTGTATCCCCTCACCCAGCCTAGCTCAGATGACTGACTCACCCAAGGGCAGGAAACCAGTCATCTGCAGATGGAAGAGCAGTTATCCTGGGAGTGGTGGGCTATGGGGTCCAGGATAAAAACAGAGCCATTTTCACAAATGGAAAGAGAAGCTATTTTAACAGCAAACACTAAGAGATGATGCAAAATGTAACTGAACGCAATTCAGAGGAAGATTTAACTTATACATTGATAATACACATGCACACCTATTTCTTCACAATCTCAATCTCAACCCAGATGTGGTTTGTTTGTTTGGTTTTAATTACTATGAAGTTTTATGATGCTGCACAAGGTAGTGAGACTGCACTGTACAGAAAGTGGTCTACTTATGCTGCTTTGTGGTCAATGAGATGAGTGGTATTTTTGATATTTTCATACACGAATATAAATGGCATTCATTTTTTTCCAATTAATTAAATTATTTTGATACATTGTATCAAAAATACATTGCAAAGCCATCCCAAATGCCTTCTGTCCATGCTACTCTGGGTCCTGCATTTAATTATTAATTTTGCCTCAAGTTCTAGATGATCTTTTATGCACCTCTGTGGTGTTTAAACAGGCATGCGTGAATAGCACCAAAATGACCTAATCTTATACTACGTTCACCACTAATTCTGATCAAGATCTGAACAGCAGCCTCAACAGCAAAGATCTGGCCTGTCAGCCAGCGTGGCCAAGTGCTGCTGCAACAGCTCACTGCAGAAATTATCTTCTCTTCAGCCTAAAAACTTAAGTATAAACCATTTGTAAACACTTCAGTTTATATATGGGTTAGGTTCCCTCTCTATTCAGAAGATAACAAGCAGAAACGCTGTTTTCCAAGTCTGTCATAAGAATAGATTTTTAAGATAGGGCTTAACAGATTTACCTGTTGCACAGAGCAATGACCAGAGACTACCTCAGTTCAGCTCAGCAGCTTTCTTCAACACTAGATACAAAGCAGTAACTGACCTTATGTTATATTACAGCATCACCCCAACTCCTTTAAGTACTTACTCATACTTCAACCTAGAATTTTCTGAACCCTCCCTTATGAAATCCCTGAGGACTCAAGGACTGAGTCCAGCAGATAGCAAGCAAACCAAATGCTATCTTCAGCTACACTCCTGATGGCCACGTTCCAGCTGGATTAAACCTCTCCCCTGAGTCAGCAATTTCTACACTGCTTGTCTGCTCAAAACACTAATTTATAAAAAACAAGAATTAAACACTTAAATCAGTACACATGCCACAAACTTGAAAATAAAATTAAATATTCTCAGAAAATATTTTAAAAACAAAGGAAAAAAAAAAAAAAGACTGCATCTCAGACACCCTGGAGATTGATCATCATTCCTTCCTGGTATCAATTCATGAGAAGTGTGATCACCGATTTCCCTCTTTTGGTTCATCAGACTGGAGACTTGCTCTAGCTGCCTTTTAACAAAAGGAGGAACAGGGATATGATTGCTCACAGCCAGTGAGTTCTGGGGCAATTTATGCGAGAAATCACTGGCCTTCACTTTTTTTTTTTTTGCTATAGTACTACTTATGCATACATACACACATACAGGCACACAAAACATTTAAATTGATTTTATAATGAAGAAGACTTTATCTGCCTGAAGGCTGAAACAGTCACACCCATTCAGTTAGGAGCATCTTCCTTTTCCACATCATGCAACCTTTGCGCAAAGGAAATATCTGTGTCTTAGCACTAGCATCACTGTAGATTCCTCGCCTCTCTTACCACTGCTCCTCTTTCCCCCTTCCCCTCAGTTTATAGACTAATAGTTGAAACCCAGATAAACTCCCAGTGATTTTATCATATGCTAGTTGTACATATATCACTTTTTTCATCTTCCAAGTGGTACCTGACCCCTTCTTCCTTCTCACTTGGAAGTGTGCTAGGCCAGTTACAAACACCACTTTATCTCTCTGGCATGCAATCAAACAAGGGTGCACCTCTCCACATCCCAGCATCCTTGCTGCATTTCACACCTTGGATGACATACAGAAAGTCAGATTCAACTCTAGAAAGCTCTACATATTTTAAAAAAAAAGAGCCAAACTTGTTTTCGTGCTATGCACTGCAGCTTACCTTTCCCGAGGAACAGCAAACCAGTACTCTGGTTGCTTTATCTTTTTACTGTACTGTTGAGACATGGTGGTGCTCTGAGACGCAAAGGACTTTCTCATAGGTTTGCCTACTTTAATGCACAGAAACATTGGAGGAGTCTTGCTCTTCTCCTCCTTTGAAGGAAGCATATCTGAATGAGAGACAAAAAAAATCAGCTCCTTACAGGAAAGTACAAATACCGCAACTGATAACCCATTATGACAAAGATTAATAATCTTGTGCAAAGGAACTCTTAGAGGCACCGTACACAAAATTAAACCTGACATATCATTCAATAGCAAAAATAGTTTAATAAATTCTCATTAATCCTAAACTGCGGTCATTACTTCCCATTTTGTCACAGCCTGTATCCCATTTAGCTGTACAGCTATGTACAGAATAGCCCTGTAAAGCACACTAGTCAGATGACTGGGTGCAAACTGCTACATAAAGTAGGCAAGTAAATGGGACAGTGACAGTGTATGATCCGTCCAGTCAAAAGGGTTCACACACACACACAAAGCCCAATCAGTTCCCAACTCCGATTGTCAGACAGCCATAAACACACCTTTTGTTTGCATGGGACAGGGTAAAGCACAAAAGCAGTTTAAGTTCCTTAAGTTGCTAGTGTGACAAAAATACTGCTTATTAAACTATAGCCTCAATCACACTGAAGCTCCTCATTCATTTTAGGAGTACACTCAGAGCAATCTTTTTTTTTCTCTCCCAATAAGAACCACCAGCAAATACAACCAGCAAGATCTAAAACCTTACAAAAGAAAGGGAAATAATTTTAAGAACAAGTGGTTTTAAAATAAAGAATTCCATTCTAATCATCCCCCATCACATGACACAAATCAAGGGTGCATCCACTGGCTCACTGAAGTACCAAGACAGGAGCATCAATGCTCTAGGATGGACTAGTGCATAGAGGCACTGCACTTTAACAGAAATAGTAGTATGTGTACAAACTATCTAAACTCAGATTTTATTTTGTAACATATTTCCAGTAACAGCCTGAACTTTATTTATGCTAACCCAAAACCCAACCAGGACTAAACAGTCAGTCACCTAGACGTTAAATATATTCCTATTTATCATAGAATCATAGAACCACCAGGTTGGAAGAGACCCATCGGATCATCAAGTCCAACCATTCCTATCAAACACTAAACCATGTCCCTCAGGACCTTATCTACCCGTGCCTTAAACACCTCCAGGGAAGGTGAATCAATCACCTCCCTGGGTAACCTTTTCCAATGCCCAATGACCCTTTGTGTGAAAAACTTCCTCCTAATGTCTAGCCTACATCTCCCCTGGTGGAGCTTGAGGCCATTCCCTCTTGTCCTGTCCCCTGTCACTTGGGAGAAGAGGTCAGCTTGGGAGAAGAGGCCAGCTCCCTCCTCTCTACAACCTCCTTTCATTTCTTTAAGAGACCCCATAGCATGAAAGACATCAGTATTTGTGTCCTCTAAAGTAATGCACAACTACTTTGGATACTCCCAGAAATACACTGATAGGCTTCACTGAAGAAACAGAAGTTAGAGTAACAATTCTTAGGTCATGAAGCATCCCTGTCAATACTGCAAATGGATGATATTTTACTGTTCTCCTTAAAACCAGTAAACAGAAGTGAAGATTATATAAACAGCGATTGCTGAATATGGAAAAAGTGCACAAGCTGCTTGTCAAACTAGAAACTTAGGGAATTTGAAGGTATTCTTTTTTCTCCTAAATAGCAGATAATATAAAAGTATAACATACAAGAGTATAAAAAAAGACCAGATAGTACAGAAAGAGGAAATTTAGAGCAAAGGGTTATCAATTCAAAGGTTACCATCATAATGCTGTCCAAGTCTCAGAGGAAACAAGGATAACTAGTGACCTACCTTCAATTGGCACTTGTATTTTCTGCAGCAGCCACAGTCTGATTTCTGATTGATTGTCTAACTGTGCTTCTTGACAGGTCTTGTCTAGAGCTGGTACTAATGAAGAGTCCACAGACTCTTTCAGATCCTTTTCCTCTGCTGCTGCTGAGCTGATTTCTAATGAAGGTGCTTTCCTTTCAACACAGCAGGAATCATGCTCCATACTTTTAACTGTATGGACATCATTAGCTTGGGACTTTGAACAGCTAAGTGTAAGGTCTATGCCAATTGTTTTATTGTTTTCACCTTTCTGGATTTCAGCCTTTTGTAAGTCTTCAGATGACTGAGACCCATTCCCATCTTTATTGAGGTAAAATTCAATTAGTTTATCTTTTTCTTGCTCTTTCTTAGTGTCCAGTGCAGTCTCCACCTTACCTGTTGGGGAACTGATACATTTGTTTACTTCTGGAATAACATCTTGCTTTTCACACAGCTCTAAGTCTAAGTCAGCTTTAGGTTCAACACTGTCCTTTTTTTCCAAGGAATGAACTCTCAAGTGTTCCTGGGCTTCTGTAGTGGGTTTGGTTACCTGCTGCTTAGTTCTCCCCAATTCCATGGGGTCAGTCAGCAAGCCTTCCATTACTGTGATTTTCCTGTCCAAGTCTCTATCCATACAAGATGACATCTTTTCCAGCTCAATGAAGTCATCATCTCCTTCTCTCAAAAGAGATTTTTCTTTGGTTTTGATGTCTGAAGCAGTCTTTTCCTCAGAAGGCTCCTTGGCACATGGATCCACAGTAAACTTTTCCAAATGTTCAGTGGCAGTGATATTGTTGGGAAATTCCAGTGACTTTGATTTGATTGAGCCCGTACTCTCAGATGACTGAAGAACTTCAAAATCAGCAGACTTTTCCTTATCTGAAGGCTTCATCTGTTTGGCACCCAGAGGAATGGATGGATCCCCATTCTGCTGCCTCTTTTCCTTGCTAAGGGACTTGAATTTGCTGAAAGGATTGATATCTTTCTCAGAGGATAGGTCTTCCCATTCTCCTGGCCTGTACAGAGGACAAAGATCCTTTGGTATGTCACTGCCAAGGAAAATGATGGATGTACATAGGATGTTAAAAGCAAAATGAAAACAGAAACAAAAGAAACTGAAAAGAAAAAAAATAATATACCAACTTAAGCTCTGAAACTTAAACAAAAATTACTTTTGCCAAAATAAACATACATCAGTGGAAATAAGTGATTTTAAATAAAATGGAGAAAAATACATAAAGGATAATACTGAAATAAAATGAGTAAGCCATTTGGAATGTGCCACATTGGTGAATAAATGGTACATGTAATAACAATGAGCAAGTCATCAGAAGTTTAATAACGAAAAAACCACAGGGCATGTATTTAGCTGCAGGAATTTAATTCATACTGTATTGTTATTTCCCACACCTAACAATGAGTCAGCCTTTACAACCACCCATGCTTCCCTAGGCAGTACAAATACACTTTTGTGAACAAGCAACCTGGAGGTAAGCTGTACCCTGTTTGAACACGTTTACTGCAAAACAGTAATGGGCAACCAAGAATTGGGGTTTTTTTTCCTTTTATTTACCTCAGTTATTCAAATATAATGTTTGAAAGCAGATCACCTCAAAGATCTCTTTTTAAAATAGGACAATCATAAAACATTTCAAAAGTAATAAAAACCAACTTGACAGCATACAACTTGAGCTCTTCATTGCTGCCAAAATGTCTGAGATGGATGGGAACACGATTCTCATCACTTAGAAGTTAGTAAGAAGTTATTAAATAGTCTAGTAATGAGCGTAAGATCTTGAAATATTTCAAGAAAATGTAAGGAAGTAGATAGATTTCACTGATGAAACAGGTGTTGTATGCAAGGGCAAAACCTTGCTTAAAAGAAATATATAAAGCAGTTCCTATGCATAAATGGAAGTAGTCCACCCCTGAAAGTCTATTATGTATAACAAATGCTATCAACACATCTCTGGTTCTGAAGTGGAAGCATTCCACAGACTGGTATTTTTTTACATCCGGAGGACGGCAATTAAGGTGTCGTTATTTTCAAAAGTTTCAAATACTCCTCTCAGAACTCTCCTGGTAACACAACAAATGGTCCAAATCTAACCCTCTTCACTTCCACTGAAATAACCCCATAGATGAGTCAGTGCAAGAGCCCAACCATGGCATGCCACTAGTGCTTTTAATACTGGGTTTTACTGGTCTCTTTTGTACTTTGGTTCTCATATTCATGACCCATCTCTCTTTACTGCCACTGAAGTGTTCTAAAAAGAAAGCAGAACAACACAAGTAGATGATTCCTTTGATGGCACCTTCCTCCTCCAATTTGTTTTATTCTGCTGCATTAAAACTCCTCCACTCCATTCCCTCCCTCCTTTTTCATAACCCTCAGGGAAGAACACTCCTTACGATGGCAATGCGTCTTTAATCTTCATGTGAGAGATGTCATTGTAGAGAGCTATTGAGACAACCTCCTCCATGGGGCAGATGAGCCCATATTCTTCACAGCCATTCTCAATTACCAGAGGATCAGACTTATGTGGGTCAAACATGATATTGTTTGGAGTTACTATCATGACTCCTCCAACTACGCCCTAAAAGAGAAGGAAGAGTTAGCACAACACATGTAAATCATTGATCATTTGGTATTGGATTTTAGGCTGCTATCCTGAAAACAAAAACCTCTCTCCTACCATCTCTACCCCATCACGCAATGTTTGATAAGAAAACATTTTGGTTTCCAATTGCATCAAGTCAGATATTGTAAGGAAAGCAAAGAAAAAGATTGCTTAGTAACACACATGTTCCTGGCTGATAAGGAAGAACATCTAACTACTCAACTTTTATTGCTGCCTGCTACAAGGTAAAACTGCAGATTGTTAATCAATCTCAGGCAAAATAGGTCAGTGGATTTAAAAATAAACAAGTAACATTTTATTCTTGCTGAAGCCATCTTCATTTGATACATGAATTTATATGCACCCAGCATATCTGAAGGAAGTCTTACTCACAGAAACATCAAGGTTACTATGGTAAACTACCTTCTAGGTCCCCTTGATCTCCCAGAGGGACATGCAAAAAGTTTCTATATATAAGGAACTGATATGAAAGAGCTTCTCTCTGATCTAGATGCAGCTTCTACCACTGACCCAAGCATATTTTGCACAGCAGAAGACATTTGTCAAAACATGGTCTAGCCACAGATTCGATGGGAGACTGCATAAGCCATTATTCAGCATCTAAACCATGGTAACTGACCATTTTTCAAGTTTCACAAAGGAGATTTCCAATGCCCATCTCCTGCACTCTCTCTTCCTGACAAGCTACACTATTCACCAGACCAACTCAGAAGTTGCGTGTGATGACACGACAAACAGAAGTCACAGATCAACAGGAATGACCTACACTGTAAATACTATTAATTATCCAAGGTAATCTGCAAAGCAAGCCCAGGAAGGCTAACTAACAGGCAAGTAAAGGACCACAGGCTTGTTTTTGTGTTTTGCTTTTTAAATCAGGGGTATGTCAAGCTGGCAGCTTGGCCCTGGCAAGTATGTGCATGTATGCCTACTCCTTTGTAAAGTAAAGTTTGTGTTTATTTCCCATCTACTTCTCCTGTATGACTCACATACACGTGTCTGGTTTGTATTTGGATGAAAGAATGAAAATCAAGAGCAGAGACTTCTCCCACAGGTATGTAACTCTAGTCAGCCAGAAGAGCAACACATCAATCAGTAAGCTGTGCTTCCTACCCAGTCACTGCAGGAAACAAGGCAACAAGGGAGTTTAGCTGGACTGGCAAAGAAACTGTGCTGCTTTTGATTTTTCTGACTGCAAATTACTTTTAGTCCTGCAGTGATAAAACTGATCATCTGTATCCTTTGACCCAAGCAAGCATCACACAACAAAGAGATAATATTTCCCCAATTTACATACAAAACATCGAGTTGCCCTCTATTACTTAGCAGACTGGAGAACTTCAGAGTGGCTAAATAAAGTCTACATCCACTGGAGATGAAAAGAAACCAAGAACTGTAGGTGTAAACACAGAATCCTACAAAAGTCAGAACTAAGGCAAAAAGATATTTAAACTACAATGGTTATCACTGAGTGTTAAAAAAATCCAGAGAATTTGAAAACCCAACAATGCAGACATCTAACTGCAACCAGAGTCAACAACAGTAAACATATCAAAATAGATAGTTCAAGAAGACAGCTTCTTGCAACCTCGAGAAGAATAGAAGGTTAAGATACTGCCCAAGCTTTGCGCCTTTGCTTCTAAAGCAGCTGCTGAAAAATTTAGAGTTGCAGTCCCAGTGGAAACACATAGGTTACAAAAACCCTTGCAAGAAGAAAGAGAAGGTTGTATCATGTAGCATTTTTTTTATGGGGGTTTGCATGACATTCATTAGCAAGTGCAAAAGCAACATACTTGGAAACATTGCTCTGGAAACAGTTAAAATTTAGCTTGAAGTCATAAATGAAACACATAGGCATGTGCTCATTTTACAAAGTTGTTACACAACTTCATGGAACTGGACAACTAACCCTGACACGTCATAACTCTGAAGTGCAGTTTTCTCTGTGTACCTAGCAATATGCTCTTAAACCGATAATTCTAGTAAGACAGTGTAAGCAAATGAATTCTTTCATAATGCAATTCTCATAACTGATTCACAGGACCAATAAACACAGCAGTGATAGATCAAGCCACCATAACATTTATATTCTTTGCAAACACGGAGTTTGACTATCCCACATATCCAAACAGATTTTGCTTTTAGAATCCCTCAAACAATACCCCAAAGCCAGGTTTCACCTACCTTACCATCTGTGAAGTAACGACAATTCATTTTTAAAAATTTCACAACCACAGGCTCATCTTCTTCTGAAGTAGAGGACAGGACTCTCTCAACTGGTTTGAGGGCCTTCCTGGCCAAATCAGCATCCTTAAAAAAGAAAATGTTCAGTGTAGAACAACAGGACCAGAATCATATAGTTTCAGATTTTGGGCAGCTAAAAGGCCAGGTTCAACCAAATATTTTCCTTTTCTTTACAGGAGAAAAGTGGTGGTCATATATGTATGTACACTTCCTGCAGTATCTAGAGTAGAAGAAAAACCTTGTAACATTAAAAAAAACCTTCACAGTTGTTATTTGAAAGCAAAAAATTAACAGCACCAAGGCAAGTCAGCTCACTGAATTTCAATGAAGTATTCTTATTAAGAGAGGGCCAGTCCTGCCACCTCACCTAAGCTGAAGAACGCTGCACACAGCACACAGGTGTAAGTCCCCATGCAAGCGGCAAAGAGGCATAACTCAGGTTGAACTCAATTATTGACTCCAGGCTTCTCTCCATTTTCCTTTTCATTACATACGGATTTGAAATTTCTAATTGCTTCAACATCAGCAAGTGGACAGCTAAACTCCCCAAATTAGTATCTAAAATCATCATGGCCAATCACCTTCCTAAGGAAAGTGAAAGATCAGCTACATCAAGTCCTTTCACAAAGATTAAATCCAGCAGTCCTGACTACAATAACACAAGTCTATATTTGAGTACATTTAACTAGAAAGAAAGTGACTGCTCAGACTAACTTAATAGCCTCTGTGCTCAAGGATCCCTATGCCAGACTCAAGGCTATGGACTGCAGAGCAGCATAGAATTCTCCAGGGTGAAACACTGAATATTTCTTCATAAACTTCCCATTCTTTAAAAAAAAATATACACTACACCATTTTTCATTGCTGTGGCAGACTCTGGGTCCAACTTAAGTTCTACTGAGATTCTATGCTCAGGCAGAAATCACTTAATTTGTAGTTTGACTTACAGGGAGTTTATCATATTCAGCATCTGATGATGAAGGAGAAACGGGGGCACCAGGACTGAAAGAAGATAGCCTCACAGCACTTGTTTCTGGCACAAACAGAATCTAAATAGAAACACATATGTCAAAACAGTAAGATACAAGCTTTAAAAAGTTACTGACTATTAATACTACATTCTACTAGAAAGACAACCCAATATTGAGTACTCATTATTCCAGTGCACTTCTTAACAGCTACTTATTCTACAAGTCCTTCATAGGTGGTGATGGTGGGGCACATGCAGGTCTAATCAATTACAGGATCTAGCTCTACCTTTTGCTTCATAGCATAGGTTAGAAAATATTTTATTTTCCACAGAATGAGAACTTCCTTTATACCCCCACAAATTTACAGTCCCAGGCTGTCTGACAACTATTGCGTCTACAAAATAAGTAACTCTAAAATGACTATGAACAGCTGTTAACCTGTAACAGCAAACTCTGGTCCAAAGAGGTGGTCACTGGTCAAGATGGGGGATTTTCAGTGCTAGAAGTCTATAGCATTTAGCTATAGGTTGTCTGTTTCTAAAAACATACTTGCATCTCCAAATTAAACCAAATATTCTTTATATGGATCAGCATTTTAGCATCAAGAAAAAACAAACCTCCAAATCTTACACTAATACATGTGTATATAAAACTACAATGCTTTGTTTGAATTTTCACGTTCCCTCATAGTGAACATCCCAGATTTTTAGTACAGCAGTACTAAAACCGGAGTACAGCTTTGGACCTCCACTTCAAATAAAAACAAAACATTAATTGTTGCAAGTGTCAGAGCAAAGATACTTCTAAAGTTAAAAACTGTTCACAGTTTAAACTAAAAATGTTCAGAAAAATGAAAACATTTTCCTTATCCCAGCTCTTGTCTGCTGGATCTTCTTAGGCAAGTTATGCCTTCTCTTTGCACCTCAGTTTCCTCATCCACAAATAAGGATACTTGAATCTCACGTCTGTGAGGCAGAAGTAGAGATCTGCTTTCATGAACCATACGTTAGCCTTCACATTTGCATTTCCATTACCTGACACACCTCAAAACAGTCTATCTCCATTTATTTCTCATCTTACAGGGAACCTACTCATCTCCAACCTAATGGCTAAGAGCCAATTACTCTATCTAATTCTGTAGTTCTTTCATGTATTTTATATATATCTATATATATATCTATATCTTTTATCTAGGCTTCCCAAGAATTTAACTCTCTTGCAACAGCTACATTACCCTCTTGAGCTTCAGAGTCATCTTTAAGCTTTAGTGACAGCAAACAAATAACAAAAGTTAGATATGGCAATTACAAAGCTCCCAACTCCAGGTAAGAATCTAAGGAGCTCCCCTTTGAGGAATTCAAATTACTGCCCAAGTACCTAAAAGATATGTGAAAGCAGTAAAAAGCTTTTAAATACATACCAAATAATTGGGTTTCAAGTATAAAAAAACCACAAAAGGTTTACCTGGCCTGGCACAATCGTCTGTGTGAAAAGCTTATTGAGCTCCACAAGCTTGTTTGGGGTGATGTTAAACTTTAATGCAATGCTGTTTATGGTGTCCTGGTTTCCAGCCTGAAAAAAGAGTTGAAGCTTAAGATACCACAGTGAACACATTCGGTGCAACAGCTGAACTAAAATCATCTAACAGAGTGTTTGCATGGAATAGGTTTGATGATCTCAACATATGCTATGTTTAACAGCTTACGTGATAAGCCACTATCAAAAAAAAGAAAAAAACATTCTCTCATACTACACAGTAGATAAAATGAAGATGTGTCACAGATGTCCCTCTCCTTTTCTGTAAAACTCTAAAGCAGCACCACCTTATTTAGAACTGGTCTGGCAAGTGGGGAAAGGACATACACAAGAAAATTCATTACATATTCAACACTCGCAATACATCAGGAATTTGTGCTGCTCCCACTGCAGCCTCTGATCAGAGACCTGGTTGGCTCACAGAGAGAATTCCTGGGCAGAGAATTCCTCTGAGCTGCCACAGCAATACTCTGCCACCCTGCTGCAGCTTGGAGGCAGAGGCCTCACACCATTCATCTCAGGACCAAGCACAGGCCAAACACTTGTGACCTTAGCAACTCTGTGGAGTGGAAGTATTTGTCAGAATAAGAAAATCAATTGCTTTACTAAGGAGTCATGGTGCAGAAGCAGAAGTAGAATTAGCAGTTGTGAAAAAGAGGCAGAGGACCTAGGTTGAACAATGGTTCAGGTTTTAAGCCTAGCTGTCCCCACACACCAGTACAAGGTCCAATCCTTACTGAGATAGGTACAAACTGCAGCCATTATTCGCTCAGTGTGTTCAGTCTTGTGTCACTGGCTCCCTCTCAACCTCAACAACTCCAATTTCAAGAAGTACACATGAACAAAGCACACACTGATACTTACAGTATATTCTATGGTACCATGGGGTTTCTGAGAAACCATTTTTTTCTCTTTCTTTTCATTGGTTTTGTTTTGATTGTCATCTAAAGAGAAAAAAAAAAGATTCAAGTAGTTGATTTTCAAGATCTTTGCTGATTTCAACAGGAACAAGAGGACTTGTCAAAACATTATTAAGCCTTAAAGTTGCATTGCAAGGCAAGCAAAATTTCATCAAGTATAGCAGGTTAAGTAATCATTCAGGAATTCTGCAAGAGTAATGTGTACAAGATACCGCATAATGGTAGCAATTCTGTATTGATTTTCTTCACAATTCCTACACAATTCAACTTTTGGATACAAGTATTTATGTGATGAACTGCTAACAAAGCTGAGACAGAAGAAACAGCAGATGAATATACGTACTGATCCTGCATTGCTATGACTGCAACAAATATTGGTTAATCACTTTACCATAAGTAGATCAGGTTTAAACACTATTTTAAACACTGATAATAGAAGTACGCCAAGAAGCCTGAAAACATGCATGCAGGCAGTCAAGTATCATAAAGCTTGTTCAGAAGATACTTGCCATCAGCAGTAGTATGCAAAATTTGATGCCCTTCCAGAAACCCTAGCAGGACCCAAAAGGCACACAAATTCTCAGCAGCATGAGCAAGGTAGTGATTTCCAGTTCTTTGCACAACAGACTGTGAGTGAAGCCATGGATTGTGGAGTATGCCAGCCACCCGGCTCACCTCAGCCACACAGCACTCACCCTCCACACCCAGAGCCCAAGACCCACATACCTGGGGGGAAAGAGGGTGGCACACAGCCCCAGCTCCAGGAGCAGGGCTGGGGCGTGGTGAGGCTACGCATGGCAGCCCTGCTTGCTCAGCCTGCTTGCCCCCAGCCCCTCAGAAAGGTTCTGCTGCCTCAGGCAGCGTGCTGCAGCCCAGCAAAGACAGGGAAAGGCGAGAGGGCGAGGCAGGGCTGGGCCTGGCAAAGCCAGCAGCTGAAGCCCAGACTGGGGAGATGCTGCCCTGCTGAGGGGACTGCTCCAGTGTCCACCTCAGCAGCTCCAGGAGGTCAGGGAGGAAAGATTCCTGGCTCACATTCAGGCTTTGCTGCAATCTTTGCTATTTCCACAGAGCAAGAAGCAGATAGTAACAAGAAGGGCAAGGGCCTTTCTAACCCACTGTAATGTACACAAGAGTAAAGGAGGAGCCGAGAAGTTTGCTGCACCTGACCCACCAGCCCACTTACACTGTGAGATTAACACTGGAGGCCACCTCAACCTCTTCCAGAGGCTACATGGTCAGAGACCACCTCCTTCAGCCAGGTGTGACTGAACGAACACACCACTGTTTGCCAGGGAGGCAGTGAGGAGAAGTGCTGTAGTTAGCCACAGGATAGATAGTATCCTAAGAGAAATGGAAAGCATGCTGGGACTAAACACACACAACTGAAGTACACAGAATCATAGAATGGTTTGGATTGGAAGGGACCTTAAAGATCATCCAGTTGTAACCCCCTGCCATGGGCAGAGACACATCCCACCAGACCAAGCTGCATCAGTAAGATTTTCGAAGTTTGTGTGGGGAAACGAAAGTTGCCCAGAGAGATGTGGAGAGATTTTGTACCTGCAGAATGTGGAAAAAGTTCAAGTCTGTATTTGGATTGCAGGAATAAAAACATGCAATAAAAGCAGTTCCTCTGCAGAGTTTATGATGTTTGGTATTAGCTAAACATTGTCATTCTGAATTTTTGTCTTTGGAAGGTGGGATGGTGACCAAAAGCCAACCACGACAGCAAACACTATGCTACCATGGCACAAGACCACCACAAAATATTCTAGCAATACAGATAACTTTCCCCTTTATAGCTTCCTTACTGGAAAGGGATGTTCCTCTCTCACGTACCTCCCTCCCTGGGAAATACACTATTTTTCAGGCCCTCCTAACTGCACTGTTTGTGTAAGTTTGGATATTAAAAATACTACCCAGTGAAAAGTTATGATTTGAAATACTGTGTTGCAAGAAGACATAGAATGTGTTCTGCTTCTTGGACAACAGGACTGTGGTTCCATTTGTTTCATTAAGTCCCCAACACAACCAAGATGCAACACAGAAGAGTGAGCTAAATCACAACACAGGGCTGAAAACACCAAACAGTACAGAAAAATAAAAGAGAAAGAGTTCAGAAGAGAAGCAGAGCTTAGACTAAACATAATACACTCTTTCGCCAGTAAAGGTGAAAAATTCCTAAATAAGCCAAACAATTAGACAGTTTGCTTTTCTTTCACACCTACATGCAAGATAATATATACAGCCTATTGTACAGCCTGTTCAGCTACAGGTTAAGAACAGCAGTTGCTGCCCGTGAACCTGTTTTCTGAAACCAAAATATGACACTGCTTGCCTAGGTACATTTTTTCTTTCCCTAACCCCAACCCTTTTTTTTTTAAATCCTACCAAGGGGTTCTGGACACTGCAGTCACACTGAGCATAACTACTTGGCAGGCTTTGAAAATTCCAACCCATATCACATCACTGTGAACTGGAGAAAGTCTTTTCTAGTCTGTTTTAATTGTGTGTATAAAGCTTTAAGATAATAAAAAAATTCAGACCTTCACAGTTAAAAATACCAATGAATCCATTAAATGTGACAGGCACTGCTAACCCCACTTACTGTACACACAGCAAGACCAAGGTTGCAAATTATGCTCTGCATGAATGGTTACAGTGAACAGGGTGGAAAGCATGCAAAACACCACAATAAACTACTTCTCCACTTCTCTTTTCTCTCCCACTTCTCCTTCAAGAAGCCAAATGTTTTCCAACGTGATCTGAAGGCAGTTAGCTCTCAAAGTAGAGGCACCCAGACCACATGTAGGCATGATAGCATTCTCAGTAACCACTTTTCTTTCAGACAGAAAAAGACTGAACAGCCCCATCTTGCCACAAGCTTTAAACTAGAAGCTACTGGCTACTTTTCAAACTTGGACATTTGTTCAGTGGTAAAATGAATCATGGTTCTGCCTCCAAAGTTTTCCTATACTGTACGTACATTGTGATTGAGCAAGATGTGATTGAGTAACCATGAGAACTGACTAGGTGGAAAGGCAAATTTGATCACACTGCATTTTTAGGAAAAGGGCAGAGTGGGTGGACTTAACTGTAATTTCAGGAAACCTGTAAAATAAAAATAACGTAACAATAGTAAAATTAATGAGTAATGAGAAGAAGAATGCCAAGTGACAGCAGGCAAGAAAATACAGGCCTATTGAGAATAGATAGGTCTAGAACAAATTTTTCTGCTCTTACTGATATATTTATAACTAACTCCGTTTCCTAGCAGGCTGTTCATATTTCACTTTACAAGGCTACAAGAAACCTTACAAAAGAAGAGTTACCTAAGAATGATTTGGAAAGCAACTGCTGAAGGAGTATAACAAAGAGGTCATTCAGTTTATCATCCAAAAGACCTTGATGCATGATAGGAGAATTACACCTCTGCAACTATGTAAATAGCTGTATAAGTAGATCAAATAGGTCAAGAAACATCAACAGAATCCAGGGTTGCTCACATAGACACACAATGTGCAAGATGATACCATCAACACCAATGTTTCGGAGTAACCTGGTGTCGGACAAAATCAGTGTGTGGTTTTGCAGTGTGGGCAATGACAGCGGAACCTGCCTGACATTTCCCAGCCTTCAGCTAGGCTGACCTATGGTAACTTGGGACTGGCAAGAACGCTGAAGTAAACAAGAGGCCAGAGGACTGACCACTTCCCAGGTCAACAAACTTAGTAGCCTGAGAGAATAAAAGCAATGGCATACTTTGACCAGAAGTCCATTTTACTCATTAATCTCTGCCTCACTTGGGTAGCATGTAAATTGAGAAATAATTCCTCTGACTACCCTCCTTGGTTTCTAGAAATCATGGATTTTCTCAGGGCAGAGAAGCAGCATCCACTAAACTGTCCAGTCCCTTCAAGATCTCCTCATCAGTCCTATGCAGATGAGCCCCACCACATCATGATCCGCTACATAAAGTAACGCTTCCTTTCTTGTACTTTATACTTGATTAATTTCACTGAGTATCCTGGTTGATGTTATTTTAAGGGCAAACAAATAAATAGTTCTTTTTCACCTTCTGCATGCCATTTACTACCTAACAAGATGTGATGTTGGAAATCTGTCATTTCACTTTTTCAGGTTAATAGTAACATACTTTAGACATTTTCCTATTTCCCTAATCACACGGGTTGCCCTTCTCATTAGTTTTTCCTCTCCTACTATGTTCCTTTTCGAGATGAAGGAAGGAGCCAAATGAAGAATTTAAGATGCAGAAAACATGCTAATTTGTGCAATGACTTAATGGGACTTTCCTTCAAACTTTAAGATACTAGTCAAATTTTTCCCCATTGTCAAGTACATCACTGCTGGTTTTCAGTTCTGTGCCTCTAAGACAGATTTGTTAGAAGAAATAAAACTATACTACCGCAGTCTAGCCAAGCACCAGGAGCAAGGAGTATAAACCTGAAGGTAGCTTTCAAGAATCTGAAATGCAATAAATTCAGGGGAGAACAGTTATCACTTGGAGTAACCTAGCTAGAGCACTGATAAGAAACTAAGCAAACAAAGCTTCCTGGGGTAGTTCTCTTATCAGGGAATAAGGTCTGATAACAACTACCTTAACAGACATGAAGTACGCTAAGTATCACATAAGTCATTCCAGAGACTCACAGAGACATCAAGAATATGAAGTCCTGCTTGGATTGCTAGAGGAAAACAAATCAGTTTATCTGAACTTTTTTTTTTTCTATTTCTACTTTCTAGACTAACATAACTTCCAGCAATGCAATGTGCAGATAAGTTTTCCACAAGCACCTTCCTGGCTCTTCTCATGGCTCCCAAAGTGAATTGAACAGCATTCACATTTAAATCACTACTTAAAAATAAAAAGTCTTTATTTTAGCTCTCGCCAGGCACAAGTGAGCCCCACCACCAGAGGGGTCAAATCCCCACTTTGGAAAACCTTCCACGCACTCTGACATCTCAGCACTTCCCAGGGGCTGCAGTAGCCTTCTAGGAAGAGACATTATCCCAGCCTCATTCCCTCCTTTTGCCAACCATAGCAGTAGTAGCTGGAGTGCACATCCGTAAAAAGGTTTTAAGGCATCTGATGAGACCTACCTCTCTGAGGACAAGACAGCACATTAGACAAACATTCCCCGCTCAGACTTGGGTAGCAGACTGCTACCAAATTATAAGAAAAATAAATAAATACATATAAACCCAACAAAACCTCACAACGACCCACCATCTCAGGTGACTTGTTTCTTAGTTCTGCTTCCCTCTCTTTTCCCACGCTCTCCTGTCAAGCCACCACCTTTACTTCTGCATGTTTTCCTCTACTGGATGTTACTACTATTTAGCTTCCTCCTTTCCTACTGCTAAAGCGGCTTTAAACAAGAAGGCAGCCATCACCCATCAAGGCCACAGTTGTGAAACTTCTCCTGCCACATGAGAAAAGTAATTCCTTGATCAATAAAAATCAAGGCATATGATTAAGAAATACATATGCCTTCAAAAACTTTTCTCTGTTCTAAAAAATTATCATGATTTTCCACTAATTATTTTTCAAGCAAGTCTATTCAGAGGAATAAAGAAATCACCAGAAATATAGGCCCTCAACAGAAGTGACAAGCGGTTCAAAGAACTAATATAGAAAGAGTAGTAACTCTCTCTGCTATAAATGGAGATGGTATTTTAATGCACATTTAAATAACAATTTGGCTATTGATATTAATACAATATTCATATACTGCAGCTTCTACACAAAAATCCACAAATACTTTCAATAAACTTAAACCTCCTTTTCCTTTACTCTTTCCTTCCCAAAATGTGGCTTTACCTCCTTGCAGAGGCACAAAGTGATGCTCTTACTTTATCACCACCTGAATGCATTGCGTGACCCCTTCCCACCACAGCCAAAGCAGCTGAGGACTCATTGCCATCCTTCCCCTGCAGTCACATGCAGGGCTGGAGGACAGACGGCACCTACACTTGGGCAACAGGGTATTTTTGAGCAAGGGGATACGCAGAGATAGCTGCACACCCAGAAAGCCTGCCTGCTGAACAAGGGCTAAGGGTCTCCCTGCAGCAGGGTTTCTCCCAGCAGGAGTTCTGGAAGGACATGTTGTCCAGGGCAGCGCCACTGCCACCTGAACACGGTGGATACAGAGCAGGAGACTCAAGCCCTGCAGGAGACATGAGCACTAACCAAGAATGCCAAGCTCCTGGCAGCTACGCAACTTTCATGTCTAAGCTGGTAAAATGCTGCCACATTCAAAGTTTCCTTCATGAGGATATACTTGCAAAACCACAGCACCACAGAACAGTTTGAGTTGGAAAGGACCTTAAAGATCAAGCAGTTCCAACCCCGCTGCATGCACAGGGACACGTCCCACCAGACCTGGCCCTGAATACCTCCAGGGAAGGAAGATCCACAACTCCCCTAGGTAACCTGCACCACTCTCAGTGAAGAAATTCTTCCTTATGTCTAGTCTAAATCTGCCCCTCTCCAGTTTATCCCCATTTCCCCCTTGTCCTTTTCACTACAAGCCTTTATGAACAGTCCCTCTCCGGCTTTCTTGTAAGCCCCTTTTAGCTACTGGAAGGTCACTTTTTTCTGTCTGATAGGAGGTTACTGGTTGATCTCAATCCTTCTTTTGTCTTCAGACAGCACCTAGATTCCCAGCAGGATGCTGATGGGTAAGACAGCCTCTGCCTCCAGCTCTCATGAAGCTTATCCTGGGAAAAGGGAGATGCGCGATTCTCTCCCTGGTTTTCCAGGTGCAGAACAGTCTATCTGCAACATAAATGTTTGGATTCATGGGGAAGATGGAAGGAGAGAACAGAAGGATAGGAGTTCTTTGTTGCCAACACAGGCAAGACAATGCTATTGTGAGAGATAACAGGTTTCTGATAGAGCAATGAATACAGGTGGAAAAATTAGATAAGTCTTTGGGATCACAAACCCACTTTTCAGGCCTGACAAGAACCAGGTTTTGCTGCTAAATACACACTAGGAACAAGTTAAGATATGTATCAGCTAGTCAGGAGCTTGAAGCTGCAAGGGATCATATCTGTCTTTGCCCTTAAGTAAACTGGTTGCACTCACTTTTCTTTTGTGCTGGGGAATATGTCCTATGTGGTGTGTTTTGTCCTAAGCCTCTCTCATATAGGCTGCGTGCAGAAGCAAACATTACCTTCAGCTGTCTGTGGATCAAAACAAAGATCATGTTCCCTTTCAGGTTTGAGGCAGAACTGTAAATGCACATCAAGACTGTTTTTAAACAGCTGTTTAGATTTCAAGAAATAATGTTGTGTGTCCCTATGGCATGTAATGTACAGAAATGTAATTATCTTGAGCATCTCTCCAAAGGTAAGAGTAATTTGTGTATCAAGATGTAATAGGAAAACAAGTAAGAGAAGAGTATCTTACTGCTGCTAGTCACATTTTGGGGAACAGTTCACACAATTTTTAAACCAACTCTTTATAATGCAACTGGCATAATTCTGCAAGCAAAGCTCTTCCAGACAGAATTTAACATCTTCTTATACAGGAGGGTGAAATACATACTGAGACTGAGCAAAAGGCTAACAACTGTGAATTGTATTTTTAAACTGTACATGGCTTTGCTTTTGGAGGAGATGTAAGTGATATTATGATACCAATTGCTGCTTCATTTTGGGTAGGAATTGCCCAAGCACCTAGGTCAGGTGTTCCAAGAGCAATTTAGGGCTCTGAAGTAACTTCATTACCCTTGAAGATTTCACACTGGAACATTCTGAAGTTTTATTCCTTAATTTATTGGAATTGACAGTCCACATGGCTGTACTATAATTCTAGAAAGCATATGTCAAAACATCAAATTCAGATGAAGAGTAGTATCAAAACCAAAAGGGAATGCTCAAATGCCTCCAGTTCAACACAAGCTGTACATCTTTAGATCTCTGTGACTTGTCCAAGAACATTTATTGTTCCCAAACTTATATTTGTTCAAGGCAGCTATACAAATAAAAGAAATAAAAGGAACCCATGAATGAAAAATCTAAACTGAGTAAAGTAATTTTCATTACACAAAAGGAAAATCTTTTGGAGAATAGGGAAAAAAATGCAAACAGCTCTTAAATTCCGTGGCATTTAGAGCATATTAAATAACTGTAAATGTAACCACACAACACCTTGAGCTCAAAAGTAGAGTCAATACTGCTTACTTAGCGGAAAGTGTTTACAGGTTGAACCAAAATTCCCCGTATGCAAGTACTTCAAAGAAAACGAAAGAATCGCATGTCAAGAATCATTTGATTTATGTTGGGAGGATGCAATAGGTACACAACCCTCATAGCTACTTAATTGACTCCCGTGAAGGTGCAGTGACCTAGAAAATCAGTTTGGCAGCTTACTTTTAAACATAGCTTACTTTAAGCAGAAAAATGTTTTTGTGTAATGTGGTACAATTATACAAGGACATCCAGGACTGAGGTTTCAAAAGATTTATAAAGTTAGACCACAAAGAAGTGTATGGTTTTTGTGTTCTGGATTCCTTCAATTATACATTATTCAGCAGTGACAAGTGACTCTCAATTGTTCTTAGGGGCAGACACAGGGGTATGGTTTCACAAGCGAAATTAATAGCTCCTAAGAGGAGAACAGCTGTTCTCTCCTTCCATCTCTTTCTATCTTGAACTCTGACTCTCATCTGATCCCACAGAGAGACAACTCAACTGATTAATCGATTATGTCTATTTTTTTTCTTTGTTGGTCTAGTGATCAACACACCTTACCTTGTGGTCAGGGAAATGCCACTGCCAGTTCAGAGGGAGGGGAAAAAAACCATAGGTCCAAGCAAGACACTTCCCTGTTCAGTGGCAGGAAGGTGTTAATTCACATTGTAGAGCACCAGACTCTTCATAGCACTAGGTTATACTTTGAAACTATTGCCTAAGCAAGCTACAGTCACCAGACATATGGGTGTAGTTTAAAACTAGACTGGGTCACTTTAAGGAAGAAATCCTTGAAGATAACCTTTTTAGACATATGAAACCTGTTTATTACTCAGACTGCAATGGAGAATCAGAAAGATTCAGATGGTATAAAATCAGATTTAGCAACAAATAAGTTGCTTGACATCAAAGCAGTAAGGAGAAGTAACAGATGCAAGAGGAAAGGAAGTTCTCATTAATTTTAAAATAGAGTTTGACCAGTGTAGTTTCTATAAGGAATTATACAACTGCTACTGCATCAAAAAACAAGGTACAAGCAACTACACTTTTACAACGAATAAATCGGTAATATAAATATCATGGAATTACAACTTCTATATCCTAACAGCAGAGTTAATCATGCTGACATTACCTTTTTCATACTTGTTACAGAATGCTCTTCACCTTGAATCACATTAATATGTGAAATTTCAGCTTGAGAAACATTATTTCAAAATGTAACAGTGTACAATTTGGATCTATCCATATTAGCATACAAAAATATTTCAGTTCCTCAGTTCCAGGGAGCTTATTTTTTTTTTTATTATGCTTTAAAACAGTAAATAGTTCCCTAGTTTCAGTTTCTGCTCATCCTACACTTATCTATTAACTCTCACCTCATGCCAACCTGTATAATCCTTCCAGGTCAAGGTGGCATTTAACCAAGCTTGGTGTTACCACTGAGGATGAGAGAGGGAAGGGAAGGACAGGGCATAGGGAGATTGAGGGGATGGGTATGAGAAAGGATGGGAGTGTCTGAAAATAACAGCCCCATCACAGCTGAAGTAGTTGGGTTTTAGCTCCATTTCCTAATGCTATTCTTGCCATTAGAAAAGGACAAATTCTTCTCTCTTCATTATCAGTCCTATGTCTGATACATATTAACACAGTTCTTCTGAAGATCTTCAGTTACCACTGATGCTGTCTAGATACAAAGACACAGAAAAACTTCAGTCTTCCATTCCACAGCCAGGTGTCCTCCTCCACACTCCTGTGCATAGGCAAAGCAGTGGTGAAAAAAAAGGAGATCTTGTTGCACAAAGCTTTAGTAGTGATACTCAAAAGGAAATCCACAGAAAATTTCAGATAGGAAAATATTTGCAAGAGTTGTTGTTCATTCAGGTTTGTGCAAATCCTGGGTGCTTGAAGATTTTCCTCAAATTAAGTCCAACTCAAGTGGTTTGTCACCTTTGTTTATACACTAGTTACACAAAGTCATACACTATTCATCAAACACTTAATCACATATTTACATGCAATAAATGCCAGGTCACTCCTTGCACCTTCTGCATACGCTCCAAGAGAGTATCCAGGCCACCCCAAATATTCCCTGCCAAATTCATCTATCCGACATCTCCTCCCAGTCCCAAATTTTGGCTTGCTATTTCTAAATCACTGGCTTGGAACTTCTTCGTTTAATGTTCCCGTATCCCCATTCAAAAGCCATGCTGATAAAATGCATTATTTCCAAAAAGTCAAATTCCCTTACAGCTGAAAAAACTGTAACTAAAAGTAAGTTTTCCCATCACATAAAATATTCCAAAAGATAATCATTAACTGGGAATGATCTTGTGTAATTCCCAAGATATTTTTAAGATACTTAAAAACATGTTGGACTTTTACCAACAACTAGATGTCAGCTTAGGGAAAGCAGGTCCTGATTCCCTAGGCTAGTGACAGCCGAACGCCAGGACTGTGATCACCCAGCTGGGCTCACAAGGAGGACAGGCAGGTAGCAGTGTGGACACCTTAGACCACCTTAAATTGAAAGCACAACCTGGAAGGGATAGTGTCAATCAGAAGTAGTTCCAGGTGTCTTATACAAACACAGAGATAAAAAGGGTTGGTCATTATTTCAAGAGATGAGGGCATGGATTCAGTGAATTTTTATTCACTTTGAATGCAGGTAGGCTCAGGAGCAATTTGGAGATGGGTGCTGCCCACTGATCTTTCTGTGGTCTGATAGATATTCTTGGGAACCCCGCTTAGATCAGCGTCGGTACCTACATGCATCTATCAACACAACCACTGTAAAACTTCTGACCATCTACTGCATCAGGGATTCAAGGACAATCCAGAGTGAGGAAAACCAGCCTGTCACCAGAGCAGGGCTGAAGGAACCTATACTTCGATATCATAAAAGAAGAGATATGCATTTTAAAAATGTAGTAACACATGCTATTTTCCCTCTTGAACACACAGCAGTTTACCTGGGAAAGCTATGCCATGTAATTTGACCAACATAACGTCTCTTCAAAATGCAAGCTCTACTGCCTTGTCTACTGGTTGGTGGTTACAAGGCAACAGGTCAAAACTATAGATGCAAATCACAAAGACTCTGAAGATACAGCACATATGCCTCTTTTCATATACAAAGATGACACTGGTATCTGATGTGTTGCTGACTGCCAGCACTTCATCATATAGATCCTCAGGAACCATTGAAAAGAGCAATTCAGTTGATGTATGCTACAGATCCCAAGTGTGAGCTGACATCACAGACAACATGACAGACTGATGAGACATAAGGAAACACCAGGATGGAAAGCTGGGAGCAAGACTGTTACAATACAAAAAAATCTGGTTTAACTTTGTATAATTATTTATTTAAATGCACGTGAAAGGATTTCTGCTTTTTAGAGCATTTAGGTTAACTTCTGACATGCATATCGAAGCACAATATGGGAAGCTATCAAGAGAAATCAAAGGCTTGCCTTGAAGATACCAGGCTTGAGTTATGCCGACTCCTGGAGAATGACTCCCTCACACCTCTGCCTGGAGACTAAAACATTTGCAGTATGATTTCAAGTGCACTCTGTTGTGCTCCTTGCATACTTGGCTAATGAATACTCCTTCCCTAAAGAGATAAAAACCTTACAAAGGTAAACCTCATACCTGGAACTATAAAAAGAATATTTTGCCTCTTCCCTGCAGGTAGAGATCACCAAGCAGATAATGGTACTGACAATGTGTGGAGATGACAACACTGATCTACCCAAGTGTGGCTGCTTTGCAGGCAACCAGGGTGCAGGTCTTGAGAACCTGGGTGGGGGAAGAGGCAAAGGATCCAGTCTGCCTGGTCAACACTCATTCCAGAGAATAAGTTGAAGAGAAAAGCTTGGAAGAGAGCCCAATCCTTTCCTAACTAGCAAATTCAACTGCTACCATCCCATAATGAGATAAACCTATTGTTATTTTCTGTTCTGAATTAAGTTAAAAAAACTCTTTATGTTACTGGACACAGTTTTCACGTTCTATCCTTCTCCATTTCAATTCTCTCACCTCCCACTTGAAACATAAGTTTACTGACTATCAATGACCAAGTTTATAATCTGCTTTTACATATCCACGTAGCTTCATTTCCATCTAACAGCAGACTTAAAACCAGCTCCGTCTTCTGTCTTAGCTATACATTGAGGCAACTTGTCATGTGTTGACAGGCAATTACATAAAAAACACCAAGTTTCACTTATTTGTGTATTTTATTTAGCTTTACAATAAATGGGAGCTCATCCATCAAGATGAGAACTAGAAGAGGACTCCACACACGGGGAGCTCAAGCTGTGTTAAGATGTTTCCACCTAAATTTTCAGAAGTTCAGTGCTAACAGCATTAATTTTGGTACGCACTGCTCAGATCAATTCTCCTGCCTGTGGACAAGGCATCCCTTCCTGTGCGACAGTTTCTAGTAAACACCAATTAACAACTCAGCTTGTATATAACCTCGTGGCCTTCACACTGATCCACTGGGATTTGAGATCATTTGTTCTTATTCCAAAACAAATGATCTGAAACTGGCTGCCTTTCAGTCATTTTCTTTCTGCATGGTTTCAGCAACCAATACTAATTTACCAACTGCCTGAAGCTTCCCAGCCAGCCACTGCCAACTACATCCAGTTTATACTCATACATAAGTTATTCCACCCTCCCTTGTCTGCCCTATGCAGTCAATTACAACTAAATAAACTTCTCCTTACGTGGTTTAATTTTATTTGAGGTTTTAATTTTGGAAGAAAAAATATTTCTCTTTTCACTCCTTGCATCTACTCTCATTTTTGCCAAGAAGCCTATCTGAAACACAAAGGCTAAACAAGGTCTCAGGTCTTGGGAAAATTCAAATCCTGTTTCTCTTACAGTTGTATTAAGCATCTTAACACAACAGTGAGTAGTCCAGTTTGTTAATCACTTGGATTTCTTAGAATACAAAGTACTTTGCTACATAAATAGGGTTGACCAAATCAAGCCCCAGAGGTCTGGGCCAATGACTGTTGGTTAATTAACAGCAAGAACTTAAAAGATTTTTCTTATTTTTTAAAAAATGCACTCTACCTTTTTATGATTAGCACCTTAATTAAGTCCTCAACTTCAACCATACCACGTAATAAAGAAGGCAAAAATCAAGACTCATTAACAGAAGGATGTTTCAATTTTTTACTATATTTCAACTATACTGAAAAGCACACTTCAGACTAAGACTTTTTAGCAAATGACCTAACTATCAGAAACTAGTATACAACAAAGACTCTGTAAGTGCCCTAACTTTTTATTACTTTGAAATTCTCTATGAATTTTTACTGCATTGAAAGCAACTTTCAACTTTAAAACAGTGTAAGTAGTGCTGGTATCATGGGAGCCATCTCTGTTGATTCTGTGCCTGTCAGAGCAAATCTCCACACATTATGGGTAATGAAAATTGCTGTGCCTTCTCTGTTTTATTTACTAACATTTGTTCTTGGCCAGGTGCTCAGAACACCTGGAAGGGGCCTACAAGAAAGCCAGGGAGGGACTGTTCACAAAGGTTTGTAGTGATAGGACGAGGGGTAATTGGTATAAACCAGAGAGGGGCAGATTTAGTCTAGACAAAAGGAAGAATTTCTTCACTATGAGAGCAGTTAGACACTGGCACAGGTTGCTCAGGGAATCTGTGGCTGCCCCATCCCTGGAGGTGTTCAAGGCCAGGTTGGATGGGACCTTGAGCAGCCTGACCTAGTGGGATGTCCCTGCCCATGGCAGGGGAGTTGGACCTAGAAGACCCTTAAGGTGCCTTCCAAACTGTTCTATGACCCTATGAACATTCAGCAGCTTCGTAACTGCATGTGTGCTGCATTGCTCCTGTATCTCCTCCTGCCCCAGTGATGGTATGGAGGTCAAATCAAAAAGGCTTCTGGACTCTTAGGAGATACTCCAGCAACTCTTGTTCCATATACAATATTCTGTCTCATTAATTGGGCACATACCAGTTTTCCCTCTCAGGACTCCTGTCACAGTGTTTAGGCCTCTTGCTTGTTCTGGACAGAAATCGGAGCTACATTAAGAGCAGGTTTTGTTAGTTTCACCTCCCACTCACTCACTGCAGAAATTAAACACCGTACATTGAATGAGAAAGGATTGTTTTCCTCATGATGCTTTTTTAAACAGTGATTAATTCCTCATGTATGCTGACTGTGAACAATTTAAAAAAAAAAATCAGTGCAGTCTGGGAATATTCCACATATCTAATAGAAAGACTCATTATATCATTAAGGTCGAGCACAATTAGCACTACTGTTACACTGCCTGTTTCCAAAATGTCACCTATTTTCCTGTTTCAGTGTCTTCAGTGGCAAAACATAAATGATCATCGTCATCCATCTTAGCAATTCCTGACAGGAATTCTGGTTTCCTACTCTCACAGCAGTCCACTCAACAAGTCTGTGCCAGAGATGTGCATTCTACTCCAGAGCCAATAAACTGGTGCTTCCAAGCTTCTACAGTTCCAGTGCTGAACTCCTGCAACTCACCTCATGTTTATTAAAGTGTTTTAGAGCCCATGAGATTTTGAGGAAAATCAGCAAAACAATGAGGAAAAAAGAGCAAAAAAAAAAAAAATTTAAGTTTAGCAAGTCAGTTTTATTTTCCAACAAAGTCAGGCTGTACACAGGAAGTGTGTTCGCACTAAGCAGTCAAGCTGCAGAAATAAGTCAACTTGGTTATCCCAGGAAGGGGAGAGAATCCTAGGTGCTGGGTATAGCAGTCGGGGTGGTTATACAACCACTGCACTGTCCCAGATGGACATCATCTTGGAAGTCTGAAGGAAGATCACTGCAGCAGTAGCAGCAGAAAGGTTAAGAAAAAGTTAAGAAGCCAATTGCCACATACGCCAAGAGATGAGTCAAAAACAAGGAGAAAGGAGTGGTATTTCCATTGTTCTTCAGGAAAATGAAACAAGTAGCATCAGAATTTCTGTTGTTTTAAGACAAGAAAACAAGGGCTATATCTGCCCTTAGAGATTTGGAGATTAAACGGTAAAAATATACTCCAGAATTATAGAACGGCAGACAAACACAGGTGCTAAGAGGAAAATATGAGGTTACATAGGAGAAACCTGGCAGTGGGACCTGTGCAGCCATTTAGTGGTGTCTCTAAAGAAATGATCAATATCTCACATCATTAGGTTATTCAGAATGATGCCAACACCATCTTAAGAGATTTGCTGTGTGACACTGTCTTGGCTATGGAGAAGTATGCTGGGGGATTCTTTTCTACAGGGTGCAGGAGCTGCACCTCCTCCTCCTCAGCTCAACCGTGCCACCCACTGGTTGCCGGCATTACCACCACTAGACACTTGGATACCAGGCAAGGGCCTCCTGGCTCCATTGCTGCACTTCCACCTTCTTCAGAGAAAAAGAAATGTTTTTATCTCTCTCTCTCCTAGGAATTCTGGCAGGGAGCAGCATCGCCTTCAGTTCATCACAACCTTCGGAAATTGTGTGACAGTCAGTCCTTGAGGTAAGGTAGCTTTACTGAATCAACAAAATCCTTCTGACAGACTATTAGCCCTTGCATAGATCCAGTAAAAGGCATAACATTCAAAGTGAAAGAGAAAGGATGTCACTGTCAGCGTTTATGAATTCACAAAGGTAAACACATTCACAAGCTTCTAATGAAGAGACATGATATGCAAGGCACAAATTATAGTGAGATGCAATGTTCCTCCCCTTTTTCTCTTAGCACAATAAATAAAGAAGGATTTATAGTCCTGTAAAATAAGAAAGCGAGATTATTCATAAGATAGGGTCTTCATTCTCTTCGACTGACAGACATGATCCCTCTAGGCTCAAAGACCTTATGACAAGACCTCCATTAAGCCACAAAACAAAGTGTGCAATCATCATATCACACAGATGAGAATATGAAAAACTGTTGCTATATGTAATGCATTTTTCTTTTGACTAGGAAAACTAAGCATTTTGGCAAAGTGCAGAATGCATTTAGAAACTCCCGTATCAGATTTTCCTTAAGTACTAGACATTAAGTCAAAGCTGGGTAAATGGGAAGAAACAACCATTAAACAAAACCTCCAAACCCTTGTGAAAACACACAGAAAAATGGTTAACCATAAGTAAGAAGTGGTTAACTGTTGTTTCTGAGGTTCTTCTTTTAGTCGAAGAACCTCAGAAACAACAATAAAGAGACTACTCAGAGGGGTAAACATCACATGGAAGGAAAGGGAAAAAAAAGAGGTATAAGCATCCATAATGTTAAATATGAAGACAGAAATATATGCATGGATAATCCTTCTCAGCCAGTTTCATATGGAAGCATACCAACAATTAGAAAAATAAAGTCTTTACAGATTTGGCAGTACCTTCCCATCACTGCATCTAACATCTTCCAGCAGGGAACTGCCAAATGCCCATCTTCTGGCAGAACAGGGCTCAGCAGGATGGATGGTTTCATGCTCTGCCACATGGAGGGGAAGACTAGCTATTTAAACAAGCCTGGCCTGTACAGGCTGCCATGGGTGTAGAAAGAGCTCTCAGAAACTGCTTCAGACATTAGCAAAGGTTCCAGCTTTCAGGAGAGCAGCAGTGAAAAATGGCTAAGCAGGTAATCAATGGCAACAACAGCTGCAGTGGACAAGGCTGGTGTAACACAGACAGTAGCATTTCAAGTCACCCTCAAAATAATGCTGGTCCACATAAAACATGGGAACACTTATGAAACAAACATCAGCAAAACCCGAGTTTGCATAGACTGTTGGATGACAAACCAAAGATTATCTGGAAAGTTTAATGCCCTCCCTTGTCATCCCTACAGCATTCTTCAGTGAGACAAAGATGCCCTGATCCTCCTTCTCCCTCATCTCTCTACTGCCAGTGACAACTGTTGAAGTGCTTTTCACGGAACTACTGAAACACTTGAGAAACAAAATTCAGCCACTCCAAATCCCTATTCCCCAGTTCCTTTAGGTACAGGCTGATAATAAATTGCTGCTTTCAGCAGGAACACTTTACTAGGAATGCAACAAGAGTTTATATTTTGGTGTGTCTAGTTTTTTTTTTAATCAAAGCAACATACCATAAAACAGACAGAATTCACAGGTTTATTCCTTAACAATTCTCCAGTTTTCCTTTCTACAGATTTTAAGAACGCTGAGGTAAGAGCGGTAAGTGCATTTTCTTTTAGTTCTCAGATTATTAATATCATCAGATTTAAGTCTGCCAAAACATTATGGACAGATCAAGAAATCTCTGTAAAATCTTGAGTTTGCCAGCTAACACTACTCTAAGATTTACCTTGTAAGGCACATGCTGCCTCATAAAAGACAATCTCCAGGTGTGGACTGGTCTGCATGTGCCTATCAAGGCGTCACAACACTGTTATTGTGGTTTCATTTCCTTCCCCTAACAAGGACTCCTTCTTAGGAGCCAGCCATTCCTGTACACACTGTGTGAGCCAGAAAGAAATCTGCCTCTAGGATAACTGCAATTTTCTGTTGCCTTCCTCCTCTTTAAGAAAGGATTCCTTCCAAGATGGAACCAGAGTCCTCTCAATCTAAAAGATTCCCACAAAATACCAAGAGAAAATTTGAAAGAAGTATTTCATAAATCACAGCTAAAATTACCTACAGTATCCAACAAACGACAATCTTGAACTGCAAACAGATGTGTATATGACTCATCTCACATCCATTTATGCACAAACTTATTTCTTTTTCTGAAATACTTGCAAGAATAAATCTAAAAAAGATACTTATGATTAACTTAGCTACTGATGCAGTTGGAAGGAGATGGGGAACAAACTTCCCAGGACAAGAGCTCTTTGACATCTGGTTTAAAAATATGTAGCTAATTTGCTTGTTCACACTTCAGCAGACAAAATGAATATGATTAAAGACTGAAGTTTTAAACAGTATATATCTATTTGTGAAAGGATTATGCAAAAAAAAGCAGAATCCCAATGCCACCAAACACTAAAGACAAATCTTAAAAAGTAAAATAAAATGCAACAATTAACTGTTTCTTATATCAACATTAAGTTTTAGACCCAAGAAACATGCGTTTTAAAAACTGTGTAGATGATATTCAGAACTACAAAATTTTGTTTGCTTTACAGGAAGGATATTAAAATTCAATTAGCCTTTTCAGGCATGCCTACAGAATATAAGAAAAGTGCATTAACAAGCTATCAAAATATATTTCAAAATATTAACAAAGCATTAACAAAACTCACCAGTACTATAGTATCTTTTAAGTTCTGTGCGTCTGATGTCTTTCAGTTGATTGTATTTTTTCTTTTTCTTTTCTTTGTCTGGAGCAGTTTCCTTTTCCCCGGCAAATTTACAGTTGTCTTCAGAGGAACTGATTTGTTCCAAAATAACTTTACTTTCATCATCTTTCTCAGGAGGTGTTTTTGAAACAGGAGATCCAGGGGAATTGGCAGAGACAGTCTCAGTGTTTTGTTTGGCTTGTCTTTTCTTTTTCAAACTATGCATAAAGAAAAAATGCACAACATTAAGATGTAGCAAACTTCTACAGACAAGTTAACTCACTTGGTAACTTATTTTTTTTTCCTAACCTAATTTAATCTCAGAATTCCTTACAACTCAGTAAAGCCCAGTAACTTTAAGACTATCCTACAGAATACTCATCAATCATCATATCATTATCATCTCAAGGATATCTTCTCAAGAATAACAAAAAAAAGTAATATAGATTTTACTGTTGTTTACAGAGAAGGAGGAATGGGGGAAAAAAGAACAAATAACATTGACAAGTTGTTTTGTTTTTTAGCTACCATACAAATAAACATAGAAACAAGATACTGAATCACATTTTCAAGATCAAGATTCAGATAAAACCTCATGTCAATGTTTTATAAAGCAACAGCTAACATAACTTCATAGTTAACCCTTCCTCTTTCATAAAGCTACTTGTTTTGATAGGAAGTTGATATTTATTTCGATTTTGCCCAAAGTTATCTCCCAGTGGTCACCCATGCTACTCCACATAAGTTCTTGCGCAACCCACACCACCTGGTACTCCAAATGTCAGGCAACATGACCAATGCGGCCACGAATTCCTTGTTGGGAAATATATTCCAGCTGCTATAGCCCTCAGAGAAATTTTAAGAAGTTGTCTAGAAATCTCCCAACTTACAAACAACAAGAGTATTTTCTTTTTAGAAGACTCCCTAAAGCACAGCTCGAATGGGAAAGACGGTTCAGGAACCCTAACAGAATTTTCTACTACATCACTACGTTTAATACTGACTTTGCTTAGCAAGAACAAAGGCTCCCTTTATGGGTTGAGGGTCAGCATCACTGAAACAGTCCTCAGTTAAAAATCACTGACATACATCACACAAAACAAAAAGCTAATCTCTCTAATGATCTTCCTCTCTAGTACATTAACCTCTTACTTACTTCTACTTACAAGGTACCTAAGGGCGGGAGTAGTATATTTATCTTGTTGATGCCAAAAAATTTTTTACATGAATATGAAGAATTATGCATAGAAAATACAGACAATGAATGAGTCACCACAAATGAGAAAACGTTACGTGACCTCACAGCAGCAGTTTACCTCATGGAAAACTTAATGTGTTAATTTATTAGTATAATATAGGAATTTCAGAGATTCTTCTGTCCACCTTTTATATTTGTAGTCCATCAATATATTTTTCAGGCTACAGCGTAAAAATAAATACATGGAGCATCTGGGAATTTAGTAAAACATTTCACACCTTTCCCTCCCCCAAATAAAACACTAAAACCAATTCCCAAATTTAGAATATTCACCTTCGAGAACACTGTGAAGGGTAGTTTTTCAGACTATGTGACCAGCACTTTCCAGTAAAATATTTCAAAAGATTATCTTGCAAAAGCTGTGTCTATCACAAACATATCTGTTCACATTTCTTAAATACTTCCCAAAGTATGGTAGCAGGAGATCCACATTCTTCAGTCAACTGGCTGAGGATGGGTCCTACTTCTACAGAGGTTCCCTATTCATTCAAACCCATTGATTTATAAACCAACTACCAGTAGTCCATGCCCTGCACAGCAAAAGAGATTTAGCAAGTGAAACTTTACAGATTAGGTCCTGACTACATATGAAAACAACTGTCAGGGATTTATAAACAATAAAACTGAATACATCTATGGAACAAGTGAAGTGTTTTGTTTAGAATAATGAAAATTTGAGTATGCAAAGGAAGCTTACTTTCGTCTAATAAGCCATAGTCTGGATCAAAGGCTGCTGTAGCAACCACAAAACATTACAGTCACATTGCATACACAATGCCTATATTTAGCCCTGGTAGAAGTCTTTGCAAAGCAGCCTTGCACATATCAACAGCATATCCTCACCTCACAGGTGTACTCAATTCCAGACTTGTAAATCAGACACAGCCCTGATGTTTTACTCTAGTGACTCAATAACCTTCTGGTATGTGTGCCTACCACAGGGTACACCGATCATCCACTTTCGCAGATGAGAACTGGCAAGCACCCACTGGTAGCCCAATTTCTTCTCAAACTGCAACAGCACTTTCTATCCCCAGATTCCCAGTTGGTTTGTTTAGATCAAAAACTCTGTTAAGTAAGTTTTCCGTAACATAGCATTTTGGAGTGGAAAAAAAAGAATAAAGAGAAAAAACTAGAGGACAACAGTCCTCACGATGATACTAACATCTCTCATGAGTACTTTCCTTAAAACATACTCCTTTGAATGAGAATTTTCAAAGTTGCTTGAGGCACCTTTGAGAATAAAGAGCCAAAACTGAATTGGTCCATTAGCAACAGAAAAGAAGAAAGCAGAAATAATTGCCTGAACTTACTAACTGCAACATAACTGATAGGTGCTGCTTCCCATAGTGCTAGATCTTGCCCAATTCCCACATACCATGGCCCACCAAGAACTCAGCACACAACCTACAGCACTCCAGCACATAGGTGCTGCTGTGGATGGGCAATGCCACAGGCATTTTTCAAGTAAAAGCAATCACGTATCTGTGTACTCTGTAATTTCTATTCCATCCTTATGGCAGGTGCCAGAATTCAGATAGTGCCAAGCCTACTCCTCCTGACCACTGTTCTGTTTCAAGGCCATAACCATCCAGTTCTCAAAGATGCAACATTGGCACTAATAAACTATACTGGATGGAGAGTGACCATTGCAGGACTGAGAGTTACTGCAGCTTTGCACGGGGTTGCAGATCTCTGCTTGGAAGATGCCTCTTTTGGAGGTCTCTAAAGCCTGGCCAAAATTACACAACACATCCCACCTACTCTTGAAAAACCTGAACTGTAATACCCCAAGAAACCAAACCAGGCTTTAAACAGCATTTAAAACTGTAAGAGCAGCCTCACATTTACTATGCTTTTTGACATTATGTGCACCCTCTTAGTATAGTAAATACAAAGTGCTGTATACACACAAGGCATTTCATTATTAACATGCTGTGGTACAGTGCAGCTGACATTGGGTTCTGAAGAGCAGAGCCGGAGGGTTTACCACATCTTAAGCAAAACTCTATCCCTTTGCGGCACCCCCTACAGCCACAATTCACACGACTTGCACATCATAGCAAGGCAGACCAGGCAGCCACACAAGCTGCCAGCCCCTCTCCTGCTCAGATTTCAAACCCACCACCTCCAGAAGAAGATGGAAGCTGAAGGTCTACATCAGCTCTTCTCTCAGCCCTCAGGTATTTCCCACCCTTCACAGCAAGGGCTGCCATGGAAGATGAATTTAAGAACACCATTTGCCAAATTACTTCCCTTTTTCAACTACTTTGGAAGATTTCAAGTGGTTTTGTTCAAATTTTACAGTGATTTCTCTGAATGAAACCAATACTCAGTTTTGACTTTATGATTAAGAGAGTAAAAGGGAGCTGAAGGCTAAATAAATAAAGAAACAAATTAACAAACTCCTTCCATTTGACCAGCATCAGGTTTGGCAGTTAAATCAGCCTTTCAGACAAAACAAGAAGCATCTTTCCCAGGGAATGGATAAGGTGTTACTGTGATGTTTGTTTTTCAGTATCAGAGTCAACAGATATGTTGTGTTGTACTAGGGAAGTTGCTAGGGAAGGAAGAGGGAGTTCGAAAGAGGTAGGGCAGGAGGAACAGCTCATTTATCTGCAAAACCACTCCAGTTTCTGAGGAAAGAGTCTTACACATCTGTAATTTCATTTAAACACCAAGTAACATATTTCAAATTAATTGGTTCTAACAAGCAAAACATTTCTTCTGCATTTATATAGAAACATCCTTTTACGGCTTCTCAAAACAGTATGAGCAACAACTGATAAGCCATTTTCTAAGACTGACCCAATACAGACTTTTCCAGTAAAAGTTTTCACTCTGTTACTGTGCACAAGGAATGACAGGGGAGGCTTTTTCCACTAAGTCCCATAGGAATTGGAGGAACTGGTTCTTAATGGGCACTGTGAGCTGTCTGCAGAGATGTTTAAGGTAACTCACTACAGAGGGAAGAGTGAGCAGAACACTTCTGCAAAACACCACCATTCCTGTATCATTTAAAAAAGACCAATCAATTGAAATGGACATTATTTCAGAGTAGGCAGGTAAAAATACAAGGTCAGCAGAGCTCACTTAAATTAATTTGCAACTGACTGCTTGGGCACTGACTTACAGGAAAAGAGCTAGGAAAGGTTTCAAGAAATGACCCACTCATTCTTCTAGATCCAAGCCTATTTGACTGCCTACAAAAGACAAATCTCCATTTTTAGAATAAAACAGCCTGAACTTCCCATCACACTAACAAGTTAGGTGGTTAGCTAGAAAGAAAATTGATCAGAGAAAGAAGGGGCAATGTTATTAGCACAATTTTCACTAGAAGACTAAAAGTAACCAGCAAAGCTAAGCAACTCTGACACTGAAACAATGAAGAAATGCAAATCTGACAATGGTTTTCTTCTAGAAAATCCACCTGGTTTTCGTTAGAACTTATTCAATGGAGATGCCCAACAAACAATCAAATAGGACCTTGTTTGATATATAAAATAATTAATCACAGAAAGAAAGCACCAGGCCCATATCGCAGGATGTTCTAAAAAAACTCCTAGGATGATAAGGCATGATTTTTGTGACAGCATGGACAACTCTTGTTTTAGAAATAAAAGCATCTATCAAAGTGGCCCTCCAAAGAATATTAACAAAAGAATGGGGAAGGGAGAAGTCGTCTTTATTTTATCTTGAAGCTGACACAGTTTTCCTCTTGGAAAATTTTCCACAATGTGCATCCTCTAAAACATGCCTTGATAGCTGGCATACAGTCAGCTAGCTTAACATCCCGCACAGCACAAACAGATCATGTTCTACAAACACTGTTTTTTAAAACCGATTTATGCATATATGCAATACAATTAACCAAACTTGTAAAAAAAGAGCTTTAAAACACTTCAAACTTTTTATACTGTTTCATTCCCATTAAGATTCCTGTCAATTTCCTTTGCATACAAAATTACATACACCCTAATTATTTCATTCAGAATTAACCATTTCAGTCTTAATTTAAATCCCTGCACTCAATATAATATATGCTTATTTCTATGTACCTTATATGTCTTTCTCCACTAATCCAGAATAGCTAAATAAATCATATTCGTTGCATTACTGTATGGTTTCTGTACTTAGGGTCTATGTTGGCTTTTTTTTTTTAAATTTCCATTAGGCACTCACTGGTCTGATCCTAGTCAGCTATTCTATTCCAGCCCACTCAGATCATCCATCTCTACTTCATATAGCTCAGTGCCAGCATGACTTGGCCAGCCCTGGGCACGGCTATGCTCTCATCTCAACTGATGTAACCTGAAGGATAAGCAATCTTAGACAAAATTATTACTGTTTGCAAAGCCAAAGGAAGTCACACTGCTTGCCAGGCCACAAATGCTTCACTCCTGACTTCCTCAGTGCAGCTACTCTCACTTCACAACAGGACTGAATGCAAAACTTTTCATCCTCAGTGAGAAATCTTCCTAGAACTAAACAGCATCCATCCTGCAAGAAAGTAAAACATGAAACACCAGCCATTTCACGCTGCTAGGCATCCTGTTTTGGAAAGGAAAGGAAAGGAAAGAAAAGAAGTGACAAGTCTGTACATTTCCCATTGAAACAAAAAAAAACTAAGGCAAAAATAAGGAATGGAACACATCTGAGGGGTTTAAACAATTAACTGCTGAGGAAAAACACTATGAAAAAAGCAACCCTGAAGTAGTTAAAGGACAATAGTGTGGTTGCAATATGGTGGTTGCAGATACTGAAGTGTCCGCACTCTGATGATTCTGAATAACAAAAAACAATTACATAAAGCTCTGATATTAGTAGCATAGGTCAAAGCTAGAAATTTCCACTTTCATTGGAACTCCTGTTACTAATTTACAACAAATACCAGCACCAGGTTTCACACATGGTCAGTCATCAGCAATGCTCAAGAAAGTCAGTGTGCTCCAGAGTAAAGTGCTACTGACAACCAGGGAATGTCCATTTTCTTCCTGATACTGGCATTAGCTTACAGAAAACAAGTCACAGTTGATGAAACAGAGGTAGAGTAACATGGAGGGCAGGAAGTATAGTACCTTCTTACATAAAAAAAGTTATTAGATTACATGGAAATATGTTAATTTGACCCCCAGTCTGCTGACTGACAGCATGGAGTTTTAGAAAAATATCCTACTTAAGCTCCCCTATGTTTATTTTAGAGGGAATAAAAAAAATTATCACCATATCCCAAGGTAAAACTTGAGAGGGTTTTGAGCTGTTGACAAGTTTTTGCTCTCTTAAATTTAAGAAAACAGTGTTCCCACACAAATTATAAACTTTCTGCTTTCAAAGGCAAAAGGTTCCCTTTACTTAGCAAAAGAGGTTATGATGTGTTCAGCACTTTTTTACCATAACAATAATTTAATAAAAACCTTTGTCTGACTTAAGACACTGATTTAACTCCTTCTCTTGTAACCTCAGTTGCTGCAGGCGTTCAAAGACCAACTTTAGGCAGAAGGCAAAATGAGGAAATCCCTCCCTTTGGATGACTCCTTTAACTTTGTATGAAGTTCACTTAACAGGTTTGTTCAATTAAACCCGCATGACAAATCTATCATGTCACAAATAACAACTGGACTCCTACCACACTCTCATCCTACTCCTCCTCTTCTCCTCTGCTAACAATGACAGATATTTTCTCCTAGTTTGGTGTTCTTTAATTACCCTAAAATGCTCCTATGCGTGCAATGAATTCTTCACAAAGTGGCTCAGCATGACACTGTCCCTGCACTGAAGCCTTGACCAGGGAGGAACAGCCTTGCCTGATCACCTCCAGCTGATGCTGGGCTCCAGCTGCTCTCCCACACTCAGTGCCAGCTCCCAGAGCCACCACTCCCTTGGACATCAGCTGGCTGAAACTACAAGAAAAAGAGAACTGTAGTTACACAGCAAAGAAAGATGTTAAAGGGAAGCTGCATGCATTCTGCATAGGAAGAGTCACACTATATTCAGACTATTAAGGACAATAAGGACATGCTTATCAGGCTGGCCAAAACACTTCTCAAGTTCTCCCCAAAACTTTGATAAACTTCTCCCTCCCCACCTCAACTGAACACTCTTCAAGAAACGCAACTTCCATGAAACAAAGAGGCAGGCCCTTCTAGATTAGTAATGGATTAAGATAGAGAAACGAAGTGGAAGAATCAAGAACATCCCAAAAGATGGTAACAGAGTAGATGGAGAACTGTGTGGAATGTGTACAGCTCCATAGAGCCATCGGTGCACACCCATTTTATCAAACTAGGTAAGTACCAAACTGCCCTTATCAAACAGAGACAGTTTTAGTATTGATTAAACTGACTGAAAACAGTGGGAAGGAAAAGTAGTGCTCTGACTCAATCTGCAATAAACATTCACAATGAAACAATAAATCAGCAGATGAAAACCAATGGTTAGTTAAAGCAAAGTCCACAGAAAACATGCCATCCATTGTGCAGTGATAGCACAGCTCAGCCCACCTCCAGGAAAAACATCTCAGGGAATGATATTTTACTATTTCTTATACGAGAAGTACCAAAGGCACCACACTAAATTATTTCAAGAAATACCTCCAGATTAAGGGAAAAGCAGGTAAAACATAGCTTCCGCATGCTGTGCTTACTAAATACATAAACAGATACAAAACCAAAAACTCATCATGGCAGGGTCTAGGAAGGGCTAAGGAGAACGCTGTCACAGGGATAGTCTTTTGGCTTTTTTTTTTGGCTCAACAAGTACCTACACCACAAACTGCTAGAAGCCTGCACACCTATAGTCACACTCATGAAGGGTCCTGCATGCATGCACAGGTTTGGGGTATTTTTTCCCATTCTTAAACATCTCCAACCAGTCTCCATCAGGGATAAAACATTTTCAAAATCTAATCACTCCCTCATTAGATCCCACTTAGCTGTGCTATCATTTGTACCAACACAAATGAGAAGGACAAGAGGAGACAAGACTGCTCTGCTCCTCCAAGCAGCAGTGCCAAGTCAAACGCACTTTGCCCAGACTGAAGGGCTCATTCTCTGTAAGGTTAGGCTGAGATCTACAAAAGGAAGCCAGAAAGCCAAACCAGGCCACGCCATGCCAAACAGACCTCTGGACAGGAGCACTGAAGTGGTTGCAGCAGCTTCATCACACGTACCCAGAAAATGCTTTGATGAGAGGAAATTTTCATAACGGTTTGCATTGTGAGGGCTGGCATATGGGCAGTTTCCCCTGCTGCAGAAAGCAAGAAAACAGTAACTCTGCTTCTCCAACAGCAGCAGACAAGAAAACATTTTCTTAATAAAGATGATCTTAATATTGGTTAAGCTGACTTATCTTGGTAGGTGAAGTCACCTGACTTGCTGACCAGGCTGATTCAAAAGTAATCACCGTCAAGAAATCAGTGATTCAATTTTTTTCTTTATTTAAATGATCACTAAAAAGAATATCTAAGAGTGGCAAAGGCCTGAGATTTAAAGTCCCTGTTGTTGCATTAGCATGTGCTTTCATTTAAAAAGTTACTTTGAAAATTAATATTTAAATGTCAAAGCTGTCTACATTACTGCACCATTCTGTGTGACATGAAATTACAGATTTAATACAGCTGTTAACAAAAGTAGTTTGGAAAAGAAAAGTGCAGAAAAAAACTGCTTCTTTTGTTATCACTAATAGAGAAAACCAGGAAGAAAAGAAAAGCAGTAAAAAGGAAGCCAGTCTGATGGTTTTAAGTGCTAACTTTCATAATGATGCCAGGATTATCCAAATGTCACCATATACTTCTCGGGGATTTTGTTAATCACAGCTGGGGCTCAGAGCATAAGAGATGCTGTACATATGCTTACAACAGGTTGCAAACTCCTCCAGTTAGGAAAAGAATTACAGCAAGAAGCACAGTGATACAAGTGGAAAAAGGTTCTATTTAAAGAATTTCAGAGTAATTGTTAAAAACAAATCTCAATCAGAACTGAGGCACACAGTGAATTATGTTTGCGTTCATTGCCCTCAAACAACCTGTAACATACTTTGGATATTGAACTGTTTAGTTGGCTTCCCAAATGGTGTTCCCATTAGCCCACACGCACAGCACAGAAGAGGAAACGTATGAGTGTACTGAAGATCCTATTACATGCATTAAGAAACACCCAGCAATGTTGATAATGGGTAGGAAAAAGAGGAATCTGCAGCTTCCTGGTTTGGAATAATGCCCGATATTGTCTCATACAATGGTTGTTTCACAAGTAAGAATGATAATCCCCTCCACCGAGAGAAGGTGTTTGCATCAATGCTTCTATACAAAACAACATCTTTTTAATACTATGGTCTAAAGATCATTGACCACAAGTAAAAGATGACAAGACAGGGTAGGGCTTCTGGGCATGGGACAGTCACACAGCAGGCACATACCAATGCAATTTCTCATGTGCATATACCTTGTGCTAAAGAGTATTGGGCATGGGCTGATATTTTTCAGTAGCTACAATGTAATACATGTAGCAGGTCCTCCCTTACACTTGCAAGACACAAAGCATGTGTTTAAGTACTACCTCTTAAAATTCCCCAGTCATTTTGATTTCAAATATTCTATTATTTATGTATTTATTTTTGACTGAAAAATAATCTGGATTTCTTCTATTTAGCCTTCAGCCAAAACTTTTAACGTGTATGGTTAGTTGGGGAAGAAACCATTACTGAAGGGGAAAAACAGAGGCAAAAAGTAAATCTTGCCGCCATCAGTGTGGTGGAAGACGGGGCATCAGGAAGAAAAGACATTCTCCTCCATCTCTGTGTTTTCAGTACTCTGCAAGTCCAGAATGTCCCCTGCACTTCAAGAAGATGCCAGACCAGCATAATGAGCTGAGGAAACCAGAAAAGTTACACTGCTCTTGAATTTGATCTTATTAGGCAGTCCCTCTGCTTAACACCAAGTGGCCTTGCTCCACAGAGCAACTCCACACAGCAGGACAGTTATCTTCAGCCCCCTGCTGCATTACAGGACAACAGCCTCCTACCAAACTTGGCTGGCATCAGATAAGGCAGGTGTCTTGCAACACCCTGTCCTGCCACCCTCCCCTTTTCCCATTCCCACCTGGGCTGGGAAGCTTCTTGACATGATTGGTCCTACCCCTGCTGCCTACGGTGCTGCTGTCCTCCCCTCCTCTGCACTGCCCTGGCAATTTACCCTACAGCAGCAGTGCCTGGGATCTGCTACAGCTCTGTTCCTACAGGCAGCTTTTACCCTTCTGTTAAATCTAACAGAATGACTCTTCACACACAAAACTGCTCACATGCATCAGGTCATGGGGCCAGAGTCAAACACTGAAGTTCTAAGACATTCTGTTAGATTGCCAAAAAACCCACACCCAAACCGAAACAACAACAACAGAAAAAGCAATAGAAGGAGGGAGGTTTTGCAGCATTTGTTACACAAAACACTTCTATAATAAAAAGAACTCTTCTCATCCTTAGGCAACCAGAACTGCTATGTGCAGCACCTGCTCTGGTCCAGGTGGAAAGACAGAAACACAGACACTTGAACACACAGTTAAATCTGCTTAAGGAGATTTGATTTTATAAAGACTGTCTGATTGAAACATGTGATTAACATCATCAAGCCATGTATTTATAGAAGCATTACTGAAAGCAAAAATCCAGCAGCTGACAGAAATGCACTATTATGTAAAAAATACAAAATGCAATTTAAACTAATTTTACCTGTGATTGGCCAAATGCTAAATTTACACCTCCTGAAAAAAAAAAAACAGCCGCTCCAGAAAAATACTGGTAAAACTCTACAGTTATTATTGGTTTATTAAGGGCTGTACAAGACAAGATTGCCATGTCAGAGACTGTTGTTTGACAGGAAAATAGTCAGTGTATTAAGACACCCAGAGAGTTGATTTATGGCTTATTTATGTTACAAGTTTTCCAGCGTAAGGACAATTCTCTTCCTGCCCCCCAAATTCCTAACCAGTTCTGCTGCTCTACTTGGGATTTTTTTCCCACACAAATCAACAGGACAAATCCCACAGACCTCAACAGAACAGCAGGAGAGACTTGGAGCATAGATAAAATATATGCTTAAATTTCAGATGATTCTAGGAAAGACTCCCTGCCCAGACTACAGAATAGGACAGAAAAAAAAACACACCACAAACCTACACTTACAACCCAACTCCTCATAATCAGATTGGCAGGAGCAGGGTGAGCTGGGGAGAAATCCCTTCCAAACCCAGTCTGGACGCTGTATTAATGTTGAGGGTGAGAGAGCTTACCAGCTTGGCACCAGAGGGAACCTAATGACATCAGGAATGTCCAAACAGTTGATCCTGTCCAAAGCTGCAGGGAAGAGGGCAAAAAGCTTAATTTCCTGGGGGAGGCTGGAGTGGGAAGCCCAGTGCCCATAGGCACACAGGACAAACTGCAGAATATGCAACAAGTAGTTTAAATAAAGCGCAGTCATCCAGTGACCCAATGCAGGTTCCACAGCATTTCTTATTTTACTACTACAACTCCCTTTGCTATCTATAAAATGCTTTCCAGGCCCTCAAAGATGGGGGAAAAAAGCCTGTCCTTCTACAAAACCACATACTTGCAGGCGTCACTTGCATCTTTCCCTTTTAATATGCAGCACCATTACCAGAAACAGAGCAATCCCATGCATGGGACATGCCAGAAACAAATGAGCAAAAGTCTTGAATCATGGCAGCAGATACAAGGTGGTCAACTTCACCTGTGGGGCAGAAACACCAGCAACCTTCCTCGAAGGGGCATGTCTAACTTCTTATCAACGCAAGTGTTCTTCAGCCCAGCAAACTAACATATCTCACAATGTTGAATCCTCTCTTCAAAATACTGTACACTCTGCTCCCTACTCACAAAGTGGTACGAAGTACAGGAGAGCTGCCAAGGGCTGCTGCCACAAGGTGTTAAAACAGCTGGAATTTCTTAGAGCACAAGTAAGAGATGATTTAGGGAATCACCAAAAAGTCAGTACCATTAGGCATCTCCTTAGGTGGGTGCCTCCACATCACTTGAACAAAACCACGGCTGCTTCTGGAAGAGGCTGCCATGACATGGCAGCTACTTGATGGCAGCTCTGCCATCCATAAGAGAAATGGCAAAACCAGAAAGCTGAGTGCAATCACCTTTTCTGGCAGCCTCTTACACATCATCACTTTATACTGACTGTGGAACCATGTATAAGCCAAGCATTAACGCTAAATTTCCACCACCCTTTAAGCTAGGTTTACTTTCAGAACAGTTCACTGGGATGAAGCGGAATTTTATGCAATAAGTGCTAAATGCAGAAGCAAGGACATTTATAAGGCTGAGTGACAAGACCATACCTGTAATTGTATCAGTTTCCTACAGACAACATCAAAAAGTATGTATCTCCCCTATGCAGAAAGCCATCTTTAGAAGCCTTCAAATTTTATTTTTTCAGATACAATGACTTTAAATTCCTCCAAGAGTAAAAAGGTGAAAGGCACAGCCAACCAGGAGCCTCCAACACACCCCTTGTGCCTGGCAAGTACAGCTGCAGGCAATGGGTAAGGGAAGACAAAATACATTACAGCTATGTTAATAGCAAATCTTATCAAAACTGCACAGACTCTTACATCAAAAGGCCTATCCTGTAACTATTCATGTTCTAAAAAGGAGTTTAAATAAATTTCTTCTTTTGCAGTTTCTTTTTAAAGGCTGATAAGAGACACACAAAGGTCCCTTTGAGCAAAGCAAATATAAGGTCATTGCATGTTTGCTGCCAAACAAGCCAGCCTTATACATATCTTGCAAGACGATCAGTGACAATTCTGAAATTGTTGGTGTGAGATAGCATGTTTGAAGATCAAATAAACAGAAACTCTTCTATGTTCTGTGATATAGCACTCAAAGAAATAACAAATATGGTGAAATTCTGTCTTTCTTCTCTTTCCTAAAAAAAGCTTCTTCATGCAGAGCCCACACTGTTACCCAGTCTCACTTCACATGCAGAGGGAAGTGAATGAGTGAGATTAACCATACTTCCTGTCTTATGCAAGCTTCGTATCACCATAAACAGAATTACTAGTACTGGAAAATTTTTAAAAACCCTGAAGATAGCCTCAGAGCCCCATTAGATACTTTCACTAACTCTGTTAGCCAATAACTACATTATTTTACAATCCTAAATGACCCCACAAGCCTTGAGAATGAAAGCACTGGAAAGAACCAAGGCAGCAGAAACCACTGCCCTGTTTTTGCTTCCTTGAGGAAGCACTCATGTTGGGAATAATTCTATGATTCACAAGCTATGTAGAGGACAGAAATGCACGCTCTTCTGCTGACTCTCATCCTGCATGACAGAATTACAAGACAGCTGATAAACAAACCTCAGAATTCAGAAAGCAACAGCAATGCAAGACGAGCATACAGTTCCCAAGATAAGCAGCTGTTCAACATACTTTTCCCCTGCACCGCAGTACTCTTCAGAAAAAGCAGGTTCAATTTTCCCCTCAACTCTCATTCTCCAAGTCTATACCTATGATAAAAAGAAAACTTTAACTTTTTTTAATATATATTGAACAATATATGAGCAATGAACAGCAGGTGTCTCTCAAGCACCTGAAAGACCTGACCAACCCCCCTCAAAAGCTCCTGGTGCTGCTGTCTGTGGAATTTGAGACATTCTTTAAGATACGAAAACTACAACAGCTGCAAAGGATGGCTGAAGTACTAACCTACACAGCAGCAGGCAGAAAGTATGCTAAAAACATTTAAATCCCTCCATTTTAAGTAACTGGAAGGCAAATCACAACAGTGTATGTTTCAGAAAACATTTTATGGCTTTTCAGAATCCAACACAGCAAGTAACTATCCTGCATATACATGCCTAAACAACAGAGCAAGTAATATCCCTTGCATCCCATAAATCTGAATCTGAGTGATTATCTTCAGCCTTTTTCTTAGAAAATAAAATGCCTTGGGCACACATGTTATTGGTCAAAAGAATACAAGTAAAACTTAATACTGGTTTTAGTCTCAATAATAGGATTATGAGGTAATGTTTGTACGTCTGGAAGCAGAGCTAAGAAATTTCCATTATATGGATGAGCTGAAATGATGTATTATTTCCTAAAGTAATTTAAAAATATTTAAGTATCTCCAGGATCTTGGCTTGACTATTCTTCACGCCCAAGATAAGTCTCCAAGGCAGTTTGTTTTAAAAACAATGTGTGGAAGCTTTTCTTTATAAAACCAAAAAGTAAATTATGGGTGCTACAGGAAACCTGAATAAACACCAACACTTTGGCACAGCAGAGCAAGAACAACTGCAAGGAAGCCACTGATGGAGAAACAGCGATCTGAGACGCTCACAAAATCTGAATCCTATTGCGTGGATATGAGTCTGGCCCACAAGAAAAGCACCTAACAAAAAAAAAAATAGGACAAAGACTCATGTTCTAGAGATTCCTTCAAGAAAGTATGCTTCACAGAATCATAGAACTATCCTTGGAAAACACCTCTTGGATCATCAAGTCCAACCATTCCGATCTGCCACTAAACAATGTCCCTGAGCACCGTAAATACCTCCAGGGATGGTGACTCAACCATTTCCCTCAGGCAGCCTCTTACCAGTATCTGATGACCCCTTCTGTGAAAAATTTTTTCCTGAGTGAAAAATTCTTCTGTTTGTGCATATATATCATTTGTGCATATACTCATTATCTGCATTTTCCTCCTTCCTGGTCATCACCGACATCCTCCCTTTCCACACATTCCCCTTCTGCTCTCACTTAATTTTTCCTCATGTAATCACCCTCCTAGATCTTAGTAACCACAGGAATGAAAAACATGAACTATACAGATACTGAATACGGGAATAAAGCAGAACAAAGCCAGAAAAATTCCAAATGAGGCAATGATAAATCTGTTAGTTTATAATATGGAAAAGACCGACCAAAGGAGCATGATCTTACTGCATCAGACCAAGGGTCTCTGCAAGCCAATTTCCTGCCTCCAACAGCAGCCAAAAGCAAGAACCAGGAAAAGACCATTAACTATGACAAGTATATATGACTTCTCCTCCAGTTAAGCTTTCCAGACTCCAGCTGCTTACAGCTCAACAACTATGCATTAATGATTTCTGCTGTCGTGGGTTGTGAATGTTTAAAAGGAAAGCTAAGGTTAGGTCATAAACAACTAATGTGATTGGAATGCTCCAAACCATTCAATCTATGGTATATTTTACATTCTTTTTAGGTATTAAAAATAATTAGAAGAAAAAGAGCTGCATGTTAGAGCCGGCTAACAAGTAAATGGTAACTGTACTAAATACTCATATATCTTTTTAAAATCTTGGTTTTAATGTATGAATCTGCATCTGCATTAATGTAAATTTAGGTATCTAAGACAAGAAAAAATAATAAACAAATCTAAAATTAAAACATGCTATGAATTCATTTATTTCCCTTAAATATTCACATCATAAGGCAACACAAGCTGTACTGTCTTCAGATTCTGACAGAGTATTAGCAATCTGGAGGTAAAGGGAGTCTCTGCCCACTCAGATGGACTTTGGATCATGTCCAGACATTTATGTATTTTTTTCAAATGAATTATGGTAACAAGACCAATGTAAATTCAATAAACAAAACCCCCACTCTATATCAGTGAAGATATATTCTCTAATAAAAGCACTTAATCTGAACTTCAGAAATCTGTGTCTCAGTGGTGACCAAAAAAAAGCCCCAAGAACTAAAATTCAAAACTCCCACGGAAAATATTAAAAGAATCATTAAATGCAAGTATCACTTCCATAGTTCATGTTTATATAGCATTCTTCAAATTAAGGTCACCACAAGTTAGAGACATAACTAGTAATAAAATTAACGTAAGCACTCCAGTCAACTACTTGACAAACATCATAGACAGATGATATTAAGCATGAGAAATGCTAACTCACAGTGAGGGAGGTTGAAACACAAAACTTGAAACTAAGAGAGTCCCTTTTGTAATTCTTGCAGAAAACTACTCAAACTCTTGAGTAGTTGGATGGGGCATTAGGCAGCCTGATCTAGTGGGAGGTGTCCCTACCCATGGCAGGGAGTAGGAACTGGATGATCTTTAAGGTACCTTTCAACCTGAACTATTCTATGATTCTCTTCCCTTAAAATTTCTCACCTCCTAGAATTTCTAGTCCAAATACATCCAGTATCACACAACAGCACTTGCAAAGTAATTCCAGTTTCAAGCTGTACATTCAATGTTACAGACTGCCAATTTATATCCAAGGCAATTCTTTCCATGTGACGCATCACTCATCTTGGCTATTTCTTTTTAAATTAAGTTAAAATTTTAATAGCTCTTCACTTCAGTCAGTGCATCTGAACTTGACCCTGCACAACAAAAGCCAAGAGGCTGTGCATTGTGTAAGTAGAAGGGGAAGATAAAAGCAGCACAGGTAGAGAGGAAATGGCAAGTTGTATCAGGGTTCAGAGGGCACCATCACAATAAAAAACACCAAATGTTAGAGTCAGGGACACAATACACAAATGTGCCATTCTGCATATACTTACACTGTTCAATTTATTTTTGGACTTGTTGGATATCAGGACAGACTCTACAGCAAGAGTAGGCAGAGTTCTTTATAAAAGATCAAATAATATTGGTTCATTTGAGAACTTCTGACACACAAGCCAATGAAACAGCCTAAAACAAGGTTCGGAGAATCAAGCAAGAAAACTTAACTACACAGAAGAATCTTTAAGTAGGAGTAGCAGTCTTAAAAATGGACTTATTGCATAAGAGAAACTTATGCTTGCATTTTACTCTCATACTTTTGCCTCTTGCCTGTTAAACTCCCACAAGCTGTAACTTCATTTCTGCATAAAGCATTTAATTTAACATTAACATTGGCCAAGAAGGCAAATGGCATTCTGGCTTGTATCAGAAACGGTGTGACCAGCAGGTCCAGGGAGGTGATTCTCCCTCTGTATTCAGCACTGGTGAGGCCGCTCCTTGAATCCTGTGTTCAGTTCTGGGCCCCTCACCACAAGAAGGATGTTGAGGCTCTGGAGCAAGTCCAGAGAAGAGCAACGAGGCTGGTGAAGGGGCTGGAGAACAGACCCCATGAGGAGTGGCTGAGAGAGCTGGGGTTGTTTAGCCTGGAGAAGAGGAGGCTGAGAGGAGACCTCATTACTCTCTACAACTACCTGAAAGGAGGTTGTAGAGAGGAGGGAGCTGGCCTCTTCTCCCAAGTGACAGAGGACAGGACGAGAGGGAATGGCCTCAAGCTCCGCCAGGGGAGATTTAGGCTGGAGATTAGGAGGAGGTTTTTCACGCAGAGGGTCATTGGGCATTGGAATAGGCTGCCCAGGGAGGTGGTTGAGTCACCTTCCCTGGAGGTGTTTAAGACACGGGTGGATGAGGTATTGAGGGACTTGGTTTAGTGTTAGATAGGAATGGTTGGACTAGAAGATCCGATGGGTCCCTTCCAACCTGGTTGTTCTGTGATTCTGTGATTCTGTGAACTAAGTAGGTTTTTAAAACATTTTGTAGGGATTTCTATTCTGTTTGAAAACTTGTTTCATTACCAATCAAGGCAAAAAAATAAGCCCTTTACCACAAAAAAAAAAAAAAAAAAAAAAAAGCAAAACCCAAACAACAGTGGGTAAAGGAGCATTTGATAAGAAGTAAAAGTGGATGGAGAGCGTTCCATTTCAGCTTTACTTGCAATATGGAGGGGAGGAGACCCAGGAGAACTGAGGCATGTGGACCATGAAGTTCTGTAGTGGAAAGATACAGTGGCTGGGTAGCTCTCCTCTATACAGGAATTTTAAATATTTCAAAGGACCAATATTTAAGTCAGCTTATTTACAATACTGAATTTGGGGGAGAGAGATACAAATAGCTATTTGATGTTAAGTTTGCTTCCTCTCTAGCAGTTCAGGATCTGGTTTGTCAGCATATAACTACCACCACGCCACTGTGCTAACTACTTCAAATATTTTGGTGGTTCTCAAGCCAATCTCTCCAACTATTGCTAGTGTAACTAGTCAGACACCGAGTGCCACCTCTATCAAAAGCTGTCCAGGAGGGGCCAAGATAACACTAGCCTGAATGCCAAAAGTCACCTTCTGATGGGAAGTCAGACATTTTGGGATGCTAGAGGGCCAGCAAGGTTGGTGGCTTAGCCCTCTGTTGATGCCCACATGCTCCCTTGCTCTGCCAACAGACAACTTGGGTTCCTATTAGGAGGAACTTAAGGAAAAGAGCTATTACCTTCCATTTTAAGGTTGTTTGACAAAGTCAAACCATCCCCAAGTTCTGGAAAAGAGGATGACAGGGGAAAAAAAAAACAGCTTGGTTGAACAGAGAGATCTTGAGGGACATCAAAAACAAAAGGAATGTCTATGAACTTTGGAAGTTAATACCTCTGTCCTTGTTAATAAATAATAATATAACCTTTCCCTTCACAAAGAAAAGTGATAATTTTCTATTAAAGTGTGCATATTTTTGTTAATAGAGTCCACAAGGTAGCTGAAACACATTATTATATTACACATCATATTTCATCAGCATTGAATACCTACATTGCCTCCTTTCTAACCAAGATATAAGCAGGATCCTTCTTCTCATTCTTGGGTAGAACAAAACCCTTTTCCCACCCTGCTGACACAGAGCACTGTTTTCCCTCCTGCTGGCAAAAGATCTTAGCTGTTTCCCATTCTCTTCCTTGGTAAGCAGTAGAGTTTTCTCCCCTGAACATTTGTTCGTAGGCAAGAATAACAAGATTCAGATAAGGAGAGAGCAGTTTTTGTCTCATGTTTACCATACATAAGCTTAGATTTTCTAAACACTATTACTATCTTAGGCTCACGAACATAACAGATAATAGATAAGGGTGGAAAAAAGACCCCAGTCATGGAAGCAGCAGAGTACATATGTGGGAGAATTAGCTGAGGTTACTCTTGGCTTAACAAACATGAGCCAAGCTGGCAGGAAAAGCAGAGTGTTTCAAGCAGTACAGATATGATGAGGGCCAAACCCTATTAAACTTGGGTGTTTAAATTTAAGGACAGATGTCCACAAGACAACCAAAACTTACAGCAACATCAAAGCAGACGCATGATTAAATTAATCTCAGTATCCCCTCTATCAGGCACCTAAGCTGGCAACTTCTGTCTACTTCAAGTCAAAACCTACATTTCAAGAAGTTTGAAAAAACAAGTAGGGACTTTAGTTAGAACTACCTTTGTATTAAAAGCAATATAAGCTGCCTATTATTTCCAGGTACTCATTACATTTACATGGATCATCATGTAAAGCATTCAAACCATTCCTGCTTGGACATTTGTTTACTAGAGGAAGCATGCTAGACATGACGCTAGACTAAAATCAAGAATATGTAAATTTAGTTCTGCTTCTGTCCCTGCCTGCACATGCAGACAATGTATGTGAAGGTAAGCTGGGCATACCATCTTCTGACCTACTTTAGCTTCTACTAAAACACAACTTCAGGGTCTGCAAGAACATTCTTGCTGAAATCTTACATGGGTTGGTTTAGAATGACAACCTCATTTAAGGGTCTGCAACCTACATAAATTAAAAAAAAAAAACCAAAACACAGGAGCCAGGAGGAAGAAAAAAATAAAAAAGAGATGATCTCCCCACAGCTACTTAGCAGGCAAGTGCTAGAATTAAGAATTGAGTTCAGGACTTTTGACCCTTCTCTAATGTCCTATGTCGATATAAGTTATACTATCCCCGTGGGTTTTAAAATAGTCCCAGATAGTATAGGAAAGCTGAAAAAACAGATTAAATAAAATGCAAAGAACTGCTGAACACCTCCTGCAGCTTTCCATTTTGTTTAGCAGACAGCATTTAGAAAAGACTCAAAACATTGTCTTCAATACTAATGTATCTTACTCAGAACTCACTCTCAAAATTCAAGTCTTCCTTAACAAGAAATTACTTGTTGATTAGTACAATCTCTACAGCTACTTCAGCTTTATCCTACTTGATACCTCCTCTGCTACAGCTGCCATTCTTTATGTCCCCTTCTCAAAATCCCAAATTGCAACATAATTGCATTTCCCCAAATGGAAAGCAAGTTACCTGGCATTAACAGATGTCCTTCATCACAAAGCTTACTGATGTTTTTAGCCACCACTACGCACAAGCTGAACAGCAATAAAGAAGCACTGCAACTTTTCCCGACGCTACTACTTCTAAGTCGTGCAACATATCTATCTCTAGATATCTATCAAGGACTAGGGCTAGTGTTTCAGTGCACTTACAATAATTGTTATTTTATGCAGAATAGAGACACTACACACTCTTCCTTTTCAACAGCACAGAAATTACCTTTGAGTCAAAGACTGTTTTAAAGTGACTTCATTCTCCTACCAACCCCCCTCAAGAATAAGTGAGCTTTGGTGGTTCTTGTACATCAGAGCTCAATTAATTACATACTTGCTAAGTTAATAAAGAAAAGTTATTAGGAAATCAATGCCACTTCTCAAAAATCACCAGTCATGGATTCCAAATGATAAAAATGACTGACCGGAAAACACTGCTTGTTACACAGACAATACAGTCTACGCAGCTTAACCATCAGAATGTTACTAACCTTTATTACGCTGACCTTATCCTATGAGATAATACCATTTAGTCTGTGTCAGAAAAAAAAATCAGGTTTAGGCATGTTTGTGTTTTACACCTGCTTGTTTTTATAAACACTTTTCAGGAACTGGATGCTGGAAGCTCAAACATAGTGCAATTTGCAACTGAGTACACAAGAACAGTTTTGTGTTACAAATAACAGTTAGAATTAAAGTTAAACTCTCCTACCCAAAAGACAAAAAATACTGCTGTTGGATTAGGGACTCAGCAAGAAAATCACTTTCCAGATACATACTTTTTACATATGTTAAAAATCAAAACTTTGTGGAAAAGACAGAACAAAGAATTCCATATTTTAATCAACACTGAAATAAACTCTGTAATCTTACCGAGCAAAATAGCCTTGTCTTCGTTCCTTCTTCTCTTCCTTGGTCTCCATCGTGCACAGTCAAATGGGCAAGGTGAGCAGTCAAGTGTGATGCTCTCTTTTCCCTCAGTACCTCATATCCAGGCAGAGTTCCCTGTATATAACATTGAAAAAAAAAGGAAGTTCATAAATTAACATGTCAACAATGCTGCAACACCCAACAGGGTTGTGGAAATGCAACTGACCCAGTGACAAAGCAAAGCAAAACATTAAGCAGTTGATGTTTGCCACGTGATACCCATTTAGCATACAGTAAAAAAAAAAAAAAACCAAACAACCAATAAATGCATTCAAGTCAGCTTCTCCAGTAGAGGAAGAGAGATACTGCAAAGCAGGTTACCAAAGAGCAGCAGCAAGTTTTAAAACCTGGAAGGATTAAAATATTTTACAAGCTGTTAAATAGTTTATACCAAAATATTTTCCTGATGTCATGTGTTTTATACACAGGAAGATCAAGAGAAGCTTTGGAAACAGCAGTGCAAACAGTATAATCGCCTTCTATGACAAAGTCACTCAGCTGCTGGATGAGGGAAAGGCTGTGGATGCGGTCTTTCTGGACTTCAGGAAAGCCTTTGACACAGTTTCTCACAGCATTCTGCTACGGAAACTGTCAGCCTCTGGCCTGGACAGACACACACTCTCCTGGGTAGAAAACTGGCTGGATGGTCGGGCCCAGAGACTGGTGGTAAATGGTGTTAAGTCCAGCTGGAGGCCAGTGACAAGTGGTGTTCCCCAGGGCTCAGTGCTAGGTCCAGTCCTGTTCAATGTCTTCATCAATGACCTGGATGAGGGCATTGAGGGTACCCTTAGCAAGTTTGCAGATGACACAAAGCTGTGTGCAAGTGTCGATCTGCTGGAGGGTAGGGAGGCTCTGCAAAGGGACCTAAACAGGCTGGACCGCTGGGCAGAGTCCAACGGCATGAGGTTTAACACGGCCAAATGCTGGGTCCCGCACTTGGGGCACAACAACCCTATGCAGAACTACAGACTGGGAGAAGCCTGGCTGGAAAACTGCCAGGAGGAGAGGGACCTGGGGGTGTTGGTCGACAGCCGACTGAACATGAGCCAGCAGTGTGCCCAGGTGGCCAAGAAGGCCAATGGCATCTTGGCTTGTGTCAGAAACGGTGTGACCAGCAGGTCCAGGGAGGTTATTCAACCTCTGTACTTGGCACTGGTGAGGCTGCTCCTTGAATCCTGTGTTCATTTCTGGGCCCCTCACCACAAGAAGGATGTTGAGGCTCTGGAGTGAGTCCAGAGAATAGCCACGAGGCTGGTGAAGGGGCTGGAGAACAGAACCTATGAAGAACGGCTGAGGGAGCTGGGGGTGTTTAGCCTAGAGAAGAGGGCGCTGAGAGGAGACCTCATTGCTCTCTATAACTACCTGAAAGGAGGTTGTAGAGAGGAGGGAGCTGGGCTCTTCTTCCAAGTGACAGAGGAAAGAGGAAATGACCTCAAGTTCCATCAGCGGAGCTTTAGGCAGTACATTAGGAAAAAAATTTTCGTAGAAAGGGTCATTGAGCATTGGAACAGGCTGCCCAGGGAGTTGGTTGATTCACCTTCCCTGGAGGTGTTTAAGGCACGGGTGGATGAGGTGCTGAAGGGCATGGTTTAATGTTTGATAGGAATGGCTGGACTCAGTGATCCAGTGGGTCTCTTCCAACCTGGTTGTTCTGTGATTCTGTGATAACCAGAAAGACAAATAAGGCTCACTTCATAAATATTCTGTAGAATAGTGAAAAACAAGAAAGTTTTAAAACAATGTAAAGAGAAGAGTAACCAACATTCCTTGCACAGGTTTGACTGTGGGGAACAATATAGAAGTTCAAACAAGTATACAGGGAGAAACAAGATGGACTTCCTGCTCTCCAGATGAGGTAGTCACCTTGAGATAAACTCTAAGGAAGTTTTTCCAAGAAGTTTAAAAAAAAAATAGTAATACCGGCTTTTGATACAAGACATCACCAGCTCTTTGCAGAATGCCTTACTGAGGCATTTAGAAACAAGGAGTTGGGAATTTCAGAACTGCACAGTAATTACTGCAATTAACAACATGCCACATCAACTGCTGTCCAAAATTCATAACAAGGTGTTTTATCTACTTCCCTTCTCCAACACATTCAGCCTCCCACAAAGGTTTGTGCACATGCACAAAATAAGTTGAATGTTCTTTATTAGTACTACAGATTAAAGTTCACTAAACATTTTAGTCTAATGGGCTGCATAACAAAGAAATGGAAGCCATATGAATTATGATTTGTAGCAAAAGAAGGAAAATTCCTCTGAGACGTAAACAGTTCCCAAGATTTTCCCAAGCATTAAAAGACCATAAGCTACAAACTATCAGCTGTCAACAAAAGAGATAACGTAGCCAAAACAGACTAATCTACTTGAAAAGCCCAAGAACATACAATGCTAGATTCTATCAGAAGTACTTTGCCGTAATTTTCTCTCCATATTTATGGAGCATTGGTCCACCACAATTAAAGTCCACTGCTTCAAAATGCACTTTTTTTATTCACAAATTTTGAACACAGCCAGTGCATGAAAAAGAATCTAGTTTCTCCTATCTTTACGCATCCAGTAGAGTCTAACAGTAACAGTCACTTTTTAAATGGCAAATTTGCCTATGACATCTTTAGCTTTATAAAAAGAATACTATTTTATTTCTGCAAGTTAATGCATATCACAGTCCTCAGTCAGACACAGAAACCTATGTGGCAGTGCCATAATAGCATCAAAACAAGCTGCCCTGCTCAGATGTCCAGTCTGTATGAGGTTATCATATACCTGCCAAAAATTTCAACGCATCCTTATCTTCCCTGTTGGGGCAGGTCCTTAGGTCTTTCGAGGATCAAACCCAGTCACTTTGTTAGCACTGCATTTAGAGTTACAGTAAATCTTTCAAAGTATACAAGAACAACCTCTATATGAAACAACAGAGAGTTCAAAGAATGAGGAACCACTCTTTCCCCTTTGCCTTCACTATTCTTTGCAGTGTGTGTTAAAGCCACTGAAAGGCCAGAGCAGAATGTCACGTTAACACCAAGATAATATTAATTTCATGACCATGAGGACAGCAGGAACCATGGAAACAACAGCAGCAAAGCCAGGAGAGACACTCTCACCTCACTGAAACATGGTCAACTAGGATGAATGGAGGGAAGAGAGATTTGTCCTCAGGGCCTCACCCTGTGCAAGAGTCAGCAGCACATGCCTTCTTATTTATTCTTTTCCTCTTCCATGATCTACTGATCCCACCCAGGGGAATACCAACTCTGCTCCAGCAAGGTGCAAGCAGGTGCAGGGAGCACCACTGCCCAAAAGACTAGGAAGAAAAAAACTCCACCTGCCCACAGCCCTGTCTTGCTCTCTGCTGGAGCACTCACCCCGGGAGAGAGAGAGACTAGACTTAACCACAGATGCTGCAGGAGATGCCAGCATTAATGCAGTACAGCACTGCTCAGCTTGTCAAGTGTAAGGTTTGTCATTTGCTTTCCCCAGTGTGAAACAAGACTGTAAATGAAAACACTGTATGGTGCCTGTTCTTCCTACATCAACTAAGTGCAACTCCAAGTCCTTTCATACAGAGATAGGGGGTAAATCCAGAACTTAAAAAGAACTTAAAAAATATATATACAAATTCAGAACAGACGGGCATTCAGGAAATTGGAACGTTATCCACAGACCAGGAGTAAAAAAGGCATTCAGGTGAATTTTATTTTACTTTTGCTAATAAAAATACAAAGGGATCTCATAGCCAGTCAGCAATGAATAACAATTTTCAGTATAAAATAATTTAACATCAGGCCCTACTCTGTCAACCTAAAACTTCACTCACCTTCATCCAAGAAACAAAGGTGGTGTTCTAGGAAGGCATATTTATGCCTGAAAATCATACTTTGAAAATACAGTACTAAGAATAGCAAACTGTTTAGGAGCGCTGACTTTGTAGACTCTAAGCTTAACTTTTGCTGTTGGGAATTTTTCATGTACTAGTTGGCTTTAAGGAGAAAAAAGCCTGAGAGGTAAGAGGAACACAGTACAGCCTGCAGTAATTGCTATTGAAAACTAGTATTTCTGAAAGGTCCTTCTCAATTTTTAGTTCTTTAAGCAGTAAACATGAATTTTGTACTGCTATTATAGGTTGTCACTGATCATTTGAAGTTGCATGAAAAAAACGAAAACCTACTCCACGCTTTCTCCCCACCTGTCCTTAGTTATCTCTCAAGACAAAAATTCCAGGTATTAAAATGTTAGGAAGGATATAATTAAAATAAAGCTTGATTTCCTGGTAGCTCCTTTCTGGTCAAGCTGAAGACTGGATCAGGCAGACTATTCAAACGTACATATTTGGGGGATATTTATATCCTGGAAGATAATCTTACTTATATATCATGAGTACAGTCCAAACTCAAATGATGACAAAGCTTATTTTATAGAACTTACAGGCTCAGTTTAACCCTTTCTATACTGAAAATGAAGTAGACAGTGAAAAGCAGGTATTACATGTCTACAGCAATGTTAATTCTTTTACTAGGCAATTTCAGGAGGAAAGATATTCCTGAGGGACAAAAAAATGCATTTAAGTAAGAATTCTATTAATAATCTTGCCATTCTCCAAATTTAACCCATGTCAGTACCTGAAAATTGTATAAAACACATAAAAATATACCACACTTTCTGCTGTTAGTCACCTTACACTGGATTTTTTTCATTTATATTTTTGGACACTTGCATTCTCTGCATAAGGCTTGGCGTCAGGGAGTCTTCGGGATGCTACTGGGAGTTTGTAATGAGGGTGGTAATGTCCCAGTAGGGCATCAAAAAAACCAAACTTAAACTAAGAAAAAAAACCACTAAAATCACAGGAACAGACTAAACCCCTGACTGTGGGTACCCTCAACACTGCAACTGCTGCCATCCACCCAAAATCTCCAAAAACACTACTTCCAGCTCCTGCTGCCTGCTTGGTCCCTGGCACTGCAGGACAGTAGCCTCCTCTCATAGTAGATTCACAGCAGCAGGAGAGGTATGAGGACAAACAAAGAGGGTAAGGAAACTGTATTTTTGAGAGGAACATCACAAATAAATTAATAATGTGAATAGAGCATTCCCCTAAAGATTTTGGTAAATTTATCATTTTTCCTCTTTTTTCAGGCATGAAGAACACTGTGATGCTTGCAGTTTAAGTAGCTTACATTTTCATGAGGCAACAAAAAGACCTGCTTGTTGTGCTCAGGAGTAAGCACCCAGAAATTCTGTTTGCTGGCTCTAAAGCATCAACGATCAATCCTCCAGTTGTGAGCATTAATTTCCAAAACCATGCACATGAACAGGAGCACATCCCACAGCACTAGCAATGTAGAAGCCAATGAAGTATCTGATTATTTTTAGAACATTCAATGGACTTGACAGCTCGTCTCTGGCCATCTGTGCTGACTGCAAGCCCTGGAAAGACATACAGAGAAAGAAAAGTTCAAGACCAAGCAATTCTTTTTCATGACCCTGTAGAGTCAATCCTTTTCAACCTTTCATAAGGAAGCAAAATGCTGTAACTGCCTACTTTGCAAATGGGGAACTGAGTTACATGCAGTACCTTCACTTGCTCAAATGACAGCAGGAGAGCAATGTGTGCAAGTATCCTCCCACTAGCTTTAATTCAACCAGTCTCAATAACTAGCAGCAATAAGAATAAAGGAGGAGACTGCTTTGACAAGGAGCCAGTTATTATTTTTTGTGTAAATTTAAACTGATAAACTTCGGAGATTGATAGTAGAGTCTCACCTTTATTTGGCTCTCAGGGCATATGCATGGAAATTAAAGCTCAGATCCACAGAAGGAAATAAAAAGCCTACCTCCTTTGAGGATCTAGGTTTAAATGCTCTTTCAGGAAATATGCAAAAAAGCATTTCACAAAATCATAGAATCACTAGGTTGGAAAAGACCTCTTAGATCATCAAGTCCAACCATTCTTATCTGCCACTAAACCATGCCCTTGAGTACCTTGTCAATTTAATTGAATTAAGGGGACATCAAGTCAAGGGCAGCATCCTGTAGCTTAAAAAGGAACAATGGCAATGATCATGTGGTAAAAAACAAGCAGGCAATATGAGAGGCCTAAGCACAATTTTTTCAGTTAGGAAGACAAAACAGATTGAGACAGAAAACTCCCCAAGTGGACATGGTCACACCAAGGATGTGACTTCAGTACACCGAGGGACAGGATGCTGCTCAGACACATCACGTAGCTCTCACCCACTTTCTTGTGCAGTATTTCACATAGCATCAGTATTTTATTTCTGCTTCTCTTATTTTACCTCTGCCCCTGAACTACAGACAAACACTATACACATCTGCTCATGGCACTGCATGCTTCCTTACTATCATCTGCTGTAATATGACCCTTCAAATGTTATGACTGGTCATTTTCAGACGTGAAGTGCTAGTGATTCTACTTAGATTTACAACTCTGCAGTTGAATGTGTTATTACGACGTAAAAGGCTTCTGCATACGTGGTCCAATTCTGACCCCCTAAAAACCCCCATTCCATGAGAGGTGACAGGGATTACACCAACAAGTCAATGTTAAGACCAAACAAATATGGAAAGTTATGTACGTAGTACTTCTAAAGCAATACTAAAAATGTCTATCAAGTTGGTTCTACGATTTCTTATTCTTGGCAATCACAGACAGCGGGGAGGCATTTTCAGTGTATTAGATCTGAAACGGAACCCTGGGAGTTACTATCTGTGCTTCAGGTGAGCCCAAAGCAGTTTCCAGGGCACTGTGCAGATGCAAAGAGACACAAATGTGCACCAGTAGGGTTGCAGCACAGGGTCACACACAACACCTTCAAGCATAAGGCAACAGAAACGGGCTAACACAGAAGTGAAGACACATAATTCACTACTGGGTCACAAACACATGTGATTAAGCTTCACAAGCCAAAGCACTAATATGAACTCTAGCATTCATTTCAACAGACATCCCATTTTTTAAAAACAAGAGGGTGGAGTCACATTAACATCTTATGAGAAATGCTTAACTTTGGGTATTTCATTAATGCCTTGCCGACTGGACTAACCAGGTTGTGTTTTCCTGCTTTTATACTTTGTTATCGTATTTAATTCAGTGTAACAGTAAAGACAAATGTTTCAGAGTAAACACCACAGCATCTCAAGATGAAAGGTAACAGAAATGCATAGCCTGAAAAGAGGAAAGTAAGCTGCAACTTTTTTATCCTTTCTTCAGGCAGAATAACCTAGTCAAGAGTGAGATTGGAAGCTCTCAGGAAAGCACTAGCACAAGCCAACACAATATAGCACAGACTAATTATATTAAGTTATATTCAGTAGAATGGACAAAAAATGGTTTATTCTAAAGCTGTCTAAAGATAAATATGGATCAATATTAATATAATTATATAGTCACATCATAATTACCATGTAAAATGCAGTGTTATTTCTAAAACTTCAGTAAACTCTGTAAAGAGCTTCCAGTCCATTATACATAACTGAAGGGTGCTAAACTAACCTAGGAGAGCTTTTCCACCTCAGTGAAGCTGAGGCTGATGACTCAACCTTTCCTTAGGTTAATAATCCTTGTTTATGCACACGACTTCAATGACTTTAAAGTATTCACCCTGTCATGTTTCTTGTAACAAGGATGCACTTTTAAAATATCCAAATAATTAAAATGCAAAAATTAACAGACTGAAAATAAATTTGTATGCAGAAGCAATTTCTAGATTTCTTGTTCAGATTAAACACAGACCAGTGTTAAAACTTCTGTCTCCAAATGGAGAGAAAGAGACTTGATTCAATTTGACTATTACACCCTGTCAACTCTCAAGGACAATGAAGACAAGATCTGGAGATAAGATGGGCAAAGGAAACAAATACCCTTGATCTTGAAGAACTGAGTGCAATGTTTAGGAGGTTATTATTCCCACTGCAGAGGTGTAGTAAGCTAACAAAGATACCAGAAATTCAACATCACCAGTAAGGGTTGCCAAGAGAGAGAAAACATCCAGATTTAATCTTCCCTCATTAGCAGCCAAACACCACCAGATGCATTTTCCATAAGGAACAATGTATTTTTACTGTGTAACTCAAGTGCAGTTGCTTGACAGAAACCAGTTACAAAACAGTGTAAACTATTAACAGGTAAGAGTTTATGCCATTTCAAATGAAGAAGTGCAGTGCTGTTTGTAAATCAGGCTACTTCAGAAGACTTTCATTTTCAGTTAAACCACAGAAAGTTTAAAATAATTAACACTTTCATTTTCTTGTATTCTCTGTTTCAACACACCCCAGGTTCAAGTAACTGGTCAAGCCCAAGCCTTCCAAGCCCTGCAGCTCACGTTGTACAGATATACGTGGCAGTCAGAGATTACATGTAAAATACTCCATCTTCATGGACTGTTTACAGAAAACACTGTTCTCTGCCTACCAAATACTGTAACAAGAGGTACAAGGTAGCAGGAAAAACAAGCTTTTGGATAAACAGAACGAATTCTGTAGTCACTGAAATACAGAAACCCCCATACATATAAACAACACAAATGCCCAAAAATTTGCAGGGTGCCGATTCTAGTTAACTGACATTCCAGTAATTTTTTGCTTTTTTAATTTAAAAAGCTAATCCTTTCAAACATTCCTCATCAAGAGCATTGCTTTTATTTCACAGGTGAGAAACTGAAACCTAGAAGGACCTTGTGGTCATTCTGCAAAGTTATTATAAAACCACAGATCCTGTAACTCCAAATCAAATGGCTTGGTACCTTTCCTTCCTGGGACACCTCCTGAGTGAAATCAACTCTGTGCTTACGCCACATACTAAGGTATTTCTATCACAGTTTATGTCACGATTCTGAGTCAGATCTTAATGATGTACAGCATCACAGTCCCACCAGCACAGAACAAGAGGAAGATGCTTTTTATTTTATCCAGAGAGGGCAAGACAGATGTCATTGCCCTCTGACCTACCCCTGGAGCACACAGACATATACACAAAGGACTTCTATGGGCATTCTTAGCAGCATCTAACTAAAATGTACTCACAGTTTTCTAAAAACTAAAAATTGATGAACATTCAACACATTAATTAGCATTTAGACATTCCTTCCAGCACTACCTTGCTGATTTGGAAGTTCACACTAGCATGTTTCCTGCTTGTAACAACTGCTAATTTCTTCATCTGTTTAAAAACACTTCAAAGGCCATCTGCACATTTGTTCTGACATGGTCAAACATTTTGACATGGCCATATCACTCTCTGAGCCAATGAGTTACAGGTTCTCTACCACCTTTCTAGGAGACAATCAAGTCCTTCCTAGATTCCCTTCTCTGAACTATGCAAAGTGACAGAAGCAGCAAACAAAGTCACTCCATCCTCACTACTCCTACATAGCAGCATGTTATGGAGAGCAAGTCAGTCAGCGAACAAAATCAGCTGACTGTCTGGTGCCACCTCCATGCAGGTGAGCAATCAGAAGAACTGTTCTTTATCCCACACACAGAATGCTATTAAGGGCCATCAGATCCCACAGTGTCACATAACCCAGGCTCAGCCACAAATCACAGTTGCTTCTATGAATCAGCTTACAAGGGACTTAAGTGGGATTTGCACTGGTGAAACAGCAGCACCACTGTGGACAGGTGCACAGCAAATGTTCTTTGGTGACCAAAGGGACCTTGGCCAGCTGAAGTGCAAAGCCAAACTGACTGAGCTGTCACTCTCCTCTCCCAGGGTGTTAAAATACCTCCATGCAGCAAGCAGCTACCAGTCTGAGCCATCACTGCCCTTTGCCTTCCTCCATTTCACCTATTTCCGCTGTTTGCTACTACTCCTCCACCCAAAATTATCACACAAATTACCTGCAGCAGTCTCAGCAGAAGCAGCTCTGTATCTGCAATTCAGCTGATATCTTGCCATGCCAGCTTACACCCACTTCCACGTGGGTTTTGCTGCACACAGCTGAACTGCAAGCACACCCTTACTTCTGCCACAGAAGGCAGAGCTGCAGCAGAAGGTTTGGGCAGATAACTGTCAACTTAACTCTTAGAGCAGTGACTCTGTTCAGTGGCCTCGCCAATCACACACTTTGCAAGATGAGTGCTGCTCAGACCTTCAGCGAGCATGCAGAAGATAAGAGACCATGAGACACAAATGCACATTCTCATCTTCACAGCAAACTTGCTCTTTTGCTTGTCAGCTCTTTTCTTACCAATCCAATAAAGATATTTATGCCAAGAGTAAACAAAGTAGAGGTAGAGCAGACAAGTATTCAAAGAGTCACTTAAATCATAAAGATGCAGCTTGATGCTCAGCACAAATACCTGTACCATCAATCACAGATACCATAAATCACCTTCTGCTTACCATTTGTTTAGGTTCCAAAATGCTTAAGCGTAAAGGTAGGTTTGTATTTGTAAATATTCCCATTGAACTCAATGAAATTTGGGGAACATGTTCTCTACAAGGTCCACAAGAAGTATTAGAATACAAACAAATCTATCAATCTAACATGAAGCATTTGAACTGGTCACTGTTTCTTCAGGTCAAGTACATTTCCAACAAAATTAATAATCATTCTGTGAAAATTACTGGAAAAAAAATTTTTAGAAAGCATTCATTGTTTTCACATTTTTAGAAAAAGACCCTCAATTAACAGCCCACTGACAGCACACTCTGAAAGACTAATATATAAATGCTCCCTCACTTCAAAAAGCAACTCAAGACACAGGAGCTACTTGAAGCTAAAATTATAATTTTTTAAGTTTCAGTTCAACATCTTTTTTCAATCAACCCAGACTCATGCAAATTCCACTCCACTGAATCTTCTCTGTCACCTGCCTCCCACTGAGAAGCAAACGACGAGCAGGGGCAGAAAGGAGTCTTGCAGTAATACAATGCAAATGTTTTTCTATCTGAAACACCGTTAACAAAACCAAAATGCCAGGTTTCCATAGTAACCTTAACCATGTCACATTGCATGCACTGTACATTAAGCAACATATTGAACAGTTTTATTGTAACAGAAAATCCTGTATATTTGTAATGTACAAAATAAACTGTGGAATCTTCACTGTTTATTTTCAATTCCCTAACCTGCAACAATTACTGTATTACAGTCTGTTGTGCGACCTTGTATTACACCAGCACACACAGTTTCACAGGTGCTCAGATGCTGGCAGCATTAGGTGCATTAAAATAACAACAATCGAGAGTAAATCCTATCCTCTACTCACTGTCATAGTTCTGAAGCCCGTTTTAAAAGCAGCGATGTTTCTAATTATTCCTTCCTCCTTGAAAAATTCCTCTAGGTATTGTGCAACTGAGAATGATTTAGTTCTCTTGCTCTTCTGAAACATCCTTTAAACCTTCATTATCTTTCTGTTTTTCCTTTCTCCATTGCCAGATTCCTCTACAACAGTACACACGGTTTCTGGCCTTGTACCAAGAGTCATCTTGCACTACATACAAAGCAAAAACTCCCCTCTCAAACTGAATTTCCCTCAGTACATACCACAGTACCTACCTAATTAAAAGTCTCTCTGAATAGCTGCTTGCTTCAAGAAACAGAAAAATAAGTTTTCTCTACTTCTCTGTGTTCTAACTATTTGTGCACGGCTGTGTCTTCTAAATTATTCAAATAAAGTTAACAATCTATTTCTAGATAAGCAGAAAAGTCAGAATTACAGAATAATTCGTATCAACCAGGTATATGCCATGCTTTTTTCAGTACATTTAATCTGGATCCTTGAATTAAGGTTGAATACTGTTGCATAAAAACAGAAATGCAGAAATTTTCTGATAACACAATAGCAAAATTCAAACACCTGACATTGACAGTATTGACAAAGTAACTCAGCACTTCTGAAGCTAGATATTTCTTTTTTTTTTTTTTTGGTGGGGGGAGGGGAAATCACAAAATTCAAAATTGAATCTAGTTTTACAAATTGCTTAAATTCCTCCAGTGCTGCATTTCCTTGGAAGCCTTCTCAGTCACATCAGCAGGTGCCACAATGTCGCTGAACTCTCTGTTTATGTACCAAGTGCATTCAGAGAGACTACTCTTTTACACAAGTTATGCTTGCAGTATGTAAGCACACATTTACAGAATTGGGGCTCAAAGATGAAAATCTGCTTTCCATTCGCCACAAGTTATGTCTGGCATAGCTGGTAACAGTGAAGGTTTCACATTGCCCAACATATTTCAAACAAAAACCTGTCTTCACTTGTTTACAGCTATACTGAATTAATTGCCTGCCTTCCTCAAGCTGATGCCAGCCAAAACAGTTAATGTACTAATGAGTTTTGGAGGGTTTTCTGCTCCAAGTTAAAGACTCTTTTTTTGAGGGACTGTAGTTCTTTCAGTTTTGGTGTTAAAACTTGGCAGAGAGAAATTCAGACCTCCTCACAGTTCCTCTGAGAATCTGTCCAAACTGGGTACACCTTTGAAAAAAGTAGGAGGAGCGGTGTAGACCTAATCACCCGTGTGTATCAGTGATATATAGTTAAAAAGGACTGATGCTACCTGTACCCTGTACTACCCCAGAGCTAGATTCATGTTCTTATCAATAACTATAACAAGACCTAGGATTGAAATGCCCACTTCCAACCTCAAACATACAGCTGGGCTAAGCTAATGAACAGGTAACAGTTGACATTAGCTTCCACAGGTCAAAATTGCTTTTCTGAACTATCTGCTTGCTGAACCTAGTGAAATATAAAGGAAAAAAAATGAAAAGCAGAAAGAAAGATTTGCTTCAAGGCCAGATAAAATAAATCCCAGTTTATAACACAGCATGGTGCCATCCAAGAGCTTTTCAGTGAGAAAATAATAATCCACAGCCCCTTCATCACAGAATTTGCAACCAATTTTACCTGGGATGAAGAAATCAAAACTTAAACAACAGTTACAAAATACAGTACTGTGTAAAACTTTTATTTTAAATGCAATATAATGCTGACTCTAAAGCAGTTAAGAGTTAAAAACTGTACTCAGTACTGGCAGTGAAGTCCCGATTTCATTGACACCCATGGAAGTGTGAAGGTTTCCAAAGTTTCTAGATTCTAAAAAAAAAAACAAACCAAAACAACCAAACCTCAAAACAAGAAACAAACAAACCGCAGCCAGAAAATAGGGTTTTTTTGAGGCCTGTTGCCACTTCCTGAGGGATGACAATAGTTTTGCCCAAGAGATACATTTTCTAACTTGAAGACCTAGCATTCCAAATCCTACACAGGTCCACATGACAAAATAAACACATCAAATTTACCACGTACAAAGAAATACACGTTTTCTCAGAAGCACCTTAAAGTCAGGTTTGCTGCTACAGGTGGCCCCCTTCAGCTCCACCAGCTTTCATTTTGCAAACCTCCTTGGTTTTCTACTGGCACATGCGCAGACTGGCCACAGCACTCTTCAGTCATGGGTCACTCCTAGCAGGGCAGGGCCCCACTCTTGGAGAAGCAGCATGCTCCTGCTCAGCATTTCCTTCCCAGGAGGACAACAAGAAAGGAAAAGCAACTTTTTTTGTTCTTGTTACAAGCTTAATCTGAAGCATGCTTAGTTTTGGTTTCTAGCCCTTCTACTCACTCTCCTGGGTGCAATGTTTTTTCTACAGCTCACCATCTGTGGAGCCCAAAAAAACTTGCCAACACATGCAACTGCATAAGATTTGGTTGTTTCCTGGGGTCCTTGTTAATTGCTCTTCCTTCCCTGCCTGTAGGAAATTTGAGTTTTCTTGTACCTGCTGGACAATTTTGGTTTCAAGATCTGCCTCCAGTCCCCTTCCTATAAAACCTGCCTGTAACCTGCCAGGTTCAGCCTGGAACTGGGAACTACCAGAGCAGAGCACAGGAAAGGACACAACTAGTTTACAAAACAGTGAAACCTACTAATCACACAAAAGCATCCAGCACACAGTGTCAACAGAGCAGGAGAAAAGAAAACTCATCTCCAGCTCCTTAATCTCTTTTCATGACAACCAGTGTGTTGCTTGTACTAACTGAAGTTATGCACTACAAAGGGAAATCCTATTTTCAAAACAAATATCACACTTAAACATTTACCCACTGAGAGATTAGTTAGCAGTAGGGCTCATTTTTAAAGCATCCGTAGTTACTGTATGTAAGCAAAAAAAATGTGCCCCAATGAGCAACCACATCGGCACTAGCATAACACCATAGGGCATTTTAATTTCCATCCTGTAAGCATGACTGTAGCAGGACACAAACACGGATGTCACTGTGAGTTCCTGCCTAGACCCTCTACAGTGATGTGATGATGCCAGCCACCAAACAAAACCAAGCCAAATTACTTGTAAATCAAATTAAATTTAATCAGCTGATGCCTAAGCACAAGGACTAGAGAACAAGTCACTGCTCTGGCAGAAAGTCATCCTTGTCATTCCTTTGTGGTTCTCAATTAATCTCCTAACTGCTCTGATGACTACTCAGACTGTTTGCTACTTGACCCCACACATCTGGGTAGCAAGGGGGCTTCATCAGCTGCTGCATAGCTTTGTATCATTTGCTCCATATCTACACAAGGGACTGGTGTACTACAGGCAAAGTCAATCTTTCACCAAATACCTGGAAACATTTCAGCACGCTGTTCCATAACAAATTAAGAGCCAAAGTTTTATCTCCTTGTCTCTCTAACCATTCTCCCCAGGATGTCACCACTCATCCACCAGACATCTGCATTTCAGAAGCTTCTGGAGCTGGGAAAGATGGAACAGCCTGGATTTTAGTTCATGGGGTATTACAGCTGCTACCTTTAGTCATCAGTCTTCAGCAGCTTCACTGCAAAAGGTCTAATAGACAATCAGCATGGAAAAAAATGGAGTACAAAAAGTCAAACATTGCTTATTTATCACAAGTGAAGAACTTTAGTATATATTCTAAATATCATAAAAATAAATGCAATGTGTAAAATTACTTTACTATACTCTTCAATGCTTCTCTGAATTATCTGAGCCTTTGTGAGAAGCATACAGGAAAAACTCAAGCCACTCTCTGGCCTACAAAGGTTTGCTGAACTTGGTACAGCTACCACAATCTTCATACAGTATTATACCCAAATTTATCAGAAGTGTCCAGATCTTTGATATCAGTAGAGCTATTTAAAAAGCACTACAGAAATGTACTTCTTAAGCTGATGGTAACATAAAGCCCTTGCAACCAGACTAGGGCAACCACAAGACAGTTAACGCTGCTGAGCCACTGATGACACGAAGCCATTCCTTGTAGTATCCCCTCCAACTAGTAACCTCAGCAGATCCCAATTAGTTCCTGCAATCACGGCATCACCTGACCTGGCAGGATGCCATCCACACCTCTTCCCCTCAGAATAAAGGTGGCAGTGATGGTTCATAAGAATTCATACTTATTTTCTATCAGCTGCACTAGCTTGGAGTATTCAAAAATAAAACAAACCAGAAAATAAGACAGGTGGCATGTAGGACAGAAAGCAGAAAAAAATAGACAGGAGTAGCAGCAGAGAAAGTATTGTTAGGAAAGCTTAAATTTACCTGAAAAATTAATCAGGGAATCAAGTACCTTTTCTCAAGACCAGGTTGAATTCAAGGAAGCAATAGCTCTCACTGTAAACGTCTGCCAAGCAAAGCTGTGATTTCCTTTAACTGGTACACTGGGGCAGCTCTTTGTCTGGGGAGTCTTTGATTTTTTGGGAAATAGCTCTTAAATATCTGCAGAAACACCATAGGAAGATTGCAAAATCAGCCAGTTATGGGTGTAAGAAAATTTCCTTTCTGTAAATTGGTAACTATAAATAAAAGTGGTTTAAGTTTGCTAAGGACATAGAGAATTAAAGAAAAACAATCCTAATTTGACACTGTAACTGCAAATCTTGTCTGTATAAACAGGTATAACTTCCCTGCTCAGCTTGGATGTTTCCTGTCCCTGTAAACCAGGCTGATACTACCATTACTTAAATATGATGGGTTGTCACAGAGCCTGCATTTCAGAAGTGATGTTGAAAAAATAACCTATAAAACATATAGATTAGCCAGAACAAAAATAACAAAAGAAAAAAAAATGCACCTCAGTGGGATCTACGTGTAGTTTATCAAATGGGAGGCCTAATGCTTAATTACAACACATGAGTACTACAGTGGACAGAATAACTGAGAGCAGGAACAGCTTCATCTAGCTGCCAAGGCCATAGAACTGTTCAACACACAGAATCCAAGGCATGCATATGAAAGCACAGCTCACATCTTAAAAACAAGACAAATAACAATCTGAAAGGCTTCTGAAGATTATGTTGAATACTCCATATTTGAGAGCTCCAAATCTAAGCCAGAAGTCTTCCTAAGGGATAAACTGTCATTTCATGACAAGTCATTAAGTCTCAAGTAAGTACAGACATGTCACTAAGACGCTCTATGGTTCCAAGCTGAAATACCAGTCACAGACTGGGAGCAGCACGGGTAAGAGCAAAGTACTGCATGTGAAGCAACTTGCACTTCTTGGCACTTACTACTACCTTCTGCATTGCAACCCATCTAGAAGTACCAACAGACCCCACAATGCCTGCCTGCACCTTGCCCTGGAAGGCAAGCAGAGGAGAGACTGCAGATACACAACCACAGGCTCTTGGCCCACTGCAGCACACTGCCCACCTCAAAACCCAATGAACGATTTCTAAGAGGCACCTTCCAGCAGCAGCACAGCTGCTCCCACCCGCCTGACATTTTGATCAGGAACAAAAAAAGTATAGCTTTCCGCCTACCGTCAAAAGGGTTTGCAAAGAAAATGGGGGGGAAATACCGCTGTGTGTTTAATGTATCAATCTGAAACCTTATGTTTTAGGATGGAATACAGTTCCTCTAGCTCGCTGTGAATTTTGTCACTGTCTTACTGCTTCGAATCAGGCCAGGAGCATCCATAAACTTGTTTCTTCTACCCTGCTTTTTTTGTTGGTCAAAGGAGGCAGTCTAGGTGAGTGCTCTTAATGGCAATTTCACTCCTCAGCTATAGCTTTCAGTTTCCCCTCTTGGAGAATGCAATATTAACCCCCAGGACAAACCCACAGCATATGACTCATGCATCTTCCTCCACCGAGTGCCACAAATCCCAAGGCCCAGCTCTCTCGCAGCAGGGAGTAAGGAACCACCAACTCTATGGCAGGCAGCCATCCCCACTGTCAATAACTACACCAGCAAATGGATACATCACTAAAACAAGAGCTGCACCCATAAAGCTTTAGACTTTTTTTCTGTTTGATCACGAGAAGAAAGAGATTCATCACTCTGCCACTCTTGGGTGATGACACTGAATTCACCCTGCCAATACCACTGAGGACCATAGATGCCTGCTTGCTGGGTGAGGCACCTTCTGAGACACAGAAGGCACAAGCCAGGTGCCAGAGAGGGAGTTATATTCTTTTTCTCCACATTGGTTAATGTTCCAGCTTGCCTTCTATGCCTACTGGAAAGCAAGGGGAAACAGAGACCTTTTGTCCCTCACTTCATTTATAAATATTATTTGTGAACATGTCCAGCTGCTTGAAGCATCAATTTCTTGTGCCAGATGACAGAGGTTGGAAAAGACCTCCAAGATCGTAGAGTCCAACATCACCATGCCTATTAATCACACTCCAAAGTGCCTCATCTACACGCTTTTTGAACACCTCCAGGGGAGGTGAGTCCACCCCTTCCCTCAGCAGCCTGTTCCAGTGCTTCATCGCTCTTTCAGTAAAGGAATTTTTCCTAACACAATGTGAGACCATTTCCTCTCATTCTACCACTTGTTAATTGGGAGAAGAGACCAGCAACCACTGCACTACCACCTCCTTCAGGCAGTTCCAAAGCTATTAAGGTCTCCCCTCCTCTTCTCCAGGCTCATGCTCCAGAGGCTTACACTAACTTCCCCACCTATGAAACTTTCACCCAGATGGGTAACTGCAGGGAGCCACTCCGGCTACAGCACTCATCTAAAGGATTCTCACAATTTTCCTACTAACCTTTCTGAAAAAATGCTATTCTCCAAAGGAAATAATTCTCCAATTAATTCACCTCTGTTTGAACAGAGGGGCTTAATTCCTAACACTGCAAGGGACTCGAATGCTGTCCACTTAAGTCAGGACCACAAGCTAGCCAAATATTTAGCTAATCCTCATCCAGTCTTACTCTCCTCTTCCAAAATCCTTGTCATATGAAGCAACAAACCCATATTTCTGTACAACAAGGCAAGGTCTGTTCCAATCAATTTAAGTAATTTCAACTCCAAAAGGAACATCATACCATCTCAGCAGTAGACCTAATGAATCCAAATGCAAGTGTGGCTACTGGTGCAGTGCAAATAGGACAAAGGCAAGGAGTGAGACAAGGACACTGTGCTTCACAACTGAATGAGACAAACCAGGTTTTCTACAACTGTTTATTTTCATACTGGATTTAACAGAAGCACAGGATGTCCTTCAAAGTGCAAGATTTTGATCCACTATTAAAAAAAAAATTAAAAACTAAGAAAAATGGAAAAAAGGGGAGAAAGCCATCAGACAGCATTTTGTCTACAAACAGCCCCATAAGCTTCAATACTACTCTTCACAGGACCAACATTACTTGCCTGTTTAGTTCCTTGAAATATTTTGTGTATGTTTATGGACATTATTCATGGAAAAGGATGAAAGCAAAAGCAGACTAAAATGCACTACGACTTACATATTTTTAACCATGACTTACATTTAAAGACATATACCTGATAAATTAATTTTCCTTCAGAAAGTATACATGCAAGCATATTTTTCCTGGCATCTTCTACTGCCTTCTCCCTTAATTTTCTTACATCTGTATGGGTATGGGTACATACTCAGAAGAACAATATCAGCAAAACACAATTTCCACACCACGTAAACACTTGCTGATATAACATCCTGGGAGAGTTCATCAATATGCATGTTAAGTACCATCAAAACACAGGCCCTTAGTGTGGGTGGGTCACAGTATTGGAGGGAACCGATTGGTGGAGACCTACCCATCGTTTAAATCCACATTTATGTATCAATATAAGAAATGTATGAATACGTTATGGGAGAATGATATATGCAGCACGTAAAGTAAATACACAGCAAAAGGGTGTTATTGAGCATGGGGTGCTCCTCATCTTAGCCGATCGCCTAGAGGACGAACAGTTCGCACGCCCTTCAGCACCACAACACTGCAAACGCAACACCAGCACCCAGGAAAGGCCCTCCAGCCAAAATCCAGTTCTGAAGTGGGGTACATGAGGTACAGAGAGAGAAGAAGCCTGCTGCACAGATGGAGTGACAAAAATCAGCTCCTGGCAAACCTCTGGCACCCGGTAGCACCTCTTACTCGTGACAGTCTGAGGCTATAAATTTAACCAGAGAAAGCCTGGAACGTTCCAGTAAATCATCCGAGGTCTAGAGAGGCAGGAAATAAACGAGATTCGAAGCCGTGAAAGCCAACAAAGCGATAGGCTCGGCTGTACTGCCCGGCTGAAGGCGGCCGAAGAGGCGAATCCCGGGAACAGCGAGGTGGGCAGGGGACAGCGACAGGGGACAGGGACAGCGCGGAGGTGTGGGGGGGGGGGGGGGGGGGGGGGGGAAACACGACAGAACCGAGGAGGAGACAGAATGGGGGAGGAGGGGGACCAGAACGATATGGGGGGGGTGACACACACCAGAACGATGGGGGGTGGGGGAACCAGGCCTGTGGGACGGGACACGCGCGCACACACCCCAGAACGAGGCGGGGGAGGGTGTGTAGGGAAACCGCACGACACACACTAGAACGGGGGATACAGAGAGGGGGGCAGCTGGTGCGGCATCCCCCGCCCCGCGCCTCCGCCCGCACCACGCACCGGACAAACGCCCGCGGGCCGCCCCTCACCTCCCGCGCCGCCTCCGTAAACAAGCGAGCGGGCGACCCGCTCCTCCGGCCCGCAGCGCCCGCCGCCGCCCCACCCCGCCCCACCCCGCCCCGGCAGCCCCGCCAACCCCGGCAGCGCGGGCGCCCCCGCCCCGCGGCGCGCACCTGCAGGGCGGGTGGGGGGCGGCACGGCGGCCCGCCGGACCCACGGCGGCCGCGCTCCCGGTTCGGCGGCGCCCGCCCCGCCCACACCGGGGCCCGGCCCCACTGGCCACGCCCCCGCTCCACTGGCCACGCCCACACCCGGTACCGGTCCCGCCCCCTTGACCCCTCCCCGCGCCCTTCTCGGCCTCCACAGCTCCTCCCACGCTCGGCC